>OX104062.1:34799672-34860991 GCA_944474145.2 Dicrocoelium dendriticum | reverse complement strand
TCTGATTGCCTTCTGAAATTGGATTTAATGTCAATCCTATTAAGGCCTTTTAATGTGCGTGAAAGTGCAATTATGTGAAACTATATTTCGTTGAAGAGACGCAAGTTTAAGTCAAGCATTGAATGTGCTTTCATACACTGGTGACAGGGGACAATTGCTTGATTATTTCATTCTATGAGCACCGTTGCTTCAAAGAAGTAATGGTAGAGTTCAAACTTCAAGGTCATTGGAAAACAGATCAGAAGTGATCGATGGACTATCGCTGGCATGTCCCTCAACGAGTCGTTGTGATGGAGGGCCAGGGCAAACACAGAATCTGAACGAATCGTTTTTGAGCACATAAGTCTGGGTTCTGGTGGCGGATAGCAATTGCCTCAGCTGCCGCTAGTAAGCGACATTTTACCGCGCGTGAAAGACGTCCAGGTACACGGTAAATGGGTTGGAAAGATTGGCGGGTGTCGATTTGGTGATTAGAATAAACCAAGTGTGCCAACATGGCGCTCATCACAGTTTTTCTCGAACCATTGCGTAGGTTAGCTGGACAATGCTCGCGTATTCTCTCAGACAGCCTCCTTGTAGTTCTTCCGACGTATCTTGCTCGACATGAACGAGAGAAGGAATATACACAATGAGAAGTACATGACCAAGGAAGTCTGTCTTTGAGTTGAGGCCTCACGATTGGTGTTGAAGTAAAACTTAGCCGCAAGCTCGCTGCGTAGTACGTATGGCTCATAGCATCGGATAATCTCCTTGCTGTTGCCTTCTGGCCCTTTCGGTTAGACATCTAATCAAGTTGCGTTTCTGATTTATTGGGACAAAACTGGCAAAATGTACATATTGTCCGTTCCACGTTGCTTTTCTATGTACCCTCCGTTGGACTGATCCATCTGGTCTCCTACTAAGATGAACGTCTAGGAAGGACATCGTGTCATTGCTTTCAGTTTCTAGAGTGAACTTGGCATTTGGGTGCGCTGAGTTAAAATAGGATAAAAATGTTTCTGGACAACAGCGTCTGTCTGTCACGCAAAATATATCATCCACATATCGTCCGTAGTATGGTAGGCTAGTAATGACTCCGCTCAGATAAGTATTCGCTAATTTGCTCATGAACACATCAGCCAGTAGTGGTCCAGATATTGGTAACAAGTATTGACCAGGGTAGACTTAAATTGCCCAGAGGCTAATGCTGACGACGGCGTAAGCATAGAAACTTGCGCATATACATTTTCGAACTGCACTTCTAATTCTAATTGTCTTGCATAACTGCGGGGACAGCAAAAGTTTGGACCAAGTGAGAGCACCTCAAGTAGCGTCTTATCCAAGATGGAGTAGCAATGGGCTCACCGCTTGGACCACTACTGGCTGATGTGTTCATGAGCAACTTAGAGAATACTTATCTGAGCGGAGTCATTACTAGCCTACCATACTACGGACGATATGTGGATGATATATTTTGCGTGACAGACAGACACTGTTGCCCAGAAACAGTTTTATCCTATTTTAGCGCACCCAAATGCCAAGTTCACTCTAGAAACTGAAAGCAATGACACGATGTCCTTCCTAGACGTTCATCTTAGTAGGAGACCAGATGGATCAGTCCAACGGAGGGTACATAGAAAAGCAACGTGGAACGGACAATATGTACATTTTGCCAGTTTTGTCCCAATAAATCAGAAACGCAACTTGATTAGATGTCTAACCGAAAGGGCCAGAAGGCAACAGCAAGGAGATTATCCGATGCTATGAGCCATACGTACTACGCAGCGAGCTTGCGGCTAAGTTTTACTTCAACACCAATCGTGAGGCCTCAACTCAAAGACAGACTTCCTTGGTCATGTACTTCTTATTGTGTATATTCCTTCTCTCGTTCATGTCGAGCAAGATACGTCGGAAGAACTACAAGGAGGCTGTCTGAGAGAATACGCGAGCATTGTCCAGCTAACCTACGCAATGGTTCGAGAAAAACTGTGATGAGCGCCGTGTTGGCACACTTGGTTTATTCTAATCACCAAATCGACACCCGCCAATCTTTCCAACCCATTTACCGTGTACCTGGACGTCTTTCACGCGCGGTAAAATGTCGCTTACTAGCGGCAGCTGAGGCAATTGCTATCCGCCACCAGAACCCAGACTTATGTGCTCAAAAACGATTCGTTCAGATTCTGTGTTTGCCCTGGCCCTCCATCACAACGACTCGTTGAGGGACATGCCAGCGATAGTCCATCGATCACTTCTGATCTGTTTTCAAATGACCTTGAAGTTTGAACTCTACCACTATCTGCTGTTTTATGTTAATCTTATCCCTATCATTTGTGGTGTTTTAGCCTGATGAGAGCCACCGAAAACGAGCTTGTTCGCTAACTTGTCGTTCTGATATCCACGCCTGGGATATTTTTCCACTTGAAACAATTCAAGGAAATATGTTAGAAACGTGTTTTGTGTCAGATCGGCCAAATCGGTCAAGTTTTCTCTTATCCACCTGCAGCTGCCACGGGTAACACGACGTGCGTTTGGGTGCGCCGTTTCTCTTTGGATCTTTTGGCAAAGGAAGGTGTTCGAACTTCATTTACTTGGAGATTCGACTGCTAAATATTTGGAATTTTTCAAGCACAAGGCACGATGGCGTCCAAATGCTTGGATTGTGTTAAAGGAGTTACCGCAATATCGAAGGCTGTGCAATGCTCTCTCTGTGATGGGTGGCTACACATTGCCTGCTGCGACATCAGTCCAGATCTTTATGATTACCTCCAGAGGATCACCTCCTCAGCTATCAGTTTCCATTGTGACTCTTGTCGAACTGTATTGAGCGATAGACGGGTGTTGAACTTAGTCCACGCACAAGGCTCGATTCGCTGCATGAGTGGTCGATCAGGTGTCAATTACCCATAAATCACGATAAATGTTCCGTTCTTCCGATCGGTGCCTCCGAACCATTTGGAGTTTATCATATCGGTGGGTTTTTGCTGCCGAACTCTAATCGTGAGAGGGACCTCGGCGTCATTGTGACCCCAGACCTAAAATCGACCGAAGATACCTTGAGGAAAGTCGCTTCTGCCAACAGGTTGTTTTTCGCCATCCGACGATCCTTCTCTCGCTTGACTCCGGAGATATTCAGGCTCCTGTTCACTTCTCATATACGTCCGATTCTTGAGTATGGACTGCCCGCTGTTTATCCTCTTTCCAAATTTGAATGCAACTTGATTGTAAAGGTTCAGCGGAGAGGATCTAAATCCGTTCTGGAATTACGGAACCTGCCTTACTCGCATCGTCTCCAGTGCCTGAACTTGTTCTCCCTAGCCTACCGTCGAGATCGCGGGGATTTGATTTTCACAAGGCGTATCGTTAGAGGGGAACTTGGAGTTGAATTGCAGAATTTCTTTCCACTAAATTCTTTCAGTTCGACTCGGGGTCACCATTGGAAATTGTTTAAACAAAGGAGACTTCGGGTCCGTTGTGATGTCACTCTGTCTACCAGAGTAGTGAATGAATGGAATAATCTACCTGTGTGTGTCGTTGATACGCAGTCGGAGGAATGTTTCAAATATCAATTGGATTCTTACCTGTTGAGTGAAGTCGGAACTCGTTGCTTCTTGTGTCAATGCAGCGGTTCCATTGGAACTGACTTGCAATGTCCACCTTGATCCCTGTGACGAACGGGAGGCGATGGAGCTGACAAAGGATTTTTCCTTCTGCTCTCTACATTCCAATGTTCCAATGTTCTAATGTTTAGCCCACGATCCATTCCTACTCAAACTGAGAACTGCACCTCTGCTAAACCGCCGGTATCTT
Source organism: Dicrocoelium dendriticum (assembly GCA_944474145.2). Taxonomy (NCBI): domain Eukaryota; kingdom Metazoa; phylum Platyhelminthes; class Trematoda; order Plagiorchiida; family Dicrocoeliidae; genus Dicrocoelium; species Dicrocoelium dendriticum. Next base: position 34,857,202 of record OX104062.1, on the reverse strand, counting down.
CATCGCCTCGTTCAGCCTCAGACTCAGCCAGTTCCACTGGTAAACGAAGTAGCGTCCCCTCGTCTTCGCTATCGGAGCCTCTGACACTTAGTGATGGCAGCCATGAGTCCAAGAGAAAGACATATGCGGCAGTAGTGAGGGAGAATGTAGAACAAGCATCAGCTAGTAGATGCGCAACTCTGCGAGCGAAGAAAACCAGGAGTGTTTCTACGACTAAACCCAAGAAATCTTTCGAACTAAAGCTGGTCCTCGATAGAGTATGCCAATTGAAAAACGTTTTCAAAAACAGCATGCTACCCATGTCCCAGCTTACTGAATACAATAAACCGCATCCTCGTGACCGTTGTTTGATCGTCATGAATGCTCCTGACTCCAACAAGGCTTTCCCGGCTGAAAGGATCCTGGACGACCAAGAGTTTCTGCGGCGAATGGTCTCCCTCCTTTTTGATGAAGGTGAACAAGGGATCAATATTGTCTCTGCTTTTCGTCTCGGAAGAAAGCAAGAAGATTCTTCTAAAGTTCGTCCCCTCAAGCTTGTCTGTCAGAGTGAGGATGAGTGTCGCCGCATTCTCAGACTTACCCCACGTCTTAGGGGAGAAACCTTTTGTGTTTTGCGGGACCTCTGTTCGGAGGTTCGGATCCGAATGAAGAAAGCTGTTGAAGAACTACGAACACGTCGGGAAGATGGTGAGATGAACCTCCACATTGTGGATTTTCGTGTAGTTCAAAAAGCTCCGAGATTTCGCTGGAGGCCAATCTTTGTCGCCACCTGGCGGTAAGACCGAAGAATAGTTTAAGGGTGATAGCTGCTAATGTACGTAGCCTACGAAACAAACTTGATGAAATTCAGAACTTTGCCTATGAAACTCACCCAGATCTTATGGCTTTTACAGAGACTTGGTTGTTTTCGGACATCCTCGATTCAGAGGTGCATATTCCGGGGTATGATCTAGCTCGAGCGGATCGCTCTCGAAATAGGTCCGGAGGTGGTGTGATTCTTTACTGGAAAGAGGACTTCAGGGGTCATCCGGTTGAGGCCGTAAGCGACAATGAAGATGGGTGTGAACTTCTTTGGTGTCGGATAAATGATGGATGCAAGTCACTTATAGTTGAAGTCGTTTACAGAGCCCCTTCGCTTCCGGAGCTAGGTTGCTGGACTCTATTAGTATGCACGGTAGAGTCAAGGATTGTCTGACTTTAATACTGCTAGTATTGACTGGGACGTACTCCATTGCAATATTCCCCCGAACTCCTTTGATGCTGTCTTCCTCGAAACCGTGCTTACATGCCATCTGTTTCAACATGTTTCAATGCCCACCAGAATGTGTCCGGGTGAATCGCCACACATCCTCGACCTCGTGCTCACACGGACGCAGTCGGATGTTTCCGACTTGACTGCTCTCCAACCATTTGGGAGAAGTGACCACTGCGTAGTTTCCCTTTGTTGGATGCGGCGTCTTACCATTCACGATCAGGGAGTATGCCGTCGGAACTTCTGGCGTGCTGATCCACTCCGTTTGAAAACTGTTGCCGGCGCTATGGACTGGAGTATCCCTCAGCACTTAGATGTTGATGACGCTTGGACCCTCTTGTACTCCAAGTTCACGTCCCTCATAACTCAGGTCGTTCCACTCTGCATAGGGAAACGTTTTTCCAATGGCCCTCGCTGGATTGATCGAGAGTTAAAATCCCTTATGCGCCGTCGAGGCAAATTGTGGGTTAAGTTCCAGACTACGCAATCGCCTCTGGACTACCTTGATTACAAAGCGGTCAGGAATATCTGCACCTTCAAAAAGCGAGAGAAGCGACAACAGTACGAGCGCCGCTTGGCTGTGGAATCTTCCACCTCTCCCAAATTGCTGTTCTCCTATCTGCGGAGGCGTACGAAAGCTAGTAATGGAATACCTGCGTTGTATTCCAAAGAAAATGATACTACTCTCCATGATGATGATGCAAAAGCCGGACTCTTGGCCATGCAGTATTCCTCAGTCTTCTCGACTGAGCCACCGTTTACCTGTGATTTAGCGTCTACGCCTTCATGTACTTTAGAACGCTTAGAAATCAGCCCCGAATTGGTTGCCAAGCTTCTTTTTGAGCTAAATCCGAACTCATCACCAGGTCCTGATGGGCTACACTCTTTATTCCGCAGTACCCTAGCTGAGTAAATCGCTGTACCTGTTTGCCAAATTTTTCAGCGGTCTCTTGTTGCGGGGCATCTCTCGCTTGCTTGGAAAATGGGCACCGTCAAGCCCATACATAAAAGGTGGAAATCGTCAGGACCCCGGAGACTATCGATCAATTTGCTTAAAGTCTATAGTTTGTAAAGTCATGGAACGAACTCTCAAACGAGCCCTTCATAGTCACCTTGACGGCTTGAATGTCATTTCCTCTGCGCAGCATGGCTTCAGGCGAGCTCGCTCATGTGTTTCCAACCTGCTCGTTGCCAGAGAGTGGTGGGCCAGGTCATTAGATGCCGGAAATCGCTTAGACGTTGTCTTCGTCCACTTCAAGAAGGCATTTGATACAGTACCACACGAACGGCTTCTGTTTAAACTTCGGAGTATTGGTGTTTCTGGAGAGATTCTCTCATTGATCACTGATTTTCTGGATGGCCGTAGCATGCGAGTGAAGGTGAATGAGGTCTACTCCCCTTCCGTTCCCATGACCAGTGGGGTTCAACAAGGCTCTGTCCTTGACTCGAGCTGTTTAAAGTCTACATTAATGACCTACCATCTGTACTCCAGACCGATTGTCTGCTTTATGCCGATGACCTGAAGATATGGATGGAGGTACCAACACCTGAAGCCGCTGAACGATTGCAAGAGAAGCTAGACCTGCTTCATAGCTAGTCTTCGGAATGGCGTTTACCCATCAATCGTGAGAAGTGCTGTGTCCTGCCGATCGGCTCTTCTGACCCATTTGGCGCCTATCACATCGGTGGTTTCTTGATCAGGAATGCTGCCTGTGAGAAGACCTTGGTATACTCGTATCTCCCGATCTGCGTACCACGGAGGACACCCTGAGGAAGATAGCGGCTGCGAATAGGATGTTCTGTGCATTAGGAGATTGTTCTCCCGAATGACTCCAGAGGTCTTCAGACTTCTTTTTTCTTCTCAGGTGCGCCCTATCCTCGAGTACGGTTTGCCTGCGGCCTACCCTTTTACAAAGACTGAACGTGTTATGATTGAAAGAGTTCAGCGACGAGGCTCGAAATCCATCTCAGCGTTCCGTGACCTGTCTTACACTCAGCGTCTTCGACAGATGAACATGTTTTCCTTGGACTACCGTCGACGTCGGGGTGATCTGATTTACACCAGACGGATATTGCGAGGACAGATGGGGAGTGAACTGCAAGAGTTCTTCCAGCTCTGCGCTGATAGCTCGACACGGGGTCACTCTTAGAAACTGTTTAAGCCGAGGAGGGTCCGGAATTATTCTGCTTTCACCCTATCAACTCGAGTGGTAAAGGACTGGAACAGCTTGCCTGAACTGGTCGTTAGTGCACAATGTGAGGAAAGTTTTAAGAAACTGTTAGGCTCCTATCTGCTGAGTATGCAAGGATCCTGCTGTTTTTGATGCGACCGTAATGGTCCCTTGCGGAATACCGCCTCGCAGTATGTCGCACAATCCTTGCTCTGAACGGGATGTGATGGAGCTGACACAGGATGTCCTATCTGCTCTCTACCACTCCAATGAAACTCCAATGAAACAATCGGCCAGTGCGTTCCAATCAACCTTCAACCGATCAGTGCCCACATGCACGGCCATAGTTCAGGTCAGGTCAGGTCAGGTCAGATGAACGAAACCTACCGACTACCGAGCGTCCAGTTCTTGTGCCAGCAAGTGAAGCGGCCCCCGGCACTTTGACGTTGTATTATCGCTTCTTGCTTCTGCAATGGAATGAAGCAAGAACAAGTGCAATCTTTCACTTTCATATGCCAGCATCAAGATACCCTACATTTTTCAGTACAACTCCAATATCTCTGGAAAGAGGATGGACCAACAATTGTCTAAGCTGTCTTTGAAGGCTTCTACGGTCTCAGACTCCACTAAATCAGAAGGAGGTTTACTCCAGAAGTTAACTACCCGGTTCGTAAAAAGCTTTGCCCTAATGTCCAAACGAGCTCTGTGACGTTTGAGCTTCAAGCGATGCCCGCACAGATGGCCTGACATAGCCAACTCAAACAGATGGGTGGAACTAATACCACTAATTCCATCAATGATCTTAAACGTCTCTATCAAATCCCATCTCAACCTACGCCGTTTCAAGGAAAATAATCCTAAGCTACTTAGACCATCTTCGTAAGACTTCCCTCGTTGACTTTCAATCATCCTGATCGCAGTTTCTGAATCTTTTCTATACAAATGATGTCACTTCGAAAGTGCGGTGACCAGGCCAGAACACAATACTCCAGACGAGGCCTAACCACTGCTTTATATAAGGGCAAGAATACTTCTGCTTCCGTGTTACTCAGCGCCCTCCTAAGGCGAAAGAACTCGTGTCGTGCTTTATTGGCAGCATGGCGACACGGTGCCGAAGGCCTAAAATTGTTCGCTACGATGACACCTAGGTCACGGGCTTCGTTAGTACACCGCAATAATAGCGATCCCACAGGAGACTGAACTGCAATTCCGCTACCACTACTCGTCAATAGTTCCAGCGGGACTGGAACGATAGGATGATCCCGTGAGTGTTGCTTCTTCAGAGGGTCGTTGAACCAGGAGTTGGCGAACTTTGAAATACTGATGGACCTAAAACAAAGTCCGCATCACACCCTGTCCAAATAATTGATGAGGTGCACAAAGTTATGGATGGAGCTAAAACGGAACACCCGTATCGCACCCTGGCCAACCAGTTAATGCACACATTGTTTCCTGTAGCAGTCTCTGTTATGGCAGTCAAGTGAAGTAAGCAAATGAGGGGAAGAGAAATCGAACGTACAGAATAAGGGCACTTAAACTAAAAAAATTGATACCAATGCGTGAAGAAAAGAAACTCGAATTACGAAGGTTTCGTGATGCCACCCAGGAGCGTCAAGTTGCTGTTCAAACCCCTTAACCGTAGACTCCCAGATAACACTTTCCAGAAGCATGTTCCAGCGCTCCATGACTCGGCGTGACAGCCGGATTTCCGCCCTAGTCCGATCGGACCGCGGTTTGCCAATTTCAGGGAATGACCGCGCAGAACAGACAATCTGGCGGAGCTGAAAAGCCAAGATAAATCTGAACCAACCTACTTAGTTAGGATACCGTACGTTAGGATTAGATCTCCTCTAAGCCCTCGGTTGTGCATTGAATGCATTCACAAACTCAGTAGACGCTCGGTGTACGTCCGTCCCCCTAATTCCTCGACTAACCTAGCACCCACACACAAAATCCCCTCTAGAGCTAGTTTGTCCCGGACGACGCAGGACAGACGACCCTGGACGCAGCATTCCAGATGAGACCAAACGAAAGCCGAGAACAGTCTCGTAAAGATGCCGCCTGTCAAGACTTCGAAAGAACGTCGTATTAACCACAACCTGCGGAAACATTTGCTTGCGGCCATCTTCCAGTTGTCGCCGGAGTGTAAAACCGAAGAGTGTACGACTCCTAGATCAACGTGGCTAGATACACAGGGGAGTTCGACCCCACCGCACTGACCAAATACTTCGTAGGAGGACAACCTCCTCCAAATCGAAGAACGGAGCACTTTGCAGGATCTCTGAACAGTAACAATAAAGTAGACCAGTCCCAAAGCTTATCCATTGCTCGCTGAATAGCTTCGGAACCCCCAGGAACATCGATAATGCTCTACAGCTTCAGGTCACCAGAAAATAGCAGCGATGGTACCTCAAGCCCCGCAGGTCGGTCATTCACATAGATAAAGAACAGCAGCGGTCCACGCCCTGCGGCACGCCACTGGGGATAGACCGCATAAACGATAGGCCTCGGCCTACTCGTACACACTGTTCTCCACCCTCCAAGAATGCAGTCATTCAATGAAGGGCGTCGCCAGGTACCCCGCAGGAGGTTAGCATTTGCGAGAGCCTCTAATGGGGTACCTTGTCAAATGGCTTCAAAAATTCGGCGAAAAGCACCTCCAGTGCGTGACCGTTATCCAGTGCAACCGCCCGACTTTCGCAAGCCACTGGTGGATTCGTCAGACACGAAAATCCCCTCCGGAATCCGTTGCACATTGTTAAGTAGATTGAATCTACTCTGATGCCTATAAATGAATCACCGATTTCTAAAGGAGTTTGACTACTACAGTCCTCAGACTGTAATTTGCAGTCAGACTCCTCTAACAATTTATAAGATGATACCAATGCTAGCTTCCTTAACTTGGGAAGGCAATGCCAGGTTGTCATGCGCTGGTAAAGTATTGTATTGAGTTATTGCGCTAACGAAATGCAGCCAGCACCAACCCCACTGATCCCGGACAGGGTTATCTGCGATATGAAGACAAAACGCCTGCCAGTCGGGAACTTGCTATGGGCACTAGTTTACCTGTTCCCAGTGCACTGAGAAGACAGCAACCGGCTAAAATTGTTTTATGAAATTCTCGTATATGCAGGTGAACGACAATGCTCCAAATTGACGCTGAATAAGCCTCAGGGACAAAGATCAGCGTCTCAACAATATTGACAAAATGTGCATATATACGCCGATCTCGGGAGTCAACAACCGAGGAGAAGACAGTGCGGTGTTATAAACGATGAAAAGTGTTATCAAAAAGTGTAAATGCAGTGAGTTAAAAATGCAGATAGTTATTCTTTGTCTTCCTCATTGCTCTCAGAGTTTGGAGCGGACTGTTCGTCGTCGGAGGCAGGGCATTTAGTATCTTCAGGACAAGTGTTACAAAGTTAAATATTTACCTTTCTCCTCCAAGCTACCGTTCAGTTCATCCTCTGCTTTGGTTTCTTCGTCGTGTTCATCAGCATCTGTAACACCCAAAAGCGCACATATGCAGTAAGGCGGAATCACCGACTACATCAGGAAATACCAACTCTTTTACGGCCAGTATGACGGTGAGATAGTGGCTCAAAATCAAATGTCACGTACCGGAGACCTTAGATTCCGTAGTCCCGTTGCTGTCTGAGGATTCTGAAAGTGTGAAACTTTTATGCATCAAAATTACCTTCTTTATCACCGCTTTGATCGGGACCTTCTAAGGATATAAGTAAGGTTGCCGCAAATTACTAACCATCAGCAATTTCTCGGGAATGTCCACAACTTTAGCTTTCTTAACGATCAGCTCTTCGGTCTGACCGTTTGACGTAGCATCGCCATTCTCAGTACCATCACCTTTAGACCTTCGCTTTAAATCGTCAACTTTTGAAACATTGTCCTCAGAAACAGGCTAAGCTAAATATCACTTTGTATAGGAGGCGTACGTGAGCAGGTTCAACAATAACACCGTCAGACTCCATGGCAACACGCTATCGGCGAGAACGGGCGCAGAATACTAGTGTGCGCCATCATGGCGAAAGTCAAGCAAAGCGACAAAACAAAGCAACTTATCACAGCATGAAATTAGGCCCAATACGGAAATTGGATTTAATGTCAATCCTATTAAGGCCTTTTGATGTGCTTGAAAGTGCAATTATGTGAGCCTATATTTCGTTGAACAGGCGCAAGTTTAAGTCAAGCATTGAATGTTCTTTCATACACTGGTGACAGGGGACAATTGCTTGATTATTTCATTCTATGAGCACCGTTGCTTGAAGGAAATAAGTTAGAAACGTGTTTTGTGTCGTATCGGCAGTGCGTTCCAATCAACCTTCAACCGATCAGTGCACACATGCAAGGCAACAGTTGTCACTACTGCGTCGGTAACGTGGATAAGGTGGTTCAAGTTCAAGCGGGACCAGAACGATAGAATTATCCCGTGACTGTTCTTGCTTCAGCTGGTCGTTGAACCATTGGACGGACTTTTATACCGATGCACTTAAAACAAGACCGCATCACTTTCTGTTCATCCATCTAATGCCCACGTATCCTGTGATATCATTCGCTTCTGTGCCTGTTGCGTGAAGTAAGTAAGAAAAGTTGGTAACCTTAGAAGGCAAAAAGAGCAAGTGGAAAGAGCTAAGCAACTAGAAAACCAGGATATTTTAGTCGTTAATAAAGGAGCTGAATAGTGAAGTTGAGTCAGTTAGGAGAAGCAAAGGTCTGGTGTTGCCACCCAAACGCATGGAGCTGGCGCGCAAAGCCCTTAACCGCAGTTTCCCTAACCACGTGATCTGGAAGCGAATTCCAGCGATGTATAACACGGCGGGACATACGAGTTTCCGTCCTACTTTCATCGGGAACCTCTGATGGCACTAACGCGGTTCAATTTGAATTTTTGTGCTGCAAATTGGTACACCCATTTTGCGGCGTGAATGCTTTGCCCTCATAATGCTATGAATAGGTAGCATAAATTAATGTAAATCGTTTAGTAGTACTACATAGAATATGATGTGCAGACATTTTACTGAGGTAAAGTTATTGCAATATGGAAGGCCGGGATGGTGGCGGAAAATCAACAGATGATAATGTGCAGAAAATGCGGTCAACAGATATGCCGGTATTTCTGATAATGTAACGCGTTAAAATGTTGCATTTATTGAAACCTCAACTAACCGTGTACTATAAACAGGAATCACTTTTAAGAATGGTGTAGATATAAGGTTGAGAAAGCTGCACGGAATTTTAGTCGCACAAACAATGCTCACGGAAGATATGAAATGCGAGAATCTGAAGCAAGACAAGTACGTAGTTTATTCCTAATGATGGGAAGTACGTAATTAATAGGTTTGAAACTTACTTGGGATGTCTTGAAGGCAACCTGTAAGTCAATGTGAATTGGTAAATGGTAAGAATTGCGAAAGGAGTAACGGGGATGACGAGGGCATCTCTATGTGCATAGTTGAGGAAATACGGAATGAAATAACCGAACTTAATACGGAATGTATGGTAACGGCTATATTATGTTACCGTAATGCCTAGTCTGTAAACGGGTACTGGTAAAAGATCATGAGGTGATAAGGATATAATTATTGTTATCGTTGAATGGGAATACGTAACTGTGCGAACGGTTTGTTGTTAGTTTGAGTATGCTGCTAAGTGTTACGCAAGTAAGGGTCATGTGGAACATGTTCATATCGCGAGATAAATATCTTAACCGCGTATAAACTGGGGTGATTGTACGCGTGATTCTGAAATGCAAATATGGTAATTTACACGCATATGCCTATTTACGTAAATAAAATTGCAAGCAGCTGCGTTAATGTTCAACGTATCTGTGTATGGATATATTTATTTATATATATTTATAATTGTAATTCTATATATATACAGATATACCTATATATATATATATATACCTCTACATGTACCTATATATTTGTATACCTCTCTATATATATACCTATATACCTATATATATACCTATACATATACCTATACATATATACCTATATATATATACAGTCGATTCCGGTTAATAGGACCACCGGTTAATAGGACCAGCCGCTTATTCGGGCCAAATTCTGAAGACCCGAAACGAATCCTATCTCGCTAGCCTAATTTTAGCCGCTTATTAGGACCGGAAGGCCGCTTAATCGGACCAGACGATAGAAGGTGGCAGGTAACGGGGGTGTTAAAATCAAGTTCTGTGCCTGATTGTCTGGACTAAACCCACAGTTCATATGTCGGGCAAGAAAGCGTATCATTCAGTTACGATAATCCGAGTTAGCCTTTGGATAAACTGAACTGTGGCAACATTGAGGCACATCTATCTAATTGGGTTCAGAACCGCCCGAAACTGACTGTAGTTTCCAACACTTGTAGGCGGAGCGAAGACATACATGCTTGTTCACATATCGTTAACCGCTCGATCGATGTACCGCACGTTCATTAAGCCGAATGCCCTGAGTCCGCATTGCGGGCCTACTCTCGAGCACGGCAAGTGATCGCGGTCACACAGGTCCGGCAAATCATAGGACAGCAGGTGGCTAGGTCAACCATAGAAATACTCGGGAGATAGACTCGAGTTCACCTCAGTGAACTGTGCGTGTCTTATTGCCTGTCAAGAAAATGCCACGACGGGACTTGACGTTAGCTAAGAAGATTCGTTTCACAGAAGAGTAGTAGGGGGAGTAGAATGTTATAGGTAGAAATTCGTCACATCTAGACTCACTCAGACAGCCGCCACACGCCCGGAAAAGCACTGTACGCGCGTTTCAACCTTTCGGGAATCATCAGCAGTGCGCATTTCATCGGACCCTTGGTAGGGCTCGAACGCGCAACTCGACTGTTGCCAGTGCGTGGTTGAGACCACTGAGCTACGAGGGACGGCAACGACCATCGTGAATAAGTTACTAGATGTGATATAGCGCCGCTCACTATCCACTGACTTACGCAGAACAAACTGCTTATAATGCCATAAGATAATTGGCGGCTTAAGTTTGGTACGCTCGTCGCTTGGTGAGGGGGCTACCCTGTCCTCTGCACGGTAGTAACGTGTAAGTCAGTGGATAGTGAGCGGCGCTATATCACATCTAGTAACTTATTCACGATGGTCGTTGGCATCCCCCGTAGCTCAGTGGTCTCAACCACGCACTGGCAACAGTCGAGTTGCGGGTTCGAGCCCTACCAAGGGTCCGATGGAATGCGCACTGCTGATGATTCCCGAAAGGATGAAAAGATTCGTTTCCTAGATCAGCTCAAGGAACAGGGACCAACCACTAGTCAGTGTCGATTGGTGGAAATTACCTGCTTGGCAAAATCTACAATATCGCGCCTGATAAAACAAAAGAAAGATCTGCGAGAAGAATAGGCACAATGTGAAGGACGACGAGGTACTTCCCAAAAACGGAAGCGTGAAGACAAGGATCCAGACGTCGTTGAGGCCCTTAATGATTGGTTTGCCTTTGTTACTGGACCAGCCGTGCGAGTAAGTGGCCCAATGTTAAAGTACAATGCAGAAGAACTCGCTAAAATTCTGGGCCACGAAGATTTTATAGCTACGGACGGCTGGTTGTCTCGATGGAAATCTAGACATGATGTAAAATTTAAGAAAGCACATGGTGAGAAAGAAAGTGCCAATAGCGCTCGAGCTGAAGAATGGAAATCAACAAAACTACCAGAGCTTCTTGAAAAATTACCAGCAGATGACGTCTATAATGCTGATGAAACCGGGTTGTACTATAGGGCTACACCGGACCGCTCCTTAATTTACAAACATGTTACTCTCTCTGGCTGCAGAAAAGCAACGGATCGCGTAACTGTCTTGTGCTGCTCAAACATGTCCGGAACAGACAAGAGGAAGTTGCTGGTTATAGGAAAATGTGCCAAGCCTTGCTGCTTTAAGGGACTCAGAATGGACAGTTTACCAGTTGTGTATCGTGCGAACAGAAATGCTTGGATGAGCTCTACACATTTTTAAAGAATGGGTGAAGGATTAGGACACAGAGCTACAACGCTAGTCGAGAAAAGTGTTATTACTTCTCGACAATTGTACAGCACATTCAAATTTGGATTTCTTGAAGAATATCCAGATGGAATTTTTGCCTTCCAAGACCACATCTTTGATACAGGCAATGGACATGGGCATCATAAAAAATTTGAAGACCTTTTATCGTTCAATGGTGGTGAATTACATCCTTGAATCAATTGAGCAAGGCTTGCTGACCTCCTCCTCGACGACCGGAGAAATCAGCGCAAAGGTCAACATTTTGCAATCCGTTACATTCGTGGCCGAAAGTTGGCGAAAATGAGCAGTGCGACAATTCGGAACTGTTTTTCGCACTGTGGGTTTAGGTATATTGTCTCGGAGAAGGATGTGGATATGGTGATTGTGAATGAAAATGACGGCGAGAATGTGGAGCTGAAACAAGTTGAAAATTATGAAGAATTTTTGTCAATCGACAAAGAACTTCAACTCTATGATGGAAATGAAGAATACGATGTTGCCATTGTTGCTCGAATAGCAGCGAAACACACGACAGCAACAGAAGACCATGGAAGTGATGAAGAGAACCCTAACGTGTTGATGCCAGGCACAAAACAGGATGCAAGGAAATGCATTGAAACATTGCACCGCTATTTCATGCAGGAAGGAAATGAAGGTAGTCCTATTACTGCGTTACATGTTTGTGGTGATTTTGTGCGAATGCAGTCTGTTAAAAGTATGCGTCAAACCACACTGGATACGGTCTTCAAACGCTGAATGGAATTCGGTAGTCCGTTTATATAAAACTGTACTTCGCATGCTGAATATCTTGTAAATCGTTACGAAGAATTTGTTTGTAAATTTCTTTTCCAGTGAACAAAGTTCGTTATCAAAGCAGTTCTTTTTGTGTGTTTGCTATAAATATATGCCGCCAATACAGGTTATAATAGTAGTTTCCTATGTTATGTATAGCACGTCCCATCTTGTTACATCGGGTAACTTCGGTTAATCGGACCAGCCGCTTAATAGGACCAAAATGGTCTGGTCCCGATGTGGTCCGATTAACCGGAATCGATTGTATATATATATATATATATATTGCGAGAAAGCTGGGCCGAAGCGGCAGAGTGACAACGTTACAGGCGTGATATTCATGGACTTCTCGAAAACGTTTGACACTGTTTCACCTCCTCGATTCTCACTAAGTCTGAGATCTTACGGGATATCTGGTCGCGCTCTTCAATGTGTCTGCCTTCTTTGAGGGGAGGGAAGAGCGCGCGCGGTGAGGCATAGCCTTTCGCTCAGGCAAGTTGTACTTAGTGGCGTCCCGCAGGGCTTGGTGTTTGGGGAATTGTTGTTCGAGCTCTACGTTAACGACTTGCCGGGAGAGCTAGGGTGTCATCACCAAAGTGTGCTAACGACCTTAAGCTCTAGAATATTTTGGGTATCGCGGGGTCCTGAGGCAATTCAACGTGCATTAGATGGGCTCTGGGAATGGTCTACCCTATGGTTGATGCTCATAAATAGGGCCAAGTGCTCTGTTCTCCGAATCAGAGCTGCTAATCCTTCCAATCGATAGGTTGTTGGCGGTGATGACCTCCCTGTTGTCACTTAGCAGGTCCATTTGGGGGTCGTACAGTAATCCGCAATTCACACTGGCGACAATTGGATGAGGCAGCTTGTCGGGGGTTGGTATGAAATGGTTTATCCTCCACTTGTTTGGAATCCTAACGGCCAATTTGCTTGTGAAGCTAGTCTCGGCATTCTTCCGACCCCACCTGAAAAGGTATCCAGGCTTGTCCACCATGTCACAACCGAGACAAAATGGACTAATGGAGGGTGTTCCCAGTGGACACTCGGTTGGTGCAGAGACTACGTTCACAGACGTTTCCTGAACGCTTGTTCCTTTTGGGGATGTACGCAATGCACTGCCGAAGATTAATAGGGACTTGACCACCAATTGACCTATGAATCTCTTTCGGCGTAGGCTGGTCACCAGCCGTCCTTTCACCGTTCAAAAGCCGCTGGTCCCTGAACTCTGCTTTCTGTTTTTCCACGCAATAGTCGCATCATATTAAACTGATGCAGCGTTGCTGCTCAATGGCGCAACTCTCTGTATTCCATGTAGATAGTAGCAACCAAATTATAGGGCCACTGCTTTCGAACGAACATTCAAAAGACACTTTCAACACAATCATTGCTGCAAATTTTACATTATTTGCCTCCACTCTAAATGTTATAACATAGGATTTTAACAATGCTTGTTTCCACGCCTGTTCGTTGCGGCCTTGGTTGTCTCTCACCTTCCCTTTTTTCCGAGGTCCGGAACTTCTTGGGGATCTGGGATAGGACCGAGAAACCGCTTTTGTCCGGGACAGGACAACCAATAGGGACCTATGAAGCACATGGCTGTACAACAAACGGATACAACTGCACTCAATGCCATGACCGTTGTCCAGTGATGATAGATGGATTCGAGAACTTCACACTCCTGACAAGAATACATACTCCTGAAAAATCCAGACGCAAGAAACTGACGTTTCGCCCACCTGAATACCCACAAAGACGATTCTTCATGAAGCCCCCATCGTAGATTCGCCTCCGTCCTTATGGCGGCCTTGCCCAAGATACCTGATCAAATAACAGAGGAAATTGAAGGTCATTTGACTGCGGATATCGGAGTGTGAAATCAGTCGACCACCTGGTCTGCCAGTTGTATATTTGTGCACCGACAAATTTCTGACAGTGTCCCAGGACGTGGTGGGTTTTCGCCTGGCAAGCGTTCTCCCTATAAAAAGCCACAAATGTCCGTGTAACAACACTCCGTCATGGCGGATGTGACTCGCCACCGAATAAAGTCACTGCCCAGAACAAATTACTGACAAGTCGACCAGCATCATTATTCAATATTGCCCTGACACTTTCGATAATAAGTTACACCATGCCTATATGTATCGTCTTCATTACACATGTAGTGCCCTGACTGTGTACACTACGCACGCTAGAATTCAACGTTTCGTCATTCATTGAAGACTCTATCCCTGATGACTACTCACACAATTTCCGCAGCCTGTACAAAATTCGGCTTACTGCCGACTGCACTCATAGCAACGTTTTTGTTGCGAAGCAGTATTGCATGTAAATATTGACCATGCTTTGCTTGGTGTGTCTCGACAAATTCAAGAATAAACTATTTATTTATTTATTTATTTATTGTAAACTCTGATGGAACTGTCATAACCGACCGTGCAGTTATATGTTCGAGCTTCCATGACTAATTCATGTCTACTTATAGCATTTATGCGAATGAAGATCCTTAGCTCAAGCTGCTACACAGAGGCAGAAATACACTCCAAACTGTTGAATTCACACTTTGTGACACATGCCGCCAACTCAGATTAGTTCGACCATCATGCTCACCAGGCCCTGACAACATCCGTCCAATACTGGTAAAGCACGGAGGTCCAGACATCCCCTGTTTTTGTTTAATATATTTATACTTCCTATGCTCAATGGGGAGTATCCTATACACTGGAAACAATCAACTATAATACCAAGACACAAAAGCGGATTTACGCAAGATGTAAAAATTACCGCTCAATCCACCACATAGGTATTATCTCCAGAATCGTGGAGAGGACAAATAAAGAACGCATAATAGAATATTTGAGTTCTAGGAGCCTTCTCTGTAAACATCGGCAAGGCTTTTGAAAGGTAGGTCGTGCACTACCTGTCAGTTAGATTACCTTGATTAGGTGACTAGAGAAAGCGAAGCCGGAAGTGCCATCATCGTAATATTTCTTGACATCCAAAAGGCTTTGGACCGCGTCCCACACAATTTATTGTTACGTAAGCTTATGTCCTATGGTATCACAAATTTGCTTCTAGTGCTCGTCTTTCTACCTTGAGGGTAGAAAGCAAGTAGTCAAAATCGGTAACTATATATCTGAAGCAACCACAATCTCTAGTGGAGTGATTTCAGGTAGCGTGCTATGCCCGCTTTTATTTTTTTCTATTTCAACGATCTCCTTGATGAAATCTTGTATGGAAAGCCGTTCCTTTTCGCTGATGATGTTAAAACTTTCTGTTGTTCCGCCCCTGGGCGATGTAGTCCTAACCTAGCCTATATTCAGTCTGACTTGTCCGCATTGTAGCGCTGGAGTAACCCCTGGAAGTTGCACTTTGCCACTGACAAGAGTAATCTATTGTACCACGACTGTTGCCCTTCTCTGAACATCCTTACCTTACCCCTATTCCTGTGTGTGGCGCAGTCTAAGACCTTGGTCTAAGAAATTCTGTTTCGTTTAATTTTTAGAGCATGTTATATTCTTGTAGGCTTCTGTCAGAAAAGTAATCACCTGTATAAGTCAAACTCTTATTTTGAGGGATTCCAGGCTTCAAGCCCATAAAATATGTGTTAGGCAGAAGCTTGAGTGCTGTACGTTAATGCATGGTAATCTGAGAAAAGTGATGTTATAGCACTAGAAAACATTCAACTATCATTCACAAAAAGGTTGTTGAACAGGCCTAATACTATGACCGACCGTGAGAGTAGCGAGGCGCTAACTCTGGAGCCCCTATGGCTACGCAGACTCAAACTTAATCTGTGCCTTCTATACCGCTTACTATTCTGATTAAGCTTCACTGCTCAGCCACAACTCGAGTTCCAGACTCGTACGCACTATGAACTAAGAAACAGCGAGTGCACGGTGAAAATACCAAAGTGTCGCAAAAAGCTCCGCTCAAATTTTTTCTCCGTAAAATATGCGTTATTTTGAAAGGAACTTCCATCGATTGTTAGAAACTGTACTATCTATCCACAATTCAGACGCATGCATAATATTCACCTGACTGTTGCAAATATCTGGTCAACACTAAGCCAAACGATGACTCTAGATGATTTGTATGAGAAAGGTCCTGGATATATGTGAAAGTCTCCATAGCCTCTACTCGTTTCAATAATGTAAGGTTGCATACATATAGTTTCATTCTGGAGTGTATATTGAAGAACGATTTTACTCCTATCAATCCGTCTAACCAATTCTGTGTTCTCCTTTGACGCACTGGTACGTAGATGCACTACGCAACCAGTTAAAGCTGATGTTTCTGTACCATCGTCGCCACTCGCCAAGATTTTCCATCAAATTGTGACTGGCCTATTGACAAGCGTTTGTATTCGTCATTATGTTTTATGCCACCTTATGCTTTATCTTCTTTGTTGCACCGTTGGTCATGACTGGGCTGATCTCTTGTGGTGACGGATTATAGCTTCCAAAACACTAAGTATACCAATGCAAATTATATTACTACTGACTCGCTGGCTTAAAACAAAAAGTGCTATACTTGATTGATCCGCATGACAGAACGGGCTGAGGCTTCATCGCCTATAATGTACCCGTAACACATTACTAAAAAAGACATTTGATACCTAGTTCTGAGGGCTTATTTACAATTTACTATCCTGCCACACAAACACAGAGCCAAATTGGAGCATGGAAATGCGGGTGAAACACATCGTGGAAATACCCTGCATGGAAGCAAGTCCCCTGGGGACAGTTCCACGGATGACCGTAGTACTTTACTTGAACTTTCTGCAAAATCTACATATGTTATTGTACCCAGGTGCTTTATCTCTCTGCATTGCCAAACTGCTACTTAATTCAAAAACGCATGTGGGAACAATGGATCAAAAGACGAATAATTAACTAGATTATGCGCTCACGTTGTACATGTAGGTAAGACCAAACAATTGGACTGTGCTTCGAACTGCTCAGGAATAAAACGTATATTTATTTATCTATTTAGTAGATTGACGCGTAAGCTCCGCCCCCGCAATGTTATCAATATTAAGTCCGCAACGTTAACTAACCTCCGCGGTCACCCACTGAAACTGCATAAACCACAGTCTGATAGAAGTAGGACGGAAACTCGTATGTCCAGCCGAGTTATACATCGCTGGAATTCGCTTCCAGATCACGTGGTTAGGGAAACTGCGGTTAAGGGCTTTGCGCGCCAGCTCCATGCGTTTGGGTGGCAACACCAGACCTTTGCTTCTCCTAACTGACTCAACTTCACTATTCAGCTCCTTTATTAACGACTAAAATATCCTGGTTTTCTAGTTGCTTAGCTCTTTCCACTTGCTCTTTTTGCCTTCTAAGGTTACCAACTTTTCTTACTTACTTCACGCAACAGGCACAGAAGCGAATGATATCACAGGATAAGTAGGCATTAGATGGATGAACAGAAAGTGATGCGGTCTTGTTTTAAGTGCATCGGTATAAAAGTCCGTCCAATGGTTCAGCGACCAGCTGATCCAAGAACAGTCACGGGATAATTCTATCGTTCTGGTCCCGCTTGAACTTGAACCACCTTATCCGCGTTACCGACGCAGTAGTGACAACTGTTGCCTTGCATGTGTGCACTGATCGGTTGAAGGTGGAGTAGAACGCACTGCCGATCCGACACAAAACACGTTTCTAACTTATTTCCTTCAAGCAACGGTGCTCATAGAATGAAATAATCAAGCAATTTTCCCCTGTCACCAGTGTATGTAAGCACATTCAATGCTTGCCTTAAACTTGCGCCTGTTCAACGAAATATAGGCTCACATAATTGCACTTTCAAGCACATCAAAACGCCTTAATAGGATTGACATTAAATCCAATTTCCGTATTGGGCCTAGTTTCATGCTGTGATAAGTTGCTTTGTTTTGTCGCTTTGCTTGACTTTCGCCATGATGGCGCACACCAGTATTTTGCGCCCGTTCTCGCCGATATCGTGTTGCCATGGAGTCTGACGGTGTTATTGTTGAACCTGCTCACGTATGCCTCCTATACGAGGTGATATTTAGCTTAGCCTGTTTCTGAGGACAATGTTTCAAACGTTGACGATTTAAAGCGAAGGTCTAAAGGTGATGGTACTGAGAATGGCGATGCCACGTCAAACAGTCAGACCGAAGAGCTGATCGTTGGGAAAGCTAAAGTTGTGGACATTCCTGAGAAAATTGCTGATGGTTAGTACTTTGCGGCAATTTTACTTATATCCTTAGAAGGTCCCGATCAAAGCGGTGATAAAGAAGGTAATTTTGATGCATAAATGTTTCACACTTTCAGAATCCTCAGACAGCAACGGGACTACGGAATCTAAGGTCTCCGGTACGTGACATTTGATTTTGAACCACTATCTCACCGTCATACTGGCCGTAAAAGAGTTGGTATTTCCTGATGTAGTCGGTGATTCCGCCTTACTGCAGATGTGCGTCTTTTGGTTGTTACAGATGCTGATGAACACGACGAAGAAACCAAAGCAGAGGATGAACTGAACGGTAGCTTGGAGGCGAAGGGTAAGTCTTTATCTTTGTAACACTCGTCCTGAAGATACTAAATGCCCTGACTCCGACGACGAACAGTCCGCTCCAAACTCTGAGAGCAATGAGGAAGACAAAGAATAACTATCTGCATTTTTAACTCACTGCATTTACACTTTTTGATAACACTTTTCATCGTTTATAACACCGCACTGTCTTCTCCTCGGTTGTTGACTCCCGAGATCGGCGTATATATGCACATTTTGTCAATATTGTTGAGACGCTGATCTTTGTCCCTGAGGCTTATTCAGCGTCAATTTGGAGCATTGTCGTTCACCTGCATATACGAGAATTTCATAAAACAATTTTAGCCGGTTTCTGTCTTCTCAGTACACTGGGAACAGGTAAACTAGTGCCCATAGCAAGTTCCCGACTGGCAGGCGTTTTGTCTTCATATCGCAGATAACACTGTCCGGGATCATTGGGGTTGGTGCTGGCTGCATTTTGTTAGCGCAATAACTCAATACAATACTTTACCAGAGCATGACAACCTGGCATTGCCTTCCCAAGTTAAGGAAGCTAGCATTGGTATCATCTTATAAATTGCTAGAGGAGTCTGACTGCAAATTACAGGCTGGCGAGTGTAGTAGTCAAACTCCTTTAGAAATCGGTGATTCATTTATAGGCATCAGATTAGATTCAATCTACTTAACAATGTGCAACGGATTCCGGAAGGGATTTTCGTGTCTGACGAATCCACCAGCGGCTTGCGAATGTCGGGCGGTTGCACTGGATAACGGTCACGCACTGGAGGTGCTTTTCGCCGAATTTTCGAAGGCATTTGACAAGGTACCCCATTAGAGGCTCTCGCAAATGCTAACCTCCTGCGGTGTATTTGGCAACGCCCTTCATTGAATGACTGCATTCTTTGAGGGTGGAGCACAGTGTGTACAAGTAGGCCGAGGCCTATCGTTTATGCGGTCTATCCCCAGTGGCGTGCCGCAGGGCGTGGACCGCTGCTGTTCTTTATCTATATGAATGACCGACCTGCGGGGCTTGAGGTACCATCGCTGCTATTTTCTGATGACCTGAAGCTGTAGAGCATTATCGATGTTCCTGGGGGTTCCGAAGCTATTCAGCGAGCAATGGATAAGCTTTGGGACTGGCCTACTTTATTGTTACTGTTCAGAGATCCTGCAAAGTGCTCCGTTCTTCGTTTTGGAGGAGGTTGTCCTCCTACGAAGTATTTGGTCAGTGCGGTGGGGTCGAACTCCCCTGTGTATCTAGCCACGTTGATCTAGGCGTCTTACACTCTTCGGTTTTACACTCCGGCGACAACTGGAAGATGGCCGCAAGCAAATGTTTCCGCATGTTGTGGTTAATCCGACGTTCTTTCGAAGTCTTGACGGGCGGCATCTTTACGAGGCTGTTCTCGGCTTTCGTTTGGTCTCATCTGGAATACTGCGTCCAGGGTCGTCTGTCCTGCCTCGTCCGGCACAAAATGGAGCTGGAGAGGGTTTTACGAGTGGGTGCTAGGTTAGTCGAGGAATTAGGGGGACGGACGTACCCCGAGCGTCTACTTAGTTTGGGAATGCATTCGATGCACTACCGAAGGCCTAGAGGAGACCTAATCCTAACCTATCGAATCTTGACTGAGAAGGTTGGTCCAGATTTGTCTTGGCTATTCAGTCCCGCTAGATTGTCTGTTCTACGCGGTCATTCGTTGAAGCTGGACAAACCGCGGTCCGATCGGATTAGGGCGGAAATCCGGCTGTCACGCCGAGTTATCGACCGCTGGAACATGCTTCTGGAAAGTGTTATATGGGAATCTACGGTTAAGGGGTTTGAGCGGCAACTTGACGCTCTTGGGTGGCAACACGAAACCTTTCCATTTTCCTGAGTAACTCGCATCTTCGTACTTCGATTTTCTTTTCTCTACTTTGCTTTGCGTATTGGTATTATTTTCTTATTTAAGTGCACTTCCCTATTCTTTACCTCCGATTTCACTTCCTACCCTTTGCTTACTTCACGTGACTGCCACAGCAGGGCAGGAAACGTGGGCATTAACTGTTTGGCCAGGGTGCGATACGGGTGTTTCCGTTTTAGATCCATCAATAACTGAGCACTTCATCAATTCCTGGCTCAACGATCCACTCAAGATGGAACACTCACGGGATTCTCCTATCGTTCCAGTCCCCATCTGAACTGAACTGAAATTGAAGTTGAGATCGTATGGGATATCTGGAGCCACCCTTAAATGGGTTTCTGCTTTCCTATAGGGCAGAGAACAGTGTGTAAGCGTTGAGCGTAGCCTTTCGCTTAGACAAGCTTTTCTTAGTGGCGTTCCGCAGGGCCCGGTTCTAGGGCCGTTGCTTTTCGCAATTTATGTCAATGACCTACCCCAGGAGTTTGGAGTACCGTCGCTATTGTTTGCTGATGACCTCAAGCTCTGGAATATTGTGGATATCCCTGGTGGCTCTGAGGCACTTCAGAGTGCTTTGGATGGGCCCTGGGATTGGTCAACCTTATGGTTGATGCCCACAAATCAGGCGAAATGTTCTGTCGTCCGCATTGGAGGTGCTAGTCCCCCCACGCGCTATGTAGTTGGTGGAAGTGAACTCCCTGTTGTCATTCAGCAGGTTGATCCATAAATAAATAAATAAATACTTTATTCTCGACTATGCGAGGCACGCCCATGGAGGCATGATCAGGTATGTACAACTGTACAAACATTTTATGGCAACTGTGCAGTAATAGTAGAAAATTGGTCGTATGTCCATGGAAAAATAAATAAATAGATAGTTTATTCTCAGATTCATACAGACGCGCCAAATTAGGCATGATCAAGGTTTAAAACTGTTGTGTATCACGATGATACTCCAAGTTCAATGGTGTATAGTTGAAACGGTGTCAAGAAGAGTTGATATGTGAATATAGTCGACTTGCCAGTATGTATTTGTGGGCTGTGACTTTATTCAGTGGCGAGTCACATCCGCCACGTCGCAGTGTTATTAAACAGACATTTGTGGCTTTTTATAGGGAGAACGCTTGCCAGGCGAAAACCCACCACGTCCTGCAACACTGCCGTAAAGCATTTTGAACATTAATGTTGAACTGGCAAAGCCGCTTGACGACTGGTTTCACCCTCGGTTTTTCGCGGGGTAATGGCTTCTAATTTCCTCTGTTAGTTGGACGGGTATTTTGCTCTGGGACGCCATGATTTTTGGGGTCGCTGGAGTAGAGGGACATCGCGATTTTTCTTCTTGTTGTATGTCCAGGTGAGCAAAAGTTTCAATTTTTCCGCTGTCCAGATTTTTCAGATGTATACTGTATGGGAGTATGAGGATATGTCCAGTTCTCCATACTGGACAAGGGTTATGGTGATTGTAGGTTGGTCCTTGCGGAGTTTTACCATCCTCCATGTCAGTCCTCGTGGATTGTTCCGTCCGTTTTGGGCCAAAATCGTTCCTCAGTCCAATCCCAGATCTCCAAGATGTCCCGGACCTTAGAGAAAAGGGAAAGTGAGAGTCAACCAAGAGAAGACCGCAAGAACAGGCATGGAATTGAATATTGTTAATGTCTTGTGTTATAACATTTGGGCTTGAGACAAAAGCATGTACACTGCAACAATAATTATGCTGAAAATGTCTTTTGAGTATCCTATAGAATCATTAGCCGTATAGGTGGATTGCTATTGCCTGTGTAGGGACAAGAGCGTTGCACCAGTAAGTAAAGTACGAGTATCTGTTTGATATGAGTCGATAGTTGCGTGGGAATAGAGCAAAGAGAGTTAGAATGTTGGTAGTGATTGTCAGGTGCATGAACAGCACGTAGTTGGTGTAATCCGAGTGGGGGGCATAATAAGCGAAAATAAATAGTTTGCAGCGAGAGAGTCTTAAAGCTCAATGGGTGGCAGGGCAGCGGAGGGACTGGATGCAGATATTCTAGAGGAGTAAAGTTTATTCAGATACGGGGTGGCTATTAACAAGCACTGGATCATCGCATGTGCGTGGGGCCAATGGCCATTAGCTACTTCTGAAGAGAAATGCAGAATTTATGACGACCGACATGTTGGCGCTAGGAGTGACTCAGTCGCCAGATGCAGCTATTCCAATCGGACGCTTTGTCATTAGTGTATGCCTATAGGGTCGATGAGTGTATCTATAGACCAGTGAAGGTAAGTGATAGGTCAACAGATCAGCTAAGCTGTGACGCAAACAATCCAAGAGAATGAACATTGTAAGAGGCAGCGAGCTCCGGATATCCGCAGAAATAAATGGAAGTTATGGCGACTAGCTGCTGGTAAGCAGAGATAGTGGCACTAGGAAAGAATGAATCAGTGGCTGCTGTAGCCAAGTAGCTGCTGTAGCCAAGTATCTGCTGTAGCCAGTAGGTATCACCCATACCTCATTGCTTCACTCTGGGGAATATTGGAGGAAGGCTGCTTGTAGAGGGTTCCGTATGATGTGGTTTATTCGCCGCTCCTTCTCTGTCCTAACGGCCAATATCTTTGTGAAGCTGTTCTCAACTTTCGTGCGACCTCACTTAGAGTACTTGTCCACCTTGTCTTGTAAGGGACAAAATGGAACTGGAGAGGGTTTTGCGAGTGGGTAAAGGTTAGTGCAAGGATTACGGGGGCAAACGTATCCCGAACGTTTGCTTAGCTTGGGTATGTACTCAACGCACTACCGCAGAATTAGAGGAGACTTGATTCTCACTTCCCGTGTCTTAACGGGTAAGATCCGTTCAGACTTGTCCTGGCTATTTAGTCCCGCCAAGCTGCCTAGTCTCCGAGGTCACCCGTTGAAGCTGCACAAACAGCGTTCTGACCGGGTAAGGACGGAAACTCGCTTGTCGCATCAAGTTATTGAACGTTGGAACTCGCTTCCGGCGCACGTGGTTAGGGAGTCTACGGTAGAGGGTTTCGAGCGTCAGTTAGATGCTCTAGGGTGGCAGTACCAAACCTTCCCCTTCTCCTAACTGACTAGTATCTTCAACTTTCCCTTCATTCTTTTTTAATTTTCTTCTCACCTTGGTATTATCATTATTTAGCTGACATACCTCCTCTTCTTTTCTTAGCTTACCCTTCACTCTTTTACTTCACATCAACCGGCCCGGCAGGGACTGCTGGGCAGGACAATGTGGGCAGTAATTGCTTGGACAGGGTGTGATGCGGTCTCTGTTTTAGGCTTTTCAACATCTCAAGCAGACCTGTCAATTCCCGATCCAACGATACGCAGAAGAAGGAACATTCACGGGATTATCCTATCGTTCCGGTCCCAACTGAACTTGAACGCTAGTCACGGACTCCTGGGCCAGAAAATAAAAGGCGAAAGGGGGCAAGAAAAGTGCACAAACCCTCCGCACCCAAACCGAGAGGTGAGAAGACGCTAAAGATGAAACCACCTGAGCGGAAAACACCACCTGGTGATGCGACTCCCTCAGTTTCACCTAAAATTGTGCAGGCAGGGGGTAAAAAACCCCAGATGTCCACATCGCGTGCTACTCAAACTGCGGCGCCTACTCCAAACACATCTTGTCTTCCAGGGGTACAGGTCGTGGAGGCGGGCGTGGACGTTGAGTCACGGGCTTTTTCGCCTGTAGCACGAAAGGGAAATCGGAACAGAACTGCCCGTTCTCTTCAGGCAAGTGCAAAGAGCGTCAAGAATGATGGGACAAAGAAGCTTGTGCGTAAGACCCACGCTACAGTTGCTTCAACGTCGTCTGATAACTTGCGCCCAGTCTCATTGCCTGCGGCTAAGCCGGTTGCGGT
Organism: Dicrocoelium dendriticum; assembly: GCA_944474145.2. Classification (NCBI taxonomy): domain Eukaryota; kingdom Metazoa; phylum Platyhelminthes; class Trematoda; order Plagiorchiida; family Dicrocoeliidae; genus Dicrocoelium; species Dicrocoelium dendriticum. The sequence goes on along the minus strand of OX104062.1, from coordinate 34,832,704 downwards.
TCATGTAAATTCCAAAATCCGTGGGGTAAGTACACCCCGTCGAGGTGATGCTTTCATGGATAGCAGCGTGATATTCCGTAACGCAGTGGAATTCAGTGCAGCACTTCCTGTCGAACGTACATTGGACGACCTACAGTGGTTTAAGGTGTGCGTTACGAAGCTTCTTCCTCCTGGGTTTCCCGGTGTTACTGTCAGTAAACTGACTAGACTGGGTAACGTCCCAGTTAATGCCCTAAACCCTCGACCGCGCTTACTTCGGGTAGTCCTATCAACCCCGGAGGAACGCAACGCGCTGTTGCGGTTTGCCTTCAAGTTGAAGGGCACTAATGTAAGCGTTCAGCCAGACCTCCCATTAGCCGATGGGTTGAAGCTAAAAGAGGCCATTAAGTACCTCAAAACCAGGCGAGCAGCCAGTGAACAAAGTCTTCGGTTGGTGGGTTTTCGGGTGGTCAACCGGCGGTCTGTTTCTGCCCTACCATTTCCAGTACTGGTAGCGCACGACCCAGGGCTGGACATTACGACTACCTTCAGATAGTGCTAAGCAATGTACGGGGCCTAAGGAATAAGATATGCGAGATAGGTCTGCTTGTAGATGAGTCTCATCCCGATATACTTGCATTCACTGAAACGTGGCTGTCTCGGCACATCACGGACGGTGAAGTACATCTGTCTGGATACGCACTATTTAGATGTGGTCGGTTCGTTGGCTACGACGTTTTACGTAGCTACATGTTTCAGTCGGCAGATAAAACTGTCGAAGCTCTGTCTTAGTGATTAGCACTTCCTCAGCTCAACTTACAGTTGTATTTGTGTGTAATAGCCCTGGGAGCGCGTTCAAAGAGGTGCTTGACTTTATTCGCTCCCAATCCGCAAACAGGTGTTTGATACTCGGGAATTTCAAGCTGCCAGAAGTTTGTTAGGCGGATCTTCCTTGCAACTCGGCAGAAGGTACTTTCGGGGCAGATCTACTTGTGCTTACGCTACAAGTACCGTTGCATCAGTTCGTAGACCACTAGGTACATGGACGCTCAACTCCCGTTTATTTTGGATCTAGTGTTTGCCAAGTCACTAGACTTCTTAGGGGACATCACAGCTCTCCCTTAGGTGCTAGTGATCATGTTTGTTTATCGTTCAAGTGTACTCTGACCAGGCGTCACCAGAGCATTGCTAAGCCATTTCCAAACATATGGCGTGCTATCAGGCAATGCGTATCAAGGCTGCTGGGATGCGTTGCGAAATCTCGGTGGTTGACTAACCTTGAACTTGTCCCCAGAGTACCTGAGGGTTCTTATTTAGCTGAGTTTACTGTGGTGGAAACGCAAGTCCTTAAACTGCTGCAAGAACTGAACCCTTCCAAAGCAGCTGGACCTGATTCAATTCACCCGAAGCTTCTGCATGAGTTGGCGGGGGAACTAAGTGGACCGATGACGATGGTGTTTCAGAAGTCACTTGACAGCTGTGCATTACCTGGAAGGGGGCTGTCATCTGTCCTGTCTTCAAAAATGGCGACAGGAGTCTCAGCCAACTATAGACCAGTTAGTCTGACTAGCGTCGTGGTCATACTGCTTGAAAAGCTGGTGAGAGATTCGTTGGAATGTCACCTGAATAGATTTAATCTGCTCAGCAGTGCACAACATGGATTCCGGAAGGGGTTTTCGTGTTTGACGAATTTGTTGGTTGCTCGTGAAGCTTGGGCCGAGGCAGTGGACAATGGCCACGTAGTGGATGTGCTTTTCGTAGACTTGTCGAAAGCATTTGATAAGGTACCCCACTTGAGGCTATCACAAAAGCTGAGGTCCTACGGCGTATCTGGCCGCGCCCTTCACTGGATATCTGCTTTTTTGCAGGGAATAGAGCAGTGTGTACGTGTGGGCCGCAGCTTATCCTTTAAGCAAGCGGTCCTTAGCGGTTTCCCACAGGGCTCGGTCCTTCCGCCGATGCTGTTCTTCATCTCCCTGGAGAGCTTAAGGTATCATCCCTGTTGTTTGCTGATGACCTTAAGCTATGGAATGTTGTAAATGTTTCTGGGGGTTCTGACGCCATACAGCATGCACTGGACAGACTCTGGGACTAGTTCTCTTTGTGGCTACTGCCCATAAAACAGGCTGTGTTCCGTCCTTCGTATAGGAGCAACTTTCCCGCCTTCGAGCTACGTACTCGGTGGTGTCGAACTCCCCCTTGTCTCCAACCAGGTAGACCTAGGTGTCGTTCATTTCTCGTCTTTACATTCTGGTGACAACTGGTAGAAGGCCGCTAGTACGGGTTTCAGAATGTTGTGGTTAATACGCCGTTCTTTCGGGGTCTTAACTGCCGACATATTTGTGAAGCTGTTCTCAGCTTTCGTCCGACCCGATCTGGAATTCTGCTTCCAGGTTTGCCCGCCCTGCGTTGTTCTGGACAAAATGGAGCTTGCGAGGGTTTTGAGAGTAGGTACCAAATTGGTCGAGGGGTTACGGGGACAATCGTACCCCGAGCGTCTACTTAGCTTGGGTATGTATTCAATGCACTACCGACGGCTTCAAAGAGACCTAATCTTTACCACATTTTAACAGGGAAGGTTAGACCGGACTTGAGCTGGATATTTAGCCCGGCTTGGTTGCCTTGTCTTCGTGGTCATCCCATGAAGCTACACAAGCCGCGTTCTGACCGGATCAGGGCGGAAACTGAGTTATCACGTAGAGTTATCGAGCGCTTGAACTCGATTCCAGAAAGTGTAGTCAGTGAACCTACGGTTAAGGGTTTCGAGCGACAGTTAGATGCTCTTGGGTGGCAACACGAAACCTTTCCCTTCTTCTGACCATGTCCATCTTCAAACTTTTAGTTCTTATTCTGTCATTAGCTTCACTCTTTGGTGTTATCCTTCATTTAAATGACTTTCATTCCCCTTTATCTTCCATCTACTTCTCTTACTTCACGTAACGTACACAACGGGCGCTGCTAGTGCAGGGAACGTGGGCAGTACTTGGTTAATCAGGGTGTTTCGTTTTAGATCTATCAAGAACTAGCACCTTATCATTTCCTGGCTCAACGATTTGCACAAGAAAGAACGCTCAAGGGATTTTCCAATCGTTCCAGTCCATCTGAATCTGAAGATGGGAATTAGTCAGGAAAAGGAACAGTTTCGTGTTGCCACCCAAGGGCATCTACTTGACGCACAAACCTCCTAACCGTAGCGCTCGATGACTCGACGTGAAAACCGCGTCTCCGCGCTAATTCGATCGCACTGCGATTTGGCTAGCTTCATACAATGCCCGCGGAGACCATATAACCTAGCAGGACTACATAGCGAGGATAAAGTTAAGTGCCAACCTTTCCTGTAAAAATACGGTAGGTTAGAATTAGGTCCCCTCTAATCCTTCGATAGTGCATTGAATGCATCGCCATACTAACTAGTTTAGAAGGTCGCCTGTACCGGGAGCCCAGAGAGCGATTCGAGAAGACAGACCGAGTTGCAGGGAAACTTTTATTGGTATAGCAAAAGCTTGCCTGTTATCTAGCTATAAAAGAACGACACCGTGGACGCTCTAGCTTGGGGAACGGAGCAAGCACAGCACACAGGTCAGCCGCGAGTTGCAATCGAAACGAGCGCCAAACAAAAATGGCGATGAGCAAGTCAAGCATTCGAACTCAGCATTCAGTTCAACAAACCACACCGGTTGCCTAGGTGTACAATGAAATAATTTTAGTTAGAATTTTACACAGGCAAACCGGGGAATCTCCAGACTGCTACATAGCCCTTTCCCAGAAGGAACTGTGTAAGCAGTCCTTCGATCTACGTGAGGACTGTCCGTCGCGGGTCAGCCTTCTGCGAGACCAGGGTGTGAAACCTGATGCAGTTGCTGGGAGAGAACCATGCAATCGGACCCTAGCGGGCTCCCACCCGTGTCCTCCCTACGGTGTCGAAACGGTAAAAACTGTTTGTGAGGGGTAGGCAGTTAGTAAAGTTCACGAATTCGGTTGAGCAGGGAGTTCGTTCCACTTCCAGTTGACGTGCGGAGATCCAGCGAAAAGTGGAACCGAGGTGTAACCAACCGGCGGTGTATATGGAAAGCAAAATGAAAAAGCAGCATAAATGCATAGCCATACACAAACGAGTGTCAAGAGAAAAACGTGCAAAGCTCTTGTTGGGTTTTCAAAAGGTTTTGCTCTTTTTTGGTAGTTTCAAAACGTTTTGATCCTTTTTTGTGGATTTTCAAAAACGTTTAGTAAGAGCAGAAAATTTCTAAGGCACGTTCTATGTACAATAGTAAGTGCGGATGAAGTCCGAAAATCGAACTGGAGTTTTGAGTTTCCTACTGCGTCAATCGATAGCAGGGCGAGTAGGAGTGCTGTCGGTTGAGGTTGTCGGTTCTGCTGGAGCGCACTGACTCGTCTGGGGTTGCGGTGCGAGCTGTGAAGGTGCTCGTTGCACCGAACCGTCAGACTTGTCGAGGAATGCTAGCTTGAGTCCATCGTCTAAGTCTTACCATTGTAGTCAATGGTAAACGTCTTGTCGCTTCTGCGTACGACACGGTACGGACCAGAATAAGGAGGTTGAAGTGATCGGCGTACGCTGTCCGTGCGGACGAACACGTGCGTGCAAGTAGTTAATGGTTCGTCCACGTTGGTACGCAAGCTCTGTGCTCTGGGTTGCACACGCTAAAGCTGTCGCATGTGATGAGATAAGCGAGCTGCGTAGTCACCATAGTCGAAGGTTGTTGGCGCTTTTGGTGAGACAAGTTCACCAGGTAAGCGTTGGGTGCATCCAAAGATTAGCGACGATGGAGTGGCGTGCAAATCCGCTTTAATCGTGTTTCTTATGCCTAAGAGAACGAGCGGAAGTGCTTCGTGCCAGGATGTGCTAGATTGGGCACAGAGTGAGGCTTTGAGTTGCCGGTGGAACCTTCCTACCATCCCATTAGCTGCAGGGTGGTATGCGGTGGTTCGGTTAGGTTGGCAACCAAGAACGTTGAGAAGTTTGCTGAAGGATCTATCAAAGTGTGATCCTCTGTCAGTGATGACTACGCTTGGGCAACGAAACTGAGCTACCCAGCGTTGCAAGAAAGCTTGCGCAGCTGTCTCAGATGAGCAGTTGACTATCGGAATCGCCTCTGGCCAACGGGTGAATCGGTCGACACAAGTGAGCAGGTACACGCAGCCTTTGCATGGAGGCAAAGGTCCGACCAGGTTGACATGGAGGTGTGCAAAACGAGTGTCAGGAGCGGGAAAGACACCAAGTGGACTTTTGGTGTGCCTATATACCTTGGCGCGCTGACACTCTAAGCATGCGCGTGCCCAAAGGCGGACATCACGATTGACGTTGGGCCATACAAATCGTTCAGTTACGAGCTTTTGCGGAGCACGTATGCCGGGATGAGACAAGTTGTGTAGAGCGTTGAAAACTAGTCGACGCATCGAAGTAGGAACTACGGGTCGGGTAGAAGTTTGTGAGACGTCACAATGAATGATCCTCTCAGATGAAGCTAGTGGAACTTCGAGTAGTTTCAACGAGATGTTGCGTCGTACCTTACCTATGTCGGGATCAGCTTGTTGGGCAGCAGCCATGGCGGCTAGATCAAGGTTGGTGCCAGGCGATAAGCTGATCCCCTGAATGCGTGACATCGCATCCGCGACGGAATTGAGAGCACCTGCTGTCGGCCGGTTTGTCCAGCTCTGGCCTCGCTCGCTCCACTCCCAAAAACTGGATGTCGGGAAGATCCTCGGAATTGCTGGATCGCCGACGGGAGATGCCTGCTGGCGCAACATACAACGAACACCGGTCTATTACGTGACGGCTGAAAGTAAGACTTCACTCTGATCGTGAAGCTTGGTGGTCAAAACAAGCGGATGAGATGGAAGCCGCTGCATCAGCTGGCAACTTCCGCCGTCTATTTTACCTCATCAGGGCCACTGGTTGCAATTTCCAAGCTGTCAGCCAGACAATTTGCGAATCAGACGGCACGAAGATCATCAACCTTCACAGGCCATTGGATCGCTTGCAGATCATTCCGCTCTTCAATTCAACCACCCAACACAGCCCCATGTGACACCTTTAGCCTCAATGTATGAAGAAGAGATTCGAAATGCAATCCAATCTTTGAAACGCCACAAGGCGCTGGGTCCCGACAACCTACCACCGGCTCTATTTAAAGGTGGCGGGGGTGTACTTGCCAGCGAAAGCGTATCGCTGAAGAGAAGGCTCCGATGCATGGGAAGGATCGGTCATTGTTCCGATTCACTAGAAGGGCTCCCGCGATGATTGGTGCAATTACCGCGGAATATCGTTAATCTCTTTCGGATCCAAAATCTTCGCGGCGGTTCTACATAGCAGGCTTTCAACGACTAGAGTGGAGCTTTCCCGAGAAGAACAAGCCGGATATCGTCCAGACCGCGGCTGCATCGACCAAATCTTCACGCTTCGCCGTTCTCAAACTTCGTCACATCCATTGACGACCAACAATCGTAGTGTTCTTTAACATCCGAGCAGCATATGATTCAGTAGGTAGATCTGCGTTGTGGAACTGTTTACTGAATAATGGTGTGCCCGACAAGTTTGTAACTATCCTGAAGGAACTTTACTGTGACCAGCGGTGTTCGACGAGGTTGCCCTATTTCACCTTACCTGTTCAATTTCGCCATCGAAGATGTTCTCCAAAGAGCACTGGAAGGTGCCCAGTACTGCGGTGTTGAGCTCCTCCCTGGAGACAGGCACGGACTTGGACTACCCCGATGATATCGCTTTGCTGGGGGACGACTCACAATTCCTACAGAGCGTTTTGCACCGCTTGGCGATGGAGCCGTCTAAGTACGGCTTATGCTTCACTCGGGAAAACGTAAAACGCTGCTCCAGGACTGGCAGGTTCCTGAAACCGCGCTCACCATTGCTGGACATGTTTTGGCGCAGGTCCCTTGCTTTACTTAACCAGGGAGTTGCATCACGTCTGGTGGCTGTGTTGGAGATTAAGTATCCCAACAGATTGCATTCCTTAAACTGAAACATCTATGGCGTCGTCGTAATGTCAGTCTCAAGCTCAACGGCAGAGTGTACAATGTTTCTGTCCATGCAGTACTCTTGTACTTCTGTGCGATTTGGCCAATCATTTATCCGACACCAAAGAAGTTCACGCCCATCTTCATTGTCGCTTATGGCCTCAACCGGATGACCCCTGAAGTCCTCTTTCCAGTAAAGAATCACTCCACCTCCGGACCTATTTCGAGAGCGATCCGCTCGAGCTAGATTATACCCCGGAATATGCACCTCTGAATCGAGGATGTCCGAAAACTACCAAGTCTCTGTGAAATCCATAAGATCTAGGTGAGTTTCATAGGCAAAGTTCTGAATTTCATCAAGTTTGTTTCGTAGGCTACGTACATTAGCAGCTATCCCCCTTAAACTATTCTTCGGTCTTACCGCCAGGTGGCGACAAAGATTGGCCTCCAGCGAAATCTCGGAGCTTTTTGAACTACACGAAAATCCACAATGTGGTGGTTCATCTCACCATCTTCCCGACGTGTTCGTAGTTCTTCAACAGCTTTCTTCATTCGGATCCGAACCTCCGAACAGAGGTCCCGAAAAACACAAAAGGTTTCTCCCCTAAGACGTGGGGTAAGTCTGAGAATGCGGCGACACTCATTCTCACTCTGACAGACAAGCTTGAGGGGACGAACTTTAGAAGAATCTTCTTGCTTTCTTCCGAGACGAAAAGCAGAGACAATATTGATCACTTGTTTACCTTCATCAAAAAGGTGGGAGACCATTCGCCGCAGAAACTCTTAGTCGTCCAGGATCCTTTCAGCCGGGAAAGCCTTGTAGGATTCAGGAGCATTCATGACGATCAAACAAGGTCACGAGGATGCGGTTTGTTGTATTCAGTGGGCTGCGACATGGGAGGCATGCTGTTATTGAGAACGTTCTCCAATTGGCTTACTCTATCGAGGACCAGCTTTAGTTCGAAAGATTTCTTGGGTTTAGTCGTTGTGTAGCGAGAACGACAAGACAGGGGGTAGACGTTTGTTGCACACCGAAAATGGGCACATGAGGGTCACGCTCGCGCCATCGAATATCGACTAGATTTCCGTCCCACAACGCAACACAGGTACGGATGTTGGAGACGAGCCAGTCCTTACGCCTCGGGAGCTCTGACTTGGAAGATCCGCCTTCATGTTTTCGCCTCGATCTCCGCTTCTCTGCACCCGATTTAGATCGGCTAGGAGTCGTTCGAGAGCTCTCGACTTGCTTGTTCTGGGCCGTGCCAATCGGCTCTGCCTCGGTCCAGTGGGCTGCGCTAGGAGCGTATTTGTCTGATTTATTGCGCTGTCCACATATTCCCGCTCCGTAGTTCCGGGCCAGGCTCGTCGCTAGCCGTCTTTCGCGATCCGCTCTCAGCTAGCTCCGAAGAGCTCCCCGGAGCCATTCTTGGAAGCGGCCCCTCTACACCCGCTCCTCCTCTACGAATTTCTTCCTCTCGTACCGTGGTTGCAGGAGAGCAGCATTCACCCAACTTTTCATTCCTCCGTAGTCGATTAAGAGGTTGCCCGCTTTCTGGTCGATAATGGTGTAGGGGCCTTTCCAGCGTTCTCTGAACTTGCTTGCGCCCGGCCCGTCATGATCCGGCCGATCGTTGTTCCGTAACTTGACCCATTCTCCAATCCTGAATGGCCCCCACTTGTGAGCCTCATGCCTGGCGTCGTAATTTCGCTTATTCCGCGCTTGTCGTGCTTTGGTTTCGCTTCTAGATTTCCATCGCAGTCGCTCTTGATGCTCAGCTGGAGGTTTCCACTCACCCTGGTTCGGCAGGCAAGTATCGAGCGCAATCCGCGGTTCTCTGCCGCACAGTAATTCGAATGGCGAGACCTTGGTGGTTGATTGCATGCTGGCCCGATACGTGATCAGAACCTGAGGCAAAGCATCTTCCCATGCCAACTTCGTGCAGTTTATCCACGTCTTTAATGTCCGGTTGAACCGCTCGGTCATCCCGTTGGTTTGTGGGTGGTACGGTGAAGTTCGCCGTCTCTGGATGCTCCACTTGTCCAACACTGACTTAACTGCTCTTGACTCGAAGCAGGGCCCTTGGTCCGTGATGATACACTGTGGGATCCCATACCTTGCAAGCACACTGAATTCGAATACTTGCGACAATGTCTCGCCTGTTTGGTCCTTGATTGGTATGGCTTCCACCCATTGATCATGCCTCAACTGGCGTGCCTCGCATATTCGAGAATAAATATTTATTTATTTATCGAGTGAAGTGGTCAATCATCACTAGAATGTATCTGTTTCCTGTTCGACTCACTGGTAAGGGCCCAAAGACGTCCAGTCCCCAACGCTGAAGTGGCTCACCAACCTCAATCGATCGCATCGGCGGTCTCGGGGACTCCATCTCCTCACTCGTTTGGTAGTTTGGGCACTCCCGAAGGTATGCCGCGACGTCCTTCCTCATGGTTGGCCAAAACACTCGCCTCCGCAGCAATTCAAAGACCCGCTCGAATCCCATATGGGCACCATCATGAGTTATACGCGTCACACGTTCTCGCTGATTTGGTGGAACAAAAGGCACTTTCCGTCCGTCTACCGCCACCACCACGTTATCGTTTTCGACCTTCAACCTGTCCCAGATCTTGAGGAGTTCCTCCACCTCCTCCGATGTAGCCTCCGGTTTGGTGCCAGCCCGTAAGTGAGAGCACAACACATTCACGAATTCAACTGTCCTTTGATCTCCCAGCAGGTTCCTCTCCCCCATCGCGATCGCACGCACCGGTATGGCATTGTCTGGCATGATGTCGTCCAAACACGGGCGTGACAACATATCTGGCAATACATTCTGCGTTCCATCCACGTGCTCAATGGTGAAGTTGAATTCCTGCAATCGGTAGGCCCATCGCGCAAGCCGTCCCCGCGGGTCTTTCGCCGTCATCAACCACGAGAGCGGTTTGTGTTCAGTGACGACCCGGAATTCATTCGCCAGTAAGTAATTTCTCCACTTCTCTAACGCCCACACGATGGCCGAGCATTCTTTCTCCGTTGTTGAATACTTCTGTTCCGCCCCCGTCAGCACTCTGCTCGCGTACTCCACCACCCCAGCCGGTTGAGACAAAACCGCACCGATTGCCACGTTGCTAGCGTCGACAGCCACAGTGAACCTCTCACCAGGCTTGGGTAGCCGTAGACTTGTCGGGGCTTCTGCTATGCCTGCCTTTAGATGGTCAAAGGCCTGATCCGCTTCAGCCGTCCACACGAAGGGCACGTCCTTGCGAAGCAGCTTTAACAACGGGCTGACCTTCTCTGCGAACTGGGGCACAAACTTTGAGTCATTTGCCACCACTCCCAAGAACGAACGGAGCTGACGCTTGGATTTTGGTTTTGCGAAGCACTTGATCGTCTCGCATTTCTCCGGAAGTGGATGGACTTGACCATTGCCCACGATGTGACCCAAGCGTACAATTGACTTTTGGGCAATCTGCGACTTTTTACGACTGAGTTTCAGACCAGCTTCATCTAGCCTCTGCAGTACTGCTCCAAGTCTGGTCACATGTTCCTGTTCCGTCTCAGAGAAGACGATGATGTCATCACCGTACACAACCACGCCTTGCAGGTTCGCGAGGACCATGAGCAACAAGCGCCTGAATGTAGCCGGGGCGTTGCACAATCCAAACGGCATTCTCAAAAACTCATACTGCTGGCCATTGACACTGAAAGCCGTCTTGTGGCGATCATCTTCTGCGATCGGCAGTTGCCGATATCCCGAGCGGAGATCAATCAGAGATATCTGCTTCGCACTGTGAAGGCTTGAGAAAATTTCTTCCATCTGAGGCATCGGGAATGCATCCTTCACCGTCACCCTGTTTAGTTCTCCGAAATCGATGCAAAATCGATAGGTTCCGTGGGCCTTCTTCGTCAATAGCACGGGTGATGAATACGGGCTGTGCGTTCGCCTGATGATTCCTTTCGATTCCATCTCGGTCACCTGCTTCTGTATATCCACCAGGGTGTTCTGTGGAATTCGTCTGAAGATTGGCTTGCATTGTTCTCCTGGGATCAACGGTATTCGGTGTTCAACCCAATCGCAAAATCCGTAATCATCTTCCGCGTCCGTGAATAAGTGGGCATACCTGCTCAGTACGTTGCGTATTGCACGGTTCTGACAATCAGGCACGGCTTTGAGGGCACCAACCCGGTCGGTTCTCCCCTTGTTTATCTCGATCGTCCCGTTAGCCACGATCACCACATCGTTTTTCAGGTCAATTGTGACACCGAGCCGTTCCAGGATGTCGGTTCCGATGATGGTTTCGGCCGTCTCCTCCACGATGAACATGTCATGGCTGATGAGCGTTTCTCCTATCCTGGCTGCGTGAAATCGTTGCAGTGCTCGTTCTCTCTCCAGATCCTTCCCAAATTCTGCACACAAGGCAGCCCTCATCTCAGCGAACGAACAACCGGGTTTGGCCTTTCGAGTGAGCAGATACACCGCCTTGGCTCGCCCACTTAACAGTGTGCCCAAAGCAATTAGCAAATTTGCATCCCCCTCACACCCGTGCAAGCCGCAATTCCGTCGAACTCATCGAGCCACGCCTCCACGTCACCAGCCGCAAATTGCTCCAACCGGGTCAACTCCATCGCGATTGGTCACGGCACAAGTGCAGCGAGAACGACAAGACAGGGGGGTAGACGTTTGTTGCACACCGAAAATGGGCACATGAGGGTCTCGCTCGCGCCATCGAATATCGACTAGATTTCCGTCCCACAACGCAACACAGGTACGGATGTTGGAGACGAGCCAGTCCTTACGCCTCGGGAGCTCTGACTTGGAAGATCCGCCTTCCTGTATTCGCCTCGATCTCCGCTTCTCTGCACCCGATTTAGATCGGCCAGGAGTCGTTCGAGAGCTCCCGACTTGCTTGTTCTGGGCTGTGTCAATCGGCTCGGCCTCGGTCCAGTGGGCTGCGCTAGGAGCGTATTTGTCTGATTTATTGCGCTGTCCACATATTCCCGCTCCGTAGTTCCGGGCCAGGCTCTTCGCTAGCCGTCTTTCGCGATCCGCTCTCAGCTAGCTCCGAAGAGCTCCACAGAGCCATTCTTGGAAGCGGCCCCTCTACAATAGAATCACGCTTGCTTTTCTTCGCTCGCATAGTTGCACATGTACTAGCCGATGCCTGTTCTACATTCTCACTCACTACTGCCGCATATGTCTTTCTCTTGGACTTATGGGTGCCATCACTAAGTGTCAGAGGCTCCGATAGCGAAGACGAGGGGACGCTACTTCGTTTACCAGTGGAACTGGCTGAGTCTGAGGCTGAACGAGGCGATGAAGATACCGGCGGTTTAGCAGAGGTGCAGTTCTCAGTTTGAGTAGGAATGGATCGTGGGCTAAACATTGGAACATTGGAACATTGGAATGTAGAGAGCAGAAAGAAAAATACTTTGTCAGCTCCATCGCCTTCCGTTCGTCACAGGGATCAAGGTGGACATTGCAAGTCGGTTCCAATTGAACCGCTGCTTTGACACAAGAAGCAACAAGATCCGATTTACTCAACAGGTAAGCATCCAATGGATGTTTGAAACATTCCTTCGACTGCGCATCAACGACACACACAGGTAGATTATTCCATTCATTCACTACTCTGGTAGACAGAGTGACATCACAACGGACCCGAAGTCTCCTTTGTTTAAACAATTTCCAATGGTGACCCCGAGTCGAACTGAAAGAATTTAGTGGAAAGAAATTCTGCAATTCAACTCCAAGTTCCCCTCTAACGATACGCCTTGTGAAAATCAATCCCCCGCGATCTCGACGGTAGGCTAGGGAGAACAAGTTCAGGCACTGGAGACGATGCGAGTAAGGTAGGTTCCGTAATTCCAGAACGGATTTAGATCCTCTCCGCTGAACCTTTACAATCAAGTTGCATTCAAATTTGGAAAGAGGATAAACAGCGGGCAGTCCATACTCAAGAATCGGACGTATATGAGAAGTGAACAGGAGCCTGAATATCTCCGGAGTCAAGCGAGAGAAGGATCGTCGGATGGCGAAAAACAACCTGTTGGCAGAAGCGACTTTCCTCAAGGTATCTTCGGTCGATTTTAGGTCTGGGGTCACAATGACGCCGAGGTCCCTCTCACGATTGGAGTTCGGCAGCAAAAACCTACCGATATGATAAACTCCAAATGGTTCGGAGGCACCGATCGGAAGAACGGAACATTTATCGTGATTTATGGGTAATTGACACCTGATCGACCACTCATGCAGCGAATCGAGCCTTGTGCGTGGACTAAGTTCAACACCCGTCTATCGCTCAATACAGTTCGACAAGAGTCACAATGGAAACTGATAGCTGAGGAGGTGATCCTCTGGAGGTAATCATAAAGATCTGGACTGATGTCGCAGCAGGAAATGTGTAGCCACCCATCACAGAGAGAGCATTGCACAGCCTTCGATATTGCGGTAACTCCTTTAACACAATCCAAGCATTTGGACGCCATCGTGCCTTGTGCTTGAAAAATTCCAAATATTTAGCAGCCGAATCTCCAAGTAAATGAAGTTCGAACACCTTCCTTTGCCAAAAGATCCAAAGAGAAACGGCGCACCCAAACGCCCGTCGTGTTACCCGTGGCAGCTGCAGGTGGATAAGAGAAAATTTGACCGATCTGACACAAAGCACGTTTATAAATTATTTCCTTGAAGCAACGGTACTCATAGAATAAAATAATCAAGCAATTGTCCCCTGTCACCAGTGTATGAAAGCACATTCAATGCTTGGCTTAAACTTGCGCCTCTTTCCAGGCTAGCGGAAGACGCCTGGCCTCAAGTGAGCGCCGAAATAAGTGACAGATAGGGACAGCAATGTATTTGGCTACAATCCTGAGGAAAAGAGATTGCAGTCCATCAGGTTCCGGGGCGAGTTGGGATCCCAACTTGCCACAAAACGTTTGTATAACCACAGTAACATTTATGACCAATTCGCTGAGACGCGGAGAGCAAGGAAGAAAGAATATCATCAACTGACGGCACCTCCGTTGTTTAGCCGATGAATAATGCGAGCTAAAAAGATTAGCTTTATCAGCATCGTCATGGAGCACGGGTATTAAGATCGTGGGAATGCAAGGCGGTATTCCACTTCCGGCTCTCGGTGCTCCTTTTCAAGTAGGAGAAAAGCAGCTTCGGGTTAGACTATTGGATGTTCAGCCAGCTGACCTTCGTATTGCAGCCGTTTCGTACGTTTTTCTATGTACATATGTTCGGACCAATTTATAATTGCTATAATCGGTTTCCAATCTCGAAAGCCTATAGCGACTCCAAAGTTTGTGTCTTTGGTTCATGAGCGATCGTAGCTCACGGTCAATCGAGGGGGGACCTCTAGTAAATGGTTTTCGTTTGGATATGGGAACGACATCATCAATAAGGGACAACATTTTCGAGTAAAGAAGGTTACAAGCATTATCGACGTCCAAGTGCTGAGGGAGACTCCAATCCTGCTCGCTAGCGGCCTTCTTCAAGCGGTTTTGATCAACACGCCAGAAATTCCGACGATAGACATAGTGGTTGTGAATGCTCAACCGTGTGGTCCATTGAAAGGAAAGTAGGCAGTGGTCACTCCTCCCGATTGGTGATAAAACATTCAAATTAGAAACATTCGATGGTGCAGGCGAAAGCACAAGATCGAGTATGTGCGGCGTCGGACCAGGGATAATGCGAGTAGGTGCCGCGACATGTTGAACTAAATTGCTTTCAAGAACAGCTCCCAGAAACGTAGAATCGAAGGAGGCAGGTGCAGCATCACAGTGAAGATCCCAATCAACATTAGGGGCAATAAAGTCACCCACTAATAAACAATCCTTACTTCCACCATGTTTCTTTAGAGAGGCCAGTAAACGATCGCCAGAACTCAGACGAGCTCCGTAGAAGACACCGAGAAGGAGAGATCTACATCCATCGTGAATATGACACCAAAGCACTTCGGATAAGTCATCACTTCCTAAGACAACATCAACTACATGGACCTACAGGTTTTCCTTCAAGTAGAGTAATACGCCGCCCCCCCCCCGATCTCAAACCGATGCGATCAGCTCGGGAGAGACTGTAACCAGGAATATGTACTTCGGGATCTGGGATTTCTGGGGACAACCATGTCTCCGTAAACGCCATAAGGTCCGGGAGAAGTACTGACGCAAGATGCACAACTTCATCTAGTTTATTACGCAGACTGCGCACGTTCGCAAAAAGTACGTGCAATCCAGTTGTTGATCTTAATGTCCGGGAAGGACAAGAACTGGCTTCCAGCGCGTTCTCTGCACTTTCCGAACCACGCGAAAATCCTCAATACGCAAATCGGTTTCACCGTTCGCACGGCGAGTTCTCAATTCATCGACTGCGATCTTCATTTTAACGCGGTCTTCCGGGGATAGATCCCGTAACACGTGAAACGGCTCCACTGTGAGGCGCGAAGTCCAGCGAAGGATCCGACGGCATTCATCTCCACTTTGGCATACAACCTTAAGAGGACGCATTTTGGAAGAATCTTCATGTTTTCTGCCAAGACGAAAAGCAGAAACTATACTGATCCCGGTTCCCCCTCATCGAACAGTAGGGAGATCATACGTTTTAGAAACAATTGGTCATCCAAAATTCTCTCTGCTGCTGTTGTCTTATCCGACTCCGGGGAGTTCATTATGATGAGACAACGTTCCCGGTTAGGGACTATGGCGGTCTCGGGGGATCCGTGGCTTAGAAGGCGGCTTGTCATGGAGCAGTTTCTCCAAATGGTCGATCCTATGAAGAACCGATTTCAGCCCGCGCTTTGGAGGTGACGCTTTGTCTTCCACAGACTTGGCTATAGGCTTATATTTATGCACCACGGGAATCCGGCTTGCGGGAGCAGCCACCGTGTTCTCCTTGACGACGGTCGCAAACGTCTTGAGCAGGGGCTTACTAGGCTGGTCAGTAGAAATGTGTGGCTCTGAGGGCGGGGCAGAAATTTGATTAAAAACTGGCGTGACAAAATCAGGGCACAAAGAAGGGAAAGAAGAAGGCGAATTTTGGGAAACAGTCGGTTGGGGATCGGAGTGAGCACTAGTAGAGCGGGGAGTAAAACCAGGTAAACCAGACTGAGCCCGCTGGGTGTTGACTAAAGTAAGACAAGAGTCACAAAAGATACCAACTGAGGATGCTGTGTACATCAGAAGACACTCATAAAATTTTGGTGACATACCACAAGTGATACCACAATGATATGCAACCAGCAGTCGCAGAAGGAACATTGAACGGCCGTTGAACGGGTAGTGACACCTTTGCCACAATCCAGACATTTGGACACCATGGCGATCTACAGACCACCAAAAGATTCCGAGTATATTGCGCACCTCAAGCCCGTCTGAATCACAAGAAAACGGACAAAATCTACTTTTGTCAGAACGAATACACACGGCGATCGCTAGCGGTGATTTTGAGCCTTGAAACGACCACAAAAATGCAAAACAGGGTGTGAAACGGGATTAAATAGGGGAACAACCGCAAAAATTAACAGTAAACGTCAAGGAGACGCTATGCCCAGTAGCACTTCAATCGATCCAAGGTTTCGCATGCTGCTGTTAGGATATAGCTCCTGCCCAGCATTTGATACATAACTTGTGCGAGGGCGGCAGACTGTACAAAGTGAACAAAGGGAGCTGCAGATTTGGCGCCTCTATATGTTTTGTCATCGCAAGTAAACGTACGATAGCTTTCTTTAGAAGATCAGTCCATTGCTTACAGGCTTTAGTTGGTTGGATAATATTTGGGAAATTTGAAATTTAAAACAGTTAGTCCCCTTCAGCAGTTTTGAACAACGAAATAAGAAGACGAATATTGGCAGATGCCAGCATTTCGTATTATCTCGTCAGTACCAATACAATAACAGGGAAAACCTTTTATATATCTTACAGGGCACAGTCAAACCAATCAAATTTATTGTTGTGGTCATTGTTATCAGATTACATCCACGACTTGTTTGTATTATCCTTCGTACATTAGGCCGCCTTTGGATGGACCATGCCTACTTTAGGTACGAGATGTACCCCCATCCAAGATGTGCAGCTCTAGTCGTGCCACCTGCAAACACACCTATGTCACCGGTGACCATTGCTAACTGCACAACTGACAACCTCTTTCGTAAATTAAGGTTCCGTAGTATCAGTTCGTCAACCAGCGATGAATCGGATCCGGGGTCAAGTAAAGCATTGGTCACCAATGTCTTGTTCATCCCACGCAAGACAACTGGAATAATTTCTAGAGCCACTAGACCCCGAGACGCTCACGTTGCGTTTACCACTGCCATTTGTGAGGTCAGTTGCTTCAACTTAGCTACGTGTAACAAAAGGCTGTGTTTCACCTGGCAACCACTAATTCCGCAAGTGTATCTGGATCTGCAATTTGCAGACGTGTGGCTGGCTCTGATCCACAATCCACATTAACCTTTCCCAGAAACAGCGAACAAGCGCTCAGTACTGTACATAGCTTAGTATCGAGGAATTGATAGAGGTAGTAATGTCCTGTGCACGTTTCACACGCTGGTGCGAGTTTCTGGGTCTGTGGTACTATTCCTCCAGTTACCAAAGCGTTTATATGATTGTCACGATTTTGGAGCCTTTCCCCCGTACAGGATCCTTCAGACCTTCTGGCGCTTTAATTGAAGTACATGGCCTGCATCACCGCGGTTTCTGCGGTACGACAGACAAATTGGTACAGGTCTCTGAAGGCTGGTTCTCTGTAATTGCGCAGGATGCTGGTAGGTTTCTTGGACAATCGAGCTGTAGAGCATAAAGCAACCGTCTGATCACCGATGACACTGTCACATCCGCATTCCGATCACCGTAGTATTTTAACTGTTGTAGCCTAGTCAAGCAAGTTTTCATTTGCCAAGGCAGTCTATGCAGCGCTTCAGAATTGTTCACTATTTGATGGCCCCTTAAATAAGTTGTGTATGAAAGCCATGGCTATAAGATGAGGGCGGCCTATTGTAGATTTTAGCGTCTCCATGGCATCACGAAAACCCTCTGGTTCCAATGGGATGCAACTCTCCATCGCATCCCTGTCCTGGCTTTCACACTAATTAATCAGGTAGGAGGGTCTGATCCTAGGATTCTGGGTAACACCCATGACATTTGCTTGAAAACTGCGCACAAATAGCCAGTACTGCGTCTAATCACCTGCATAGCGGCCAGTCTCCCACTTCTGCAAGCCGACGACAGCTTCCAGTGCACTCGACGCGTTTTCGGGAAACGTTTCAGGTGAAACTCAATCCCAGGAAAACCGCGTCGTTGGCAAGCATTCCTTTCCACACACTGCAAGGCATTGCATGTCGCTTATTTCATTGTAGTCTTCAACATAACCAGCAGGCGACGAAAATCCTGCTGCCTCCCATAGGAAAATTTTGGATTGACCACCTTGATTAACGGCTTCTGTGGATACATTTACTACATCCTTAGAAGTAAAAACTTCCAACCGACTTTCTAGTTCTGTACTTTTATGCAATGCGGCAGGCACTCGATCAGCGGTGGACCTATTTCTATTAGCGCCTGCATCCTACGAACGCGGTGAGGA
Source organism: Dicrocoelium dendriticum (assembly GCA_944474145.2). NCBI lineage: Eukaryota > Metazoa > Platyhelminthes > Trematoda > Plagiorchiida > Dicrocoeliidae > Dicrocoelium > Dicrocoelium dendriticum. The sequence goes on along the minus strand of OX104062.1, from coordinate 34,814,156 downwards.
ACGCAGTCCAGGCTCATCCATCTGAGAGCGTGTCAGGAATATTCAATTTGTGTTACTTCAGAAGTGGCTCTTTAAACGCGAGCTGACGACACCTATCTAAACGCGGGTCTAGGCGATGAGAATAAATGGGCGTTGGGCAGAATAAATTGTACTGAAGCAACCGCAGTTCTACATGAGTGATACTGAAGTAAATAGAAAAGTAACAGACTAATAAGTGAACAGACTCCTACTGAGGTAAAGATTTAATTCCGGGACTGTTTGATTGCACAATGCTGAAAGGCTGCTGCTTGAGGAAGTTCGGTGCTTCAACTGGTACATAGCAACGATGCAACCTAGCAACGTTATCAATTCTGATAAGAGCACAACAGTGGAAAAAGTACATGAAATGGTTTAGTATAGTGAAGTGTGGTGCAATATAAAGCGTTATGGGTAAGGGTACCTGTGTAAGATGTTTGTTTTAGTTTTTCGGTGACCATAGTTGGCGGTGCAGCTGCCGCTATGATGGTGGATGACGGTGTGCTGTTCAGACATCGCTACCGTGAAGTACGACAGTGTTGAAGACTTGGTGGAGCAGTTGGGACGTTATCAAATCGAACCGGCGGCTTGTTTTTCCGAGTTACATCGTTGCATGCCGCAGTACACCTGCGTGGAAGCGGAATGAATTTACCCGATGGATTTGCCTACGGTTACATCCAGTACCGGAGTCTGCATTGAAAACGGACAGCATCTTCTGGCAAACGGTACGTGTTCCTAGTGATCGAGTACTTTAGCGAATTCATGCAGGTACAACTCTCATGATTGCATAGCCCGTTTCTCCGTGCTTTTGAAGGAGGGAAGATATGTTGTTGGAAGATTCTGCATGGTTCACAATCATGAGATTCATCTTGGAACCCCTTGGTTATAATCACAAAACCGTCGGTTCTCATCGGGACAAGCGTTAGAAGTTCTAAGATTGATGGGAAGTTTCCACAGCACACCGGATTTGCGACGGTTCATATTCTACCAAAATGGCAAAAGTGTCACGCGCGTGGATCTTAGTAATTTGCGGAGATGTCATCGGAGTAAAACAGCATATAAGTATACAGACTTCGCATCGATGTTCGAACGTCATGGAGCTTGCCAGTTGGTGTCTGAAGGGAGGCAGATTCGATACGTAGTTTTTCTTCTGTTGTGCGTCCCAGCGTGAAACGATATGGCGAGGTGCTTTTGTGCGGCGCAACCCACCAGTTAAATTATAGTGGATACATTCTGTGGCATTGCATGCTCGTTGACGCGTGTGGTCTAGGAATATCATTCTCTACGACCTTTTAGCAGATGAAAGATGGTACAGTTTTTGTCTTGCGGTTGAAGCATTGCTGCAGATGGTGCCCAGCACCAAGCATTACTGTACTACGGAGATGGACAAATGTGCCGCGCATCTGAAGGCCTTTAATCGTTGCTCTCCGAACGCCAGGATTGTATTTTGCCGTTCTCATGTAAAATGTGACATGAATCGACCATGCAATCAGGTACGTGGGATATCAGTTGCTCGGAAAATGCAGGTACCTGCGTGGTTGCGTAATCTAATCTACACTCGTGATGCGTGCCAGTTCATAGCTTAATAACCGCGGCGCAGTTATCTAATCCAGAGTGCTATCGGTATTTGTATGGAACCTGGTTTTAAAACGTTTAATTTTGGGCCGCTCACAGGCCGAAAAGTGTTGCGCTCTTCGGTTGCCATACAACTAACCGAGTAGTGAATGCAAACAAACACCTTAAGGAGTATATATCCAAGATAATGGCTTCTTATACATTTCACCTGTATAGTTGACCGTGTGAGTGTTTGTATACATGAAAGAAACCAGATCATAGGAATGCATAACATGACCGTGGTAGCCATTCCATCTGAAGTGGCTTATGTGGCCTTTCTTTACAAACAACCGTGCGAATTGGCAGCAAACGTGCTTTTAGCCCATTTCGCGTATCCTCTGTTGTGCGTTGTCTTGCGGATGACCCGTATTGATTAGTATCGTGCACCCGTTCCAAGGTTCGTCTTGTGTACGTCACCCTTGGAGGTGATTGTGATTGCGAGTTTTACTGTCAATGCCGTTTACTAGGTTGTCAAATTGGTATGTTGCTCGGCTTCACGTCCGTTCTGCGGATGCCATCCTATATGGTTTTTGGGGGTTGTTTCTCGACAACCTCCCAAAGCTCGTTGTGATGGGGTGGAAGAATGGAGTGGGTTGGATTAGTGAAATCGTGAGGCTGAGGAAGGCGCTGTTGTTTTAAATTGTGTCTGAAAACCGCAGGTCGCGGGAAATGTTGTCGGACATTCACGCTCAGTTATGCAGTTACGGATCGGAAAAATTTTGACCGCAATGAACGCGTTTAAAATGCTGGGCTCATTGATGTCAAAAGAAGGCAGCTTTCAACTGTATTGCCGCATATCCAAGTGGCCTGTATCACTTCCGCTGGACACTGAGAATAACGTAAATATATTAAGTGGTGTAGCATAACCGGAATCCTTACTTGAGCACGCATCCGTCGCCGTGTTTACTGTTCCTGAGGCTAATGTTCGGCAGCTCTTGCACATAAGCGATGGAAACACTTTGGACCACTTGACTTCAACCCAAGCAACTTGACCCTCTACTTCCGCATCCGGGGCTAAGAAACGAAAGTCGCCAGTGAAGTATCATGTCACGGAGGTTAGTCCTAGTAAAAGTGTTCTTTGTGGATCGGAAGTTCGGAAAGTGCGCACCACCACATCTTCCTAGTACCGAGTCTCCGTTAAACGCAAGCGCGGTACTCAGGGAGCCGTTTCAGAAGACGTTCAATAGTTCAATAGTGTATGATGGGATAAAAAGCATTGGCTTTACAAGACCCATAGGATGGTAAATGCAAAATAGATAAAAATCATTAGATTCCGACATGGAACTAAAATTCCAATAGTCTAAACCTAGTACATCACACCACAATGTGTTGTTTGTCACTCAGATGAATGTCTAACAATTGTTTGAAGGCTGTAATGTTCGGAGCGTTTACCACATGCGTTGGCAAGTCATTCCATTGTGAACAGATTCTGAGAGAGTAAAAATATTTTCTACAGTCTAATCGGGAGTGTTGGATTATCAGCTTGAGATTATGATCTCTCGATCGCTTATATGAGGCTAGGGTGAGCAGCGAGTTGCACGGGTGATCGCTTTCCGTTAATATTCGGTATGCGAGGATGAGATCTCCGCGTAGTCGTCGGTATTCGGAGGAAAACATTCCGATTAAACTGAGACGCACTTCATAATGGAGACCAGATAATCCGCGTGTTGCCTTGGTAGCTCTTCGTTGGGGCTGCCCTAAGAGATTAATGTCCCGTTTTAACCATGGGCACCAAGCCTGGACGGCATATTCGACGTGGGGACGGATATAGGAGTTGACAAGCATGGGTACCAACCGTCGTTCAAAAACACCAAAAGCTCGCCTCAAAAGTCTCAGGTTCATGTTCCCCACATTCGCTGCTTTGGAACATTGGAGCGAATTCCCCAGACTTTCTTGCACAATGATACCTAAGTCGTTTTCTGTGGTCACGCGCCATAAAACGTACTGCCTCAAGAGGTACTTGTTGGCAAGATTGCTGCGCAACGACAGTAGGTGACACTTGGCAGGATTCAGGGGGAGGTGATTTATATCTGCCCATTTGTTGATTCTATCCAAATCATTCTGGAGGAGGGCACAATCTGATGTTGAGCGAATAACTCTCCAGAGTTTTGCGTCATCTGCAAAAATTTGCATCGAGGATTGAATATTATCCGGGAGATCGTTAAATGTAGACCAGACAAAGGAGGGGACCAAGGACGGATCCTTGAGGAACACCGCTGGAGATGCAGAGGGTTTCCGAGAGGGCATCGGCGACTCTGACCTTGATCGTTCTGTCATGCGAATATGCTGCTAGCCAGGTGAGTAGGAACCATGGATACCATAGGCACGAAGCTTATGAAGCAGAGCTAAGTGATTGACTCTGTCGAATGCCTTCGAAAAGTCTAGGTAAATCACATCAAGGGGGGATCCTTCATCAAGCGCTTTGGTCCATGAATCCCGAGCAAGAAGCAGATTTGTGAGGCAAGATCGTTTGCGCTTAAAGCCGGGTTGGAAGTGAGAAATTGGCTTCAGACTCTCAAAATATCGTGTAATTTCATCTGCAACTAACGATTTCATTACTTTTGATAAAACAGGGAGGAGAGTAATGGGTCGGTAGTTGGCAGGATCCGATCGCTTACCTCCTTTGTATATCGGAGTGACTATCCCGCTTTTCCACTCAGACGGAAGTGTTTGGGAATTGAGTAGACTTTGGAAAAAGCTTGCGAGGTGTGCTGCTATGGTGGGAGTAAGAGTTTTAAGAACTTTGGGTCTGATCTTGTCGACTCCCGGAACGCTATTTTCTCTTAGATACCGTAATTTGCTAGCGACAGCTGCTGAGGTAAAAGTGACAGTTGATATGCCGACTACGTTGGGTGAATACTGGTTTGGCAAAGGTTCTATGGCGTTTGCAGTCACTGTGCCAAACTGCAGAAGTAATGCGTTCGCAGCATTCACAGCAGTAGTCGTTAGGCCACCATCCGTCTTGAGTGGTGGTTGTCCTGTTTTAACTTTCCTTCTGCTGTTCACGTACCTGTACAGCAGTTTTGTATTGTTCGTGCATGTAAGTACCATGTTTTTTTGCCATTCGTACTTGTCGGTATTTGCGGTATTTGTCTGCCGACGGATGAGATCGCGGGTCACGGTGCCGCTGTTGATTGGGTTAAGTGTGCTACGTGTACTTATTGTTATCATGTAACCTGTGTTTCCTACATGGGTGACCCGGATTGGGTCTGTTTTTCTTGTTCCTCCTAGTGCGTACGGCATTTGTTCCTCGAAAGCTTACGTGAGTTATAGTATTGCAATTCTTTTGTCCTAGTCAGTTTATGTATGCCTTGTCCGATGTATCCCGCTGGTTGTGCCGGTTTCCGTTAGTGCAATTCCGCATTTCAGATAAGTAACGGTTGCAATGTTGTACTTCTTGTACAGGTTAACTTCGTGATTTTACATTTTGCAGTCTAGATATACTTCCAGCGTCAGTTCCCGGTTTTCCGCTTAGATAAATGCTTTTCTTTGTAATGAATTCCTCCTTATCGTTGGTTATGGGTCATTCTCGTGCTGGTATGCTAGGTAAGCAATACGTCGATTATCAACAGCATTAGTGGCATTAGGGCTAATGTAAGTAAGTAGTCGCTGTCGTTTAAACGCCGTGGGGACCAGAACGATAGGCTATTCCCGTGAATCATCCTTCTTTTGCGTATCGTTGGATCGGGAAATGTTAGGTCTTTGTGAGATATCAACAAGCATAAAACAAAGACTGCAACATACTCTGTGCAACCAATTAGTGCCGACGTTTTCCTACCAAGCAGTCCCTCCCAAGCCGTTTTAGGCGAAGTACAAGAATGAAGTGGAAGCTAAGAAAACAAGTGGAGCAAGGTCAGCTATCCTATAAGAATACGAAGTTACGGGGAAGAAATGTAATAAAACGAATGGAAATACATCATGAATTTTGAGAGCATTAGGGAGATCCCTTGTCAGCTCCATCTATTCAGGGTCACCACAATGCGCGTGTTTGCTGTTGGGAAACCTTGCTCCTCCGGAAATCCTTAGTTTTGAGGTAAGAGCCGTAGGACCCTGCCATGAACGTTACATGGGTGTGTAGCAACAGCTTGATACTTTCCTCTGTCTGCGAGCCAGTGGTGTGTTTCGGCGGACTGTTCTGATAATGTACCATTCCGGAAGAGAGTGCATCTTGCGGACGGGCGCGAAGGTTCCTCGGCTGAAATAATTTCCGTTTGTGATCACGTGTGGTGCCCACATTTATATGGAAGAATTGCTGCAGCTCACTTCCAAGCTCTCCTCTTATACTGCGCCTGGTGTGGAGAGCTCAGGGACAAGGGCGATAACCCATGGAGGACCGGTTCAAATCTTAAATTGAATAATGTAGAGGAGATCCCGAATCGCTGTTATAGCTTTTGGAACGCGCCTCCGTAGCTTCTGTATAGGATCATGTTCACAGTTCGTAAGGGAGATGATATTCTAGGATTGAATGGACATACGAAGCGAACAGCGTTCTAAAGATCGCCGTACTTTTACTGGACGACGTTCGAAAAAACCCCGATCATTCAGTTGCCTGCCGCGACCTACTTCGGCGGATGCAGTGATGCCTTGAGGTCCTGCAACACGACGACTCCAACGTCCTTCTAATGTGTGACAGACTTGAGGAGATATCCTACAATGTCCTGGGCACTAAAAGGGTCCAGGTCACCAATCGGCAGAACGGCACATTTGTCACGGTTTTTTGGGAATTGCCACTCAACGGACCAGTTTCGCAGCTGGTCAAGGCCAGCTTGGATTTTGTCAGCATCCTCGGGGCAAGGTGTTCAAGCCCACATCTTAAGGTTCTCAGAGTAGACTGGATAGAGGGTTTGTAGTGCTGCTGATGGCCTTCGATGTATAGTGTAATGAGCTCTGGTCCAAGGACGGAGCATTACAGAACACAACTGGCCTTAAGCCCAGGGACAGTTTTTGAGGCAACTTCGCTTGAAAGTTTAGTGCTTCCAACTCCGTGCAGTTTGGGCAGAAGCCGCTCATGCGGCACTTTGTATAATGCTTTGCTGAATTCAATCAAGACGACACCAAGGTGTTTCCACTTGTCCGTCGCTGTAACCTATGCTTCTAGAATAGCAAGCAGGTTAGTGAGGCAGGATCTTGCTCTGCGAAATCCGGGCAGTGATGGGTAGATTGCGTATGATCCTTCCCAGTGACCGTTGACAGCGCGCTTGCACATTTCCTCCATTATTTTGCAGACAACAGACGTCCAACATGTCAGGGGGTCATTCTCATGGTCCTTCTGGTCACCTCCTTTGTATTTAAGCATTACCATTCCTATTTTCCAAGCGCACGGTAAGCCGCCGTCTGCAAGTGTGAGCCGGAATACTTTGGGCATTGCATCCCAAACGTAGTCGGCCCACATGTGGAGGAATGTTGCGTTTAGTCCATCAGGGCCTGGTAAGGAGTTAGGGTTCACATCACGGATTAGTCGCATGACGATCTCCCCTTCAACTTCCACTTGCGCTAGGGTTGGGGAGCACGTAAGGGCAGCTTCATTGGCCAACCTTGGTTCAACCGCGTACGCAGCTGGCTAATTCAAGGCATGCAATTTGGCCTTATCATCACCGTGTTGGGGTACAGTACGTTTCCCAGGTGCAGGTAGAGAAGGGATAACAGCGCCCGCTTTGGTTTCCCCCGCCTTATGTATGAGAAAATATAATGCCATCAGAAACCATGGGATTCAAACGAAGGTACAGAAACAGTAAAATGAAACACAACACAACAATGTTCATGTTTTCCTCAGAGGGCGAGATACTACCCGGTTGCCCAAGCCGAAGTAGGGTGTTGACTTAGGGGACACCACCCCGAGCCTTTGGCTGAATAGCCTGTCCGCAAGGCAGCGGAGCGAATTCAGGGAATCGCGCCCATTGGGAGCCGGTGACTGATTGCTCAGTTCAGACGCCTTTCGTTTGTTCCTTTGTCAAACAGGGGCCCAATGCTCCCCCGAAGTGCAGCATAAGGTTGCTGGAATACAATGCTTCGCCAGGATGAAGCAAGGGGCAGTGACTTTATTTAGTGGCGAGTCACGTCCGCCACGTCACAGTGTTGTTAAACGGACATATGTGGCTTTTTATAGGGAGAACGCTTGCCAGGCGAAAACCCACCCAAGTCCTGGAACACTGCCGCCGAACCATTTGCTGGAACGGAAAAATCCCGAACCACCCAGCTGGCACCACGAGGAGGTTGTTCGGCAAGCCAGCATCTTCGTGGGTGTTCGGGATTGACTGGCCATGTATTAATGGTATTTAACTCGCTTCGTCCGCTTTTTCAGGGTGAATACATTTCGTACGGTCTGTACTTTAGATGATCGTGGACGAATGGTGTTTTTCTAAATACATCCTAGTTTACGCCTTTGTTCAGTGAGGACGCCAGTGCTGGTTCGATGCAGGGGTCCTTTGTAGAGTGGTCTGCCTTTGTACATCGGGACGGCTTCTCGAGTGATGGAAGTCATCTTTGTCATCAGAAACAGAAAGTAGCGAACAAGCTTGTTTTCAGGGCTTCATCAGCAGGCTAATACAACCACAATACAGCAAGTTAGAATAGACACGATAGGTTTAAATTGGGTCACTGAAGCAGAGTAACTAATCGATAAGTCTACGTGTTTGGTCTGATTGGTCAAGTGAAGTGACGTGACTGCCATTGTTAGTCGCGTTGATCTGAGGCCAAGGCAAGGTTAAAGTGTGGACGAGCTTTTTCTGTGTACATAGGTCCGGGTTATAGAGCCGAATTGCGATCGCCTCTGCTGTCGACAGCTGGCGACATCTGACTGCCCGTGTGTAACGTCCTGGGACACAGTAGATCGGTGTGAATGAGTCACGCGAATCGGTTTGATGATCGGAGTCAAGCTGGGCAATGCTCACGAGTCCTAACGGAGAGTTGCCTGGTCGTTTTCCCAATATACCTTGCTCGATTTTCTTGACTCAGTGAGACAAATTGAGCTAGCTTGGCGACAGATGTTCTCCTTAGATGTGGTGTCTCTTTTTACCAATGTTTCATTGGAGGAGACCGTAGATTATCTCTGCGAGTTCATCCAGCTGCGCAACATCAAGGTTGGTATCCCACTAGACCGGCTGAGACAACCGCTACTCATGTGCACACAAAACATTCAGTTTCAGTTTAATGGAACGCTATATCGGCAAATAGACGGGGTGGCAATGGGTTCACCATTAGGACCGTTGCTCGCGGATGTCTTCATGAGCAAACTGGAGTGCAACCAGCTGAACGAATCCATTAACAGTTTGGTTTATTACGGTCGATACGCAGACGACATATTTTGTACCACGAATAATGGAATATGCATCGATGACCTATTGCCCAGTTTAACACTGCACATAGCAATATAACTTTCACTATCGAACTAGAACGTAACGACCCGTTGGCATTTTTAGATGTTCAAATCAAAAGAGCATCAGATGGGTCAATGCGGATGAGGGTGCACAGGAAAGCAACCTGGAATGGGCAATACATCCATTTCGCTAGCTGTGTTCCGATAAGTCAAAAAAGGAACCTCGTCCGTTGCCTAACGGAGAGAGCAAGGAGAATATGTACAGACGCTACGCTTTCAGATAAGCTGAGTTTTATACGAAACATACTCGAGCGCAATGGGTACCCTGAAAAATTCATCCAGAGGTATATGGAACCACGAGTACAAAAGCCCAAACCCGTTTCCGCGGAGAAGCGGATGGTATACTTATCGTTGCCATTTAAGGGTGACGCGATAACGGAACGGACCACTCGAAGACTTCCCTTAGCAACAGAAAGAACGTATTTTGCCGCTAATCTCCGCGTAAGCTTCACCTCAACACCGCTTGTGTGCCAACAACTTAAAGACAGGATACTTCGGTCGCAGACCTCCTTCTGTGTGTACAATTTCTCTTGCTCATGTCGAGCAAGTTATAATGGGGAAACGACCAGGCGACTGTCCGTTAGGGCTCGTGAGCATTGCCCAGCTTGGCTCTACAGCCGCGCGAAGAAGAATGTAACGAGTGCAGTATTGTCGCACCTAGTTGACTCCGATCATCAAATCGATTCGCGTGACTCATTCACACCGATTTACTGTGTCCCTGGACGTTTCACACGGGCAGTCAGATGTCGCCAGCTGTCGACAGCAGAGGCGATCGCAATTCGGCTCTTTAACCCGGACCTATGTGCACAGAAAAAGCTCGTCCACACTTTAACCTTGCCTTGGCCTCAGATCAACGCGACTAACAATGGCAGTCACGCCACTTCACTTGACCAATCAGACCAAACACGTAGACTTATCGATTAGTTACTCTGCTTCAGTGACCCAATTTAAACCTATCGTGTCTATTCTAACTTGCTTTATTGTGGTTGTATTAGCCTGCTGATGAAGCCCTGAAAACAAGCTTGTTCGCTACTTTCTGTTTCTGATGTCATCTTGGCCAGCAGTAGAGTGCACGCTTCATCAGCACGCAGAGACTGTGAGATACAGCAACGTACTGAGCTTGTCACAGCGTGTGCTTTGGAAGTATTCGTACGCCAAAATCTGCGGCGATGTGCTCCGCTGTCAGTGATTGTTTGACGTCCTGCCCACAGGGCGACTACTGAGTGGTCGCACCGGCCGAGTGGTTGAATGGTCTGCAGACCATATACGTCAGTGACAGTTGCAATGAAAACCAACTCAAGGATGATTGATGTCTGGCCCGGGAGAATCCGCTTTGGAGTAGAGAAGTGCTGAATAGATCGTATTCGTGAACAGCATGGAGCAATCTGCTCCCTAACGAATGCAGTGAAGGTCGCATTGAAAAACATTCCAGTTGATACCGGGTGTATTGCAGTCACCCGTGAGCAGACGCCTTCTGCCGCTGCCAATGGTCTTGCAGGATTCCAGGAGACGACAGCCTGAGCCCGATGGAGCTCCGTAGGTAAATCCAAGCGAGAGTGTTTTATGTCCATCATGGATCCGGCAAAGAAACATTGCGGAGGCAGCGTTATTGTAAGAGAACACTTCAAAGACGTGAACTTTGAGGCAGACTTTTCATTAGAGTAACACTGTTCCTCTGGTCCTCCCATCAGTACGCTCAACGCTTGGTAGTTGATACCTCGGAATGCTAACTTCTGCGTCCAAGGCCCCAGCGAACAACCAAGTATCTGTAAACGGTACAGGATACGGATGGTGTTCAGAGATGAGAAGTGGAATCTCCTCAAGTTTGTTCCTGTGTCTCCTTAATTCGGCAAGTATTACTGACAGACCTCTGTTTGAGCAAGCGGACTGGTAACAGAAAGCTAGGCCGCCAGCGCACCCTCGGTATTCTAAGCACTACGCGACAATCCACAGTATGGAGATCGTTTACGCTACTGGTTATAAGCGTGCGTATTTCATTGACAGATTGTATTACTTTAACTGCATATTCTGGACAGACGTTGCCATCCCACATCGGTATTGCCTCTTAGGTACCATGGTCTTTGAGTTCAAAGGACGTCCGACCTTTAGAACGAAGGGTCCATGTTTCACTACCATAGCTCACCGTGGCCCTCACTGTGGCCTGGTATGCACGACCTTGCAGACGCAAGGGGACTCCCCTCTGTTGACATCGCTGGTCCTCGCCGTACATCATTTGTCATGCAGCTGCAAAGGTTAGTGAATGTTTGAACCACTTCCTTTCCCCCGTTAGCTAGTTTCATGGGGTCATAAGGTGGCAGGTGGGCTTGCAGCAGCACCTTGCGCTTTGAAGGTGCAAAAGCCATACTAAGTAATGGGACCACTATAGACACGGGTCAACTTCGACAATAAGTTACATTGGTGTGTTCCAGTACAGGAGAGATGGGATGTCGCTACATTCCGTGGGAACACCTTTCCCACAAGTAGTAAGAACACTGTGCATCAATTGACTGGACGGAAGGCCACCGTTGTAAACAAGAAGCAAAGATGTTGTATGTCTGCGGTAGGCTTGGCGCCGCTGTAGCATATGCCGCATAGTTAGTACAGGCTCTATACTTTTACGTCCTGGCTGGAAGCATGCCTGCTCTTCTATAACCCAGGATTCCCGTTCCACAGTGAAGCAAGGACGGGAAATCCATGGCCGTATTTGAAGCGCAACCGTCAGTTAGATGAATACCCTTTTACTTGGAACAGTCTGCTAGACTGTTCTAGTCCCCACATGGGCTCCATTTCAGCTTCCGCCTGATAACCACCGGTTCATATTCTGTTTAAAGCCAGTCGGGATGTTCCTGCTAGATTCTAACAGGTTCACTGACCCCCGCTCTATGCATTGCCATATGCGGAGAACAAATGCACTACGAGGCCATTGCATGCTGTATGGGCGCTAATTGAATCAGGACCCAAGAAATGGGCTGCCCGGGGATCAAGTGCCCGCCGCAGCTCATGAGCGCCTTCCTTCTAGTAACTTTAGATCCCTCAAACGAGCAGTTATGAAGTAATCATACAAAGCTCCGTTTGTTGTTCCTTGGTATTCAGTATTCATGACAGTAAGGTGGTTGTACAATTGACTAAGCGACGCTTGCGCCCTTCGTATTGCATGTGATCCTCCGCGTGCAATGATGCTGCTATCAACCTTGAGGCTGAGGTACGTATAATTCTCCGGTAGATTGATGAGGCCTTGCTGTTTCATTGGATTCCCCTCCGCAGCCCTTCACGTTTTGCATGTTACACCACATACGGTAATGGAAACGAAACATTGCACAACAGAAGCCGCTTCGTCACTGGTTTCTGACAAACGCTTACGCCTACTTTGGTCCAAACTTAGTAAGCTTCACATAGTGGTCCATCAACGTAGTTTGAGATTCAGTGCCCGTGGCAGCAGAGTGCCCGCGAAAATGCAATAAGTTTATCTGTGCATTTGGTACTCATAGAATTCTAAGTGCATTATAAAAGCAGCAGGGAAGCAGTTGCGTTCCCCGTCATAACTACGACGTATGCATGTTGACTGCATACCTAGGAAGCCACCTTACATTCCAGTAAGTATGAGGCACCGTCATACCACAGGTAGACAACAGGCCTCTTCGCAGCGGTAAATGAGGTAACGGACGACCAGACTGGGTTCTGTCTAGCCATTATGGCTGTTGTCAAACTAACACGCATTGGCCTCCGCTGGAAACTTCACAGGACATCCCTAGCCACAAACTGCAGTGTGGTGTCCCCTTACCCGCGCTGTAGAAGTCGGACTCACTTGTTGCTACTGTGCTTCGTCGGCCGTTCTCAGCAGGGTACTGGCGGAGAATGTCTCAGGGCATGGAAAGACGCTGTAAAGCTAACCACTTGACGCGCCCACCTTTTTCTCCATAGCCCGATATTTGTAACTGTATGCTGGCTAACACATTGTTCAGCACGTTGACACCGACACTTTGCTTAGGGCGCCCGGATTATCAGATAAGTCACTGCTATGCACCTTCCTTACTCCTGATTCCATACGACATCAGGACGATATGGCGTCGAGGTGTCCGCTCAATTCAGTAATGCCTGAGGTTGTTGTAAGCCATCTAAATATTTTGTAGTCTTTTTCCTCTTGACTTCCCCAAGTATAATGCCGTCTCATCGATGTTCATAAGTGTGTATCAGTGCATGTAAACAACAGCGTTTTGCAATAACGTATCATGCTTATTTTTACTGCAAGCCCCTTGTGCGCCCGTTCACGAAAATGTGATGGCACCTCTTTGAAGGAAGCACAAACCATTTTTCAGTGTTCTCGCTTTGTGGTTAATGAGCCATTAACAAGCTCACCCGCGCGGTCGGGAATATTTGTGAATGGCTTATACATCCTTACCGACCGGTGCATCCACTTTAATGCCTACTTTTTTACAACGTTGTCAATCTCCCGCTATCAAGCATTACGTTCCCGTGTATGTATGAGGCAGTCGCACATGCGTTACATGTCCGGTGGACTACCATACTGAGTTACAAGAGCGGCGCGTTCAACCGCAACAAACCTTAGAACACTAAATATTAGTAACTTCTTGTAAACACCAGGTTGCTAAATATCGCTTTGCTTCGTTTCCAACTACACTGCTCCTGTGTACCACGGTTATAGATTTTTAGGCATAAGACTTTTCCCGGGATTCAAATAAACATACATGTTTCTCTGTACTGTATTTAATGCATCCTTGTAAATGTACATGGGTAATCGTGAAATGCACCAAGTGCATATTCATCACATTGCCAACATCATGCTTCCATATGTCAGCCATCATTCCTTGATAAAAGTATTGCCTTCACGTGCGCCCAAGGGTAATAGTCACGTGCACGCTTAGCAAGTACACTCTCTTCGTTGGTCCAAAGCGCTTCACACGTGCCCTCAAATGGCGGGCATATTTTGGAATCTGTATGAATGTCCGATTTCCATGCCTTGCCATTCATCGTTCGTATGGCGATCCGTCAGCGCAAATACGGCGCCAAGCGTTGCAAGCGCTTGCACGAAACTGCTGAATCCACTTGATCACTAGCCAACGTGGGGTCATTTTAATGGGATCTATCCATGTCCATTATGGTTTGTTACTTGCTTCCGCAGTGCCTTCACTCATCCTGGTCACATGTTCATCGGAGTCTATGGCTCCTTCGTCTTGCTTACGCACGGCCCTTCGGCAATGTCCACAAAGGATGTTCCCCCAAACCCAGCTTAGGGTGATGCTCAACCGACACTGCACAACCTGGATAGAAAGCTTTTCTTAAAATGATACAATTTCACCGACTTTATTACTAGCTTTTTGCACGATATCATTAATTATCGTGTCCTTTTACTAAAAGCAATGGTCGCCTTTCTATTATTCACTCTAAGTAGGTACTTATATATGGTCGTTGCTGAAAGGGACGGAGTGTACCGTTCTTGTGTCCTCGCTAAGCTTGAAAAG
>OX104062.1:34788296-34799172 GCA_944474145.2 Dicrocoelium dendriticum | reverse complement strand
TTCACCAGACCTTACTAGCAGCAGGAAAATCCTCACGTGGTGTGCTTAATCGCGAACATCAACATTGGGTCTTTTCACAGTCTCTGGAACTTATCCATGCTCGCTGGCATATTGGGGCTCGAAGCGAACACAATGAAAGTCGCAACGAGCGCCGGGGGAAACTCCGTGCTAGCGTGAAGAAAGACCGCGAATCATGGTGGTCTAATCGTGTAACTTAGGTGCAAATGGCCGGTGCCCTTGGTAACCTCTTGGGAGGTATACTTGACTACAGTGAACAGCCTATCCACAAGTTATCCAAACGCTTACAGCGTGCGCCTGAGCACTTTGAAAGGCAATGTATTCGTTCGGAACGGTTACATTTCTCGCCGGCCACTGATTGCCCCACTCCCTGGGTTGTCCCTTTAGATATACGTTCACGCTCGGAAGTGGAACATGAGATCAAGCTGTTAAAGTTAAATAAAGCCGTGAGACAAGATGATCTTCCTGCAGCCCTCCTCAAAATCGGGGGACCTGCTGTCCGAAAGACGATGAACACGTTTCGTTCGACACATTTGCTGATATGGCTAGGAGCGGACCTCATTGGCGCAGTGCAGTAGCGCCGCCTCGGCGTTGTCACTTAGTGCTAAACCTACATCAGCCAGACCCGCTGAAGCTGCTTCCGGATCTCCAGAAAGACGTTGGTGATATCTGGCTTGGTAGTCAGTGGGGGATGTCCATGTAAGTACACAGATGGGATGTTGCAATGTGGTTTCTGGAAAGCAGCAGACATCAAAGTCTAGGCAGTGTAGAGTGCGCGGTAGACCGGATTGCTGTGCAGTCTGCATAGGGTCCCAACGTTGAGGCACACCAGAGGGAACGAGGACGGATGACGAAGGAGAGCCATGGGTTGTTTCATAACGGTAGTTGGATATCACCATTTATAAACGTAGCTTTGTCACTGTTGATTAACTCTGATGTCGCGCTTGAACATGCAGACGTTATATGGAAAGGTTTGTCTGACTAGCGAACTTGCACAGACCAGTGCATCCGATGAGATAACGGGACGCAATGTAAAGAAATGCGTCACTGCAAGCGAACCCAAGCTAAGAGATGTAACCGTGCGCTCGGTTGAAACTCCCTACACCTAAGGAATTGCATATAACCCGTGCACGTCATGGCCGAAATCCTTCTCCCGTGCATCTGCTGTTCGTACTAAGGAGAGTACGATCTCAAGCGCTGCGCAGGCCATTGGTAGCGTGAGGAGTGCCGTAAACACCCCTCATCGTAGTGATTCATTTGCGGACAGCATTGTTATCATCCGGAATATGTCGGAGTCCTCTGGGACTCTATGGGAGGAAGGCATGCTTGACGACCTTCAGTGGTTCCACCTTTGCGCTTCGGCTTGCAACTAAAGGCCTCCGGAGTTCGTATACAGCCTGTGGTACGTTTAGCAGATAGGAGAAAGCTTAAGAAAGCTATGAAAAAGGTTACAGCACGTAGCGACGCTGGCAATGAACATTTATGTTTGGTGGGTGTTGCAGTGGTGAGCAGACGGCTCACTTCCGTCATACCACAGTCCATTCTCGTGGCATAGGCCCCGGGGGCTGTCAAAACGAAACGTTTTGAAATAAATCTTAGTATTGGGCGTCGCCTGCGAAACAAGATGTGTGCAGTAGTGGCCCTATAAGAAAGCTGCTATTTTGATGTACTTCCCTTCACTGAAACGTGGTTCTCTTCCGATGTCATGGGCGGTTATTAATACCTTATGTTCTACCTGAACAAATGCTGCATATTCAGCTAGGAGTGTTAGTCCTCCAGGACTGCTGTTTAACACACGTCGCAATTTCGGATAAATCAAATTCCCCATCTTCATTCCTGTTTGTATAAGTTGGTATTCACACCCCTAAGTGGGGCGGTTGATTTGGACCTGGTTCATGCGGTACATGTAGGGTTCATTGACTTCTCCAGGGCACTCGACACTGTATCACATTCTCCCCTTCCCTTAAAACTTCACTCACATGGAATATCCAGGACTTTCTGGACAGAAGGGAGATGCGCGTCCGCGTGTGCTGCAGTCCGTATTCCAGATAGTCCTCAGTGGTCTATCTCAGGGTTACCTGTTTGCCCCGTTGTCATTTGCGGGTATGCGTCCATTTGAAAAACGAGCCGGTATGTGGCAATTTGATAAACACATACCTTTTAGCACTGTGCCTCCGAACCGCCTACTAGCCGCCAGTGAGCCGCCCATGTGAATGTCCACATGACTACCCTTTGATCACCCGCTGAGTACGTCCTTATTTGTGTTGACCATTTCCTTTTCAGAAGAATGCCTCGCAACCGCCTCTTACCTGCCACTCCACAGCGTACAAGTATGTCCTTATGCGTCCACTTTGGAAACCGAGTCAGTATGTGGCGATTTGATAAACACGCACCTTTTAGCTCTGTGCCTCCGAACCGCCTACTGGCCGCCAGTGCGCCGCCCATGTGATTGTCCACATGACTGCAGTCTGAACGCCGCGTCAGTACGTCATTGCGTTATTAACATATAGCTATCAGTAACATGCGTCTTCTCCGCACCCTAGCTTTAGTGCCCTGCGTTCATGATCTCCCAAATGAGTACCTCGCCCAGCATGTCGCCGGCAAGTCAATCACCGTACCCCGTCTGCTCAATCGCTGCGCCTTTCAGATATCACGTAAGGTACCCTACTGCAATCATTACCTTCTCAGTCCCATGACACTTGCCCATGCTTCTGTGCTTCGTATCTGATTCCGTTTGCAACACCACTGGTATTGAATTCGCACAACTACCCCCTGGCACGTCCTGCTCCTGGTGAGTCCGCAATGATAAATACGTCCGCTTTCCTATACCTTTGTGAACGACCCCACGGCCCTTTTTAGGGCCACCCTCTGTCCAATCCCCTTCTGGTGTCTCATTACGAGCCCCGAGTATTTACTCATCGGCTTGCATGCAATGCACCACTTGGCGGTTGGTTCAGTGGGTGGGCCCGTAATCGTCAACAACATTCTCTACCATCGTATTACATTGCACCTTCATTACCATATCCCCTCGCTGTCCTGGCCGCTATGTACTAAGCGCTTTCAATGCTGTTGGTACCTCATCACGTGCTTATTACCGTTCCCACTCACTGCTCCCCTTTTAGATATTCAACCAATGGTCATTTATGTTGCCCCATACGCAACGCACTTTGGGGAAACATGAGTGTAACTTGATAACGTAAGTTCATTTGCAGTGAGGCGCGCACGTATTTCTTCCCCATGTTCGTTCGAATCACCATTTACCATTCACCGTTCTTCAGTGCTTGCGCGTTTTGGGTCTAGAGCGTGGAAACCACTCCATATAATGTCGCGAATATTTGGAATTGGTACAGACGTCTGCGTTGCATTTCATGCCACAACTCAGAGGTTATGCAGCCAAAGGGATGTGAGCAGTTCGCATTCCGTGATCCACAGCATCAACCTGCGTGTCACACGCGTATTTGTTGCATCCAACCCTCTTTCTGAATTATGTGAACGACATCTGTATCAGCCTGCGCCATGGTCGCCCATTCCTCTTTGCCGACAATATAAAGGTCGTATATGTCTTCCCACCAAACGCCAAATTATCCGCACCACAAGAGTTCCCTGAAGACCTGAATACCTTAGAGTCGTGGTGTCAAAATTGGCAAATGACATTCTCTGCTGATAAATCTAGTATTCTGACCCACAAATGCTCCATATCGGATGGTGCGTTTACGTTGAATGGTACGCCCATCCAACTAAAATCGTTAGCTACTGACCTAGGTATTCGCTATTCTATGACCCTCAACTTTTCAGAGAATGTGCAGTATCAGGTAGCAAAAGCTCGCAGGATGGTCTTCCACATGGGCCGCCACATTAACTCGGCTGAAGCACGGTTGGAGCTTTACCGCAGTCAGGTTCGTCCGCAGCTGGAATACTGCCTCTTCATCTTCAGTAATTTGCGGAAATCAGACCGCATATTGCTCGAAAAGGCTCAGCGGCGGTTTACCAAAATAGTAGCCTCACAAGGCTTAGCGCAAAGTTGCCTACAGAGGTGTAACCTTCTCAAACTCCAGCCTCTATGGCTGCGGCGCATTATCTTAAACCTGTGCTTCTTACATAAGTTAATATACCAAGCGGTGCACAGTGATATCCCCAGCCTGACACGGAGAAGAGGATCAGAATTCAACCTCCGAAAGAAGCACTGCACAGTTGCCCCGCTGCCAGCGAGGAAGAAACTACGTTCACGTTTCTTTCTTGTCGCTTATGTAAATATCTGGAAGAAATTAAGTTCAAAGCTGCGGGAGATTCATAATCCACAGGCTTTCAAGCAGGAGGTACGAAAGTTTATTTGCCTGGATAACATAAGACGCCTTTTCAACATCTGTGATTCTGATGAAAACCTTTTTGAGACCGGCCCCGATGGGGCATAGATCACATTTTGGTCAGCTCTGGCGCAACTTTGTATTGCGCTCAGCTAGGCTTTATGACAAAAGCATCTTGGGCTCACAGGTCCTTCCCATACTTTGCGGTCCCTGTCACACCACGTGAGAGATCTTGGCCCGATCAGTTGCACGCAACTTACAGATGTTAGGACTGCTAATCCGACCACAAAAGGTATTCAGCCTACCCCAGTAGTAGCTGAGAGCTTTACTGGCTCCCACCGACCCTTAGTTAAATGGGAAGTCTTGAAATAGTAGACGCTACCGCAAAGGCAACCTGGAAACACTAATCGGTAGCTTAAATCCTTTGAAAGCTCCTTCTCGACGTCCAGTTTCTTACTGCTCAACAGAGCAGCACGTAAAGCAGCCTTGTACTATTGAATGGGAGCATCGTAAGACTGTAGGCACTGACCAGGTAGGATATTGCATAGCAATGGGGAAGCAATCCGAACGGACAAACTTTACTTCTTTTCTTCCTTCTTTTCTACACTTTAGTTCCTTCGTCTCCATCTTTACCCCTTAGTATTTTCCAAATACCTAGTCCACTTGGTCTCTTGCGAATACTTGAACTTGTGACCCATGCATCACGTCTACTAAAAGCATTTTAACAACATTAAGTCTCATGTGAAATGCTAGGTTCTAGCGTTGTTGTCCACACATATGGTGCACCCGTAAGTTACCATTTATCTGTCTAAAATAGTCGTATAAATTGCCTGCTTTATAGGTATTTCTACTAGCCTACGTAATCAGCATATACTATTTGCCGGTAACCGATGCCCTCCCCTAGGTTTAAGTACTCGCTACTTTACACCGTTGATTATATAACAGGGCCACACACCCACCTCGAAGGCAATATCACCATAACCTATATTCAGGCATTTACTCTCCACTTCAACTTTCTTGGCCCGTACATTTAGTTTTATCTGAGTTATACGTATGCCTATCACTATCAAAAACGCTGGTAGACAGGCATTATGAAAAACCAGATCCTATTCTTCAATCCTTTATGCCTGCACAACAATTTTTCCGGATTCCCTTTCTCTGGCGAAAAGCTAACCATGCAGCAGTGAGGCCCTTGTCACCTGGAAAGCTAGACACCCAGATATTTTGACCACCACTTCTTCTTTCCTTGGCCGTTCGTACGTAATTTTAACCTTTACCTGGATCCAAAGCCTACCATACGTAATGAGTAATGGTGGGTGAACAACCAGCTCCCACTTGTTTTCCGTTATCTTCTCTGCTTGCGTTATATTAGTGTTCATTCACGTTGCCTGACAATGTGGAAGCTTCCCACCAGGAAACCTCCAAGTTAATACTGTTGTGATCTCCCAGTTTTCTATTACCTTACACTGGTGAATATCACATGCGCTTGCATCGGAATCCCAACCAAAAGAATTAGAGCTCAAAATAGCAACGCGATGCAGAAATGGTGTGCTTTAACACATGAGGCCCAATAATCCGTCACAAATGAGAAAGTGTAACCTCTATAAGATGAAATGATCATGCCTAACCAAAGTGGCATTCGTGGTATTTCCCACCTGAATGCATTTCGCTAATTTTTTGGACACCTTTTTCTCTATTATCAATAGAAGACATCTCTAACTGAATAGCACTGGTGGCACATCCATTAGGATATAAAACATAACCTCAAAGTGCTGAAACTGATGATGATTCTCCAGGGAACGATTGCGTTATTCTGGTCCAACACCACAAGCGCTTGCATCAGACTCTCAGCTAAGTGAGATAGAGCTCTAAACTAGCAACTTAATGCACAGTTGTGTGCTTTAGCACCTGTGGCCCACTAATCGGTCATGCTTGAGATGGCGCAACCCCCAAAAGAAGTGGTATTCGTGTCTAACCAAAGCGGAACCCAAGGTGTTTATCACCGGGACACATTTTGTGAATTTTCTCACATTAGGTTTTTTATTATCAGTGGAAGACCACCCTGGCTCATTAGTGCCAGTGATACAACCATAATGACGTATAAAATAGCCTCAAAGAGTCGAAACTGGTAATATTTCTGTAGGAAATGCTTGCGTTATCTTAGTTCAGACGGGGCAAATGAGTTTTATGTTCCCTTGTCTTATCCATATGGACTCAGCTCACGCGGCTTTGGTATAATTTTCGCATCCACATCGGAGCATTAAAAACGTTGAATTCCACATTCATAGTGGGTTCTGCGGCCCAATATTTTCTGAAAATCGCACATGGTCGCATTCTGGCTGTGGGCTAGCTACAACATATCCTGTGCTGTTCTACCTATATAATAATGCTTGCAGCCTACCTGGTATTTCCCTAAAACCTTTCCGTCTGTTTTCCCAACTTTTGCTACGTTTTTTTGAGAAAGTATGCTATTCGGCTCACTGCGTCATACTTCGCTACTGCAGCGAATTACACGTTAGCTTAGGCATTCCCAGTTACTACTCCATATTCGGAACTTATTACGCCTAGCCGCTTTTTATATTATTTCCTTCTTTTTTCTGTATCTGCTTCCAAAGCAGAACGTGAATTTAGCGGAGGCTCGAAAATGGCGCTATCCGCAGCCGACCGCTAAAAATGCAAATGTCTCCATAACCCCTGCACCTAGCTAAATTATTTTACCCTTGTCGTAACCAGCGCCTAGGGTTTGTCCTAGACCGCCCATTGTTGTCCCGGTTTAGTTAACATTTAGGCTCCAAAACGGCGTTGATTCCGCTTGTTTGAAGATTTACACTTAGAAATTCGCACCAGGTTTGCGATTCTGGTATGCTGTCTCCGGGCTATATTTTGGCTCCATTTTCCAATATTAGTGTATTTTCTAGTTAAGTGGGCCGGCCTTTCAGTCGCCCTTTTCTAAGAAAGGCTAAATTGTTAGCCACTACTGTTATTTCCCTTGCTTCCACCCTCCACTTTTACGATCTAATTTTGGCTTGCTTATTCTTTTCCATGAGCCCGCTACTAATGGATGCTCGAAATGCGGTGATGTGATCAAAGAAAATGGATCAAATTTCCTCTAGTGGTGCATTTTCCATCGAAAATAACACAATCCATTGGCATAATAGATTGATAGTTTACTAATGGAATCAGGCACCTCAAGGTTTGGCAGCGGTAGCCGGTGAAACGCGCAGAATTCGTACATAAGCTACGGAGACCCAAACTTCAAAAATGTCGAAGCCTACGAAACGTTTGTATTTATCCCTGCTTTACTGTTCGGAAAGATAAAGACGATCAAAAGCAGTTGTTAACGATATTTCTTCTCCATGCATGAGCATGGATGATATGTACAATTTGATCTGATTCCACGCAGGAACAGCATCTAGCGCTTGTCTAGAAATATACCCATATTTATTTACAAACGAAATTCCGACCATGCTTCTTGAACCACCGTTGTAGCCAAACTCAGTGGCTTCCAGCTTCGGGATGATAACCTCCCAGATCGTAGGTATATTCCCTTTGTCCATATTCATGGCGGAGGCATGCAGTATCTATGGAGCAGATTTGACCTTTGCCATTCTTATAACACCGGTGTACCACCTACCTACGCCCCTCGGCAACGCTTTTGTAAGCATGTACCGCTGTTTAAATGGTACCGGTGTTTGTGCATCCGCATAAACACTTACATGGAAACAGCAACCAACGTTCATGGAGCCGTTTGACATTACACGTACCCCTCATTAACCATCGTAATGATGACACACATGTGCGCTCAGGTTGGGCTCCATAACCGCCGGTCCACAACGTCTGTGCAGCCAACCAAATACCCTAACCTTGTACCCATGATGAAACACACAATATGGGAACAACAGAGGATAACCACAAATTTGTACTGAAGGCATGTTCACCAAATATTTGAACCTTACCTTGAGGTAATCTTGGTGCCAGTGGCTTAGAACATACATGGTCTAGATAACCAACGTTGATGGAGGCAGGTACAGTTACCGGCGTTATACATTTTTCTGCATTTACATACTCACGCTTTAGGTACTGACGCCTAAATGCCTTTCACTTATTTTGCGAGCATGCGTCCCCTTTAAAGCCATCTATAATACTTCCACGTGCAATAGTAATGCGAGCCAGGTAACAAAGAGAGCACTCTTCAGTGCGAACAACCATGCCACATACGTGAAATTTACTTACGCTTACTACGAATGTCCCGCATTCCTTCACACAGCATTCCGTGGATGGGTCCCTAATCCGACACCATATTCCCTACGCCTATATTACACCTCCGGTTCCGAAGCATATCCATTATATGACGTGAAAGAAAATCGAAATTCATTTCTAAGCGTTGTCCCTTTGATAGCTATGACATTTAGAACACACCCAACTCTAACTACAGCAGCGCCATTTCCCTGTACTGCCTGTTCCCACTAATAAAATATCTTCCCAGTGACGCATACGTCTCCATTTCCTGTACACCTTCCTCATGCGCAACCCTTCCTATGCCATTGAATTCAGCAAGCCATTTCATTATTCCGTATTCCTCAAGTGTGTCAATGTGAGCACACTTACTTTCACATAACGTGCATGCGTGCTTACATGCTCATTCACTTTTAGAAAAGTTCCGTGCTTCTCGCTTAAAGGAACTCAGTATGAAGGCCCACGTCGCACTTCGAAGGTACAGGTACCTTCATTCATGGCTATAGCCCGTTACTGTGCTGCATGATGACTCCCAGTGAATCTGGCCTCCACACATACGAAACACACCCAGTTACCGATCGCGGAACGCGTTATCACATTTCCCCGAGTAAGTCATAATTGAAAACATCCCTATGCAGTCTATTAATAAAACAGGTATAAATAGATATACATGCGTTATAATGCATTCACATATCCATATATATATATACTTATATTTATAAATAACTATACATGTATATAGATATCATTTTTTCACATTTCTCTGGGGAAATACAGTCATCGTCAAAGTATATTGCACCATTTTCCTCATTTCCATTATCATAATAGGTACCATATAAATACTTGGAAAATTTTCCGTACCATTCGGAGCACATACATATATCCATACAACCTGGGGTATAGGGATTTCATTTTCCCACTGCTATGTAACAGCACTTCAAAATGCTACCGATTATACATTATACATCATGCCATCTTTATATATCATCCCACTTGCCCCACTTTTCCTCCATCTACAGGATGAATGATTCGCACATTATTACTTCCATGTTCATTCAATGTCAATAGTTTCCTCATACTTATACACCATGCACAACTGTGCACTTCTTATTCTGATAACATAACCTTCTTTGCTGTCTTAGCACGCAATTTATGCACATAATTATTTCGTCATCTTTAGTTCTCATACAGAATTTACCACTTCATCCATTTCATTGCATACTTCACAATATCATGCTTTCAGCATTTCCGTCCAGGTTTACATTCAAAAACCCTACCATTAACGTTTAATATATCTGCTTGCTTTCATTTATTGCAAGCTCCTGATTCCCTGATTTCTCCATTGCAGATAATGACATTTCATTAGAATTCATCACCAATGAACAATTACAACACATCATGCGAGGTAAGCCTTACTAATACATTCTTCACTTTATTTAAGCAGATTTTAATACCTAGTATACTTGAAATACGTTCCCGTTTATTAGACGAATAAGCTACTTCAACGTTCAAAAACAATTGATACACTAGTATTTTGCTGTAATTCATCATTTCGGATTTCCGGGGCATGTGTTACCATGGATACTGTAAACTACTTCACCACATGAGTTAGATTGCTTCACCTCCTCATAAATATAATAAGTACATTCCTTTTGATTATTGAAACCTTATTAATCATTTAATAACGCACGCCATTGATTTTTTCATGATTGCTGTTACACTTCACCACGGCCCGTAAGAAAACTTCCTCCCTTGGTTAGAGCCCAGCTTCCTTGGCCACAATTACCCCCATTTGAAATTCCAAAGACTTGGTACCATAGTTACGGTAAACTACTTCAATATACACACCACCGCATGGTACTCATTTATAAACACATGCAAGTTATTTCATTTTTATTGCTACTTTATTAGTTGGTTTTTAAGCCTCGAGCTTGTCATCATTGGGTCAGTTGTTTCATTTCAGCTTATCCAATTATCAAGTTCCGTCCTCTTTTAGAGCCCGGTTTTCTCTGTGTACATGCCACTATGTTGAACTGTTCCAAAAGGACACGACAGTGGTAAAACACAAGTAGGTTTTTATATCAAGCGCAGGTCAACAAAATTATGGTTCATTAAATGGATTGGAATAGTAAATAAATCTTTATCACTAAAAAATGATTATCTGCGGATTTGGGTTAGCTAAAGTTACCTTCACTAGTGTTTATGCTCCATTACTTTCGTAATGAAACAAAGTCGATTCCCAAGTATGAGCGGTATATTACTTTAGAACTAGCAAATAAAGGTTCGCGTGCATGACGAAACAAAAACAAAATAATACT
>OX104062.1:34717079-34788208 GCA_944474145.2 Dicrocoelium dendriticum | reverse complement strand
TAAGTCATAATTGAAAACATCCCTATGCACTCTCAATAAAACAGGTTTAAATATATATATATATATATATATATATATATATATATATATTTATCATGCATTCCCATATCCATATATATACTTATATTTATAAATAACTATACATGTATATAGATATCATTTTTTTCACATTTCTCTGGGGAAATACAGTCATCGTCAAAGTATATTGCACCATTTTCCGCATTCCCATTATCATAATAGGTACCATATGAATACTTGAAAAATTTTCCATACTATTCGGAGCACATACATATATCCATACAACCTGGGGTATTTGGATTTCATTTTCCCACTGCTATGTAACATCACTTCAAAATGCTACCGCTTATACATTATATATCATGCCATCTTTATATATCATTCCACTTGCACCACTTTTCATGCATCTACAGGATGAATGATCCGCACATTAGTACTTCCAAGTTCATTCAATGTCAATAATTTCCTCATACTTATACACCATGCACAACTGTGCACTTCTTATTCCGTTAACATAACTTCTTTGCTGTCTTAGTACGCAATTTATGCACATAATTATTTCGTCATCTTTAACTCTCATACAGAATTTACCACTTCATCCATTTCATTGCATACTTCACAATATCATGCCTTCAACATCTCCGTCCAGGTTTACATTCAACAACCCTACCATTAACGTTTAATAAATCTGCCTGCTTTCATTTATTGCAAGCTCCTGATTCCCTGATTTCTCCGTTGCAGATAATGACATTTCATTAGAATTCATCACCAATGAACAATTACAACACATCATGCGAGTTAAGTCCTAGTAATACATTCTTCACTTTATTTTAGCAAATTTTAATACCTTGTATACTTGAAATACCTTCCCGTTTATTAGACGATTAAGATATTTCAACGTTCAAAAAACAATTGAAACACCAGTATTTCGCTGTAATTCATCATTTCGGATTTCCGGGGCATGTGTTACCATGGATACTGTAAACTACTTCACCACAAGAGTTAGATTGCTTCACCTCCTTATAAATATAATAAGTGCAGTCCTTTTGATTATTGCAACCATATTAATCATTTATTAACGCACGCCATTGATTTCTTCGTGATTGATGCCACCACGGCCCGTAATAAAAATTCCGCCCTTGGTTAGAGCCCAGCTCCCGGCTAAGATATTTCGCTGGTTAATGAACACTTGAAATCTCAACATTTCATGGTTATGTTACCATGGTTACGGTACATTACTTTACTACAAACGTCAGTTTATTGTACCACTTAATAAACATAGGCAGTGCATTCCTTCATATTATTGAAACCTTATTAATTACTTCTAGGTCCCGCGATTGCCCTCTTGATGCGTGCTGTACCAAAATATCCTCCATTAGTTAGAGCCCAGCTCCCAATAATGCCAGAGAGCGTCGGATTAATCGAAAACAGTTGATCGTAATTTGGGGGCAGTACTGTTTGCTGTACTGGCTGGTGGGAGGAATGTTATGAAATGCTTTGTTAAGGCTTGCTAAGGGTTTATTAAAGGTATATTAATTTAGGGGAACTGAAAATGGTAGTGCACTATTTTTACAGTTATGAACCGGTAGTTGTTTTAGTGTGCAGGTATTGTTTCGGCTTCGCTGCAATGGCTGTGGATGATACTATTGCGTTCCGCGTTTCTTTTCGCCAATGTTATCAGGCGTTTGGTGAATTCGAGGAAGCTTCGAGGCAGTTTCAAGTTCAGACGGCGACAAATTTTACTAATATGACGTATATATATATATATATATATATATATATATATATATATATATATATATATATATATATATATATATATATATATATATATATATATATATATATATATATATATATATATATATATATATATATATAGGTATGTCAGCCTCGGTTGTAAAGCGAGCATATCCATCAGTGCACAGGGCATTGGCTGTGAGATAGGCTCATATTGTTTGGTGCACAAACATACTTTTCTCTTCGGTAGTCCAAGTTTGTACGTGGGTAACCGGTGACTGACTCCGAGGCGTATCGGCAGGTGTTTGATTTAATGCAGTCCTTCCGTGCTACCGGAGAATTGCGAAGCTATGTGTTGGAAAGATATGACAAACGATGAAATCTACAAGACCTCTTTTCCAGCCGCTATCGTTTAGGTAGGATATCTAAGGGGAACGATGTAAACGCGGTTTCGGAATTGTTGAGCAAGAATGGCGCTGTGTTTGTAGAAAGTGATGGGTCACAGGTGCGATTCCTATTTTCCGTTCCTGCATGAATGACTTCCATACTGGCGAAATACCGGGACGTGCTTCTTGCAGGTGCCACGCATCAGGTGAACTGCGGTGGTTACATGCTTTGCCACTGCATGGCGCTTGACGGTTTCGGCGTACGTCGCAGCGTGTTTTACGCTTTAATGCCTAACGAGTCGGCACGCAGTTACCTGGAGGTTGCTCGGGGCGTGTCAGAAATGTTGCCCAACACTTTGTCAGCAATGACTATAGTCCTGGATAGGTGCCTGGGGCAAATAAAGGCATTTATTCGGTATATCCACGGACCATGATAGTATTATGCCGGTTCCATTTCCTGCGGGACGTTTCACTCAAATGCCAGTCTCTGTCAAATTAGTGAAGGCGGAGAGAGTTTTGCTGAAGCAGTGGATGCACAGGTTAGTTTACACAAAGACGGAATTGCAATTTAAGATGCCGCTTAGAGCTATAAGGTTTAGAAGCAAAGAGTCGTTCACGTACCTCAGTCGGACATGGTTGCCCTTCGCAGGAAGCTTGGAGACTGGTTGCGCAATGTGCACAAGTTGGATGCGTTCACCACAAACAAAGTGGAGAACGAGAACAATCGCCTCAGGTGTGGATTAAGCGAAAGGACATCACTTTTGCAAATTTGAGGCAGTTGTACGGGAGCACCCGATGCGGAGTCCCGTTGGACCACGTCAGTAGGCAAGTTGCGGATGTCGAAATCATTCACCATTCCGGGAACTGGGCAGGTGAAGGAGTTGGTTTCTTGCCTTTCTGCTTATGCTGTTGCCATATTTATGCGGCACGGTTCTTCAGGGGCGGTCACATCAATAGGATCAAACGGCACTGGGTATGAAGTATTAGGTAAGGGCGACCGAAAGCACGCCGTTGTTTTGGGTAATGAGACGAGCTGTGATTGCTGGTTCCCTAGTCAGTGGGATATGCCATGCGCACACATTATTCGAGTTGCTGGCATGTTAACCGCAGGCTTAACCCCCTTATGCCCAGAAGCCGTTGATCAGTGCGGGACCACCAGGTTCCTATCCCTGACGGGGAAACCTCTGCGGAACTTGCACCGATGTCCTCTACATCTGCCTCTCCGCAGATGGTGTTAACGCGTGAAGAGAAGTTGTCCCGTGCCAACCGGCTGTTCGGTGGTATGACCGTTGCCATGACCAGTCTGGGTACAATGGCTATTCTTGAGGCAGAGCATTGCTACAGAAGCAGCCTGAATACCTACGTAGGCAGAGATTGGCGTCAAATGGAAACTGCCTTCCTGAAAAGGTCGATTAGGCGGACGCCTATGCTGCAAATACAGCGGATGGTTTCATCAGGTATTTGCTGCATGCAACAGAGCACAGGAGCACTAAACTTATAAGGCAGATGAAAGAGGCCCCGAATTTCTTGGTTGCCCTTCGGTGTGGACTATCGAGAGCAACAAGAGCCTGTTTCTGCCACCGCTGTCACGCCTGAATAGCATATCCCACTAGCCGTTGCACGTAGTCTTTAAGCATTTGTGGAAAGATTGAGGGTTCAAATCGACCGGGGACTCTGCTGTGACACATTCTATGGAACCGGCAACATGTAATAATTACCGGGGTCCAGCTTATATGAGCAGTCACTTACCTCCAGTGCCTACGATGGCATCTATTTCATATCTTTAGTGGAGTCGGGAACACCCAGTACTTGCCGGCCGCCAGCTTATTAGAGTACACAATCAGTTCCGTTGCATATGGAAGCATTGCTGTGACATCTTTTGTGTAGCGAGCAACCACTAACACTTAAGAGCGGCCGGCTTATGTGAATAATCAGTGACCTCTGTTTCATTTGTTAGCACCGCGGTGACATCTAAGTAGAGTGGGGATCGTCTGATAATTACCGGCCACCAGCTTACATTAGCAGTCATTTAGCTATATTGCATTTAAATAAATAAACAAATATATTCCCTTTGAAATATTAGGTGGAGTGGGGACCATCTAATACTTACAGCCCTTAGATTATATGAGCAGTCAGCTATTGCATATGGTACCATTGCTGTGGCACCTGTAAAGCCAGCAACCTCTGATACTTCAGAGCGGCCAGTTTATGTAAGTAGTCAATGACCTCTTTTGCATATGTTAGCATCGCTGTGTTATCTTAAGTAGAGTCGGGATCATCTATTAATTACCGGCCGCCAGCTTACATTAGCAGTCATTTAGCTATATTACATATAAATAAATAAATACATTCCCTTTGAAATAGTAAGGGGAGTGGTGCCATCTAGTACTTACGGGCCCCCAGCTTATATGAGTAGTCAGTCAGCTCTATTGCATATGGTACCACTGCTGTGACACCTTCTGTGGAGCCAACAACCTCTAATACTTCAGAACGTCCAGCTTATTGGAGTAATCAGTTAGCTCTATAGCACATTACAGCATTACGGTTAGACAATATATGAAGCCGGCAACTTATTTTAATTACTGTCAACCGGCTTATTTTAGTAGTCCGTTTTATGTAATTCGTATACTGAACTACATATTAGCCTCGTTATCACTTTTTAGTCCGACGATAACCATTACAAAGCTTGCGCAGACTTGTATACATATTTACAGCCTACCGGTTATTTATCTGCCAAAATAGTTTTAAACGCGCGTTCCTCCTATTAAAAAGGCTGCAGGTAAACTCCTTTATTTACGGCATAATATATCACCAGGCATATCAAGAAATAGACAGGTTATCTAAATTTCGGATGCTCCTTGAATACTCATGTCTTTTTTACATCGCCTGACTCTACTGCAATAGCACCGCATCTTGTACTGCATGAAAATTACGTGTAAATGTCCTAACAACTGAGTCTGCTATTACCGCCCACTAAACCGGCGCCGATTACAGCATACACATTTCTTATTTACGCTCATTAAATGTCCTTACATAACCACTCATTAAAACCGAAGCTCATGCCATTCCAAAAACACAAACTAGTGTTGATTAAGCATTCTTTTTTACACATTGTTCACATTAGGCCGTAACTGTTGTGTACCTTTGCATCTCCTTGACAATGATGTACGCAAGCTCTGCGGGGCTGTTTGATTGCACTATGAGAAAATTGCGTTGCTTTAGGACGTTCCGTGGTACAAATGGTACATAGCAACGAGGTAACCTAGCGACGTTGCCAAGGAGGATGAATGTGCAAATAGCTGGAAACAGCTGGAAGGGTTGGAGAGAATGGGATTGTGTGTGAATTACGAGAACATGGAAATGGTTACCGGTAAGGGTGCATATATATGACGTTTGTTTTATTATTTCGGTGGCCATACTTTTTTTGCTATCGTTATGGTTGTAGATGATAGGGAGCTGTTCAGGTCTTTGATTATTGGGAAGTATGGAAGTGTTGAAGTCACTGAGGAGCAATTGGGACGTTTTCAGATTGAAACGGCGACTTGGTTTTCCCGAGTTTCATCCGTGTCTTCTACGGCGTACCAGCGTGGAAGGCGGAAACATTTGCGGAATGCGGACGGCCACGGTTACATCCCGTACCGCCGCCTACTTTGTGAACATTCAGGATCGCGCGGCAAACGGTAAGTTAATAGTTATGCAACACAGAAACTAACGCATTTAGATGCAAATCCTACAAATGCAAGGCTAGATTCACGGTGGTTGTGACGCGGGTAAATATGTCGTGGGAATTTACTTCATGGTCCATAGTCATGATTTCCACTTGAGTAACCCCAGACTGTTTGCACGCAACCGTCGGCTCTCACCGCGGCAGGAGAAGGTGGTTCTGCGTTTGATGGACAGTTTTCATAGCAGGCCGGATTTGAGGCGCTTCATCTATCAGGAGTAAGGCAAACGTGTAACCCGTATGGATCTGAGTAATCTGCTCATCCGTCATCGAATTAGAACATGTGATTTGTCTGAGGTGGCAAAGACGTTGGTAGGGCACGGTGTTTTCCGATTGGTGTCTGAGGGTAGCCAGGTTCGTTATGTATTCTTCTCTACACCTGTAGTCCTTGGCATGGCTAAGCGTTATGGCGATGTTTTATTGTGAGATGCGACGCACCAGGTAATTTATGGTGGGTACATTTTATGGCATTGCACGTTAGTGTAGGTAGCAGGTCTAGGGATTTCCTTCTTCTACGCCCTATTAACTGATGAGACGTCCTATAGCCATGGGCAAGCGGTGGAGGCGAATCGGGAGGTGGTGCCAAGCAGCATACTTTGCCACACGGTAGTGATGCATAAATGTGCTGCTCAGTTGCGTGCGTTTTGACGTTTTTATCCCAATGCGCTGGTCGTGCTTTACCGGTATCATGTTAAAGTGAACATGATTAAACGCTGCGGTCGCATACGCGGTATCTCAGATGCTCGCCGAATGCAAGCACGCTCGTGGCTTCATACCCTGATATATACTCGTGATGCGTACCTATATTAACGATTATTGAACGCGGTGCGACGTGCGAATCCGGAATGCTATCGGTATTTGTGCGCAACGTGGCTCCAACACGCAGACTCTTGGGCGGCTCACAGACAAAAGGATGCTGTGCTTTTTGGATGCCACACAACAAATAGGGTGGAGAATGAGAACAAGCATCTTAAGGAGTATTTTCGGAGAGGTCATCCTTGCTCACTCTGTTCACCTGCGCGGTTGTTAGGGTAATCAGTATCGTGCACGAAATATACAGCATAATTGCTAGGCGGTGCATGAGCGTAGTTTCTGTTCCATCGGAGTTGTCCTCAGTGGCTTCGGTTTTCGCATAGCTGAGCCGTTTCGCAGGGAATGTCTTCATAACGCAGTTTCGGGCATCAACTTTTCTGGGTTGTAGGTCTGAGGGGCCTTAATGGTTAGTTACGTGTCCTCGTTCGAAATTGCGCTGGTATACATAACACGCGGCAGTGAATGCGATTGCGAGTTCAGTCGGCAGTGCCGGCTTTTATGTGCACACATGTTATGTGGCGGCGCTTCAGGGACATTCCGCGGAGGACAAACTACATGGATGTCGTTGGATAGCACCCCGGCAACCTCCCGCAGGCACCTCAGACTGTGTTCCGGCGGAGGTTGGTGTGCAGATTCCAGATCGTCAGGTAGCGGATAGGGATGCGGTTGGCAAGCGTACCATAAAACCGCAAGGCACAGGATGTTTTGTCAGACAGCGGCAAGCAATTGTGCAGCTACGGATCGGAGAACTTCTCCACGACATTGACCGTCCTGAAAATGGTAGCGTTGCTGATGTCCAAGGAGGCCAGTTTCCAGTTGTACGGTTGAACGTGTAAGTTCCCAGTTCCCCTTCTGCTAGATACCGAAACAAACGTCTGGATGTTATGTGCATTACCAACACCGGAAACGTTACATGCTGGTACAGCGGTCGCGGTAGCGACCACGTCGGGAGGCGATCTGCCGCACCCCGTGTATGCATCGGAGATGAATTGCGTCGGCCCTGTAAGTTCAATGGCAACACCTGTTCCACGCAAATCGGCAACTGGGTCCGGGAAGCGTAAATCGCCCATTAAGTGCCGTGTGGTGGAGGTGAGCGCCAGTAAGAGGGCGCTTATAGGCAGACTTTCGGAAGCTTCACACCAGGACATCCTCCTCCTACAGATTACCAGTTAAACGGAAACAGGATAATCAGGGAGTCGGTTCAGAGGACCTCTGCGGAGTATGTCAGCAGCAGGATGATGTGCAAGTTCGCTGGGACGCGGTGCAGTGGGTTATGTGCGATGTCAACTCCCAATGGTACCATGCGTTTTGTGTGTGCTATGCTGGTGACGAGGAATTCGTTGCTCCTCGTAGTGTCTGCGCAACCTACGTAAACGGCGTAGCACGGCACTCGCTGCAAGTATGCCTAATTTTTACGCCCTTCCATTACGCCCTTCGTTGTTTTTGCTGACCGGGTTGCAGTTTCCCGTTGATGGGAATACGTGTGAATGAGAAGTGATCAAGTTGCCCAGATAGCTGCAGCAGTGCAGCTCCATTATGTGCCGGTATGTTTCCCAGTTCCCCTAACGAACCATGATTTAGGTCCCTATTATCGTGCTGGCATTTCCACAGCCAAACACCCTGTCAGAGAGGGTGTTCCAATGTACCTCGGATGGCATTTGATGATTGCAAGATAGGTATCCCTAGGTAAGGTTGCTTGTCCGCCTTGACGGTTCTGTAAGCACCGTGTGATGTACAATTCATACCTACTCACAGGTACCATAGCCTTTCTATGATCATCTTTCTTTCAGAGCCACAGTGAAAGGCACTGTCCATTGCCTTCCCACGTAACGATGTCACTTACCCTCTTCCAACGTAATGCTTCCGCCATGTGAAGTACACTTCATACCGACTTACAGGTCCTATAGCCTTTCTATGATCATCTCTCTTTCAGAGCCACAGTGATATGTGTTGCCCATTGTCTTCCCTCCAAAGGCACCAATTGCTTGCATCGGCAACCGGTTAACCGTACGTTCCAGCAACCCCGCAACGTCAGTTACCCTACTCCAAAAAGGTAAGTAACTACTAAACACTCTAAGTAATGCAGTGTCTCTCCAGTTCAGGTACCTTGTGATGTATCCACGAACCATTTCTCGGTGTTCCCGCTTCGTGGGTAACGAGCCGTTAAGCAGCTCATCCGCAAGGTCGGGAATGTTTGTGAATGGTTTAAACATCAAATGCCACCGGTGCATCAACCTTTCAGGGTGCGGTTTAAAAAGCCTTTTATTTTCCCTATTTGAAGGATAACGTCACTGTGTATGTTTGACGCAGCGAGGCTTGGGGTACACGCCTACCAGAATACCATGCCCATTTACCAGAGGGTAGGCATCAACATCAATGAAACGGGTTGCCATACCACAGGTTAGTAACCTCTGGTGCACCCCGCGCTCCTGCTTGCCGCGTGCTTTTGTTCCCCCATAGACTGCTCCGCTTTAGCACTGTTATACACCGACGGGCATAAGGTGTACTACAGGGACGGATTTCGGCGTATATATCTATGTATTATACGTCACGATTCATGTTTGGGTAACCGTAACACCAACCATCTCAGTGTGAGTACCTTCGCAATAGCCATGACGCCATACACTTCAGCCGTCAGCCCTTGCTACAACTATAGCGTTAACCCTTCCTAAGTGCCCCTTATTACTGCGTTCAAGTGTCTTCACAAGTTCACTCGATCGGCGTGCACATCTCGTGTTCCCTATGCGTGCCCCTTTTCTATGCCTTGCCATTCATCGCACTCTTGCTTACCCGTTAGGGAAGTTTGTATTTTGTACACCGATATATGGTTCTTGCTTGAAGGGAAGGGTAGAATCGGCTTGATGTCCGTGTCACCCTCCAATATAGCCTCCGTGCCATACGCCTGGAGCGCAGCACCGCTCAGCATGCGCATTCCGTGCGCTTCAATCCACGTAATACAAAGTGCACTTGCTCACCTTTGAAGCAGTGTGGGCCAGCTCCATTGATGAAACCTTCACCCCTCCACATGCCTCCACGGCTGATTCAATTGTGTGTGCCCTGCACACCCGGTGTGGCGTTGAACCTGCTTGTGGTGATGCTTTGAAGGTAAGCTGCAAGTAAATGTAATTTGATAAATCATATTACGTGCAAAATGGGTAAGCGCGATGACAAAGGCATCACTATGTGGATGGTTGATGAAATACAGAATAAATTGTTCAAAGTTGATAAGGAATTACGAGTAGCATACAGTTTCTATTACCCTACTGATGTATATATGTATGGGTAATTGGAAATGAGCTTGCACTGATTAGCATTTATTATTGGTGTCAGTGAACGGGAATATTTAATTGTGCAAAGGTTGTGCTGGCAGGTAGAATAAGCTGCGAAGTGCTAAGGAAATAGGAATAAATTGGAACGTCTTCATATGTCCATCTAAAAAGTTAACTGCATATAAAAAGCATAAGCAGTTGCCGGATGCTAATATATATATATATATACATACATGTATATGAGGATACTCATGCCGCTTTGTACGGC
The DNA here is from genome assembly GCA_944474145.2 of Dicrocoelium dendriticum. Lineage (NCBI taxonomy): Eukaryota > Metazoa > Platyhelminthes > Trematoda > Plagiorchiida > Dicrocoeliidae > Dicrocoelium > Dicrocoelium dendriticum. Next base: position 34,777,990 of record OX104062.1, on the reverse strand, counting down.
TAAATTAGTGCAGTAAAACGACATTCGAGCAAACCAAAAAGAACATTACCAGAACATGAAGAAGGTGAGTTTATGACAAACTCATGTTGATTTCAGGTGCTACGAATCCAAGGCAAATTTGATCGATGCGAATTCCGTGGACTGCTCAAAAGGGCGGTTTCTCATGTGCCGGAGAAGGCCCTATAGTATGTGGAATAGAAGCAACATGAGTATGTTCCCATTCAATGTACTAATCCAGGACAATAAAGCGGCTAATGTGGTACGTTTCCCCGCATGATGAGTAACCTTACATTTCAAAAGTAGATGTTACTTGAGTTCCCCGGTGTGGATGCGCTTGATGTGGATGTTGACATGGTGCCTACCTGTCTATTACCCACCACCTCGTCCATACTGGCTCCAGGAGACAGTTGGTCGTCGCTGGAGGGGACGGAGTGCACCGTCCCCGTGACGGTGCTAGGCTCAACGAGTGGTTCCATGCAACCTGTGTGGAACGGGCTACGTTTCAGTCACCGCCTCGTGTACGTCTGGTGTGTATGATTTTCCAATTAGGCGGGAATGCTTCCGTTCTGCTTGTTGAAGGAGTGTGGGCCGGCTCTGTTGATGAAACGTGGCTCCCATTCACATGTCTCCTGGTCTTATTCCTTCGGGTTTACACCGGATATGGGGCGTGCGGGTGGAACTATGGGTGGTGCGGCGCAAGCCACCCATGGTCCCATTTGTAGGCGCAGGCGTCCTGTGACTGTAACCATGGACGTCTCAGTGACAGACAAATCCGGATACGGACGCCGCCAAATCATGCATGTGCGAATATCTATTTTTTGCCCCATGCTGAGGCTGATGTTGCATTCATGATGCTTCTTCACCGCAGTTGGGCTAGACCAAGTTACCTATGACCATACGCCGTTTAACCTAATTGTGTCGGCTTTGGTTACTTTTATTTGCTCAGTACTCTCTCTCCGCCGCACATACTACTGCGGTCTCCTTCGTATGCCTAGTCGTAGCTTACTCTTGGTCCAGTGCAGTGTTATGCATGAGGTGCTCTCAATGGCCGAGAATGATGCAGAATTACTACGACGCTCAAACGCAGTGTTCCATGCATCCTGATGGATAGGTGGTGCGGATCAAATTTCTGCTAACATGCGTGGAACCACAAGGAAACCAGTAGTGAGTCCGCCGGAAAGGAGGTAACGTTTGAGATTGCCGGTAATTCTTCGTTTGTTGCGCACTTACTATTCGACATGCAAATGCTCGTAACATGGAAACTTTGGCTTTTATTCTTACCTACAAATGGAAGTGTTACACGTTCGCCTTATTGGAGTTCTTGAGGACAAATGTTCTCTCATTGGGATGATGATGTATGATGCACAACTGTGAGCCCACCTGATCCCAGTGCATTGGTGCGAACATTCCGCAGTTGTTAACGCTCTGACTGACTACAACCTCAATAACCAGACACATGAAAACAGGTTACCATGCACTCTGAGAGTTTTCCTCCCTGGGTGTCAGTATCCCCACACAGTGACTGGAGCTCAACTGCATGGGAACACGTTTGTGCTTCTCGGACGAGAGTGCCTTGCAATCACAACCAGCAGGACCTTACAATCCACACAGACTTAGTGTCCGGCCAGAGTACCAATCGAATAGCCATCAAGCGTCCATGTGATTGTTGCTCATTTGCAATACCCGCAACACATAGGCCATCTTCTATATGCCCAGTTGAAAGGCCACAAACGTGTGTGTGTGGTTGTGTGTGTGACGGGTTTAAAGGAACACTCATAAATCCCTTAGATTGGTCGTCCATCCTCAAGCATAGCCATCTTCAAGGTCAGCGGTAATGGTGACGTCGCTAGCGTACATGGGTCGCGTTAACTCCTGCGTACCAAGCGGTTGTTGCTTACAATATCCCACACTCGTTCGTACATTGGATTGAACAATTGGGTGTAGTGATGATCAATTATCCCTGGAGTTCAAGTACTCTACAACACTTCCTCGCTTTGGAATGCAGTTTGCAAATTCGGTGTTCAAGACCCAACAACTATCGTTGCAAGTATCCACACGTTGGCTCGTCCGTGTAAGCTGAATAATCCCAGCAAGTCACTGACTCGCGATTATCATGCTAATGTTGATGCTACATTTTCTGTTTCATATGTTAGTCACAAGAATGAGTGTAGCTATATTTCCAGTAGTACATCGCTCATACTGAATTTAGGATAAGTCAGCTATTATCGAGACAAGGTGCGGAAGCGTAAACGTTCCTTTTACAATTTAAATAAGAATTGACCAATCATCTAGGTTGACTTAAAAGTAGATTAGTCCAACTGTGGTGTTAGGTAGTGTTTAAATAAATAGGTATTTGAAAAATAAACCCATCACAGCAACAATTGATTTGTTGCGAAGCATAGCTGCAACCAAGATCCTTGATGACAGATTATTAGTAAATTGTAAGCAATAAAATAACAATGACAAATCTAGGTCGCATGCGAATATAATACGTTCAGTTAACCACCTTATGGGCGCCATCTGTCTGGGCACTTGATACCCATTGTTTGTCTACCCTCATATGATTAACGTTGCAATGCTCAGTGTTTTCATTGCAAATCACACCATGTGTATGAAAATTTAATCGTTCACTGTTTTCTCAAGCTTTGTCTAAGTGGTTCCATTCCAAACCCCGCTGTGAAGACACCATAGTGCCCAGGTGTCCCACGACATACTCATTTGAGATATTAGATAATTTATTGTTATGCAAGGTACTTCTTGTAAATTTGCTAAAACAGTTTGCATACTCTTTCGAAAGTCGATTGTAGATTGGCAGCGGAATTTGCCACATGTGTTGGTGATGGGATAGTGTCAAGGGGGCCAACAGGAAATGTATGATATTATCGTCTACCAACGCTTATAGCAAGAGAGCATGTACAGTACACAGGAACCATAAGTCATCTGTTCTTTACGATACAGTTAGTTGCGCGTCATTCTAACTGGTAACCATACTCACCGCATTTGATTCGGTAGTTCCATATCTGTCTCAATCTATTGTTGATACCTACACTTCTGAATAAACTTAAAGCTGTCGTTTCGGTTCTCATCCAACCGCTAACTAATCACTGGCAGTGATATTGGTTACTTATAATTATACGTGCGATTTTCGAAAACTACAGAAATATGGCTGTTATTCTTTCATTCAATCCAAGCTCATGCACGTATGTAGTGCTACGGGTCATGAGGGTTATTATTGCTTCATCCAGTTTGTGTTAGTACGTACACAAGTGTGAACAAATGCCCGTTCGCAACACTGCAGTATTATGACTCGAACTAAGAACCTTTGGTAGGTCAACTGTTATCTCACGTTGAATGACTAAGTGGAAACGCTTTGAACACTTATAAGCACCACACTTCAACCGGACAGGCTGACGGCAGTTTCACTCGCGTACCACCATTATCTGCTGGCTCGATGGGGCTAGCCTAAAGTACAAATCCCGCTACCATCTGTTCGTGTCCCGACACATTCCCACTTGACAAATGAATCTTAGTACATTTCTTCTCATGTAACACCGTGACTTATTAGGGGTTGCAATATGAAGTCAATGTATCCCATCTCAAGTGTCTCTATACGGCCCCTTGTACTGCTGCCGCGTTCAGGTAAACGCACTGAGATTCAGCCAACTCATCAAGGTTGATTCCCGGAGCAGCGGCAACACGTTGTGACATCCGAGTCGAAATGCTTGGGCATACATAGTATGCTGAACACTGATGAATTGGTCGAGATATGTTAGCGGTCAGAACGAATGACCAGGGGGAAATAAATAGTAACACATGACGAACTGCTTGCTGGTTCTACCTCACTGTTGCTTCTCGCTCACCTCGGACAACAGACGATTAGAACCGGCTCCGGTTTTACCTTACGACACGGATAGCCTGCAGTGGACATAATCGCACCATTTCCCTGCTAACTTGGGAAGTTGCTTACGCCATTTCCGTCATTCTTTTTGGTGTCATCCTTATTCTATATACCGCATGTAAGCCGGGCTTGGGTGCAGTTTCATTCTGGAATGATTTCCTACTGACTCAAGCGCTGTCTAGTATGGTTCCATACTGAGACAGTGAACTATGGCATATTCCTATTCGTATAATTATTCCTCCGCGATTCACATCAATATGTTAGCTCCATGTTATTGCTCACCATAACAGTAGCTTGACTAGCTGCTCAATACTAACTTGAATGATGCTTAGAGAGCCCGTGCATCGCAGAATAATGGTTCAGTCCATCTATGAGCTTATTGGCAATTGATGTTAGTGCGGTTTTTCCGAGCGATTCGTGTGCTTGCTACGGAGCAACGCTGGGGTGGCAAGTTATGGGGTATGTTTCCAGTTCGATTCAAACGTTTGAATCAAAAGGTTATTATCACTAAGCCGCTTACATAAGCATAAAATGTCAAATTTGACATTTGTAACAATGCTCAAATAATGTCCTTCGTGTGACCAGTTTGGAGTATGCATTCGAAGAGAAATTTCCCTGGAAATTCTGTGCCAAGTGAAAATTCCCGACAATTAACCGACTGGCAATTTTCACGATGTCGCCATTTCATGCTCCACTTCGCAGGCTAGTGCTAAGAGTTAGTATAGTTATAATTCCAGTTATCCCTCAACCATACTGAATTTACCGGAGCTTATGAAAACATACGTATTAACCGGATGGAAGGCAGACGTGCAGAGACGCCTACCAGAAGTTGCATTGCACATGGCCAAGCTTTTGGATGGATTAAGTAAAAGGTTGAACCTAACGGGATTGATACGTCAGTGTGTTATTATATAAGATTGCAAATGAATCGGCGCATAGCAACAATGGTTTAATGAGCACCTAATGGCTGCACCCGAAACGTACGAGATAGACCGTTACCGAATAGCTTCTGGCCACAGTAGAGTACAGGTCGGTAGGTAAAACGGTTGAGTACTTGGACATTTGCGCAATCAACGCAAACACTGTTTGGAAAGTCGCATATTTGACAGTGGGCAGCGGGACTTATTTGATGTCACTTGTCAATACCAAAGGTTGAGTATCAATCGTTCTTTGAGTAGGAGCACATACCTCGGGCAGCACATGACCGAAACGGTTGGAGACACAGAGAGCCAGAAGTGGACACTGTATCGCATTCGCATGCTATGTGATCTCCCTCATCAATTATTCAAACCGGGCTGTACGTGTAAAAGGCAACACCTAAGTGCGCACTATTTCACTGTACCAGAAGTCCAGTCATCATCCTACATAGCAGTTGCTTCACTATTGCTACATCGGGTACCTTCAAATATGGATGCCAGAGATTTAAGTCTGTCACGTTTAAATGTTGAAGAAAACATCAACAGTTCGGATTGGGTAGTTATTCTTGTGCCCGCGAAAGTGGTTGTTAGCCTGACCTCCAAACGAAACCCATACACGTTTGTCGTACCATAGATGATGATGTCTAATGTGTCTCGATCCAGTTTGTGACAGAACACACTTCATTTTGGTTAAACGCACGTACATATGTTGTATTTGAACTGCCAATGGACGCAGATAACACCAATCTATGTATATATGTATACTGAATGAATTCCTCGAGGATACTCATACCGCTGTGTACGGCTAAATTAGTGCAGTAAAACGACATTCGAGCAAACCAAAAAGAACATTACCAGAACATGAAGAAGGTGAGTTTATGACAAACTCATGTTGATTTCAGGTGCTGCGAATCCAAGGCAAAGTTGATCGATGCGAATTCCGTGGACTGCTCAAAAGGGCGGTTTCTCATGTGCCGGAGAAGGCACTATAGTATGTGGAATAGAAGCAACATGAGTATGTTCCCATTCAATGTACTAATCCAGGCCAATAAGGCGGCTTATGTGGTACATATCCCTGCATGATGAGTAACCTTTCATTTCAAAAGTAGATGTTGCTTGAGTTCCCCGGTGTGGATGCGCTTGATGTGGATGTTGACAAGGTGCCTACCTGTCTATTACCCACCACCTCGTCCATACTGGCTCCAGGAGACAGTTGGTCGTCGCTGGAGGGGACGGAGTGCACCGTCCTCGTGACGGTGCTAGGCTCAAAGAGTGGTTCCATGCAACCTGTGTGGAACGGGCTACGGTTCAGTCACCGCCTCGTGTACGTCTGGTGTGTATGATTTTCCAATTAGGCCGGAATGCTTCCGTTCTGCTTGTTGAAGGAGTGTGGGCCGGCTCTGTTGATGAAACGTGGCTCCCATTCACATGTCTCCTGGTCTTATTCCTTCGGGTTTACACCGGATATGGGGGGTGCGGGTGGAACTATGGGTGGTGCGGCGCAAGTCACCCATGGTCCCATTTGTAGGCGCAGGCGTCCTGTGACTGTAAGCATGGGCGTCTCAGTGACAGACAAATCCGGATACGGACGCCGCCAAATCAATCACATATATATTTCAGAATCAGGCATATAATAAGACCATTTTATATGCATGTACCATATTTATCTGGGCATATGAAAACGTTCCAAACGATACTTTGCTGCCTGAAGCTTCGCAACAAATTGCACCTACCAACACAGCGTTTGCACAAGTACATATTCCCTTTCACTAACACCAATTATAAATACTATTCACCGCATGAGCATATTCAATTACGCATTTACATACACAGCATTACGGTAACAGAAGCTGTCTATTATTCGTACATTTCTTATCAACTTTCAGCATCTTATTTTGCATTTTATCAACCATGCACATAGTGATGCCTTTGTCATGACAGTTATTCCTTTTGCACTTAATCAGATTTACCAACCTACATTTCATTGCAGGTTACCATCAAAGCATCATCCGTAAGTTTCACACTTATTAATTACGTATTTCCGTTCATTAGGAATAAACTAGGTATATGGGTTGCCTTAAAATGTTGCATTTCATGTCCTCCGTGAATATTATTTGTGCAATTTACAATCCGTGTAGCTTTCTCAAACTTTTACCCGCCGCTTTGTAAAAAGTGATTTGCGTTTACGATAAACGGTCAGTTTAATTTCAATACATGCAACATTTTAAAGCATTCCCTAACCAAAAATAACCTTATATTTGTTGGACGCATTTTCCGCGCATTCGCATCTTTTGATTTTCCGCCATCACTTCAGGCTTCCTTACTTTATCCACTTTACCTCAGTAACATGTATATAAATCATATCCCATGTACTACTATTAAACGGATTACAATAATTTATGCTTGCCTTCCATAGCACACAGAAGCCAAATTATTTACGCAATAAAACGGTTGTACCAGTTAGCACCAAAGAAATTTAAATTTGATCGACATAGTGCAATCAAACCATTCCAAAGTTCTGCGGCCAGCAACTTTATTTCGCGCATCATACCAATTCAAACTCCCAATAATTCCACGTTTACTGTTCGGGCCGTCCGCACTCCTTCAAAGACGTAGTAACTGGTGCATTAAGACATAGCGGTAGCACTTCTGAGCTTTGCTCCTCCTTGTCAATAAAGAATAAAGTTATATAATAATGACTAAGAGAAAAAGTAAAATAGGCAGTACAGTTAATTCAGATGCTCCGTATGCTCAGTGGAGGCAATAGGTTCAAGCACCGGGGTTAAAAATGAAGGAAACATGTAATACTTGTAAATAGATAGGAGTAACGTTACACAAACCCATCGGGAGTGCTCCGTATCAGATACATCGGTGAATCATGAATTCAGAGTGTGCATCCCAAACATTCGGTCTCTTCAGACGCTATACCGATGTTGCACTAACAAGTTTCACGGGAAGGCCTAATTATTGTAAGGGCGGGAAAGCGTTTTTTGGCCATCGTCTGCGGTAACATCAAAGGACGATGTAGTGGCCATGTAGTTTATACTTATTGCGGTTTAAATGCTAACACTGATAATGAGTTAATATTATAAATCGGTATGCTCCAAGAAGACGGCAATGATGAATAGAACACTGCTTATTGATAGGTGTGAAGGTCACGCCCTATTTGAATGCTAGAAACGATGGAGCGCAATGACTGTGTGAAAGTTTCCGTTATAGAGCTAAGGCAGACCCTAAAGGATCTATAGATAGACACCAATGTTGTTGGCGAATACTTCAAATATTTAGGGGATTACACGCTCATAAACACCCCAATGCATTACAAAGCAGCAGGGAAACAGTTGCGTTCCCCGTCATAACTACGACGTATGCATGTTGACTGCATACCTAGGAAGCCACCTTACATTCCAGTAAGTATGAGGCACCGTCATACCGCAGGTAGACAACAGGCCTCTTCGCAGCGGTAAATGAGGTAACGGACGACCAGACTGGGTTCTGTCTAGCCATTATGGCCCTTGTCAAACTAACACGCATTGGCCTCCGCTGGAAACATCACAGGACATCCCTAGCCACAAACTGCAGTGTGGTGTCCCCTTACCCGCGCTGTATATATATATATATATATATATATGTACGGTGGAAAGGAATATTATGTGTTTTATGTATACATGTGTTTGGAACTTTTACGGATTAACCTGCTGATGTTTATCCTAAACAAGGGGTAGTATTTATGACAGCATGTAAGTCTTGCATTTGTGGCATACAGCCGCTGAATGGTGCATTTGACATAATACGAAGACTTATGTATAAATCGGAAGTAAGACGAGATGTAAACGTATATAAGCATGTAGGAAGGATTTTGATCGCTGGATTTTTGTGGATCCCGTAGATATGCTTATAAAGTGCAGGTACATCCCACTGATTTAGTTCCGGTATCGCCACAGAATAGAGCAACATTTAGTACTTTCTGTGCTGAACGGATTCACTGTAAGCCAGTGGACGTACTGTGAAATGGTTATTAAGTAGCTGTCACTGACCTGCACGATTAGCGCTTCGTAGGCAATATACGTGCTACCACGGATCAAAGTAATTAGTTGCAGTTGACGTAACATGACGGAAGGCAGGCTGTAACATGGATGTTGTTTGCTTATTTAATACAGCCACCATGGGAGTGGTATAAAAAAGCTGCACAGGGAAATCACAGGTTATTCGAGGGCCTTGGTTAGTCTCCTGTCCAAAAAAGCGCATGTACGTTCGCGGCCATTGTTATCGTTCTGTCTGATAGTGCATAAGTAACGGTTAGCGCCCTAGGTCTAGCCGACGGCGTTAAGGTAAACCACGATAGCCCCGTAGTAGTATCATGATCATATGGTCACGAACCCATGTTTGTGTATGGATTACCACAAATTGGCTAGAGAAAAAATAACCGCTCATGAGGGATAACACTACGAACGTGAGGGAGTATGGAGCAAATATAAGGACAGCAGCCATATACCCCTACTTTTAGAGATCACATGTACATTTATAAGCAAGCAATACCCCTATTGTTGGTCAGATAACATTTAACGTCCACCTAAATAGCAGCCATAAATTTAGTCAGCAGTGTCTTCATCAGCGATAGGTAAAGACAGATATAGGAATATGGAAGAGGATGTCATCGATACGTTCACCAGATGAAATGCTGCACAAATAACGGGAACAATAAGACATTGATGTCTGATCGTTAATGTGTCCTCCACATGCCGTCCGCTATATGGCTTCGAAGGCGGTACTGTCACGGATCCTCTAATCACTGCTATTATGCGACCACCGGAGGAACACATGTAGTAAATCCTGCTGCGTTCTGTCCTACAATCGGCTTGGGAAAGATGCTCAAACAGTTCTAGCCAAGTTACCAACGGTAGGTTGCATGGTATGCAATTGCCCAACCGTTGGCCGATATGGCTGCATATTCAACTGCGGCGAGAACCTAGCTATGTAACTGACAGACATGTTGTGAGGCTTCAGGGACACGCAAAGACTCCTTGGTGCAACCAAGCAAGGAAGCGTAGACATTAACCACGGTACAATTACACACATTGAAACTGAAGTGCAGTACGTTCGTACCTCAAGACTAGTGCAACTGGGTGTTTGCAATGGCTAGCCGAACAACCTCCTCGTGATGCCAGCTGGGTGGTTCGGGTTTAACCCGTTCCAGCAAATAGTTCGGCGGCAGTGTTCCAGGACGTGGTGGGTTTTCGCCTGGCAAGCGCTCTCCCTATAAAAAGCCTCAAATATCTGCCTATCAACTCTGACGTGGCGGATATGACTAGCTACAAAATAAGTCACTGGCCCGTGGATATCCGGAAAGTGCTATCCAACCCAAGGACATCAATCGCTTATGCTCACATTCCTGACGATAACAAACAGTCAAAAATGCTGCAGCGCATTCAAAGACGCAAGCTACGTTCATACACAATTACATACGTATATACACCCATACACTTACATACACTGTTATGCCAAACATGTACTTTTGTACATTTTTGATCATACTGTTAGCTAAACATGAGCATGCCTGTAAAGGCGTGTCTCGCAAGGTCGAGAATAAAAGTTTATTTATTTATTTATATGTTTGACGATATCTGGCATCTGATTTATCTGTCGCTGTGGCCAGCCGCAGCACGCCTGTGCCTACAGAGAGACCATAAGTGGCTTGGGTTGCACCACCCACAGCTGCAACTACACACCCCATATACGGTTTACATTCAAAGGAATAAGACCGGGAGGTATGTAGATAGGGGCCACGTTTCAGCAAGGGAGCCGGGGCACGAGGCTTCACAGGCAAACACAAACAAGATGTAATTGGGGAAGCAAGCACACACAAGATGGTGGCTGGACCGTAGTCTGCTACACACTGAGTGTATGGAACCGCTTTTCAAGCTTAGCAAGGACACAAGAACGGTGCACTCCGTCCCTTTCAGCAACGACCATATATAAGTACCTACTTAGAGTGAATAATAGAAAGGCGACCATTGCTTTTAGTAAAAGGACACGATAATTAATGATATCGTGCAAAAAGCTAGTATTAAAGTCGGTGAAATTATATCATTTTACGAAAAACTTTCTATTCTGGTTGTGCAGTGTCGGTTGAGCATCACTCTAAGCTGGGTTTGGGGGAACATCCTTTGTGGACATTGCCGAAGGGCCGTGCGTAAGCAAGACGAAGGAGCCATAGACTCCGGTGAACATGTGACTAGGATGAGTGAAGGCACTGCGGAAGCAAGTAACAAACCATAATGGACATGGATAGATCCCATTAAAATGACCCCACGTTGGCTAGTGATACCCAGGTGGTTTAGTTTATCAATTGGATTCAGCAGTTTTGTGCAAGCGCTTGCAACGCTTGGCGCCGTATTTGCGCTGACAGATCGCCATACGAACGATGAATGGCAAGGCATGGAAATCGGACATTCATACAGATTCCAAAATATGCCCGCCATTTGAGGGCACGTGTGAAGCGCTTTGGACCAACGAAGAGAGTGTACTTGCTAAGCGTGCACGTGCCTATTACCCTTGGGCGCACGTGAAGGCAATACTTTTATCAAGGAATGATGGCTGACATATGGAAGCATGATGTTGGCAATGTGATGAATATGCACTTGGTGCATTTCACGATTACCCATGTACATTTACAAGGATGCATTAACTACAGTACAGAGAAACATGTATGTTTATTTGAATCCCGGGAAAAGTCTTATGCCTAAAAATCTATAACCGTGGTACACAGGAGCAGTGTAGTTGGAAACGAAGCAAAGCGATATTTAGCAACCTGGTGTTTACAAGAAGTTACTAATATTTAGTGTTCTAAGGTTTGTTGCGGTTGAACGCGCCGCTCTTGTAACTCAGTATGGTAGTCCACCGGGCATGTAACGCATGTGCCACTGCCTCATACATACACGGGAACGCAATGCTTGATAGCGGGAGATTGACAACGTTGTGAAAAGTAGGCATTAAAGTGGATGCACTGGTCGGTAAGGATGTATAAGCCATTCACAAATATTCCCGACCGCGTGGGTGAGCTTGTTAATGGCTCATTAACCACAAAGCGAGAACACTGAAAAATGGTTTGTGCTTCCTTCAAAGAGGTGCCATCACATTTTCGTGAACGGGCACACAACGGGCTTGCAGTAAAAATAAGCATGATACGTTATTGCAAAACGCTGTTGTTTACATGCACTGGTACACACTTATGAACATCGATGAGACGGCAATGTACTTGGGGAAGTCAAGAGGAAAAAGACTACAAAATATTTAGATGGCTTACAACAACCTCAGGCATTACTGAATTGAGCGGACACCTCGACGCCATATCATCCTGATGTCGTATGGAATCAGGAGTAAGGAAGGTGCATAGCAGTGACTTATCTGATAATCTGAGCGCCCTAAGCAAAGTGTCGGTGTCAACGTGCTGAAGCATGTGTTAACCCGCATACAGTTACAAATATCGGGCTATGGAGAAAAAAGTGGGCGCGTCAAGTGGTTAGCTTTACAGCGTCTTTCCATGCCCTGAGACATTCTCCGCCAGTACCCTGCTGAGAACGGCCGACGAAGAACAGTAGCAACAAGGGAGTCCGACTTCTACAGCGCGGGTAAGGGGACACCACACTGCAGTTTGTGGCTAGGGATGTCCTGTGAAGTTTCCAGCGGAGGCCAATGCGTGTTAGTTTGACAAGGGCCATAATGGCTAGACAGAACCCAGTCTGGTCGTCCGTTACCTCATTTACCGCTGCGAAGAGGCCTGTTGTCTACCTGCGGTATGACGGTGCCTCATACTTACTGGAATGTAAGGTGGCTTCCTAGGTATGCAGTCAACATGCATACGTCGTAGTTATGACGGGGAACGCAACTGTTTCCCTGCTGCTTTTATAATGCATTGGGGTGTTTATGAGCGTGTAATCCCCTAAATATATGAAGTATTCGCCACCAACATTGGTGTCTATCTGCAGATCCTTTAGGGTCTTCCTTAACTCTATAACGGAAACTTTCACACAGTCATTGCGCTCCATCGTTTCTAGCATTCAAATAGGGCGTGACCTTCACACCTATCAATAAGCAGTGTTTTATTCATCATTGCCGTCTTCTTGGAGCACACCGATTTATAATATTAACTCATTATCAGTGTTAGCATTCAAACCGCAATAAGTATAAACTACATGGCCACTACATCGTCCTTTGATGTTACCGCAGACGATGGCCAAAAAACGCTTTCCCGCCCTTACAATAATTAGGCCTTCCCGTGAAACTTGTTAGTGCAACATCGGTATAGCGTCTGAAGAGACCGAATGTTTGGGATGCACACTCTGAATTCATGATTCACCGATGTATCTGATACGGAGCACTCCCGATTGGTTTGTGTAACGTTACTCCTATCTATTTACAAGTATTCCATGTTTCCTTCATTTTTTAACCCCGGTGCTTGAACCTATTGCCTCCATTGAGCACAAGGAGCATCTGAATTAACTGTATTGCCTATTTTACTTTTTCTCTTAGTCATTATTATATAACTTTATTCTTTATTGACAAGGAGGAGCAAAACTAAGTAGTGCAAACGCCAGGTTTTAATGCACCAGTTTTTACGTGTCGGATGAACGCGGATTGCGAGAACAAACCACGTGGAATGCTGGGACCGCGGAGTTCGCCAATTGCGGGATGTTTATTACGGGCTGGTGCTCACCAATGCAACTTGTTACTGAGTGCTCTATTCGTATGGGTTTTAATGGGGTAATTTGGTGCGAGGGGTGTTTATAATGGGATCAGAAACTCCAAATAGCTGAAAGCTGTACTGTACCGTGCTTAATTGCAAAGTTGTGTAATATTGTATAAGATTGAAGAGATTTCGGCAAAGTTAGGTTGTCTGAAGGGAAAATTGTGTTAAGGTACAAATGGTTTTGTGGTATACAGATGCGGATGAATGTTCAGTTTCATAGTGCGGACTGCAGCTTTTTGTTATTGTGATTATCATCTATTACCTGCCATTTGTGCTAAATGGAATGATTTTGATTCACCCAAGGTGATTTTGCCTGAAGTAATGGTATGTAAGCAACGAAGTTCATGATTTCACCTTTCGGAGCTTAAGAGGTTTTTGGGGGATAGGGGTTCTTTAAACATTTAAAATCGTTTAAAGCATATTACCTCGGGAAGGGTAACAGAGCTATGCTGTTGTATGCGGTGAAGTATGGAAGATGGAATTCGGAAAAGCTTACCGTAATAGATGATTAAAACCTAGTGTTCTGTGTCCTTTTGTCTTAACTGAGGATGTAGCCGTTTTTAGGTTACTTATTAGTGTCGCATTGTAATTATAAATTAACCCGCTGCTGGGTAGACCAACAAGAGGTGCTGAGTAGGAAGTGAATATTTTTGTAGAAACGGATTGGCAGTAGAATGGGAACCAATGCACATGAAGACGTTGTACTGATATACGCCATGCGTTGGCATAATTGTAGCAGGTGGGCGGAGGGACGCTCAAACCATATGCAAATATTCTCGTCTTCCTGAGGAGCGTTGCAAAGGCTCTTCACCCAGAAAGCGAGAAAACTGAAAAATGGTTCATCAATTATTATTACAGGACGAATTGAGGGCGCAGCGTAGTGAACATTCCAAAGGCTCAGTGAAATAGGGAAATAAGGTTTACAAAGTATGTAGCGCTACAGCGGTATGCTCATCGTTGAAAATAACTGTATAATTTGAACGTACCACGTTCTTACTGGATGAGCATGTTGTTCGCATGGCTTGCAGTGTTTCATCACATGACAAGAAGTATTAATTGTCCCATAAATTGTCTGAAGACTATGGAACCGCCCGCTGCATCTGGTGAGCTTGTAGTCCACCTCAAGGAATGTGCAGACCTTGCACGTTGCCTATGAGATGTGGGACGACAAGGCACAGTGACAGAGGTTGGCGTTGAAAAGGGCCATTGCTCAGTTCTCTATGGAATGTAAAATGTAGACGAAAGTGGAAAGCGAAGGACGACCGGATCCGGTGCTATGACAGGAGCCGACTAATGCACGTACGTCACAAGATGAACGAGGGTGGTAATGAAGACTTCGGGTAGCGGCGCATGTGTATTATGTCTATGAAAGGGAGGTCATCATAGAACTTTGATGTTACCTTTGGCTCATATTCACTACCGCCTACTATACAGATACCAGTCGGCGGGAGGGTGGCCAGGGGCAGCGATAGTCTTAACATTTTGGGTCTGAAATGGATGTCAGCATTGAAATGCAACCTTACGTTTGTACATTTATCACTGATGAACGCTCAAGTTGGCGAATACGTGGAAAAATAGACAGTGGTAAGTTGCACTTTGACAGCTGCGCATGTATTTTTGGCAGTCGAACGGTTGTCACTAATCAAATGCAAAGATACCTGTACCTAGGTTTCACAGACGCGTCGTATTACGGTGGCTGTACTTTTGAGGAGACTCGGTGGCAGCGGTAAATATGATGACGAAGCGTGGCGCATACCACTGTGGCTCTGAAAGAGAAGTGACCAGGGGAATCCAAGAAACGAATAAATAAATGGTATATTCTCGAATTTGTCGAGACACCAAACCAGGCATGATCAACATTTACATGCAACTATGTTTCGCAACAAACACGTTGCTATGTATGTAATCGGCAGTAAGCCGAAAGTTGTACAGGCTTTGGAAATTGTAAAATTAATCACGAGGAATAAAGTCGTCAATGCTTGACGACACGTTGGGTTCAAGCGTGTGTAGTGTAAACAGTCTGGGCATTACATGTGTAGTGAAAACGATACATGTAAGCAAGGAGTACCTTACTCTTGAATGTATCAGGAAAATATTAAATTGTGTTTCTAGTCGACTTGCCAGTATGTAGTTGTGGCAGTGACCTTATTCAGTGGCGAGTCACATCCGCCACGTCGCAGTGTTGTTAAGCGGACATTTGTGGCTTTTTATAGGGAGAACGCTTGCGAGACGAAAACCCACCATGTCCTTGAACACTGTCAGAAATCAGTTTGTACACTAATGTACAATTGGCAGCGCAGTTTGCCGACTGATTTCACCCTCGGTTATCCGCGGCCAATTAACTTCCAATTTCCTCTGTTAGCTGATCAGGTATCTTTGGTCGACGCGGCCATAGTAGCTGAGGCCCAGGGAGGGTGAGACCTTCACGGAGCACCATCTTTGTGAGTGTCCAGGTGAGCAAAACGTCAGTTTCTTGCGTCTAGATTTTTCAGGTTTATGTATACATTTCAGGAGTGTGAAGACCTCGTGTCCAGCTATCATTACTGGACAACGGTCGTGGTAGTGAGTGCATTTGTATCCATTTGTTGTACAGCCATGTTCTTTGTAGGTTCTTGTGAGTTATGTCCTGTCCCGGGCAAAAACTCTTTCTCGCTCCAATCCCAGATCCCTAAGACGTTCCGGACCTAGGAGAAAAGGTAAGGTGAGAGACAAACAAGGCCACAAAGAACAGGCTTGGGAACAAACATTGTTTAAGTCTTATGGTATAACATTTAGTGGAAACAAACGATGTACAAGATGCAACAATTATTGTGCAGATAGTGTCTTTTGAATGTTCTAAGAAAGCAATGGCCGTATAGGTTGGTTGCTACCATCTACATGGGATACAGAGCGTTGCGCCATTGAGCAAAAAACTCAGTATCGGTTTGCTATGATGCAACTGTTGCGTGGGAAAATAGAAAGCAAAATTTAAAGACCAGCTGGTAGCCAACCTACTTCGATAGGTAAGTGAAGGTAAAATGGCTTGCGATGAAAGAGATTAAAAGGTCGAATATAGGATTCAGGCGCTGAGTACAAAGCTTCTAGGGATCAAGCCAGTAAGACGACAAGATAGTATTAAGAGTATGGTGCTATGGCCGACGGAGTTGGGAAAAGCCTGTGATAGAGCTTACCTCCTGCATAAGTAAGTGTCGAAACCATTGCTGCAAAAACGGACACTGAACACTAGGTAAGAAAGAAAGGATCGATAGAAGTGAAGTAGTGAATATCAGTTGAAGGAAAGCGAACTTGCGGAACAAATGTATACGCAGCGTCGCGCAGAGAAACGAGTTATTCTAGGGTGCTAAGAAAATAGTTTTGTAGTATGCTGTCCCAGGAAAAGCCAGTGAGTCTGTTGGACTCATACATGAGTACGTGTCGCAAACATAGCAGCGAGTAAGTGAGAAATGAACACCTATAAATGAGAAGATAACGGGAGTCAGTGAACTGATCAGATGAGAGGAGTGATGAACCAAAATGCTAAGAAGGGTTAATTGACGGAAGGGCAGCGAATAGCCAGAATGCAAGCGTACATTAAGGTTACATTAAGGTACCTGTGTCTATGAATCAGCGATGCATCACATGCAGGTGGCAGTACCTGGGAGTAGGCGCTGTGGCTGAGTTAAGTACTAGGGCAAACGGAGGCGCATATCACTTGGGTTCTGAACGAGAAGTGCGCATGGAAATCAACTGGTACCTGGGGCCATGAATTAAGGATGCATCGCTTGCTGGTGGCTGTATGTGGGAAGAGGCGCAGTGCCGCTTGTACATGATAGGGTGCTAGCGGATAAGCAGCGGTGTGTAAATGGTTTCGGACATTGGGAAACCGGATTCAATAAAGGTGACGGACGTTCGAACCATTAAGAAATATTCACCACTAATAGGGTGAGCGTGTATACAGCTCGGAACCCATCAAAGCTGAACACTGAGCAACGCTTTCACCAGCCTCATAAGAAGCCACCGTGACAGTTCAACAGCAAGGTAAAATGGACATGGGAAAAAGAACCCCTTTGCCAGAACAAACCTGTAATATTGTTGTTACATGCAAATATCTGGTGTGTGAACTACGCGGTGGTGTTAAGACGCATGGCGTTCTGCATCAGTCTGCAAGCGACGTGACGTCAAGAGCAATCATGCATTTGTAGGGAATATGCGCGCGTTCTAAACGTCACATGTGCATGCATAATACCCAAGCCGGTGCGACGAAGTAGATATGCTGTGTCACATGTTACGTGGAGGCGGAGCAGTAGTGGCCGATCACTGAAGTGGGCACCACAAATAGGCGGCGTTTCTGAAAGAAAGGTTTTGTGGAGGCAAAACAGTAGTGGCGGATAACCCATGTAGGAGGCACGAATAGCCATTCTTTCTGAAAGCCAGTTGTTACGAGCCAATACACTTACCTGATGCGCAACGGAGTATATTGGCGGGGTAACATTTTCGTGGAGGCTGAGCAATAGTGTCGTAACACCCATATAGGTGGCAGACATGCACAGCAGTTCTAAAAGCAACACATGAACAGCCCATGCACTTACCTGAGGTGCAACGGAGCCGATAGCGGCGGCGAAGGTTGCGTGGGGGCAGACCAGTAGTGTCGGATCAATCATATATACAGCCTGGATAGACAGAAATTCTCAAGGCGACATGTGGACAGACAATACACGTATCAGTGGTGCAACGGATTAGATAGCGGGGGCAAAGCTTACGTGGAGGCGGAAAACTATTACCGGAACACCTTTAGGCACGAGCATTTCAACCGAACTGCATACACCGACAGAGTGGAGCACAAAGGACTGTTAACAGGTACCCAATGAACCGACACCCACAGCCTTGAAGCATAGAATGAATCCCACTACAGCTTTACCAGCGGAGTCTCCGGAGGTGCGCAATTAATAACGAGGACAAAACTGGCGCCATTAAATCAACAACACAGTGAGTCCTTGATCTTAGTTTCGGATAGCCACAGTGAGCGCCGAAGTAACCCTTGGCGTCCTCCTGTAGGTGGCCACCGATGGACCTAACCGAGGCCAAACGCGAAGTGAGGACCTTCATTCCTCCCGAGCAAGTCATCGCTGAGCCACCCCTCTTCTTAGTCAATCCACACACCATGTGAACGAACAAGGCACGTCGCGGGAGTCGATAAGCTGGCATGCGCAACACGTGGCCGAGCCATCGCAGCATGGTTTGTGAAATGACGGTGCAGAGCAGCTCAGTTCCTTTTTCTGTGTCATAACCAACGCGTCGAACATGCTCGTTGCTCACGCCATGTTCCCACTGGATGTGAGCCAAACTGGGAAGACACCGATGGTCCAACATAACCAGCCTCTTTATGTCTCCTGAGCTAAGGGTCCAGGTTTCTCTACCGTGCAGTAAGGTCGAACTTACAGCCGCATTGTACACTCTGCCCTTCAGGACAAAAGTGGGGTCGCGCCGCCGCCATAGGTGGTGCAGTGTAGCAAAACGACTTCCAGCTTTCGTTATACGGTTCATGAGCACGTCTCCAAGCCCAAGGGCGCTGAGACAAAATCCCAGGTAGTTGCATTCATACAAATCATCAGCATGATATGCTGCGCAACTTTCGTGGAACCACCTTGAGCATCTGTCACACAGCACCAAGAAAACACCGACACCGCGCGTTCCAAAGTCCTCTTCCTGCAGACACGAATCACAAACCGCTGTTGTAACCCGGCCAATTGCACTCCTAGTTTTAAATATAAATATAGGTATATTTCTAGACAAGCGCTAGATGCTGTTCCTGCGTGGGATCAGATCAAATTGTACATAACATCCATGCTCATGCATGGAGAAGAAATATCGTTAACAACTGCTTTTGGTCGTGTTTATCTTTCCGAACAGTAAAGCAGGGATAAATACAAACGTTTCGTAGGCCTCGACATTTTTGAAGTTTGGGTCTCCCTAGCTTATGTAGGAATTCTGCGCTTTTCACCGGCTACCGCTGCCAAACCTTGAGGTGCCTGATTCCATTAGTAAACTATCAATCTATTATTCCAATGGATTGTGTTATTTTCGATGGAACATGCACCATTAGAAGAAATTTGATCCATTTTCTTTGGTCACATCACCGCATTTCGAGCATCCATTAGTAGCGGGCTCATGGAAAAGAATAAGCAAGCCAAAATTAGATCGTAAAAGTGGAGGGTGGAAACAAGGGAAATAACAGTAGTGGCTAACAATTTAGCCTTTCTTAGAAAAGTGCGACTGAAAGGCCGGCCCACCTAACTAGAAAATACACTAATATTGGAAAATGTAGCCAACATATAGCTCAGAAACAGCATACCAGAACCGCAAACCTGGCGCGAATTTCAAAGTGTAAATCTCCAAACAAGCGGAATCAACGCCGTTTTGGAGCCGAAATGTTAACTAAAACGGGACAACAATGAGCGGTCTAGGACAAACCCTAGGCGCTGGTTACGAAAAAGGTAAAATAATTAAGCTAGATGCAGTGGTTATGGAGATATTTGCTTTTATAGCGGTCGGCTGCGGATAGCGCCATTTTCGAGCCTCCGCTAAATTCACGTTCTGCTTTGAAAGCAGATACAGAAAAAAGAAAGAAATAATACAAAAAACGGCTAGGCGTAATAAGTTCCGAATATGGAGTAGTAACTTGGAATGCCTAAGATAACGTGTAATTCGCTGCAGTAGCGAAGTATGACGCGGTGAGCCGAAAAGCATACTTTCTCAGTAAACGTAGTAAAAGTTGGGAAACAGACGGAAAGGTTTTAGGGAAATACTAGGTAGGCTGTAAGGATTATTATGTAGGTAGAACAGCACAGGATATGGTGTAGCTAGCCCACAGCCAGAATGCGATCATGTGCGATTTTCAGAGTATATTGGGCCGCAGAATTCACTATGAATGTGGAATTCAACGTTTTTAATGCTCCGATGTGGATGCGAAAATTATACCAAAGCCGCATGAGCTGAGTCCATATGGATAAGACAAGGGAACATAAAACTCATTTGCCCCGTCTGAACTAGGGTAACGCAAGCATTTCCTACAGAAATATTACCAGTTTCGACTCTTTGAGGCTATTTTATACGTCATAATGGTTGTATCACTGGCACTAATGAGCCATGGTGGTCTTCCAGTGATAATAAAAAACTAATGTGCGAAACTTCACAAAAGGTGTCCAGGTGAGAAACACCTTGGGTTCCGCTTTGGTTAGACACGAATACCACTTCTTTTGGGGGTTGCGCCATCTCAAGCATGACCGATTAGTGGGCCACAGGTGATAAAGGATAAAACTGTGCATTAAGTTGCTAGTTTAGAGCTCGATTTCTCTTAGCTGAGAGTTGGATTCAAGTGCCTGTGGTGTTGGACCAGAATAACGCAATCGTTCCCTGGAGAAACATCATCAGTTTCAGCACTTTGAGGTTATGTTATATATCTTAATGGATGTGCCACCAATGCTAATGAGTTGGGAAGTGTCTTCTATGGATAATACAGAAATAGGTATCCAAAAAATTAGCGAAATGCATTCAGGTGAGAAATAACACGAGTGCCGCTTTGGTTAGGCATGATCACCTCATCTTATAGAGGTTGCACTTTCTCATTTGTGACGGATTATTGGGCCTCATGTGTTAAAGCACACCATTTCTGCATCGCGTTGCCATTTTGAGCTCTAACTCTCTTGGTTTGGAGTCCGATGCAAGTGCGTTATATTCACCAGTGTAAGGTAATAGAAAACTGGGAGACCACAACAGCTTTTAACTTGGAGGTTTCCTGTTGGGAAGCTTCCACATTGTCAGGCAACGTGAATCAACAATAATATAACGCAAGCAGAGAAGATAACGGAAAACAAGTGGGAGCTGGTTGTTCACCCACCATTACGCATTACGTATGGTAGGCTTTGGAGCCAGGTAAAGGTTAAAATTACGCACGAACGGCCAAGGAAAGAAGAAGTGGTGGTCAAAATATCTGGGTGTCTAGCTTTCC
Organism: Dicrocoelium dendriticum; assembly: GCA_944474145.2. Classification (NCBI taxonomy): domain Eukaryota; kingdom Metazoa; phylum Platyhelminthes; class Trematoda; order Plagiorchiida; family Dicrocoeliidae; genus Dicrocoelium; species Dicrocoelium dendriticum. Next base: position 34,756,439 of record OX104062.1, on the reverse strand, counting down.
AGGTGACAGGGGCCTCACTGCCGCATGGTTAGCTTTTTGCCAGAGAAAGGGAATCCGGAAAAATTATTGTGCAAGCATAAAGGATTGAAGAAAAGGATCTGGTTTTTCATAAAGCCTGTCTACCAGCGTTTCCGATAGTGATAGGCGTACGTATAACTCGGTTGCACCATGTTTAATCTGCGTTATGGATCACGCTGCCGTAGTGGTCGGCAACAAACGGTAACGCGTACCGCATACGGCGCTGGTGCCGGGAACTGGGTCTCCCACACGATGGATCCAGGATCCCTTAAGCACAATTTTGCGACGCCCGTGATCCTCCACGGAGGCTACCGTAGCGGAGTTTGAACATCCTGAAATGGATTTCTGTGTGCCATCCATCATGACGCGCTCCTCAAGGTTTGCCGATATTACAAAGGGGCCCACGGCAATTAGGTGCACCTCATTCTCCCACTGACTTCCCAATAAAGGTGGTAGGTTTCAGGTGCACGGCAGTATACTTTCTGAACACGCTGACGTGCCCCAGCTAACGTTGCAACCCAACTTAACGGAGATAACATTCCCAAAATCATGCGAGATATTCAGCGCTTACGGCTACCCATCAGAGCTGAGACTTTGGACGTTCACGTCGATTTTAGCCAGCAACTCTTGCAGTCCACCAATATTTATGCGCCTGTCTATCACACTGAGTGCATGTCCCAATGCAGAGACGGTTACAGAGTGAGGGCCATCCACCGTCGGTACATGAGTGCTATGACGGTCAGTCATGTCTTTCGCACAATTAACGACCACCTCGAAACGCGGCCCGGTGCACCGATCATCCGCCGTGTTACGTTCCACAACCACACTGACAAGCCGGTTTAGCATGGGTGGGGTAATCATCTTGCACACACAACTCATTACGTTGATGCCAAGATAATTCGAGTAACGATGCATGCTCCCTTTGCCCTTGTACAGTGGTAACACCAGGGCATGCTTCATTTTGGGAGGGACCTCCTCCGCAAACCATACGCGTTACACCAATTGGTGCAGCGAAGTCAGCAACGTGGGTCCGCCGTGTTTCGATTCTTCAGGTAGGATCCCGTACGCACTGGCACACTTGGTGGTTTCGCAGCTGAGCAGTTGGGTTTTCTGCGTCCCATCCCGTGTCGGCTTGTGTGCTAGACTACCCTACACAAGGCGCTTCTTGAAGCTGCTCAATGTAGGCCAGTCGATCTCTGAACGGGTGTTTCAAGGGTTAATACAAGTGTTTAAGCATTATCCGCATGCTGCCTGCAGTCTTTGTACAGGCTGCGCGGTAAGTGCAATCCATCTGCGTCCTCAGCGACTCCAACCTCCGTCCATACACCGCCTTTATAGAGTCGGGGTGGCAGTCAACCTGCTTCGCCTTATCCATCCGCCGTGTTATTGTAATGCCACAGAGCGGGCTAATCATTGGCTGGCGATTTCGGCGGAACGGACCCCTGTTCCCCAAGTCCCCGGAGTCTGCGACGAAGGCAAGAAATGACGCATCCTTTGCACACACCAATGCGCCCAGGGTGGCATCGTGCTCTTCAAACCAATACGGATGCGTACGCTTTGCGCGCAGTATGGATTCATCCGCAGCAGTTGCCAACTAGTGGCGAAGGAGTTCAACTCAAGTAGGCCACTGTGGTTGCGCATTCTACATACGGTAAGCGTGTGATTGCCGAGAAGCAGTTTCACGTAAATAATCCTACAAAGACAACCGCTGCATTAAATGCAACCACACGAGATGTTATCTCTAGTCGAAGGGATGGCCCACACATGACAGCAGAAATCCTTGTAAGTCCATTGGTGCTACAACTCGCATACACTGCCCTGCATGAATACGGACTCCTCAATCACAACCCGTATGCATCTGAAGCTGCCGCCTATGGCATTAGGTTGTTTGATCGAAGCAGCGGAGGACGCATTGCCACAGGTATTCAGTGATTATCACAACACCCTTTCAAAGAGTGTTAAGTAAGTATAACATGATGAACCCGGCAAGCGGTTAACTGAAGCACGTAGCATAGGCAGATTGTGCCACCTCTCACTAACAAACAGCATGAGAGCCCTAACTGGGGCGTTTATACACGAACTTTCACACGGCCAAGCACTCACTTCTGTCGCCAAAGAATCCACAAGTTCAAGGAGGCAGTTGTGACGTGTGCCATTCATCAGTTAACGTCATTGTTTATGCGCCTATTGTCCGTCTGCGGTATTCACGGCGCTGCTAAGAACGTAAAGCACACAGCGCTTTACGTGGAAATCACAGGAGCCTGTAAAGAGTAGTGGTTGAAGTATGACAATGCATACGAAGTTGTAAAGCAATATTGCTGTTTCGTGAAGCGAATGTGTAACGTTCACACTTACCCATTGTAGGGGAAATCCCAATGGAAAACCTTACGAGGAAACACTCAATTTACCGTCATCTTCAGCCCTAAAGAAACGCAATTTTATGTATCTCAAACTTAACTTACCCGCAGCGGTGCATACATGTGTGTACCGGCTCACCCTGGTATCCCGCACAACGTTGCTGAAACCATCGCCCGCATACTTCGCAACTTATCGAATCCACTTGCTCGCAGCTCCTGGGAGTCAGCATCCTCTTGCTGACACTGAGCGCAAACCGCGTTGTCCGCATCTTCACCAACCGTCTCCCTCCTTGTCCTCCATGTGTTTGTGCGGTGAAGAGCGGAAGTTCTTGTTTGTAAAGTACGGAATTTCAATTGCCGTGGTATCATGCTGGGACCCGCAACCTCCACCATACGGTGTCACAAAGGTGACTTCCAGTTGTGACGCCTATATCCACTATAAATACTTCTCTAAACACCAGGACTGGAACGATAGGAACATCCCTTGATTGTTCCTCCTTGCGCGGATTCTTGAGCCAGGAAATGGTAAGGTACTTGGAGGTCTTGCTAGGTATTAAACGAAACACACGCTGAGCCACCAATTACTACCCACGTTCCCTGCACTAGCAGTCCCGCCCTGTAGACCACGTGAAGTAAGAAAGACGTGGAAAGAAAATGGAAGATAAAGGGAAAGGAGTCATTTAAATGAAGGAGAACACCAAAGAGTTAAGGGAAGGACAGAATAGGGACTAAAAGTTGAAGTATGTATATGGTCAGGAGAAGGGAAAGGTTTCATGTTTCCACCCAAGAGCGTCTAACTGACATTCGAGACCCTGAACCGTAGGCTCACTGATTACACTTGCGGGACGCGAGTTCCAGCGCTCGATAGCTCTGCGCCATAACCCAGTTTCCGCCCTGATCCGGTCACAGCGCGGCTTGTGTTACTTCACGAGATGACCGGGAAGACAATTCAACCTTGCCGTGCTAACTAGCCAGCTCAAGTCTGGTCCAACCTTCCCTGTTTGAATGTGGAAAGTAAGGATTAGGTCTCTTCGAAGCCGGCGGTAGTGCCTTGCATACATACGCAAGCTATTTAGACGCTTGGGGTACGATTGCCCCGTACCCTCACGACAAATTTGGTACCCACTCTCAAAACCCTCTCGAGCTCCATTTTGTCCTGAACAAGGCAGGGCGTGCTAGCCTAGACGCAGTACTCCAGATGGGGCCGAAACAAAGCTGTGAATAGCTTCACAAATATGTCGGCAGTTAATACCCCGAACGAACAGCGTATTAACCACAACCTTCCGAAACACTTACTTGCAGCCTTCTTACAGTTGCCACCGGAAAGCAAAGACGAGGGATGAATGACGCCTAGGTCTGCCGGTTGGAGAAATGGGGGAGTTCGACCCCACCGAGTACGTAGCTCGTAGGCGTGAAAGTTGCTGCTATACGAAGGGCGGAACACTTAGCCTGCTTAATGGGCAGTAGGCACAAAGCCGACCAGTCTGTCCAGAGCATGCTGTATGGCTTTAGAACCACAGGAACACTAATAACGTTCCGTAGCTTCAGGTCATCAGCAAACAATAGAGATGCTACTCCAAGGTCTCCAAGGAGACCGTTTACATATATGAAGAACAGCATCGGTCCAGGGACCGAGCCCAGTGGGACACCGCTAAGCACCGCTTGCCTAAAGAATAAGCTGCGACCCGCACGTACACGCTGCTCTCTTCCCTGCAAGAAAGCAGATGCCTATTGAAGGGCACGACCAGATACGCCGTAGGAACACAGCTTTGTGATAGCCTCAAGTACGGTACCTTATCAAATGCTTTCGAAGAGGCCTACGAAAGGCACATCCACCACGTGGTCATTGCTCGTTGCCTCGGCCCACGCTTCACGAGCAACCAACAACTTCGTCAGACACGAAAACCCCTTCCGGAATCCGTGTTGTGCACTACTGAATAGATTAACTCTATTCAGGTGACCTTCCAACGAATGTCTCACCAGCTTTCCAAGCACTTCGACCACGACTCTAGTCAGACTGACCGGCCTATAATTGGCTGAGAGGCTCCTGTCGCCATTTTTGATGATAGGACAGATGACAGTGTCCTTCCATTCAGAAGGTCATGTACAGCTGTCAATTGACTTCTGAAACACCATCGTCATCGGTCCACTTAGTTCCCCCGCCAACTCATGCAGAAGCTTCGGGTGAATTGAATCTGGTCCAGCTGCTTTGGAAGGGTTCAGTTCTTGCAACAGTTTAAGAACTTGCGTTTCCAGCACAGTTAACAGCTAAACAAGAACCCTCAGGTACTCTGAGGACAATTTCAACGCTAGGCAACGCAGCCTCAAGTGTAAAACCCCTGTATACTGCTCCCAAAGTACACTAGCCTTATCTGAGTCCGCATACGCACAAGTTCCATCGGCCCGCATCCAAGTTGGTATTGCCGAATTTGAACCACGGCGTCTCCTAACATAAGCGAAGAACTTCTTTGGAGTTTCCGAAGCTGCATCAGCCAATTCCTTTTCGTACAGTAGCCGATCTTTCCTTAAGTGTTGGTCACACCTAGTTCTAGTCTCCCGGTATCTATCATAGGTGCTAGTTGATGAAGCCGCACGGCAGGTCCTCCAGCACCTTGAACACTTCTGGAGTGGGTACTTGCCAGTGGTATCTATCTATGGCGGCCGCGGTTGTGTCTCCTTTTTCTTCGCAAGCGGGGTGTAGGGAGTAGATACTTCTGTGATATAAGTCTTAAATTTACCCCAGGCCGCCTAAACCGTATCAACCACCGAGGTTTCGCAACCCAACCCAGAAGCCTTGATACACATTGCCTGACAAGTAGCACGCCATATGTTTAGAAATGGCTTAGCGGTGCTCTGGTGACGTCTGGTCAGAGCACACCTGAACGACAAACAAACATGCTCACTAGCACCTAAGGGAGAGCTTTAAGTGACGTCCTCTACGATGTCTAGTGACTTGGCAAACACTAGATCCAAATTAGGCTGGAGTTGAGCATCCATGTATCTAGCGTGGAGGTCCACGAACTGATAAACGGGTACTTGTAGTCTAAACTCAAGATGAGCTGCACCTAAAGTACCTTCCGGCGAGTTATATGATAGATCTGCCCAGCAAACTTCCGGTACATAAAAATCCCCCGGCATCAAACACCTGCTTGCAGATTGGGAGGGAATAAAGTTGAGCACCTATTTGGACGCGCTTCCAGGGCTACTATACACAAATACAACTGTAAGTTGAGCTGAGGAAGTGCTAATCACTACGACAGAGCTTCGACAGTTTTATCTGCCAACGGAAACATGTAAGTACGTGAAACGCCAAGTTCACATCTAACGTAAAGCGCAGCGCCCCCGCCTTGTCGGCAAACGAAGCGATCACGTCTGAATAGTGCGTAACCCGACAGATTTACTTCACCGTCCGTGATGTCCCGAGACAGCCAAGTTTGGGTGAAGGCAAGTATATCGGGACGAGACCCATCTACAAGCAAACCTATCTCGCAAATATAATTTCTTAGGAAGCGCACATTACTTAGCACTACCTGAAGGTCCTCGTAATGTCCACCCTGGGTTCTGCACTACCAGTACTGGCATTGGTAAGACGGAAACAGACCGCCGGCTGACCACCCGAATATCCACCAACCGGAGACCTTGCTCACCAGACGCTCGCTTGGTTTAGATGTCATTAATGGCCTCTTTTAGCTTTAGCATATCCGCTAATAGGAGGTCTGGCTGAACGCTAACAGTAGTACCCTTCAACGTAACAGCGTGTTGCGTTCCTCCGGGGTGGATGGGACTACACGAAGCAAGCGCAGTCAAAGGTTTGGGGCGTTAACTGGGACGTTACCCAATCTAGTCAGTTGCATGAGCACTTCTCTGCAACAGCTGCGTAACTTCCTTCACTTCCGTGACACAAGCGTTACGGTGACACCGCCGTATGTCATACAACTCGCGCAGTGTTAAACGAATGTTATATTGAAGACGCACAAACGCACGCATCTCCTGCGTCCGACGAAACGGTTTCGTTAAGTTAAGAACCGTACTTTCCTGATCAGCTTTCAGCCGCCGATTTTCGCCTTGCAGCCAAGACTTCCCCAAGTGAAAGCTGTGCGAATGCCAAAGTAAGGCGTTTCAAATCTCGTAACATTTCCCCTTAAAAACCGCTGAGAAGCGCGCAGGGCAAATGTAACACAGGTACCTGTTAAAATATACTCATCAGGCGGTTACGCAGCACTTACAGCTTTCCAGCAACATTCGATCGCTTACTATGTACGCACATAAACTGCATGCATAAGTACTGGCATCTTTCCGGCAGCATCTGTCCAGTCTCCCATTGGTAAGCTTTCGCGGTTTTAACGCTCCGACGTATGAACGATGTCGCTGTTTCCATCTGATATAGTTTCAGATTCTTATTCATCGATGAAATGTCCATACATGGACCATTGAGGTTACGTCGGAATGGACAAGAGTCATTCACATGGCTGCTTTCGCTAGAAGCGAGAAAATGATTAAGCACCGTAACCCATTTAAGCCATTTACTTTAGTGATTTTTAATCCTCTTCTTAGCATATTAACAACGACGGTAACACCATAATAAACACACAAATGCGTCCGAAGGCCCAAACGTTTCATTTATCAACATACAACCTTTTGTATCACAACCACATTGCCGAAAGCTCATTGATCGTGATTGGCGGGTCCGACGCTCCGTGGAATTATAGGTACCTTATGATTGTACAATAGCGGTTAAGTGTAAATTTTTTCTTGCTAAACAGTATATCCACGTTTGGGGCAAATACTTGGTCTTCAGAGTGCGCTATTTGTATAGGACAATTTATTAGAAGTGGTTTAGTTTGTTAACATGTTATATGGTATATATCTATTAGACAGAGACAAAACTAGGGAAGTAATGAAGGCCAATACTCCGGCGGAAAAGCAACAGCTGTGAAATTGCACAAAATTGGTGCAACGAGTAAAGCAATGTTGTAGTCTACGGAACGTTTCGCAAAGTTACATGCAGTGAAGCGTAAAGTGATAATTATTAGTAAAAGGTATACTGTTAGCAATGCAGCAGGTAATAGGTTAAGAAATCCAGACTAAGTAACTTTTGCACAAGTAATATAAACGGAAGGCATGAAATGGCATTATTTTAAGGCAAGGTACGTACCAGGAGAAACCGTGACGCGCCTGCTTTATGTTGTGAAGGACTGTGAAACCGATTGTTTTTGAAGCAGAACTGAAATTAAAAGTAATCTGATAAGTTTGGTGAACTCCAAAAGTAATGACCGCTATGCCAAAAGCACCCCTATACGCATCGTTGATGGCCTAAGTAACAATCTGTTAGCAGGTGATAGCAATTTGCGAATAACAGAATATTTATATTACTGCATTATTGAGTATATGATGGCGGAATTGAAGATGCGCATGCACTGTTGTTCATTTGTTATTCGTACTAGTGAACAGGAAGATTTGTAACTAATTAACACTTATGAGCCTGGGTAGGTGTTTGGAATGTGTAATGGGTGTAATGTGTGTATACTATATATAAATATGTAGTATACTCATGCATAAACATACTCCTTTTCATGTCCCCTAACCCCGAACTACCTGTCCATATGAGCTGCGACGTAGTCGCAACACCGTCACTCCGCAAAACCTAGTGCGCAATAAATAGTTTCGTGTCATTTTATGGCATGATTCCCAGCTATCTTTGTGGCTTTGCAGTTGTATTCAATTCTGTGCAAATGTGATATTGCATTTGTTTAAATGTGTCAGAAGTCAGAAACGCACCGTTACCCCGCAAAACCTAGTGCGCAATAAATAGTTTATGGTCCTTTTATGGCATTATTCCCGGCTATTTTTCTGCCTTTGCAGTTTTATTAAAACCTCTGCAAATGTGTTATTGCAATTGTTTGAATGTGTCGGAAACCAGATACGCGGTAGAAACAGTATTTTCGAAATCGTACGCCATGGTGTCTGATTTCCGGAGAGTCTTCTTTGGGCGTTCTTTTGACAGTTTTGACGAGTTTAATAGTTTGTTTTCAGACTTTATGCTTTTTCGTTACGTCAATTTCGTAGGCTACAGCAGCAGAAAATGTAACCTGTCACGGGTGAAGTACGACAAGGTGGTTTATCGATGTGTCCGCTGCGCTCGGCGGAAGTCAAAAAGTACAAGAGTGAGACGTGTTTAGTAGGATTTAGCTTCTATTATTCTACATCTTTCAGCTCACGTGATACTAACTACATACTACGTACGCATGCAACTTAGTGATGCGCCATTTAGCACAACCCATGTTACAAGCAGTTTACTCGGACCTTGGAGATGGAGTGGTATGTAAATAAAAATTTCTGACGCTTCCAGTTTGAGGTTTCGCACCAGGGAAACCGCTTCACCATCGATTGCTCCTTGGGAACATGTACCTGTCCTTTTTATGAAACCATGTGGCTTCCGTGTGTGCATTTAATGACGGCATACAAGCAGCACGCGTATCCGACAAGTAAGCCGTTTTCTTATATGTGCATCCATTTACAGGCCAAATACCTATTTGCATCCGCTGGCTGGCGGACGTTGAAAGTCCCCGTTACGAAACCATCTACGTCTAAAATTGCACATCTTGTACATCGTCTGAGAAGTGCTGAAGAGGTCAATCCATCCGGATTTTCGGAACTGTATCAAGAGCTATTGCGAAGGACTAACGAAGTAATTGGTGATTCCTCATACTTTCAACGTGCAAAGAAACAACCGCGTTGGCTGAAAATTATGGCGCCCACAGATTTGTGTTTCACATGCAACACGCCTTTTGTGACTGACGCAGTTCGCTGTGAGCACAGCCGGTTACTTTACCATCGAAAGTGTTTGCGTGTGCAATCAGGAGCCCGTTGTACAATTTTTGTCAACGCTTCAAATACGCTATCTGTGCCCATGAACGCAGTGCAATGCTGTACTACCGGTAAGAAAGCAACTTATTACCTCGATATTTGGCTGTTGGCCGTTCACCCTCACCGCATTTCACAGTTGCCTCTACCCCATCAACCTGCTCCGCTTGCGAAGGTAAGCGACAGCTTAGTATAACTATTTCCTGCCCAGACAGTCAGGGTGAGGTTACCGCCAATCGGAGTACAAGTCAACAAACCGTACCCCATATTGCACGTGCACTTGGTACCAGTGATTTATTTCCTTGCCTTTCATCTATAGCTTGTCGAAAAGGTGCCGTGGAGTTCCCCTCAAACAGAAGTATTGTGCAGAATAGAGTGCCAAAGTAAGCTATTCGGTGCAATTTAGACTCCCATTTTCGCTTCATTGTAGTGTCGACATGGATGCCAGCCCAGTAAAGAAAACGCAAAGGAAAAATCTTGTTCAGATAAAAACTCTCATTCAATTACCCGACAGTAGACTATATGTTCGCACTACTATTATATTTTAGCCGATGAATACGACTTTGTGTAAAGATACCTTGTATGAGACCTGCGCGTCCAAGGCACGAATATAGTGAACAAAGCTGAACATTATCTCGCTGCCTTTTGTTAAATACAATGCACCGTTTTTATATCGGTTTCTGCGCTCCTTTGGGATTACAGCATTTTGAACAATGAACTGGACTAGCGGCACGTTTGTTGCCAGGGTAATAGGTCCCAGGTCGGTTGTATATAGACTCCAGCAGTGGCACATTTGGTGTCAACGTAATAGGACCCAGTCCCGTGGTCGTTGTATATAGGCTCCATCAGTGACACATTGGGTGCCGATGTAATAGGACACAAGTGGGTTGTAATAGCACACCGCTCGAAGTCTCGTGGTCGTTTGGACGAGAATTGGTAATTCAAAATCAATTTAGGGTTTGGGTTTGCGGCTACTGCACTGCGTAATTATAATTAATATGTGGCTTTCCGCTTCGTGTTTACGATATTTTTACCATGAAATTTACATTGCTGTAGTTCAAGCGGCGTTGGAAGATATACTGGGTGACCAGGTACGGCGACACGCACCCAAGGAATTGTCCTCCGTTTCGACAACAAGGCACACAGTCCGTTTACCTGGACATGAGCGGAAAATTATCAACCTTTTTACAACATACTTACCGGACAAATCAATCAATATCTCGCACTGATACAATTCTTCCGCCGCATGAACCACTGCGTACAATTTACCTTACAATACTTCTTCCACATATCTCTTGACTGGAGGACTTTCGACTACGGAAGGCACATTCTCCTGCCAATACAAAGCTTGAACAATCGGTCATTCTAAGCTCTTCAATTCGCTTTGACCGCTCAAATGGCCGTGGTTTCCCCTATCTCTAATCAATTTCACTACATACCCCGGGGGATCTGCGATTCTTTCTTCTGAACCTATCCTGTCCTCCAAAACTTCAACATATTTCAACGTATATTCTTCAAGACTTCACGTAGTTCTGCAGATGAGCAACACATCATATCCAGAAAGAAGGCTTAGTTCCTGACCTACCGAGCTGGCACAGGAGAGGACCCAGGCACGCAATGGCCACTCACATAACGAATCAGTCAGCAGAAAAATGGGATGCAACTTGACTGCGAATAACGGAGCAAAAAAACGTTCAACAAGAAACATAGCCAGTTACAACTTGCCATTCAATGGATTGGCGGCAGTGTTTCAGGACGTGGTGGGTTTTCGCCTGGCAAGCGTTCTCCCTATAAAATGCCACAAATGTCCGTTTGACAACACTGCAACGTGGCGAATGTGACTCGCCACCGAATAAAGTCACAGCCCATAACTTCACACTGCCAGCTCAATTAGAATCTTCATACTGGATAGCTTGCTCTTCAATTATCTCCCAATGGATCACTCAGGATTCTTTATCTATTATCAGTCGAGGTATGACTGCGATATATGGCAGAGCGATTATGTCCAAACAAATGGATCCCGATCCCACTACAACCAAATAGTTCGTTCGCATGTTTACCATCGCACGGTTCCAAGCATGGACATATGAACAATTTTCTACTGTCACTACAGTTCCCATAAAATGTCTGTACAGCTGTACATTCCTGATCATGCCTCAATTGGCGTGCCCCGCATAGTCTAGAATAAAATATTTATTGATTTATTTATTTATTTATTTAAAAGGTCATCCATAAGGTGTACATTTGCACTGCTGAGGGCCAAAAGTCTGGTCAATTAGGGAGTTACAGCACTCACACGACGGCACAAGCTTTCGCTGCTCTCGCAGAAGGGATGCATATTCCGTCAACGTTACGCGCTAATCGAGCACAGACTAGTAATTACGTACTAACACGGTGACGAATTATTCGTCACACATGGCGCGCTAAAAGTCACTTGTGCTGACCGAAAGTACGGTTTAAAAGAAGGATTTAACTATACAGCGCCGATAATTATTTCGAACATTAGTTAACAATATCCATGGGCATATAAAGACATTTATCTTTATCTCCTTTTGCTTCTACGCGAGTGGCAAAAAGCACGCTTCAGTGGGAGGGCTTGCTGTACATATGTTTGGATAAAATGCTAATTCATAGCTACAATAATGTTGCATAAGATTCCTATGGTTTTACAAAACTTCACTGTTAAAGAAGCCACTTAATTATGTCTGCTATGATGAATGCACTGCTATGAAACTCACAAAAATCCGTGTTACTTATTTCATTATATTAATAATGCGTTTCACATTAAAATTACGAGGCTAAAAATATCGGCTCAATAGCAGGCTAATTAAATATTCCAGGAAGAAACTAAAATTGGACGGCTTGAATTTTTAATAAATGGGCTCCGAAACGGTATGCTTGTCTTTTATACCTTGTAGTAAATGATTTCTACTTTAGTTGCCAATATTGCATAACTGTTACGCATATTTAAGGCAAATATAGCTGCATGCATTACACACTTCGATGTTTCTCCATGGATACGTGGACGCATAGTAAGCCCAGTTGGATATTAGCAATTTTGCAACAGCGGGCCCAGCTGATGGAGTGGACACCAGTTTGCATACATTTCAAAACCGTTTTGCTGCGCATCTCGTCTGTGTTCTGTTTTGCTTTTAACAACATCTAGACATGACGCCAAGAAGACGCATAAAAGATAACCCACGGACTAAAAACGGACGCTCGTGACAACATGCTTGTCACAAAAGAAAGCTTTTACGGTATCAGTTTCGGAAATCCAATGTTTTTAACGGACTTCCAAGACTGCGAATTAGTTAAATGCAGCATCCATGAAAACAGGCGACCTTAGTTTGACTTTTAGCATTACAATGCGCTCACTGTGCAATATTAGACATAAGGTTGTGGAAATGTCTTTGTCTAATTAGGTTATTAAATTTACAGCATTTTGCTAACCGTATTGCTAAGCATTCGAATCGGCGGCAAATGGTTGATAGCTTTTTAGCACACTGAACCACCGTTTTAAGGTTACACCACATTAGAATGCCAGAGTCTAGAGGTCAATGTTTTCACTCCCGTCCGACCAATCAACCAACGTCACCATCTTTAAAGTACCCTGCTAGGACTGCGACTACCGGGCAGCTCCATATGAAGCCGTACAAATGTTTCCAATGTTAAGTTACAAATTTCAATCACCAACCCACACCAACAGATGTTAAATAGTTTCAAATCTTCACGTTCACTAGTAAAAAACAAATAACCTACAGTGCATGCGCATATTCACTTCCGCCTTCATATACTCAATAATGCAGTAATATAAATAATCCGTTATTCACAAATTACTCACTTTGTAACAGATGTTTACTTACGCCATCAACGATGCGTATAATGCTGTATTTGACATAGCGGTCATTACTTTTGGAGTTCACCAAACTTATCAGATTACTTTTAATTTCAGTTCTGCTTCAAAAACAATCGGTTTCACAGTCCTTCACAACATATAGCAGACATATTATGGTTTCTCCGGGTGCGTACCTTGCCTTAAAATAATTCCATTTCATGCCTTCCGTTTATATTATTTGTGCAAAATTTACGTAGTCCTGATTTCTTAACCTTTTACCTGCTGCATTGCTAACAGTATACCTTTTACTAATAATTATCACTTTACGCTTCAGCGCATGTAACTTTGCGAAACTTTCCGTAAACTCCATCAAAGCGTCCAAACCGCCACTTGGAAATAATGTTCTTTCGGCAGTGTGTTTCCGGTACACACGGTTGTAGGTGGTAGGAGATAAATTTAGGCCATTGAACCCATAGTAATGTTTATTAATAATGTAGGATGCGTGTTGAAATACATACCGCGAAATTCCTTGAACTATTTTTTATAATCCGTTTTCTTTCTAACAACTCACTTACCGTTGTATTTCAACTTCTCCACTTTTATTCAACTTTGCAAATTTGGAATGGTTCACATCCGTTTTTAGATGTTTTGAGGTACTGACCGCTTTACAAACACGTTGCGTAAGACGTTTACTCAATAAAACCCTTGCTTTTTGAGAACGCAGAAACCGATGGTCCTATTGAACAACAGCACGCGTTCAAAATCGCGCCAGTGGCGGATAGGACGGTCTCAAACTACATTGCTCTTATTGTTGAACCCATTTTGCCGTAGCATCCCATCTGCCACTTGGAAATAATGTTTTTTCGGCAGTCTGATTCCGGTACACATGGCTGTTGGTTGTAGGTGGATTCTCCTGTGTCTTGGACAATTTACCATACATTCTCCCACTTCCTTCTTTTATCCGATACATACAGTGGACTTCCATAAACCATTTTTATATTCCGTTTCCTTTTTAACAAGTTACTGTTACATTTCAACTTTTCCGCTTTTATTCAACTTCGCAATTAGGCATGGTACAGATAAGTTTTTGGATTTTTGGAAGTACTGACCTCTTTACAAACACGTTGCGTAAGTACCCAGAATATCTCTTTGCTTTTTGAGAACGCGGAAACAGGTTGTCCTGGTGGACAACAGCCCGCATTCAAAATCGCGCCAGTGGCGGATGGAGCCGTCCTCCATTTTGCGCAATTGCGCAGCTGTTGACTTTCCACCGGCGTATTCGCCTTCATTATTGCCTCAGTATGCTACATATATTTCATATGCAATGCTAACCAACTATACCTTCCCAACAAATTGTCTTATACAAATATCTCACTCTGAAGACCAAGCATATACCCCATAACTTGGATGTACTAATTAGGAAGAAAAAAATTTAACCGCTATTGTGCGATCATACGATCCCTATAATTCCCGGTGCATTCGATTCCGTAGATAGACGTGCGCTTTGGGACTGTCTACTCAAGTATGGTGAAGCTTGGAAAGTTGTAATTATTATCCGAGCCTTATAAGCGCGTATCTCAGACAGATTGTGGGCTTATATCAAGCTGTCATTCCCCTTTTATATCGCAGGCGGTGTGAGAAAAGTATGCGCGCTGTCACCTTTCATCCTCAACCTAGCTATTAAGGAAGTCATGGAAATCGCGTTCACAGCACACCACTTAGAAGGTGTGGGTCTGCTCCCAGCACGTCGACTGCTTGACTTGGAGGATGCTGACGATATGGCCCTAACCTGTGACGGCTCCCAGACGTGCCAGGCCGCACAGACAGATTAGCACTGGTTGTCCCCCACTTCGGCTTTTGTTTTACACCATCGGAGTGAAACGCATACCTCCAAGGTTGGCCTGGTCCGCCTCTTTTGCTGACCCTTGGTGGGGATCAGCTATAAGTCGTTCAAATATCCGACTACCTGGGAAGTTGTATCAGCGCCCGCGGGCTTGAAGGTGTGCCCATACACTGTATAAAAAAACTCGAGGCGCTTTTGCTAACCTTCGCCACTTATGGCGCAGGCACGACATCACTTTTGCCTTGAAGGGTAAAGTGTACAATGCAGCGGTACATTCGAACCTACGCTGCGGTTGTAAAACTTGGCCCCTTAGATCAACGGACAAAAATAGGCTAGTTAGTTTTGAATACCCGTGCCTTCGCAATTAGGCTCACATCTGGTGGGAACACCGAGGTAACAACGAGCATGTTCGGCGCCTTCTTTACGGCACAGGAAAAGGAATTGAACCGCTCAGCACCACTATTTCACGCACCGGGCGCCGATGGCTCGGCCAAGGGTTACGCATACCAGCCCACCGACTCCTGCGACGTGCGTTTTCTGCGCGCCGGGGGTGTGGCTAGAAGAAGAAGAGAGGCGGCCAACCGAGAACTTGGTCGAGATGAATGAAGGCCCTCAATTCGAAGCTGACCTCAGTTGGAGCGCCTCGGCTCTCTGGATTGGGTCCGAAGGACGATACACACGTCAGGCTGGATGCACTTTTTGATATAGCTGGGAGCAGACATCATTGGCCTTCCTGCTGTGTGTTTCTTTGTCCCACCCCATCCATCTTAGCCTCCTCTCCAACCACAATCTCATTGTTCGGCATTTTATAATTTTTCCTAGCAGCTTATTGTTTCTGATGGCAGATAGCTGGCAGATAGCTTACCGGAACGTTGTCCATCCGTTACCGGTAGTTCAGCTGGCTTGCACCTGTTGCATTTTATTCCCTTTTTCTGTTAGGTATTGCGGCGCAGTAGCTGAGGTGTTTCCCACCTCTAGCTAACGTGTATAGTGTGTGTGTATATATAATTGCCGACCTGCCATTCTAATCCACCTGTTATGGGCATAAAGTGGTGAGGGTGGTACGGTACGCTGTGCTTAAAGTTGGCTATGTCGCTTATTAAGGTTGGAAGGTGTATATTGAATAGATATATGAGAATCTAGTATAGCAGTAATATATAAGTTTTTGTGAATGTCAACACGACTGTTGTTGTTCAAGTGGATAACAAAGTGCAGTTATGAGCTGCGGCGCGTCATTGGAAGCTGTCCTCATGGTGGACGATCTTGCTACCTGTAATCGTTTGGCCTGATTATCTTCCCGAAAATTTGCGGACATGGAGAAGGATGTGAAGAAATTTCAACTGGCTACCGCGACGTCCGTTTATGAGCCGCCGGTGGTTACTCGGAACCAATAAAAACGGACGACGGGGAGGAGTTGTCTGATGGCTATCCATGCCAGTATGTGCGGTACCTGTGCGAGCATGGTTAAGCGGAGCAGTTATAGGATGCTGGATTGTAAAGCCAGGTTTTCGTGCGTATTGGAAGACGATTATTACGAGCATGGTGAAAGTTATTTGCGGCATAAGCATTATGTTCAGTTGGCATCGCTGTGTCCGTATTCCCAGCATCGGCACTTGACGGAGGTGGAGCAGGAGGTTGTGAGCCTGATGCCATTCAGGATCAAGACCACCGAAATGTTCGTTAGACTAATTTCGGCTTTTGCAAGGTCGCAGTTAGAATGCTGCGTTTAGGCTTGTCCTCAATGTCTGGTTCGTGATAAGATAATAGTTGAACGAGTTCTGCGGTCCTCGACGAAAATTGTGAACGGACTATAGAAGCTGATGTACCAGGTGAGGCTACGTAACTTAGATATGTTTTTCATGCATTACTGGCGGCTTCGAGGCGACTTGGTGCTCACATATTGTATACTGATGGGTCAGTTTGCTCCGGATTTGCCTGGACGGTTTCGCCCAACTCGAGCGCCAACCATCCTTGGTCACCTAATAAGGTTGCATCAACCCCGGTCAGACCGGGTTTGGTCAGCTTTCGGTTATGGCATAGGACCATAGCTTATTGGAACGCGCTACATGCAGACGTCGTGGTGGCACCGACGGTAAAAGAGTTCGAGCATTGGCTTGATGTTTTCGGGTTGTAGGTTAACGGCTTCCACTTCATGTCTTAAGATTTTGTTCGGCTACTACGACCTACGCTCCTTTAACTCGTGTTAACTTACGTCTTAATATTGCCTACGAAATTCGATAACCTTGTCACTCCTCTGTTTCCTTTATAAATAAATAAACAAATATTTTATTCTCGACAAAGCGAGGCACAGCTTTTGGGCATGATCAGCATGACACTACTGTTTGCTTTTTTCTTCATTTTGCGGGTACAGCGGAGCCTGCTAGTGCAGGGCACCTAGGTATTGTTTGGTTGACCATGTGAATTGTGTGGGTTGGCTCGGCTCTCATTTGGCACGTCAAAGTACCGGTTTCCCTGTTGGATCAGCGACGTCTTCGAAGGTGGAACATTCGCTGGATTTTCTTACTGTTCCGGTCCCACTTGAACTTGTGCTTGAGGTTCGTCATTACATGAACCGGAAGATTGGGCGAGGGTTGACTGTGGAAGGCATAAAGACCGTGACTAGGCTTCCCCTGGAGCGGCAGGCGGGGGTGGTATGCGAGGTGACGGAATTACTGCAGATGCACGGAACATATGGTGTAGTGAGCCAGGGAAGCATAGTTAGATTTGTGTCGTTCGTGCCGTCTTGCACTAAATCGATAGCTGCGCGCTACGATGAGGTGTTTTGGTGGATGCCACGCACCAATTGAATTATGGCGGCTGTATTCTGTGGTGCTGTGTGTTAATAGATTATACCGGAAGCGTGTATTCATTTATTTACGCATTGTTTCCAAATGAGTAGACGCACAATTACAGACAGGTGGTGGAAGCTATGACGGAGAGGTTGCCTTGCACAACGTCAGTGCCAACAATTGTTATGGCCAAGTGCATAGCGCACCTTGGCGCACTGACGCCCGTGTATCCCAACTCGGCAGTTGTAGTTTGCCGTTTTCACGTTATGAGGTTTATTTATCGACGGTTTGCACAACTTGCTGGCCTTGACCAAGGGGTAAGGAACCTTATTCGAAAGTAGTTGCTGTTTTGATATACACGTATGTTGGGGCCATTTCAATAGGATACTGAGGGCGATTGCAGGGAAGATTGCGCAATATACCGTAAATGGGTTCCATGGGCATCACCATGGGCGGTCCATCGTCAGCGTGCGGTATGTTTATTCGGTTGCGCGACAACGAAGAGTGTGGAGAATGAAAAACAAACATCTGAAGAAAGAGTTGACAGAGCAAGCGCCCCTCAGGTCGTTATTCACGTTGATTATTGAGCGCGTCTGATCGTGAATGCGAGTCCGGCAAACGGCGGTCGGGAGATACACAGTGAGAAGCCATGTGTTCCACCTGTGGAGCTGTCCATAGCAATCCCCAAATTGACTCGGTTTCTTCCCTGCGCTCTATACTTTTGTTGTGGCACTGAAGAAGTGCAGGGACAACATCATTGGATGATGCGGGCAAGCACTGCATGGTGGAACGATCCCGGGGTTCAATGCGGCGGCGGTAGCAACTGATTGAAGAGTCATGCGAACGTGAGTTGCAGCTGCGATGGCGAACACCGTGTGTGCATATGTGCCATGTGACGGCCAGGAAGGGAACGTCAATGGCTAGTATGGTAGCGGATTACGGATAAAGTGCTATATGGAGTCGGCCGGTTGTCTTGTTCCTGGAGGCTAACGGGGTTAGTGCTGTTACGTTCGTAGAGGCTGGCGATATACTTGAGTTACGCGCGGTGGACAGGGGACCAATCTATGCAAGGCGGATGAGTTGATGGCAGTATTAAAAACCCAGCTTTGCAGTCTTGTATTGACGCGATGTTAAGGAGTCTGAAGAGGCTTGCTGAGGTGCTGTCGAGGGTATTGATGTGTCGCTCTACTGCACCAAGCGGCACTGTAGTAAACCTATTCCGCTGGACGTGGAGGATTGGTACCTCAGATTGATGGGAAACACATGCCAAACAATGGTGCGATGTAAGCTGCCTAATAATGCGGGAAGTATGCCGGTCACAAGCTCCGTGCAACATTGCTTTGCTGTACCTGACGTGTACGGATAGGTTTTGTCAGGGATCACAGCAGGGAGGTTGGGAAAGCTGCGTCGCTTGGCCCCGCCAAACGTAAATCTCCCATTCAACTGCGAGTGACAGAGGTTCCGGCTCAATACACCTCAGTACGTCCATTGCCATTTCAACGTCTAAGCACTGCCACGTCTAGTGGTCTTAAAGTGGGATAAAGGAGGCGCAGGACACCAGAGCCATCCGTTATAAACGTATGCGTCGTTTGTCTGAGGGAGGAAGACGATACATTCGTCGATAATGATGTGCTGTAGGTGCTATCTGACTTATGTAAATGTTGGTTCTATCAAAATTTGCGGAGTATAACGGGGAAGAGGAATATACCTGCGATCTGTGAATGAAAGCTTAACGTTTGTGGTAAAATTTCGCGGTAAGGGAAGACAATTGGTGAGATGTATGTTAACGGATTTTGCAATTCAGGCGCCATTTACAATGATTCTTGGGAGCGGTAACGCGCAAGCAGTCTGTTAATATTTCCTCCACTGAACTTCCAGAAGACACTGCTTTGGAGCGGTTCTCTTCGCCTTTATGCGCTTTGACTATTAGATGGAGTGTGGGATTATTCATCGCCTCAAAAGGTAGTTGGACCAGCGCTTCAGGTTAGGATGAAGGAGTAGGACATTTGGACACGTACGCCGGCAGTATAACCCAATGTGGAGGCCAGCTGAGAAGATTGTCTTTAAGTTACGGGAAATAAGAATTGATACCGAGTAAATAACTTAAGTACGTGGTTATGGGATAAATACTTCTTTTCATCACTAGGTTTACTGCTCCGGCAGGCCGCCAGTCCACCTCGTCCGTGAATGTCCACATGAATGCCCATTTGAAACCGATTAACGGTGTTTATGTGCTTCACACTTGCTTTTTAGCACCATGCCTTCTGCGCCTCCTAGCCGCCAGTAAATCGCCGGTTTCAGTAGGTTGTCTTTATACACCTCCTTGATGATTGGTGACATGATTCCTCCTTGGAAGCGATTAAGTAGGATGTTAAGTGATTAACACTTACGATGCAACGGCGTGCCGACAGCGCCCCCTGCTCACCACCTTGCCCGCACGTCCCGCAACGTACTTCATCTCCCCTCCATGCTTTCCATGATACACGTAAGTTTCCTTGCTCCACTGCAGCATTTCGCAGTTGAACGATGCTCGCCCATGTTTCCGTGCTTTATAACCCACCCCGCATGCAGCATAATCAGTACTGAGCTTTCACAACTGGCCGCAACGTAGTTCCCCAGCCCCTGTTGTGCCCGCACTGATAACTACGCTCGCTTTCCCATAACTCCGCAAAAGACCTTACGGCCATTTTCAGGGCCACCCTCTGTCCTATAGACTTGCAGTGTCAACGTACAAGCCCGTAGTGTCCGCGCAGCGGCTTGCATGCGCCGCTCCACTTGGTCCTTATTTCAGTGGGTGGGTCCGTTATCGTCTAGCACCTTATCCACTGCTTTATTATACTAAAGGTTTTTTACCAAATGACCTCGCTATGATACTTGCTCAAGTGCCTCTCACCAAACCCATCGCCTCTGCTTTCGGCTAACCATCTCCTGAACATACATGGTGCGAGTTATGTAGCCTGATTACCTGGATGTAAACAAAATGGGTACCGCTTGGACTCGTAGGTTAACTTCATGTTAAACGTACGCATATTGCATTCATGTCTGTTGGTGGCACGATTTAATATAAACCATTCCTCAGTGCTTGCGCTTCGTGGGTCAAGATCGCAGAAACCGCTCCGCTTAATAAATTGAATAATAAAATAAATAATTAAATTGTATATAGCACGACGATGCGAGAAGCCGTTCCCAGAAGGGACGGATCAAATAATGGTACAGCAGTTTCATATCATGGTATAATAAATTTAAAAAAATATGAGCACAAAATGAAAATTTGTGTAGCGCGAAGCGGTCCAAAATATTTACATTCCGATTGTTCTATCGTCTTACAAGATTTTAGCAGTCACACGAGAGTTGATCGCACACGAAAGAAAGAGAGAAGAAAGTGCTTCGGGCCAAAAATTGGAATCGGTACAGATGTCCGCATTGAATTTCAAGACATGGTTCCCTTTTATTAGGATGTAGCAGTAACTATGACATATTTCAGTGATTATGCAGTGGAAGGTGTCACACAATTACGTTCCATGACGCCAAAATGTCTCTGTGACTTGCGTATACCTTGTATCCATGACATTGATAAAACCCATTCCATGCATGCTTCTTGAAGCACAACCTTAGCCCAAGTCAGTGGCTTCGTTGGTAGCGATAATGACATCTGCCCTGGAATTTTTATGCTCCTAGTCCATACTCCTGATGGAGGCACGCCGTGTCTAGACTGGATGCTTTGCCAGTAGCCAAGTTTATGCCGCTGGTTTAGGACCCACGTAGGCCTACCAAGGATGCATGTGAAGCCAACAGCTGCTATTTCCATAGCAGCAATGTTAATTCGGCTGCCAATGACTTACATGGGCACAGTAAACCACGTGCCTGGAGGCGGGTGAAGCCCAAAGCTGGCTTGATGAGCGGTAGTACTGATGACACCGCCGTGCCGCCAACATGTGCTCAATAAACGGGGGTCGCGAACGTCTGTGAAGCCAACAAAATCCCCTACGCTAAACGCCATATTGATACAGATAATTTGGGACACATGTTGGATACTACAAATACGTATTTAAAGTATATGGAGCAAATAATTGACGCTTAGCTCGCGGAATTATGAGGTCAGCGTCTTGGGACCTACATTGGCTAAGTAACCACAGTTCATGGAGTCTCGTAGACCTAACGGTAATAGTAGTGGCTCACGGTTGGGCATACGTAGGCTTACGCTAATGAAGCCATAATGGATACCAGTTAAGTTGCGAGCACGCCGCCCCAGTTTTGGGACCTAAAATACTTCTCCGTGTAATGCAAATGCGCACGAGGCAACCAAGGGTGTCTCCTTGAGTGCCCAAAATACTGCCACACCTGTGGCAGTTATCTAGGCTAATATAGGTTTACTAAGCACCCGTCACGTTGCCATGAATGTCAAACTATACAGCAACACGTCCCCGCGCCTGTTGCCCACCAGCATACCCAACCGTCGCTCTCGGCTTACAATATGCCGTATCACTGTACCTTATACATGATGGCTCCAGTAAATAGCCATATAAGAAAATGTAAGTGTGCAAGTGCGTGATTCACGTTTATTTTAAAATACCTTGTAGACCGCGCCTCTTGCCCACCTTGCCCGCATGATACACGCTATTTTCGTCAACCGCACCACAGTGCCACCCACGTTTACAGGTAAGTGGTGCTGCTCCTATCAATTAATTTTCAGCTTACCCATGCTCGCCCATGCTTCCGTACTGTACAGCCCACTTCGCCTATAGCACACGCGGTAATCAGGCAGCACAACTGCCCGCAACGACGTTCCCATGCCCCTTATTAATCCGCACTGTTAGCCGCCTCGGCTTTCCCAATACATCGTGAATAACCAGAAGGACCACTTCCGGGTCCCCCTTTGTCCTATAACCTTATGCTGCATGCGTACAAACTAATAATGCTCACTCATATATTTTCATGCGCCCTAACACTTGGTTGCTAGTTCTGTGGGTGGGTCCGTAATCGTGGACCACATTCTCTACCGCTCTTTTACACTTTCGGTTCTTAATCAAATTGCTTTTATGCCTTGGCCAACAACCAAGGAAGATTTTCAGCATTGCTGCGTTGCGGGTTATGAGCACCTCGAACACTCCCAACTCAGACGACAGTAGTCGCAGATGTTTCCAATGTCTGTTCTCACACCCAAGGAAAACAGTCCCAGTAATACATACGTCTCACATAACTGTGGACGGTGTTAGTCATGCGCAACCAATCCAATTCCATTCCTTTCAGCATCCTCACCGTGAAATTAGTAAGTGCGCGCCTGGTATCTTCGGTAAGTTACTCTTTGAGTTGCAAGCGCTTCATTTGCGCCCTACAACAATTCGCCACACAGCGTTCATGCGCGTACTACTACGCCAAGCAATGCTACATGGACAATAAGCTCCGTTAAACAAGGGGCGTTCATTATCCTAAAAATCATTACTCATCAAATTATGCAGTGTTCTTTCACTGTGAAACCACAGGCGGCTTTTCGCTTACATAGCATAAATGTTAACTTACCTACTCATCAACTTTTGGAAAGGGCTCCGTGTGTGTTGCCCATCCAAAGTCGGCATGCATGACTACATGGCATTTGGATGGTGTAGGTGGCAACAAATACGCGGATGGCCACCTGCTTTGCCTTATGATGATTACCGAAGCTGACAATAAATGGAAGAATAATGTGCCCCAGCACATAAGGAATAGCCGCATTTACCGATCGACGGATGCATTAGCACATTTCCCAATATATGTCACACTTGCAAACATCCATGTAAATTCCATTAAAATAATTAGTCTAAATATGTGTAGTGTGTCAGCATGGTTTTCCGTATATATATATATATATATATACATCGGACGTTGTACATGTATCCATACTACCTAGAATAGCTGGTATTATTTTGTTGCTTGCAGTTTCACATCATTGGATATACCCTTACGTTTATGCATTATATCAGGCTATTTCTATTCACCATTCCATTTGCACCGCTTGTGCGCAATATGCCAAATGAATGGCCGGCACATTATAATTCGAAATGAATTCCGCGTCAATAATTAGCAGCTACCTGAACACAGTGCACAACAGTACACATCTTTTGCGTTCACATTACGCTTGCCACTTTTTCAGCTGCTAATTTATGCCGATCCTTATCTAGTTCCGTTTACCTCTTGAACGGATTGTAAAAGCTGATCCGTTTGATTGCATTTAAAGCTTGAAACAGGATCGGTACGCTTTAGGACCAATACGCGAATATAATGCCAACCTCCGATGAGTGGAGAACACCAAAATTAACGCTAGGAAAAATTTATTAAGTGGGGCGAAACGCTATCTAGTGCTAAAAATAAGGCACCGGAAGATAGCTAGCTAGAGGAAAGGTGTGGTCGCGTGCGCGGAGAGCAAAGATGGCCGCGGAGCCGATGAGCGTCGCGCCGTTCGAAGGCGGATACTATGTTGACCCAAAAAAACGCGAGCAACGTTCAAACAGGCGAGCGGCTAATTTGCTATGTACATCGAGAAAATATAATTTTGTGATTTTGTAATATTTTACGCAGCATGCAGCAGCCAAACAGGGGAATCTCCAGGTCACTACACAGCCCCCTCTTATAAGGGAACCGAAGGTGACCCTTCGATCTACGTGAAGACTGTCCGTCGCCGGCCAGCCTTCTGCGAGACCAGGCTGTGATACCTGATGCAGCTTCTGGGGGAGAACCAATGCGATCGGACGCTAGGGGGCTCCCAACCGTGTCCTCCCTACAGGTGCCAAAAACGCAAAATGGGGGGAAATTTTCGTACCGTTCGAGTGCGTAGTGTCACAGCACATGATGTTTGAGCACGTAATGTCCGAAAACGTAAAGTTAAATAAATAAATAAATAGTATATTCTCTGTAAAACGAGACACACCTCTAAAAGGCATGATCAAATATGCATTCAAGCACAGCTTCTTTGGAATATTAAAACATTTCGTTACAATAAAAGGAATAAACGAAAAGATGTAGTCCACCAGAGCGAGCATATTGTCAGGTAATAGTCAGACCAAGGATCATAATGGCGCCGTGGCGCGCAAAAACTGTTGCGTCAAGGCTGGCTAGCCGAGCAACCTCCTCGTGGTGCCAGCTGGGTGGTTCGGGTTTAACCCGTTCCAGCAAATAGTTCGGCGGCAGTGTTCCAGGACTTGGGTGGGTTTTCGCCTGGCAAGCGTTCTCCCTATAAAAAGCCACAAATGTCTGCTTATCAACACTGTGACGTGGCGGATGTGACTCGCCACAAAATAAAGTCACTGGGCCGTGGACATCCGGAAAATGGTATCCAATTCACGTACATCAAGCGCTTATTCTCACATTCCTACCGATAACAAACAGTCAAACATTCTGCGGCACATTCAAAAATACAAGCTACATTCATAAACAATTTCATACATATATACACCCATACACTTACATTCACTGTTATGCCAAACATGTACTCCTTGTACTTTTTGATCACACTATGTTAGCTAAACATGATCATGCCTGTACTGGCGTGCCTCGCATTGTCGAGAATAAAAGTTTATTTATTTATTTATTTGTTTATACAAGTGGGGGGTAACTTTGACATGTAGTGATCCATGAGCACAGGAGCCCGCATAAGGTTTAGTGCAATCAATGACCATTACGAAGCCGGGATGATCGGTACTCCACTAAAGCATTCTTCATAGTAAAATCAGTTGCACAGGTTCGATGTTGGAGGCTGAGGACTGCGTCAGTGTGAAATGTATAGCAGTGACTTTATTTTGTGGCCAGTCACATCCGCCAAGTTGCAGTGTTGTTAAGCGGACATTTGTGGCTTTTTACAGGGAGAACGCTTGCCAGGCGAAAACCCACCACGTCCTGGAACACTGTCGTAGCTTCCGTTGAACTGTAGTGCTAATCGGCTATACATCGTATAGACCGATTTTGCACTCTATTATTCGCAGTCGGTTGACAGCCAAAACTTTTCGTTGGTTGGCCAAATGGTTTAGTACTGAACCGGCAATAGTCGTTGAAGCCAGTCAATGATGTAAAAGAGTCGCATAGTCGAATGATAATGATGCGGGTGAGTAAACATATTGCTAACAGAGGCTGGCTTTTTCTATTATATTGTCCGGCTCGCAACCCGTGTCCAGCTATCCATGCTGGACTTGTCATAGGGACGGTGAGTGCAGTTGTTTCTTGTGTCTGAATATGTCCAAAACAGGAATAAATGCTATTCTCCGCGAAGTGGACAAGTATTTCCTTCAAATGTAAGTGCAATTGTCTCCATAACCAAGTGAGAGCTCCAGGAAAAATCATCGGAAAAGCCGCTTATGCGCGCGCAGTGCTGTCCGTGAAATGACATCAGAAAAGCTCCAGGTGACTGGAGAATCGGAATGTTTGAGGCAGCGAATGTAATCACGCCAGAATTGTCAGTCTCCGGTTGTGGAACAGTGGATCCATGTAACTACATTATTCCAGGTGAGTAAATTGTTCTACAGTGAGTACGAGGCGAGCTAAACCCATTTGTTTAGACCCCGTGGTGGTAGCTTCTCCAGAATGGTGGAAAGAGCTCCATTTGGAACGATGTGTGGGTTCTTCATCTCCCGGAGTAAAGAAAAAGCATGTAAACCAGCTGGCTATTGAAAGTGGGTCGACTATTCCCAGTGGATAAACCTTCTTGTTTTGGCGGATGTATCTGTGGAAATCTCGAGAGAAAACGGGCAACGGACAAGAGGCAGCCAAACAGAAAGACAGCAACGAAGCAAGAAGCACAAACACAGACTGGTGGCGCGCAACGGTGCCTAAGATACATTAAAATTTATGTAATTTTGTTTGGTATACATGATTTGCAAACGCGTTCTTTACCTCACGTCGCTGGTGTGCCTCAGACTACAACTACTAGGTAGAAAGAAGGGTATAACAAAGCGTGTAGACAACGTTAAGCGATTAATATGAGTATTGGAGAGTAACAGGTAAACCGATGATGATGACAGCAGACCGAACGCGAGCGGCATCTTAGGTGAAACTAAGGACAACAAGGTTGAGACCGAATGCGGGAGCAGCATAGGTAAAGCAACGTTCCAAGAAGAAAAGGAAATTTAAGGAATCAGCTATGAGCGGAAGAATGCGGACGGCAGTGCGAAGAGTAACTCATGAGAGCAATTAAGAGACGATAGTCAGGATGAAAATGGTTTACTACTAAAGTGTGGTGAGCCAAGGACGCTCTCGTGCGAAGTATGAAACGTTCAGTGCTGAAATAGCACCGGTAATCTGAGAGAACTCTAAAAGCCGGAGACCAAACAGACGAGACTCGAGAAGTCGACACATCCGGAGGCCTCGTAGTAGTCCCAGAGAATTACACTGATCAGATGATGACAAAGAAGGGCATGGCACTAAGCGTCGGTCATCCGATTGAAGACGTGAGAGTACAGGTTACTGATGGAAGTGCCTATATTAATAAAGGGTAAACAAGTCTAGCGGGCTGTCAATGTAAGCAAGACATAGTTGTGCGTCTAGAGAGATTAGATCGGTATATCTTGCTTGTCTGGAAAAAGTCAAAGGAGCATACCGGTCGAATGAGACTAGGTTATTACAAGGCACTAAGAGTTGGCAGTCCGGTTAGAGAAGAAATGATAGTAGAGGGGCCATAAGGAGAGGAGACGATCCGGATAGAGAGAGGTTTACTTATAAGGTGTGGAAAAGTCCACGGGGCTCGAGAGGTAATAAGCACGGAGCGTTCAGTCTTCCGAGCATAGCAGGCAGCGTCGCAGAAGTAGGAGAGAAGAGGACCGATCTGCCAAGGTTGGACTTGGTCGGCGCATTGTGACTGAGTCCTATGGTTCATTTGGGAAGGTAAGTGGAGTCAGTAGGATCGGACTGGTCAGAGATAAAAGTGGTTATATCAACATAGGGCGAACAAGTTCAGCAGGATATCAAGGTGAGGGAGGAAGTGCTTTGGATCGACGGAGCCTAGACCGCTAACATCCCGGTAGCCTGGTAGCAGTCCCGTAGAATTTGGCTGATCAGCTGAGGCTGAGTTACGGATGACAGAGACTCAATCGTCCAATTGAAGAATGATTGGATACGAACGGCGCTCAGTCATCTGAACGATGGCTAGTAATGTCACAGGAGTCTGAGAGAAGTTGGAAAGCAGGAGACCAAACAGACGAGACAGGATTAGTCGGCGAAACGACATTGAGTCCAACAGCTAATTTTAGGAGGGCAAATGGAGTGGGTCGAGAGGTGGAGGTGACTATATAAATAGAGGGTGAACAAGTCTAGCAGGCTGTCAACGTAAGTGCGATATAGCTTGAGTCTACAGAGTCTAGACCGTTTTAATGTTGCTGGTCTGGAAAGGGTCAAAGAAGCAGACCGGTCAGATGAGACTAGGTTATTAGAGGGCACAGAGTTGGCAGTCCGATTAGAGAAGGTTTGAAAGTAGAAAACGTCATAAGGAGACGGTCCGGATAGGGAGAGGTTTACTTATAAGGTGTGGAAAAGTCCATGGGGCTCGAAAGGTAATGGGGACAGAGCATTCGCTCTTCTCATTCAATGCAGGTAACGTCACAGCAGTCTGAATGAATTCGGAGAGCAGGGGACCGATCAGACGAGACTGGATTATTCGGCACACTTAGAGTAAGTAGTACAGTTGAGGTGGGAAGGTAAATAAAGAGTCAGCGGAGACGGATGGTTTGGGATGGAAGAGGTTTTATGTATATAAGGCATGCAACTCAGGCAGGCTCGCAGTGTGAGAGAAAGGTGTGTTGGTGAAGCAGAGCCTGGAACTGAATTTCTGTAGTCGAAGAGGATAATAGAGTAGGGCACTGAGAGCACGCTCTCCGGTTTAAGAAGAAATAAAGGCAGAGCGCGATAAGTAGAGGACTGAGTCGAGAGTTTACGTTTACGGATAAGAAATGCCATAAGGAGAGGAGACGGTCGGGATATTGGGAGGTTTACTTATAAGGTGTGAAAAAGTCCATGGGGCTCGAGAGGTAATGTGGACAGAGCGTTCGCACTTCGATTGTCGTTGAGGGTCCGCGTGTCGGGGATATGAAAAAGAAGCGGAAACGCGGAGTGTCAAACAGGTGCGAGCGACAGAGCTAACAAAAGGCGATAGCACTTACCGAGTGCGATAAGCAAAAAAAGCGAGAACCATTTTGTGTTTTCAAAACGATTTTCTCCTTTTTTAGGTTTTCAAAACGTTTTTGGCGGTTTTCTTTGGGTTTTCAAAACTGCGTTTTGTTGGCGGGTTAGGCCACAAGCAAAAAGGAAGCGGGAAAGGAAGAATGAAAAGAAGACTAATCTTTTAATCGCGCTGGCCAATGAACCGCCTACTGACCTAGTCGATTTCGGAGTTCGGTCGGAGGCGTTGTCGATCCAGCAGATTTTGTCGGATGAGGAAGCTTCCGGCCTGGATAAGAATCGGAACGCGAACTGACGCGAGGCGGACAAGGGGTAATTCCGGAGGATGGCTGTCCGTACACAACGGAAGTAGGAGCGTTGTCGTCGATCATAGGCTGGCGTTGACTCGTCCAAAGGTGGACGGGAGTCATCGTTAACCTCAGGTTCCAAATGGGCAACATTGAGACGGTAATTAGGGACAGTTTCGCGTTTACCGGTTCCATACACTCAGTGTGTAGCAGACCACGGTCCAGCCATCATCTTGTGTGTGCTTGCCTCCCCAATTACATCTTGCTTGTGTTTGCCTGTGAAGCCTCGTGCCCCGGCTCCCTTGCTGAAACGTAGCCCCCATCCCCATGCCTCCCGGTCTTATTCCCTTGCGCGTAAACTGGATATGGGGTGTGTGGTTGCAGCTGTGGGTGGTGCAACCCAAGCCACTTATGGTCCCTCTGTAGGCACAGGCGTCCTGCGGCTGGCCACAGTGACAGATAAAGCAGAAGCCGGATATCATCAAACATTTGTATCTGTGTGTGGCCCATTGCAAACACCCAGTTGCACTAGCCTTGAAGTATGAACGTACTGCACTTCAGTTTCAATGTGTGTAATTGTACCGTGGTTAACGTCTACGCTTCCTTGCTTGGTTGCACCAAGGAGTCTTTACGTGTGCCTGAAGCCTCACAACATGTCTGTCAGTTACATAACTAGGTTCTCGCCGCAGTTGAATATACAGCCATATCGGCCAACGGTTGGGCAATTGCATACCATGCAACCTACCGTTTGTAACTTGGCTAGAACTGTTTGAGCATCTTTCCCAAGCCGATTGTAGCACAGAAAGCAGCAGGATTTACTACATGTGTTCCTCCGGTGGTCGAATAATAGCAGTGATTAGAGGATCCGTGACAGTACCGCCTTCGAAGCCATATAGCGGACGGCATGTGGAGGACACATTAACGATCAGACATCAATGTCTTATTGTGCCCGTTATTTGTGCAGCATTTCATCTGGTGAACGTATCGATGACATCCTCTTCCATATTCCTATATCTGTCTTTACCTATCGCTGATGAAGACACTGCTGACTAAATTTATGGCTGCTATTTAGGTGGACTTTAAATGTTATCTAACCAACAATAGGAGTATTGCTTGCTTATAAATGTACATGTGATCTCTAAAAGTAGGGGTATATGGCTGCTGTCCTTATATTTGCTCCATACTCCCCCACGTTCGTAGTGTTATCCCTCATGAGCGGTTATTGTTTCTCCAGCCAATTTGTGGTAATCCATACACAAACATGGGTTCGTGACCATATGATCATGATACTACTACGGGGCTATCGTGGTTTACCTTAACGCCGTCGGCTAGACCTAGGGCGCTAACCGTTACTTATGCACTATCAGACAGAACGATAACAATGGCCGCGAACGTACATGCGCTTTTTTGAACAGGCGACTAACCAAGGCCCTCGAACAACCTGTGATTTCCCTGTGCAGCTTTTTTATACCACTCCCATGGTGGCTGTATTAAATAAGCAAACAACATCCATGTTACAGCCTGCCTTCCGTCATGTTACGTCAACTGCAACTAATTACTTTGATCCGTGGTAGCACGTATATTGCCTACGAGGCGCTAATCATGCAGGTCAGTGACAGCTACTTAATAACCATTTCACAGTACGTCCATTGGCTTACAGTGAATCCGTTCAGCACAGAAAGTACTAAATGTTGCTCTATTCTGTGGCGATACCGGAACTAAATCAGTGGGATGTACCTGCACTTTATAAGCATATCTACGGGATCCACAAAAATCCAGCGATCAAAATCCTTCCTACATGCTTATATACGTTTATATCTCGTCTTACTTTCGATTTATACATAAGTCTTCGTATTATGTCAAATGCACCATTCAGCGGCTGTATGCCACAAATGCAAGACTTACATGCTGTCATAAATACTACCCCTTGTTTAGGATAAATACCAGCAGGTTAATCCGTAAAAGTTCCAAACACATGTATACATAAAACACATAATATTCCTTTCCACCGTACATATATATACATGCTTGGCGGCATCCGAGTTCGGACTTCAATGTCACAGCGGCCAGCCCCACGATGTCTGCGGCCACAGAGGGACCATGGGTAGCTTGCGATGCACCACCCACGGTTGCAACCACACACACCACGTTCAGTGTAAACCGGAAGGAATAAGACCGGGAGGCATGTGGATGGGAGCCACGTTCCACTAACGGAGCCGGCCCACAATCCTTCACAGGCAAACCCAAGCACGCTGTATTTAGGGAAGCAAGCGCACCCAAGACGGCGACTGGACCGTAGTCTGCTCCATGCTGAGTGCATAGAATCCCTCTTCGAGCCTAGCACGGCAACAAGCACCGTGCACCCCGTCCCCTCCAGCAACGACCAACAGTTTTCGGGAGCCAGTAAGAAGGAGACAGTTAGTAATAGACAGGCAGGCACCTTGTCAGCATGCCCACCAAGCGCAGCCACACCGGAGACATCCAACAACGACCATTAACTTGAAACGACAAGATGAAATGAAATAAATCTGATAATGCATACAGATGCAATGACATAACTTTCCGCTAAATTAGCGTACGAATTAAGTTGGTTGACAACGAATCCGTGAAAATTAAAAATGTCCAACGTTACTTAAAAACGCTACCAACGCAACAAAGTTACGGAAGTTAAGCGACGTGGCCAGTTAAAAGTAGGTGCTTTAGGAAGGCAGGACAGCCCAAATAAAGTGGAATGAAATTTATTAAGTTTAGGAAGACCTAGATTAAGTGTACGTTGGTTTAGCCCAAGTACGGAGGCGAAACATCGCGAACGCAACATTAGCCTCTGCATGGGACACTAATTCACACGCACACACACACACATATATATATATGTATATATATAGACAACCGCGTGCCCAGCGTTTAAGATCGCGTTGCATTCCGAGCCAAACGTATCTCTCGGATATGAGCTTGATCGTGGCTCGGATGCCTGGACAAGCGATGTTATGAAGTGTGTCGAAAACTAGACGTCGAAAGGTTTCTGGAACGACGGGTCGAGGTCGTCCAGTAGAAGTATCGCACAAGATTGTGCCATCAGATGACGGCAGTGGATGCGATGTGATTCTTAGCGAAGGAGCTTGTTTGATGTTCTGACAGTCAGTGTCGGTTAGTTGCACGGTAGCCATGGCAGATAAGTCGATTGCCTGGCCAGCGGTGTGGATTGCGGAGACGCGCGAAAGAGCGTCAGCAACGACGTTATTCTGACCTGAAATGTGTCGGAGGTCAGTAGAAAATTGAGCCACGAAATCCAGCTGAAGAACCTCACGTGGTGAGTGTCGAGCTGATTGATTTCGAAAGGCGTAAATAAGCGGCTTATGATCGGTGATCGTGAAGGAGAGTTCAAACGTGAACGCGAACGGCTCCCAGAGCATTTACAGCGGTTACGTCCGGAGGCCAAGAAGTCTGCGGATTGTCGAGTCAATGTTGCCGTCTGGGATTTAAGCGTGGCGATATCGTCGTCCGGTTTCGTCTGGACCTGCGAAACTTGGCCGTACGGCTCCCAAATTCGGTCGGCTGTATCGGCCAGTTTGGATAAAGGTGCATCCTCACTAGCGCAGAGGATGTGTAGCATCTCGCGCGGAAGTCGTTGCAACCACATTTCCCGAAGAAAAGAATCATCTGTCGAAGTGGGTTTAGCTAGGCTCTGCATTTTTCCAAGCAGCTGAGACGGCTTAAGATCGCCAAGATCGGTTTCGTTGAGGAGTTTCGTAACTCGTTGTCGATCGGATAAGCGTGTTCTTCTCAGAACAGCTGTTTTGACTGCATCGTAAGTCTTTTGGTCGTCAGGAAGATCTAGAATGTCATCAATGTCATCGAGGAAATTTAGCGGAAGCGCGGAAACGACAAGGTGGCACTTGGTCTTTTCGGACCTAATAGCACGCAAAGAACATTGCGACTAGCTGACCAAACTAAGACTTAGGATTAGTCTCGCGAAAAGGTTCGATAGGAAGCGTAGCTGTGCCGATCTGAACGTCAGAATCTACGCGATCAGTTTCCATAGCGAGCAAAATAGCGAACCAGCGAGATTAAACCGGAAAATGAAGTGAAAATCAGACGGGTTAGCGAAAAATGTGGCCAAATCTGAAAAGAAAGGTTAGCGAAAACTCACCGGATAAGGACCGAAAGTCGGGGTCACCAACAAAGCGAGAAGCAGGATCGGTACGCTTTAGGACCAATACGCGAATATAATGCCAACCTCCGATGAGTGGAGAACACCAAAAGTAACGCTAGGAAAAATTTATTAAGTGGGGTGAAACGCTATCTAGTGCTAAAAATAAGGCACCGGAAGATAGCTAGCTAGGGGAAAGGTGTGGTCGCGTGCGCGGAAAGCAAAGATGGCCGCGGAGCCGATGAGCGTCGCGCCGTTCGAAGGCGGATGCTATATTGACTCAAACAAACGCGAGCAACGTTCAAACAGGCAAGCGGCTAATTTGCCATGTACATCGGGAAAATATAATTTTGTGATTTTGTAATATTTTACGCAGCATGCAGCAGCCAAACTGGGGAATCTCCAGGTCACTACATATTTTAAAAAATCATATGGCTTCTCCATCTATTTCACCGGCTAACATTAAAAATGCATCCAGTTTCGCTTCATATTGCTGCATGATTTCACTTATTTCACGTTGCGGATTCCTTGATATCCTCGTTGCAGCAAATGCTATTCCATAATAATTCATCACCAACTAACAATTACAGAACCCCCATGCGAGGTAGGCATGAATCATACAGTTCCCATAGCCTTTCGGCACATTTTCATTCATAGGATACTTAAATAGGCTTACGTTTATTAGACGGCTGATATTTCACTGTTTAACGAACACTTGAACTCTCAACATTTCGTGGTTAGGTTACCATGGTTACGGTACATTACTTTACTACAAACCTTGCCTTATTATACCACTTAATAAACATAGGCAGTGCATTCCTTCATATTATTGAAACCTTATTACTTACTTCTAGGTCCCACGATTGCCATCTTGATGCCTGCTGTTCCTTTTCACTTTGGCCCGTACCAAAATTTCCTCCTTTGGTTAGAGCCCATCTCCAAATATCTCCACGTGGTCTGTTCGGGCAGTCTGCGCTCATTCGAGGACATGATAACTGGTGCATTAACGCCTAACGTTTGCACTTCTGAGCTTTTCTTCTCGTTGTTAATAACTAATGAAAAGGTACCTAACAATGACTAAGATAAAAATGTAAGCTATGCAGTACAGTTAATTCTGATGGTGTTTATGATCAATGGGAGCAATATGCCCAAACACCGTGGTTAAAAATGAAGGAAATATGTACTACTTGTAAATAGATAGGAGCAAAGGTACACAAACGAATCAGGAGTGCCCAGTATCAGTTACGTCGGTGAATTATGAATTCACAGTGTGCATCCGAAACATTCGGTCTCTTAGACGCTAAACCGAAGTTGCACTAACAATTTTGACAGGAAGGGTTACTTATTGCAAGGGTGGGAAAGCGTTTTGTGGCCATCGTTTGTGGTAACATCAAAAGACGATGTAGTGGCCATGTAGTTTCTACTTATTGCGGTTTGAATGCCAACAATGATAATGAGTTAATATTATAAATCAGTGTGCTCCAAGAAGACGGCAAGTATAAATAAAATGTAACACGCAAGCACGGAAGAACTCCAGGGGTTGAGCACGAAGTTCTATTACACAACACGTATCCTCTACAAAAGGTACTAAACATGAGGTTAATTAGAACAAAGGAAGTTACAGTTAACCAATGTCGTTATATTCTCCTCCGGTAATTGAGCAGGAAAGGCGCCCTGAAATGCAAACTGGAGAGAGTGCCGTTATTACAACGATTCAACTTTGAACGTGCGCCACAAACAGTTTCGATTCTTCTCTACACCACACCCCCTCCAATCAGGCAGCGTCCCCTTTGCCACAACATAGCCGCCCTGAACCGGCACCTCCAGCTCAACTGCTACTTCCCCAGGCGTTTCGTTCGACCCCCGACAGATTGGTCAGTTTTACTCCGGAATGGCTTGAGTCGATTAAAATGTACTATCATGGGTTGACTGGCAGGGTTGGTGGGATCTTTTATAACACGTCACAGTCGATACCACCCGCTGTATTATGTACGGCTCTGTCCACTCATGGTGTAGCTTAACCGGAACTCCTGCCGTTGGTACCTGGTGCAAGTAACCTTGGTCGCCAACCTTCAAGGGGGCGCCGAAAACTTTCTTGTCGTAATAGTCTTCTGTCGTCGATGGGCATTCCCAAGATGAAGACGTGCTGCTTAGTGTGTTTGATGAAGCGAATCAAGGAGTTTGCTAACATACTCTGTCACCGATGGATGTGGCTGTTGCGGACTGGGTAGTCGAATGTCAGACGGTAATCGGACTTCTCTTCCGGTCCACCTAAAGAACGGTGTTTGACGAGCAGACGCGTACACTATGCGCCGATATGCCATCAAGCATTTCGGTAACATAGCGCCCCACTCACTTACATTTCGATCCACAAAGGCCTTCAGTAGCGATTTCAGCGACCGAGTTATACGCTCAATTTGTCCGTTACCTTGCGGGTGGTAAGCCGTCGTTCGAGGCTTGTCTACACCGAACCCACGACAAAGTTCCTGCACCAACAAACTCTCGAAACACGAGCCCCTATCAGAGTGTAGCTGCCCCGGTGCTCCCCAGTGACACACCCAGTGATTCACCATCGCCGTTGTTACGGTGGCTGCATCGGCTTGGGCGATCGGAACTGCTTCGCACCACTTAGTGAAATAGTCGACCATGACCAAGATGTACCGATGCCCACGTGATGTTTCTGGTAGGGGACCAACAACATCCACTCCCACAATCTCGTTCGGGTAGTCTGCATTCATAGGCTTCAATGGTGCTCTCCGGGTGATGGTATGGTTCTTGAATGCGGCGCCTGTCTCACACGCCGGGCAAAAGTTAGTGAAGTCTCCGTTGATGTGGCCACCAAAAGCGTTGACGTGCTGCAGCTTCAAGTTTGTTGATTCCAGCGTGACCAAGCTGTTCGTGCAGTTCAGATAACACTTCGGAAACTAATGATCGCGGAACTACGATTCTCCTGATATAGTTTGGGCCAAAATTAAACACTAGCACACCTTCCTCGATGGAGAGCTTGTCCCACATCGCCCATAAGCATCAAGGTTCGTCACTTTTTCTTTCCATTTCTTTCGCGGTAGGTTTGTCGCTCCCTAATCGTCGTTTTTCATAGATCGGTGATACGTCTGTGCCCGTTGCCTGTGCCTCCTGCCAACGACCGTACTCCGAACTTTGAAGGTTTACTAGAGCTACGTGTTGTGTGCTACAAGATGGGCAGTCTCCATTAGCACGAGTAGGAAGTCTGAAGACAGCGTCCGCGTTGGCATGCTGTGCACCAGGTCGGTCTCGGCACTCAAAATCATACTCCTGAAGTTGTTCCTGCCATCTGGCTATCTGTCCCTCGGGGCCTCTGAAGTTCTGCAACCAATGAAGTGACTGATGATCTGTTCGTACCAGAAACTTCCTTCTTAATAGGTAGTGTCGGTTTTATTTTATAAAGAATACTAGGGCTAGCATTTCCTTCTTGGTTGTACAGTAGTTCCGTACTCTTGCACTGAGACTCCTACTGCTGTAAGACACCACTCGTTCTATTCCGTCCTGCCTTTTCTGCGACAAAACCGCTCCAATCGCCTGGTCGCTCGCGTCCGTCTCTAGAATAAACTCCCCGGCATTTGGTGATAGGTCGGGGAACACCAACACCGGAGCTGCACAGAGGAATTCTCGTAACCGATCGAAGGAATTTCGACAATCGACGGTCCATTCGAAGGTTTGACCTTTCTGTAACAAAGTATTTAAAGGTGCAGCGACCTCTGAGAACCCTTTCACGAATCGCTTATAGTATGAGGCTAACCCTAAAAACTGCGTAGTTCATCAACTTTGGCAAGGATTGGCCATAATCATACTTTCTCCGTCTTACAAGGGTCAGTTCGAATCCCCGTCCCCGAAATGATGTGCTCAAGATACGTTACCTCATTCTGTAGTATATTGCACTTTGTTGGATGCAGTTTGAGGCACACATTTATTAGACGCGTTAGCACCTCCGCCAAGTTGTTTAGGTGCTCATCTTTTGCTTTTCCGTGTACAATGACATCGTCCATGTAAACGAGACACTTGTGGGGAACCAATTCATGTAACACTTTCTGCATCAGGCATTGAAAAGTTGCAGGGGCCTTAGAGAGGCCAAAGGGCATGGTCTGGAACTCATAAAAATCTGATGGTATTACAAACGCCGTTTTTGCACTATCGCTTTCTTCCAATTCTGTTTGCCAGTATCCGGAAGCCAAATCTAGGGTACTGCAATAAACCGATCCTCCCAGTGCGTCAAATCGATCATCGATCCCGGGTAGGGAAAAGGCGCCTTTCCGAGTAATCTCATTTAATCGTCCATAGTCGACACATAGGCGAAAACCACCATCCTTCTTCTCCACTAGAACAACCGGGGCTGCCTATGGTGAAGTGGAGGGCCGTATTACCTTCTTTTCTAGCATCTCATCTATGAGCTTCTGCAATTCAGTCTGCCAATGTAATGGTATGTGTTCTGCGGGAATTTTAATCGGGCTTGCATCACCGGTGTCGATGTGGTGTTTCACGAGATTGTGTCGACCCAAGTCGGTACTTCGCGAAGCAAATGCGTCTGAGTGGTCACGTAACACGTCTTTGAGCAGCTTCAGTGTCTGCTCATCCGTGACTCGGTCGAGCGGGCGAATAAAGTTGTTAATGTATTTCTCACTGTCTAAGTTGTCCTCATAGGTTGTAGAAGCTTCCAAAGCACTACTTTCACAGGGTGTTACCAGTACTGTACAGTTATCAGTGATTAGTTGGCACCTGTCCAGATCCAATCGACACTTCAACCGGCGCAACAGATCGATCCCAACAATAACAGCAAACGGAATTTTGTCCGCAACAATAAACTCCTGGGTGAAGCTCTGTTTCGCGACTTCAACTTGGGCGGTTAAGGATTCTCGAACGGACAACAATTCTCTATTGGCGGCAATTAATCGGCAGCGACAAAGTGTGCATACGCGATCTGCTAGCTGGTTAGTCAAGTTAGATCTGATTAGGCTCTTACATGCGCCTGTGTCGATGAGACCCATTAACGGAACACCCGCGATCTGTAATTCTATTGTTAATGCTGATCGTGTGGTCGACGAACAAACAATGGCTGGTATAAAGTGTGAATGCAATCGGTGCCACTCACCTAAGCGTCCGTTATTATAGCGAGATAAACCGCGGTTCGGTATTTCTCGACGGGGCCTCGGAGAACAAGGTTGCGTTGTTCGCAGTGAGCCTGAATACCTTTGACGATAGTTAGGATGCAACGTAAACCGTTCCGTTGCCGTACGGTTGGGGCGTCCGGTTCCGTCAACGCAAAACACCCGGAAATCGGCGTAGCCATTGCTCTGTCGACCTGCTCCAGTTGTCCGCCAATCCGTAAGGCTGCATCCAACTCCTCGGGGGGTTAAGAAGGAATTCACGTTTAATGGATGGTGTTTGGATTCCTTCTAGAAGTTGCTCTAGTATTCGTTTATCATGCTCGCTTGATGACTCGCACTCGTATGCGATTTCGGCCATCTTTCGAAGTTCGCGCGTACGTCCCAA
This sequence comes from Dicrocoelium dendriticum, assembly GCA_944474145.2. Lineage (NCBI taxonomy): Eukaryota > Metazoa > Platyhelminthes > Trematoda > Plagiorchiida > Dicrocoeliidae > Dicrocoelium > Dicrocoelium dendriticum. The sequence goes on along the minus strand of OX104062.1, from coordinate 34,717,634 downwards.
TGCTCTCTCCGGGCCCTTGGCATCGGGAGTGGAATTCTCTGCGTAGGGGTGCAGTTAAAGCAGGAGGGTCCAGTAGGCGGCGCAAGGCAGAGAACGTCTCAGACGTGACTTGTTTTTCCGGAATTTTACCATCAGCAGCGGTATAAAAGGCATCCCCTGACAGCAGGCCGGCGAGCACGCCTGAATGTTGGCTGACTGGAACCTGACAAAGGTAAAGCTGGACTTGCTTCTCCCATCTGGATTACGTCATCCCGGGAGTGTTACGTTCCGGAGGAGGGACCGCATGCATGCAGACTGACCAACTCGAGCCTATTGACAATTTTCCAAAGTACGGGGCAAGCCATCCAGTAAAGCGGAAAGTCTGGTAGTGGTGTCAACGACATCAGAATGGCCTTCGTCATCAGACTTGTCGTTCATTTTTGTCATGATCTTTATTAGACTAATGATTGTGAATTCCTGATTCTTGTGACTTGGCAGAGTCGCCACGTTTTTAACACGCAAGCACGGAAGAACTCTAAAGGTTGAGAACGCGGTTCTATTACTCAAAACGTTTTG
>OX104062.1:34670058-34716583 GCA_944474145.2 Dicrocoelium dendriticum | reverse complement strand
GTTACGAAACTCCTCAACGAAACCGATCTTGGCGATCTTAAGCCATCTCAGCTGCTTCGAAAAATGCAGAGCCTAGCTAAACCCTCTTCGATAGATGATTCTTTTCTTCGGGAAATGTGGTTGCAACGACTTCCGCGCGAGATGCTACACATCCTCTGCGCTAGTGAGGATGCACCTTTGTCCAAACTGGCCGATACAGCCGACCGAATTTGGGAGTCGTACGGCCAGGTTTCGCAGGTCCACACGAAACCGGACAACGATATCGCTACGCTTAAATCCCAGATGGCAACGTTGACTCGACAATTCGCAGACTTTTCGGCCTCCAGACATAACCGCTGTAAATGCTCTAGGAGCCGTTCGCGTTCACGTTCGAAGTCTCCTTCTCGATCACCGAATAGAAACGGTTACTGCTGGTACCACGAACGCTTCGGCCAGCAAGCTAAATCATGTCGCCCGCCCTGTTCCTTCAAACGACAGCAGCAGGGAAACGGGATGACCAGCACGTAGGGGCGACGGACGTAGCTGGTCAACGCAGTCACCTTTTCTTCGTCACCGATCGTAGAACCGGAGTTCGCTATCTCGTCGATACTGGCGCAGAAGTCAGCGTTCTCCCGCGTGATCCAAATGACCCGACCGAAAAGGTGACTAGCTCATTGCGCGCAGCTAACGGGACCATCATCCGCGTATATGGTCAACGCTCGCGCACGCTAAATCTCAGCCTCCGGCGCGCTTTCAAATGGATATTCCTCGTTGCGGAGGTTCAAACGCCTATCCTTGGTCTCGACTTCTTACGTCATTACGACCTACTCGTCGACGTTAAGCGACACCGTCTAGTCGACCGTCTTACGAATCTCGCAGTCATTGGGACTTTGACCGACACCGCGTCAATCAGTCCCGTGTACGCGACTCAACTTACTTCGCCCGTCGGGCAAACGCTGCTCGATAGTTTTCCGCAGGTCTTCCGTCCTGCCGTCCCGTTGCCTTCCGTAACCGACGCCGCGACACATCATATCGTTACGAAAGGTCCGCCTGTGTTCGCAAAAGCCAGGCGCATGACCCCCGACAAGCTCAAAATTGCACGCTCCGAATTCGAGCACATGTTAGACCTAGGCATTATCCGCCCGTCTAAGAGCCCGTGGGCGTCGCCTCTACACATGGTGCCTAAAAAGTCAGGAGACTGGCGTCCATGTGGCGACTATCGCGCTCTTAATAACGCTACCGTCCCCGACCGCTATCCCATTCCGCACATTCAGGACATCACGGCTAGCCTACGTGGCGCCCGTGTGTTCTCGAAGATCGATCTGGTTCGCGCTTACCACCAGATCCCTGTAGCCGATGATGACATTCCGAAAACCGCAGTCATCACACCTTTCGGACTTTTTGAATTCTTGCGAATGCCCTTCGGTCTTCGTAACGCAGCTCAAACTTTTCAACGCTTCATAGACTCTGTCACCAGAGGTCTCCACTATGTTTATCCTTATATAGACGACATCTTGGTCGCTAGTTCTTCCGAAGAACAGCACGCGGAGCACCTCAAGATGCTTTTCGAGAGGTTAGCTTCTAATAGCATTACTGTCAACGTTGACAAATGCATCTTTCAGCAACCATCCATCGATTTTCTTGGTCATCGAATTGACCAGCATGGCATACGGCCGCTCGAAGACCGAGTCAGTGCTATTAAGGACTTTCCCCTTCCGACTACTTTGGCCGCCATCCGCCGTTTTAGTGGGATGATTAACTACTACCGTCGATTTCTGCCACGTTGTGCCGACTTGCTCAGTCCATTGACCGACTTACTTCGTGGACGCAAGAACGGCAATGTCGAATTGACGCCCGCTGCAACCGAAGCCTTCAAAGAGGCCTTGGCCGAAGCCGTTATGCTTCACCATTTCGACCCGAAGGCTCCACTCAGCGTTGCAGTCGATGCATCGGACACCGCCATTGGCGCTGTCCTGCAGCAATTCACTGAGGGATGCTGGAAGCCACTCGCTTTCTACTCCCGACGCTTACAACCGGCAGAAGCCAAGTACAGCACGTTCAGCCGCGAACTGCTGGCAGTTTATTCTACCGTTCGACATTTCAGGCACGTCTTAGAAGGTAATCCGTTCGTTATCTTCACCGACCATAAGCCGCTTATTTACGCCTTTCGAAGTCAATCAGCTCGACACTCACCACGTGAGGTTCGTCAGCTGGATTTCGTGGCTCAATTTTCTACTGACCTCCGACACATTTCTGGTCAGAATAACGTCATTGCTGACGCCCTTTCGCGCGTCTCCGCAATCCACACCTCTGGCCAGGCAATCGACTTATCTACCATGGCTACCGCGCAACTAGCCGACACTGACTGTCAGAACGTCAAACAAGATTCTTCGCTGCGAATCACACCGCATCCACTGCCGTCGTCTGATGGCACAATCTTGTGCGATACTTCTACTGGACGACCTCGACCCGTCGTTCCAGAAACCTTCCGACGTCTAGTTTTTGACACCCTTCATAACATCGCTCATCCAGGCATCCGAGCCACGATCAAGCTCATATCCGAGAGATACGTTTGGCCCGGAATGCAATGCGATCTTAAGCGCTGGGCACGCGGATGTCTAACGTGTCAACAGGCCAAGATACAGCGGCACGTGTCCGCCCCGCTTGGTCGTTTTCCGCAAGTCTCAGCTCGCTTCGCCCATGTCCATCTAGACATAGTTGGACCCTTGGCACCATCCAGAGGAATGGTCTACATTTTGACCATGATCGACCGATACACCCGTTGGCCCGAGGCCGTACCTATACCCGACGTATCCGCGGACACCGTAACGCGCGCTTTTGTTGAGCGCTGGGTCGCTTCACATGGCTGTCCAGCCACAGTGACTACCGACCGCGGTCCGCAGTTCGAATCCTCGACTTTCAACGATCTTCTCAAAGTCCTCGGATGTCAACGCATCCGGACTACCGCCTATCACCCGCAATCCAACGGCATGGTGGAACGTTTCCACCGACAGCTGAAGGCCTCACTTAGTGCCGCTAATGCACTAAGCTGGACCGAAGCACTGCCCATGATACTACTTGGTATCCGATCAGCTCTTAAAGCTGATTTGCACACGTCCAGCGCCGAATTGGTATACGGACAACCTCTTCGACTACCTGGGGACTTCTTTTCTGAAAACCCTAGAACACCTCGCTACGACGCGAATTACGCTCGGCAGTTAGCCACGAGCATGCGCCATATTAAAGCAACCGACGTGCGAGAACAACGACGTAAATCGTTCGTTCCACAAGATCTACTGCATTGCACTTACGTTTTCCTTCGAGTCGATGGTCTACGCAGACCACTCGAACGACCCTACGAAGGTCCATTAAAGGTTCTTAAACGTAAGGACCGCGTATTCGTTATCGACCGCCACGGTAAACATGAAACCGTCTCTATCGACCGTCTCAAGGTTGCCCATGTGGAACCTGAGATCGACGATGACTCCTGTCCACCTTCGGACGAGTCAACGCAGCCCATGATCGACGATACGCCGACTTCCGATGCTGCGAAGCATTCTCCGACCAACCCTTCCGACTCAGTTCCTTACGTTTCTATCGAGCCGAAAGCGTCCTCATCCGACAAAACTGCTGGATCGACAACGCCTCCGACCGAACGTCCGAAATCGACTAGGTCAGGTAGGCGGGTTCATTGGCCAGCGCGACTAAAAGATTAGTCTTCTTTTCATTCTTCTTTTCCCGCTTCCTTTTTGCTTGTGGCCTAACCCGCCCAACAAAAACGATTTGAAAACCCAAAAAATTTGCAAAGCGTTTTGAAAACCCCAAAAACCGCAAAGACGTTTTGAAAACCCAAAAAAGGAGAAAATCGTTTTGAAAACACAAAATGGTTCTCGCTTTATTTGCTTATCGCACTCGGTAAGTGCTATCGTTTTTCGTTAGCTCTGTCGCTCGCACCTGTTTGACACTCCGCGTCTCCGCTTCTTTTTCATATCCTCGACACGCGGACGTTCAACGACGATCGAACGTTACGTTTTCGGACACTACGTGCTCAAACATCGTGTGCTTTGACACTACGCACTCGAACGCTGCGAACATTCCCCCATTTTGTGTTTTTGGCACCTGTAGGGAGGACACGGGTGGGAGCCCCCCTAGCGTCCGATCGCATTGGTTCTCCCCCAGCAGCTGCATCAGGTTTCACCGCCTGGTCTCGCAGAAGGCTGGCCGGCGACGGACAGTCTGCATGTAGATCGAAGGGTCACCTACGGTTCCCTTCTAAGAGGGGGGCTGTGTAGTGACCTGGAGATTCCCCTGTTTGGCTGCCGCATGCTGCGTAAAATATTACAAAATCACAAAATTATATTTTCTCGATGTACATAGCAAAATAGCCGCTCGCCTGTTTGAACGTTGCTCGCGTTTGTTTGAGTCAACATAGCATCCGCCTTCGAACGGCGCGACGCTCCTCGGCTCCGCTGCCATCTTTGCTCTCCGCGCACGCGACCACACCTTTCCCTAGCTAGCTATCTTTCGGTGCCTTATTTGTAGCACTAGCTAGCCTTTCGCCCACTTAATAAATTTTTCCTAGCGTTACCTTTGGTGTTCTCCACTCACCGGAGGTTGGCCTTATTTTCGCGTATTGGTTTTAAAGCGTACCGATCCCGCTTCGCGCTTTAAGCCGTCTTGGTCGTGCGCTAACTGGTTGACCGCGCGTAACTATGTGGTGAGCGACCTCTGTCGTGACTGGTGGAAGCTCTGCAGCCGGTCGAACCAGTCGCGGGTATTCGGAGAGGAGGCTCAAGAAGTCGGACGGTGCGTCTGCGATCCGAAATACAGGGCTGATTACCGGGGCATCTGAAAGGACACCATCAACACCAAGTTTCGTACGGTCGTCTAAAAGTCTGTGGCGACCAGCATCAACAAGCAACCCAAAATGTCGGAGGAAGTCTATGCCGATAATTGCGAAGGGTACAGACGCAACCATGAAGACCCACTGAAAATCTCGGCGAAGATTGAGGTCTAGGTTCATCATGCGCTGACCGAATGAAGCTATCGGTGAACCGTTGGCCGCACGCAAATTGTACGTAGGCTTCGAGTGCTTGTCGCTAGCGGTCGCTGGGATGACGCTGACTTCCGCTCCTGTGTCGATGAGGAACGTGCTGGAAGCACGTCGATCCTTAACGTAAAACAGTCGGTTTGCTTGGTTATTGAGTGATACGTTAGTAGTGCTAGTATGCGGGCTATTCGTTTTCCCTGGGTCGTGCCTAATGCAGGGAGCCCGACAACGTCTAGCTCTTCCACCGTATTGGCGGTGATACCAACATACTTCTTCGACGGGCTTGACATTATCTGGCTGAGAACTTGTAAGGAAAATGTTGCGCTTTCGTGCCGAACGTGACGTACTCGGTGCAGGCACAGACGAGCCGCAATGAACGGTAGCCAAAACGTGGTCAGCATTTGACCGTGGCACACGCTGCTTCGAAGCCTTCATTGCCGCTATCCTGCTGCGAAGTAGCGCAATTTCCTCGTCTTTAGAGTCAGATCGGTCTAGCGACTGGAAACAAACATGGGATTCGGGTTTCATCGGTGAGAATCCGTCACCGGAGTTACTGGTCGCCTGCTGCGGAAAACGTTCGAACGCAGCGTCTGCCTTAGTAGCTAAGTCTTTCAGTGATGCATCTATAAACATGGACAGCATTACCGGCAATGGCTCTGGGAGGCGTGCAAACCACAGCTCCTTTATCCCTTCTTCGCTCAAGAATAAGGGACCAGCGATGCGCTGAAGTTCGCGGAGCAATGCCGACGGCTTGCCATCTCTAAGCTTGAGACCATTGAGCTGCTCAAATCGTGCTCGTGCGCTGGGTCGTAACTCTTTCAATATCGCTTGCTTCATCGTTTCATACTTTGCCTCATTCGATGGGCAGAGTAGAATGTCTTCAATCAGCGTCACTACCGACGGAGGAAGGCGTGGGACGAGCTGATTTTACCTTGGACGGTCCGCCGTTATGCCGTTATTTTCTAGTTCGATCTCGAATATCTTAAACCAAACTTCTGGACTGTGTTCCATGAAACTTGGAACAGCCAAAGTAAGTACCGTTACGCTGTGAAACGACTCAGGTGAAACTCTCGAAATGTGAGTCGAAAGATAAAGAACGAACAAAATACAATAAAAATACTAAAATTACGCACGAAACAAATGAATATAGGTATATAATCGAGAAAAAGGAACGAACTCACCAAAAAATACAAACGAGAAATAATGTTGCCTTCGCGCGTGCGAATCGGGGTCACCAATTTGTAGGACTAGTTAATACTAGTCCGAGAAGATGCGCGGAATTAAGCGCGGTTATCAGAAGGCAATTGGAGTCGGACACAGCGGACTGTATTCGATGGGCTACAACAAGAAACGGACGGATGAAGCGAGGCAAGAGCGTACACGTGAGCGCGAGAACTTACAAGGCAGTTGTGTGTCGAGCCGGTTGTAAGATTAAAACAAGAAGGAGTATTGTACAATCGGTCAACAAGTAAATTGTACACGAAAGATAAGAGTTATCTTTTTGTGCGCTACACAACAAAGACAGCGAACATGTGGTGGCGACTCGGAGTGACAAACGTAGCATGTACTGTTACGTGCAACTGTTGGCATCGGGACGTTGATCCGATGGTGATTAGAGTGAATACAGTAAATACAGTAAACAATGTAGATGACAAGATGGGAAAACGACCTAATGCAATCAGAACAGCAGATACGGATGTAAACAGAGAAAAAAACCCGGAACGGACCCACAGCGGATTCCACTCCACTTCAGGTCTTGATGACAGCGATCCGATCAGGACCGTCCACCAAAGAAATCTGCCTTGATGATAGCGATCAAATAATAGATGGAACGAAGTAAAGATTTCACACTCAGTCTCTTTAGAATACGCTTGGATGCCGAATTTGAAGGCGGAAATTTTCAGATGGAGATTTTTCAAAATTTCAAACCGCGCGGACGGGTCAGGTTGTACAGGTAATCATCACAGGACATATCAGGTGGCCATCCGCGTATTTGTTGCCACATACACCATCCAAATGCAATGTAGTCATGCATGCCGACTTTGGATGGGCAACACACACGGAGCCTTTTCCAAAAGTTGATGAGTAGGTAAGTTAACATTTATGCTATGTAAGCGAAAAGCCGCCTGTGGTTTCACAGTGAAAGAACACTGCATAATTTGATGAGTAATGATTTTTAGGATAATGAACGCCCCTTGTTTAACGGAGCTTATTGTCCATGTAGCATTGCTTGGCGTAGTAGTACGCGCATGAACGCTGTGTGGCGAATTGTTGTAGGGCGCAAATGAAGCGCTTGCAACTCAAAGAGTAACTTACCGAAGATACCAGGCGCGCACTTACTAATTTCACGGTGAGGATGCTGAAAGGAATGGAATTGGATTGGTTGCGCATGACTAACACCGTCCACAGTTATGTGAGACGTATGTATTACTGGGACTGTTTTCCTTGGGTGTGAGAACAGACATTGGAAACATCTGCGACTACTGTCGTCTGAGTTGGGAGTGTTCGAGGTGCTCTTAACCCGCAACGCAGCAATGCTGAAAATCTTCCTTGGTTGTTGGCCAAGGCATAAAAGCAATTTGATTAAGAACCGAAAGTGTAAAAGAGCGGTAGAGAAGGTGGTCCACGATTACGGACCCACGCACAGAACTAGCGGCCAAGTTGTGGGGCGCATGAAAACAAATGAGTGGGCAGTATTAGTTTGTACGCATGCAGCATAAGGTTATAGGACAAAGGGTGACCCGAAAGTGGACCTTCTGGTCATTCACGATGTATTGGGAAAGCCGAGGCGGCTAACAGTGCGGATTAATAAGGGGCATGGGAAGGTCGTTGTGAGCAGTTGTGCTACCTGAGTACCGGGTATGCTATACGCGGTGTGGGCTGTACAGTACGGAAGCATGGGCGTGCATGGGTAATCTGTAAACGTGAGTGGCACTGTGGTGCGGTAGACGAAAATAGCGTGTATCATGCGGGCAAGAAGGTGGGCAAGAGGCGCGGTCTACAAGGTATTTTAAAATAAACGTGAATCACGCACTTGCACACTTACATTTTCTTATATGGCTATTTACTGGAGCCATCATGTATAAGGTACAGTGATACGGCATATTGTAAGCCGAGAGCGACGGTTGGGTATGCTGGTGGGCAAGTGGCGCGGGGACATGTTGCTGTATAGTTTGACATTCATGGCAACGTGACGGGTGCTTAGTAAACCTATATTAGCCTAGATAACTGCCACAGGTGTGGCAGTATTGTGGGCACTCAAGGAGACACCCTTGGTTGCCTTGTGCGCATTTGCATTACACGGAGAAGTATTTTAGGTCCCAAAACAGGGGCGGCGTGCTCGCAACTTAACTGGTATCCATTATGACTTCATTAGCGTAAGCCTACGTATGCCCAACCGTGAGCCACTACTATTACCGGTAGGTCTACGAGCCTCCATGAACTGTGGTTACTTAGCCAATGTAGGTCCCAAGACACTGACCTCATATTACCGCGAGCTAAGCGTCAATTATTGGCTCCATATACTTTAAATACGTATTTGTAGTATCCAACATGTGTCCCATATTATCTGTATCAATATGGCGTTTAGCGTAGGGGATTTTGTTGGCTTCACAGACGTTCGCGACCCCCGTTTATTGAGCACATGTTGGCGGCACGGCGGTGTCATCAGTACCACAGCTCATCAAGCCCGCTTTGGGCTTCACTCGCCTCCAGGCACGTGGTTTACTGTGCCCATGTAAGTCATTGGCAGCCGAGTTAACATTGCTGCTATGGAAATAGCAGCTGTTGGCTTCACATGCATCCTTGGTAGGCCTATGTGGGTCCTAAACCAGCGGCATAAACTTGGCTACTGGCAAAGCATCCAGTCTAGACACGGCGCGCCTCCATCAGGAGTATGGACTAGGGGCATAAAAATTCCAGGGCGGATGTCATTATCGCTACCAACGAAGCCACTGACTTGGGCTAAGGTTGTGCTTCAAGAAGCATGCATGGAATGGGTTTTATCAATGTCATGGATACAAGGTATACGCAAGTCACAGAGACATTTTGGCGTCATGGAACGTAATTGTGTGACACCTTCCACTGCATAATCACTGAAATATGTCATAGTTACTGCTACATCCTAATAAAAGGGAACCATGTCATGAAATTCAATGCGGACATCTGTACCGATTCCAATTTTTGGCCCGAAGCACTTTATTCTCTCTTTCTTTCGTGTGCGATCAACTCTCGTGTGACTGCTAAAATCTTGTAAGACGATAGAACAATAGGAATGTAAATATTTTGGACCGCTTCGCGCTACACAAATTTTCATTTTGTGCTCATATTTTTTTAAATTTATTATACCATGATATGAAACTGCTGTACCATTATTTGATCCGTCCATTCTGAGAACGGTTTCTCGCATCGTCGTGCCATATACAATTTAATTATTTAATTATTTATTTTATTATTCAATTTATTAAGCGGAGCGGTTTCTGCGATCTTGACCCACGAAGCACAAGCACTGAGGAATGGTTTATATTAAATCGTGCCACCAACAGACATGAATGCAATATGCGTACGTTTAACATGAAGTTAACCTACGAGTCCAAGCGGTACCCATTTTGTTTACATCCAGGTAATCAGGCTACATAACTCGCACCATGTATGTTCAGGAGATGGTTAGCCGAAATCACAGGCGATGGGTTTGGTGAGAGGCACTTGAGCAAGTATCAAAGCGAGGTTATATGGTAAACAACATTTAGTGTAATACAGCAATAGAGAAGGTGATCGACGCTTACGGACCCACCCACTGAAATAAGGACCAAGTGGTGCGGCGTAAGCAAACAGGTGCGCGGACGCTTACTCGGCATTCATTCTTATTTCCCGCAATTTAAATACAGTCTTCTCAGCTGGCCTCCATATTAGGTTATACTACCGGCGTACGTGTCCATATGTCCTACTCATGCATCCTAACCTGAAGCGCTGGTCCAACTACCTTTTGAGGCGATGAATAATCCCACACTCCATCTAATAGTCAAAGCGCATAAAGGCGAAGAGAACCGCTCCAAAGCAGTGTCTTCTGGAAGTTCAGTGGAGGAAATATTAACAGACTGCTTGCGCGTTACCGCTCCCAAGAATCATTGTAAATGGCGCCTGAATTGCAAAATCCGTTAACATACATCTCACCAATTGTCTTCCCTTACCGCGAAATTTTACCACAAACGTTAAGCTTTCATTCACAGATCGCAGGTATATTCCTCTTCCCCGTTATACTCCGCAAATTTTGATAGAACCAACATTTACATAAGTCAGATAGCACCTACAGCACATCATTATCGACGAATGTATCGTCTTCCTCCCTCAGACAAACGACGCATAGGTTTATAACGGATGGCTCTGGTGTCCTGCGCCTCCTTTATCCCACTTTAAGACCACTAGACGTGGCGGTGCTTAGACGTTGAAATGGCAATGGACGTACTGAGGTGTATTGAGCAGGAACCTCTGTCACTCGCAGTTGAATGGGAGATTTATGTTGGGCGGAGCCAAGCGACGCAGCTTTCCCAACCTCCCTGCAGTGATCCCTGACAAAACCTACCCGTACACGTCAGGTACAGCAAAGTAATGTTGTACGGAGCTTGTGACCGGCATACTTCCCGCATTATTAGGCAGCTTACATCGCTCCATTGTTTGGCATGTGTTTCCCATCAACCTCAGGTACCAATCCTCCACGTCCAGTGGAATCGGTTTACTACAGTGCCGCTTGGTGCAGTAGAGCGACACATCAATACCCTCGACAGCACCACAGCAAGCCTCTTCAGACTCCTCAACATCGCGTCGGTACCAGACTGCAAATCTGCGTTTTTAATACTGCCATCAACTCATCCGCCTTGCGAAGTTTAGTCCCCTGTCCACCGCGCGTAACTCAAGTATATCGCCAGCCTCTACGAACGTAACAGCACTAACCCCGGCAGCCTCCAGGAACAGGACAACCGGCCGATTCCATAGAGCAATTCATCCGCAATCTGCTACCATACTAGCCATTGACGTTCCCTTCCTAGCCGTCACATGGAACATATGCACACACGGTGTTCGCCATCGCAGCTGCAACTCACGTTCGCATGACTCTTCAATCAGTTGCTACCGCCGCCACTTTGAAACCCGAGTGCGTTCCACCACGCAGTGCGTGCCCGCATCATCCAGTGATGTTATCCCTGTACTTCTTCAATGCCACAACAAAAGTATAGAGCGCAGGGAAAAAACCGAGTCAATATGGGGATTGCTATGGACAGCTCCACAGGTGGAACACATGGCTTCTCACTGTGTATCTTTTGATCGCCGTTTGCTGGACTCGCATTCACGATCAGACGCGCTCAATAATCAACGTGAATAACGACCTGAGGGGCGCTTGCTCTGTCAACTCTTTCTTCAGATGTTTGTTTTTTATTCTCCACACTCCTCGTTGTCGCGCAACCGAATAAACATACCGCACGCTGACGATGGACCGCCCATGGTGATGCCCATGGAACCCATTTACGGTATATTGCGCAATCTTCCCTGCAATCGCCCTCAGTATCCTATTGAAATGGCACCAACATATGTGTATATCAAAAACAGCAACCACTGTCGAATAAGGTTACTCACCCCTTGGCCAAGGCCAGCAAGTTGTGCAAACCGTCGGTACATAAACCTCATAAAGTGAAAACGGCAAACTACAACTGCCGAGTTGGGATACACGGGCGTCAGTGCGCCAAGGTGCGCTATGCACTTGGCCATAACAATTGTTGGCATTGACGCTGTGCAAGGCAACCTCTCCGTCATAGCTTCCACCACCTGTCTGTAATTGTGCGTCTACTCATTTGGAAACAATGCGTAAATAAATGAATACACGCTTCCGGTATAATTTATTAACACACAGTACCACAGAATACAGCCGTCATAATTCAATTGGTGGGTGGCATCCACCAAAACACCTCATCGTAGCGCGCAGCTATCGATTTAGTGCAAGACGGCACGAACGACACAAATCTAACTATGCTTCCCTGTCTCACTACACCATATGTTCCGTGCATCTGCAGTAATTCCGTCACCTCGCATACCACCCCCGCCTGCCGCTTCAGGTGAAGCCTAGTCACGGTCTTTATGCCTTCCACAGTCAACCCTCGCCCAATCTTCCGGTTCATGTAATGACGAACCTCAAGCACAAGTTCAAGTGGGACCGGAACAGTAAGAAAATCCAGCGAATGTTCCACCTTCGAAGACGTCGCTGATCCAACAGGGAAACCGGTGCTTTGACGTGCCAAATGAGAGCCGAGCCAACCCACACAATTCACATGGTCAACCAAACAATACCTAGGTGCCCTGCACTAGCAGGCTCCGCTGTACCCGCAAAATGAAGAAAAAAGCAAACAGTAGTGTCATGCTGATCATGCCCAAAAGCTGTGCCTCGCTTTGTCGAGAATAAAATATTTGTTTATTTATTTATAAAGGAAACAGAGGAGTGACAAGGTTATCGAATTTCGTAGGCAATATTAAGACGTAAGTTAACACGAGTTAAAGGAGCGTAGGTCGTAGTAGCCGAACAAAATCTTAAGACATGAAGTGGAAGCCTTTAACCTACAGCCCGAAAACATCAAGCCAATGCTCGAACTCTTTTACCGTCGGTGTCACCACGACGTCTGCATGTAGCGCGTTCCAATAAGCTATGATCCTATGCGATAACCGAAAGCTGACCAAACCCGGTCTGACCGGGGTTGATGCAACCTTATTAGGTGGCCAAGGATGGTTGGCGCTCGAGTTGGGCGAAACCGTCCAGGCAAATCCGGAGCAAACTGACCCATCAGTATACAATATGTGAGCACCAAGTCGCCTCGAAGCCGCCAGTAATGCATGAAAAACATATCTAAGTTACGTAGCCTCACCTGGTACATCAGCTTCTATAGTCCGTTCACAATTTTCGTCGAGGACCGCAGAACTCGTTCAACTATTATCTTATCACGAACCAGACATTGAAAACAAGCCTAAACGCAGCATTCTAACTGCGACCTTGCAAAAGCCGAAATTAGTCTAACGAACATTTCGGTGGTCTTGATCCTGAATGGCATCAGGCTCATAACCTCCTGCTCCACCTCCGTCAAGTGCCGATGCTGGGAATACGGACACAGCGATGCCAACTGAACATAATGCTTATGCCGCAAATAACTTTCACCATGCTCGTAATAATCGTCTTCCAATACGCACGAAAACCTGGCTTTACAATCCAGCATCCTATAACTGCTCCGCTTAACCATGCACGCACAGGTACCGCACATACTGGCATAAATAGCCATCAGACAACTCCTCCCCGTCGTCCATTTTTATTGGTTCCGAGTAACCACCGGCGGCTCATAAACGGACGTCGCGGTAGCCAGTTGAAATTTCTTCACATCCTTCTCCATGTCCGCAAATTTTCGGGAAGATAATCAGGCCAAACGATTACAGGTAGCAAGATCGTCCACCATGAGGACAGCTTCCAATGACGCGCCGGAGCTCATAATTGCACTTTGTTATCCACTTGAACAACAACAGTCGTGTTGACATTCACAAACTTATATATTACTGCTATACTAGATTCTCATATATCTATTCAATATACACCTTCCAACCATAATAAGCGACATAGCCAACTTTCAGCACAGCGTACCGTACCACCCTCACCACTTTATGCCCATAACAGGTTGATTAGAATAGCAGGCCGGCAATTATATATATATACACACACATACACACACACACACACTATACACGTTAGCTAGAGGTGGGAAACACCTCAGCTACTGCGCCGCAATACCTAACAGAAAAAGGGAATAAAATGCAACAGGTGCAAGCCAGCTGAACTACCGGTAACGGATGGACAACGTTCCGGTAAGCTATCTGCCAGCTATCTGCCATCAGAAACAATAAGCTGCTAGGAAAAATTATAAAATGCCGAACAATGAGATTGTGGTTGGAGAGGAGGCTAAGATGGATGGGGTGGGACAAAGAAACACACAGCAGGAAGGCCAAGGATGTCGGCACCAATCTATATCAACAAGTGCATCCAGCCTGACGTGTGTATCGTCCTTCGGACCCAAACAGAGAGTCGAGGCGCTCCAACTGAGGTCAGCTTCGAAGTGAGGGCCTTCATTCATCTCGATTAATTCCTCGGTTGGCCACCTCTCTTCTTCTTCTAGCCACACCCCCGGCGCGCAGAAAACGCACGTCGCAGGAGTCGGTGGGCTGGTATGCGTAACCCTTGGCCGAGCCATCAGCGCCTGGTGTATGAAATAGTGGTGCTGAGCGGTTCAATTCCTTTTCCTGTGCCGTAAAGAAGGCGTCGAACATGCTCGTTGTTACCTCGGTGTTCCCACCAGATGTGAGCCTAATTGCGAAGGCACGGGTATTCGAAACTAATTAGCCTCTTTATGTCCGTTAATCTTAGGGGCCAAGTTTCACAACCGCAGAGTAGGTTCGAACGTACCGCTGCATTGTACACTGTACACTTCAAGGCCAGAGTGGTGTTGCGCCTGCGCCATAAGTAGCGAAGGTTAGCAAAAGCGTCTCAAGGGTTTGCTATACGTTTCGTGAGCACACCTTCAATCCGACGGGCGCTGATACAACTTCCCAGTTAGTCAGATTTTTGAACGACTTCTAGCTGCGGTCAGGTGTGTTGGATGCGGGCGAATTTTCCATCATAGGCTGGGTTGATTTGTCAGAATACGTGCAAAAGTCTTCATCGAGCTCAGGTTCCACGTGGACGACCTTGAAATGGTTCATCGTAACGGCTTCTCGCTTACCGTGACGGTCGATTATAAAGGCGCGGTCCTTACGCTGCAGAACCTTGAAAGTACCTCCGTCGAGGCGGAGGAAAAGGAACGGACAACTATGGAGGTCTTGTGGAACAAAACATTTACATTGTTATTCTCTAACTTCGGAAGCTTGTAGTGACGCGTGCACGTGGCTAACTGACGTGCATACTTCGAGTCGTAACGGAGAATTCTGGGACTAGCGGAAAAGAACTCGCCAGGTAAACGCAGTGATTGTCCATATACTAACTCGGCGCCGGACGCACGTAAATCAGCCTTTAGGGCTGATCGGATCCCAAGGAGGATCATATGCAGTACCTCAGTCCAACTCAGCGCATTGGCGGCGCTAAGTGAGGCTTTCATCTGTCGGTAGAAACGTTCCACTATGCCTTTCGCCTGCGGATGATAGGCGGTCGTGCGAATGTGTCGGCATCCAATGAGTTTAAGCAGATCGTTAAAGGTCGAAGATTCGAATTGCTGACCGCGGTCTGTCGTCTCTGTAGCTGGACACCCGTGTGAAGCGACCCAGCGCTCGACAAAAGCGCGTGGAATGTTTTCCGCAGCTACGTCAGGGATGGGAACGGCTTCCGGCCCAACGGGTGCAACGATCGATCATGCTCAAAATGTAGACCATTTCTTTGGACGGGGCCAGAGATGGACATGAGCAAATCGCGCTTAAGCGGACGGCAAGCGACCAAACGGTGCGGACGCGTGCCGCTGAATCTTGGCTTGCTGACAGGTGAGACAGCTGCGGACCCAGCGCGTAAGGTCACGTTGCATCCCCGGACAAACGTATCTCTCGGAGACAAGCTTAGCAGTAGCTTTAATGCCTGGGTGGGCGATATTGTGGAGGGTGTCGTAAACGATACGGCGAAAAGTTTCCCAAACAACTGTCGAAGTCGTCGGGTAGATGTGTCGCATAAAATTGTGCCATCAGATGACGGCAAAGGGTGTGGGGATATCTTCAAACAGGAAGCACGGAGTTCCGGAAAAGTTTGGTCGTTTGATTGCGCGGCGGCCGTAGCAGACAAATCGATTGCCTTCCCGACAGGGCCAATCGCAGATACTCTTGAAAGAGCATCAGCGACAACGTTTTATTGACCAGAAATATGTCGGATATCAGCCAAAACTTGCGTAATGAAATCCGGCTGACGAATCTCACGTGGTGAGTGTCGAGCTGATTAATTTCGGAATGCCTAGATAATCGGCTTGTGATCGGTAAAGATAATGAAGGTGTTACCTTCAATGACGTGTCAGAAATGTTGAACGGTAGAGTTAACGGCCAGCAGTTCGCGACTGAACTTGCTGTACTTGACTTCGGCAGGTTGTAAGCGTCTAGAGTAGAAAGCAATAGGTTCCCCGCATCAATTTGTATGTTGCTGTATGATGGCGCCAGTGGCGGTGTCCAATGCGTCAACAGCAACACCGAACGGAGCGTTCGGATCGAAATGATGAAGCATAACGGTTTTGGTTAAGGCCTCTTTACTGGCATTGAACGCTTCGGCAGCAGCGGCAATCAGTTCCGCCTGACCGTTTTTACGTCCACGAAGTAGGTCGGTTAGTGGACTTAGCAAATTGGCACAGTGTGGAAGAAAGCATCAATAATAGTTGAGTATGCCGTTAAACCAGCGAATAGCGGCTAATGTAGTCAGGACCGGAAAGTCCCTGATGGCGTGGACTCTATGGTCTAGAGGCCGTATGTCATACTGATCAATATGGTGTCCAAGGAATTCGACGGAAGACTGCTGAAATACGCATTTGTCATTGTTGACAGTAATACTGTTGCCTATCGAAAAGTACTTTGAGAGGTTCTGCGTGTTGCTCTCTAGAAGCGCTGGCAACTAGGATATCCTTGATGTATGGATAGACGAAATCTAGACCTCTAGTGACTGAATCGATGAATCGTTGAAAAGTCTGGGCTGCGTTGCGAAGACCGAAAGGCTTACGCAAATATTCAAAGAGCCCAAATGGCGTGATTACGGCAGTTTTCGGTAGGTCTTCCACAGCGACTGGAATCTGGTGATACGTGTGAACCAGGTCGATTTTCGAGGACACTAGGTGCCGCGCGGGCTTGCCGTGAAGTCCTGAATGTGAGGAATAAGATAGCGGTCGGGAACAGTAACCTTATTGGGCGCGTGATAATCACCACATGGAAGCCAGCCTCTCGACCTATTGGGCACCATCTGGGGCGGCGACGCCAACGGGCTTTTGGACGGGCGAACGATGCTCAGCTCAAGCATGTGCTCGAATTCGGCGCGAGAAACTTTTAACTTGTCAGACATCATTCTCCTGGCTTCGGCAAAGACAGGCGGACGTATGGTAACGATATGATATTTGGCAGCATAAGTGGCGGATGGAAACGGTGCCATTGCACGAAAGACTGCTGGAACTTGGTATTATGCATCTGACCGATAGGTGAGCTTGACTAGTTGCAGTATACAAGACTGTTTGATTCTATGTCGGTCAAAGTACCTATAACTGCCAGTTTTGTTTGACGATCGATCAGACAGCGTTGCTTCGCGTCAACAAGCAAATCAGTGTTACAGAAAGTCAGGGCCAAAAATTGGCGCCTGGATATCTGCGACGAGAAAGCTCCATTTAAAAGAACGTCGTAGGTTTAACTTAAGCGTGCGTGAGCGTTGACTTTACACGCGAATAGTGGTGCCGGTTTCTGCGCGCAATGAACGAGTCGCCTCTTTGATAACATCAGTAGAATCACGTGAGATAACGCTGACTTCTGCGTTGGTGTCAACGAGATGGCGTATTTCCGTAATGCGATCGGAAACAATGAAAAGGCGACTGGGGCAGCCAGCAACCTACGTCGCCCCTACGTGCTGGCCCACCCGTTTCCCTGCGTGTTGCGCTTGAAGGAACAAGGCGGGCGACACGATCTGGCCTGATGACCAAATCGCTCGTGGTGCCAACAATAGCTTGACCTAGGGGAGAATTCGAACGTGATCTAGGACGAGTGTGACTACTGGAACGATTTCGGCGGTTGGATCCCGAACTGTGTTAGGTTCTCTAGTCGGTTGGCAAGTGCGACTACTTGTGCTCTTAGTTCTGCTACCTCCGTACTGGAAGTAGACTGAACATGAGATATTTAGGCGTTGGATTCCCAAATACGGTCGGCAAGGTCGGCGAGCTGAGAAAGAGGTACATCATTTGCATACAAGGAGTTACGCATATCACGTGTCAGGCGACGAAGCCACATCTCTTTAAGGAGTCACCAATAGAGAGAGCATTAGCTAGAGCCTGCGTCTTGTGCAGCAACTGAGAAAGCTTTCGATCACGGAGTTCTGTTTCGTTATGAAGCTGCATAATGCAAGTTTGGTCTGATATGCCGAATCGATTTAAGACTACGCCCATGGTAAACCTTCCGATATTCGGGAATCTCCAAGAGGTCGTCGAGGTCATCGACGATTTGCGGAGGAAGCGTCGCGACAACGCGGTAAAATTAGACGCTGTCAGACTTAACGCCATGTAACGAAAAAATGAATTCTAGCTGATTAAACCTGGCTTTAGGGTTAGTCTCTCGGAAAGGCGGGATAGGGAAACAGATCACACTAAACTGATCGTCAGCAGATGGGTGAATGACCTTCCTGGTGAACAATCACGGACCGTGTGAAAGTGAACCCAACTAGTAAAAAGTAAAAGTTGAAGGGTAAACGGAATTAGTTACCGGATCTGAAAAGAAGTTTTAATAGCAAATTAGCCAAAAAGATTCTTTTTTCGGGGTTACCAATTTACAGCGCGATGATCGTGCGCTATATATCCAATACGAGACTAGACTGCCAACCAAAAGCAATGGGTAGAACACACAAAAGTAAGCTAGGGAAAGGTTTATTGGACGGGAGGAGAGCTGGTTAAAGATAAAAATAGGGCACCAGAAGAGAGCTAGCTAGGGAGAATGTAGTTGGCGTCGAGAGCGTAGACGGAGCGTCGTTCGCAGTCAAGTCGCGCGCCAAAGGCGGAGATGGTATTCGCGTTTTCTAACAAATGTTCCTATTACAAAAGAAAGCTATAATTTGAATATATTTTAGACTAGTTTACACAGTCATACGGGGGTATCTCCAGGTCACTACACCTATATATGCAGTTTGTGTGCGTGCACAGTAAGCAATCGAACGTTGCGGGAAAGCGGTAAGTGTTGCGTAACCGCCTGATGAATATATTTTAACGGGTACCGGGGTTACAATTGCCCTGCACGGTTCTCCGCGGTTTTTAAAGGGAAATGTTACGAGATGGGAAACGCCTGGCTTTGGCCTTCACCCAGTTTTCACGTGGGGAAGCCTCGGCTGTATGCCAAAAATCGGCGGCTAACAGCCTATCAGGAAAGCATGGTGCTTAACTTATTGAAGACGTTTCGTCGGACTCAGGAGACGCGTGCATTTGTGCGTCTTCAATATAACATTCGTTTAACAAGGCGCGAATAGTATAACGTATGACGGCGGCCTCGTAACGCTTGTGTCACGGAAGTGGAGGAGGTTACACAGCTGTTGCAAAGAAATGGTCACGAAACTGACTAGATTGGGTAACGTCCCAGTTAACGCCCCAAACCCTCGACCGCGCTTACTTCGTGTAGTCCCATTCACCCCGGAGGAACGCAAAGCGCTGTTACGGTTTGCCTTCGAATTGAAAGGTGCTAATGTTAGCGTTCAGCCAGACCTCCCATTAGCGGATAGTTTGAAGCTAAAAGAGGTCATTAATGATCTCAAAGTTAGGCGAGTGGCCGGTGAACAAGGTCTCCGGTTGGTGGGTTTTCGGGTGGTCAGCCGGCGGTCTGTTTCTGCCTTACCAGTGCCAGTACTGGTAACGCACGACCCAGCGCTGGCCATTAGGAGTACCTTCAGATAGTGCTAAGCAATGTGCGCTTCCTAAGGAATAAGATGTGCAAGATAGGTCTGCTTGTAGATGGGTATCATCCCGACATACTTGCATTAATTGAAACGTGGCGGTCTGGGTACATCACGGACGGTGAAGCACGTTATGTCAATGCATAAGGGCGGAAGCCTACAGGAAGTTGGTAACTATCGCCCAATTAACCACACTTCTATTACCTGGCGCGTGATGGTGAAGTTGATTAAAAAAGCCCTCATGACTCATCTTTATGCAGGCGAGCACATAAATGAATCTCAGCACGGGTTTCTAAGTGCTCGGTCTTGTGCAACCTGTCAGCTGGACTTCCTTAAAATTTAGTCACCGAGGCCATTGACTCTAATCTTTCAGTTGTCATTCTTTACCTTGAGATGGAAAAGTCGTTTGACAGGGTACCACACATGCGCCTGATGCATAAGGTCAAGGCTTACTGGGTAGACAGTCCTCTATTAGAATGTCTGGGTTCCTATCTAATAGGACGTACGCAGTCTGTTAGGGTTGAGCAAACTATATCCACTCCTACCGCCGTCCCCAGTGGCGTGGTGCAGGGGAGCGTCCTTGGTCCTACCCCATTTTTGACTTATATCAATGACCTCTGCAGGAGGTTGCAACCCGATCGCTCCTTTATCTTTGCTGACGAGGTAAAAGTTGTCTACGTCTTTCCCCCTGGTAAATAATTATCCGCAATTATTAATATCCGTGAGGATCTTAAAGCACTTAAAAAGTGGTGCGAACACTGGTAAATGACCTTTCACCGCTCAAAAATCTAACGTCACGACTCACAAATTTTCTATAACTGCTGGGTCCCTAGGAATAAACGGCATCACTATCAAAAAGAATGCCAGAAAAATGGATCTGGGCTTGCGCCATTCTATGAGCCTCAACTTTGCAGAGCAAGTTCATTATCAAGTGGCAAGGGTAGGGGGATTATCGTTCCACATACGCCGTTACATAAAAATGGCAGATGCAAGGTTAGAACTTTATAAGAGCCACGTCAGGCTACATCTGGAAGGTTGCTCTTTTATATGCAGCAACCTACGGAAGTCGGACCGTGTTCTGCTGGAAAAAGCTCAGCGACGTTTTACGAAGATGTTGATTCCATCACAGCAAGCGCTGGGTTAACGACAAAGGTGTGAGCACCTGAAAATTCAGCCCCTTTGCGCATTATCCTTAACTTGTGCTACTTACATAAGCCAATTCATAGAAAGCTGCACAGTAATATCACTTGTCTTAAACTAAGGAGCGCATCTGAATCTAAATTCCGAAACAAGGGCCATTCCATTACTCTGCTAAAGGCAAAGAAGAGATTGCGATATAGTTTCTTCTTAGTTGTGTACTTAAAAATATGGAACTGGTTGCGTTCCAGAATAAGAGAAATTAAAAACTTGCAGGTATTCAGGAAGGAGACACAAAAATTCTTATGTTTCGGCAATATACAAAGCATCTTCAATATCTGCGATTCGCAAGACCACTGCTTCAAAACTGGCTTTGATGTAGCTTGAGGATGCCCACTATATAGTACATGACATCTAAGCACCTTGAACTCACAACTCTCCACATTCGTTGTGGTTACCGTCTTAGCACCTAAGAGACTTTAGCGGTATCCGTCGCACACATTTTCTAGGGTTTAGGTATAACAAACCGAGTACAAGATGATTTTATTCTTCAATGACCTCTTCCTGACCTACTTGAGTTCCCCTACGGACAATTCCGCCTTACGACTGCACTGTAGCGCCCTGACGAATGCTACACAAGAAATCCGTAACACAATAAGACAGAAGACGGCAGGATATAAAGATTGTCTTGAGAAAATAGCACAGTACTATAGCTATGTAAATATAGCTTGAGGACAGTGGGAGAAAGTGGTGAAGCAATGAGTTACACCACATTGGAGCGCAACAGCCGGGAACGCGCGGACAAGATGGCGGACCAGGTTCAAAATGCAGTCCGGCATATATAGGCTTTGGAGGAGTGCAAAGTAAAACAAAATGTGTACAAGTCTGATGGTGATGCTTGATGGAGTAAAATGTCATTGTCACTACAGCACCATGGAAAGAGTAAGCGCAAGCACAAAAGCATCCGGTAAGGAATAATAAGAGATAACCCCATGAATTGTTCTTTTCACTTCGACATTACCGCAATCACGGGACCCAGAAGTTATCATTCGGATCAGTCGCAAGCATCGTCTGTACGAAGCAAACATTAGAATTCTGAATGCAAGAGATACTTAGCCATTACTGAGTAGTTCCTGAGGTGCTTAGACCCTCTCACTGAAACGTGGATCCAAAGGCCGAATGGACCAATGGGTATCCACAACCCTCCGGCTTCTCTCTTTCTATGCTCACTTCGTCAATGTTTAAAAATTTCAACAAACAGTACGGCCTAGCCTACTGACTGGCAGGTTCGCCAACCCGTAGTTATTCCTAATATAGGGTATTGCAAGGCAATGACCAAGCCATCGTGGAGGCGAATTTTAATCCTTACATCTTATCTACATCTTCATTCCTTGTCTTTAGCTTTACATTTCGCACTTTCCAACTTCTTGACCACCGGGACCTTGGAAAAAATATTAGCCTTATGACCATTGAGGTACTCCTGGTTAAGGCATCCTACCAGACCTAAGCCTTGCATAAGATGTTGAAAGCGTTTTTTGCTGCTGATACACCTAAGTTAAGCGTTAGAATTATACAAAACAGTCTAATGCCGGCTTTTGATGAACCATTATGCGCCTTCGTAGATGCCGATTGCTAGCTGGCCCTCATTGGTGCTTTTTCCTTAAGCCTGAGCACTAGCTACTGTACTCCGCCGTTTCCAACCACTATCAGTATGTAAACAGCAAAATACTATATATATATTGTTGACAAAGAGAACACTTTAAATGTTCAAGGCCCAAGAAGCAGGTATTTTGCTCTCCACTTATCCTCACCTGGCCCCATATACTTAGCTTTATCTGGTATACATATGCATTTCACTATTGGCAACGCTAGTAGACAGGCGTAATGTAAACCAGATCCTCTTCTTTAACTGCTTTTGCTAGTAAAACACTCGCTTTTCCAGATCCCATTTCACTGGCACGAAAGCTAACCAACGACAGAAAGGCTGCTGTCACAATGGCTGGCTGAACCACCAGAAACTTTCCATCACCACTTTTCTTATCTTGGCCGCCCGTGTGTTATTTATCTTTTAGCTGGCTCCAAAGCCTACCGTGCGATATGCGTAATGGCGGGTGAACGACCAGCTCCCACAGGTTTTTGTTACTATTCTACTCCTGATTTACCTTATCACTGTTTGCTTAGGGTGCTAGAGCAGCTCTTGCCAGGAAACCCCCAAAAGAAATAACCGGTGTGACAGTATAGTACTAGTTAACATTGCCACCTGGATGAACACCGGTGGCACTTAATTCGAAACTTCAAATTGGAGAGAAATAACTGGAAATTCAACAAAAAGCTGCATAATGGTGGGCATCAACACATGTGGCATAACAAGCCCTCAAGTTCGAGCAAGCTCAATCCCCAGAAGTAGAGTTGGTAACGCCCCACCAACGCAGACCAAAGTGGATTTCACGCCCCAATGCCAATCGCTAAATTTTACTAAATTTTCCTATACTCCTTTCTTTATTAATAGTGCCAGACTCCTCTAGCTCACTGGTGTTGGAGACATAGCCCCATGAATATAGAAAATGGGCTCTACGGGATAAAACTTGCGATGTCAAGCTAAAAAATATGTGTATTTTCCAGGCCAAACTATGTCAACTGATCCGAAAGGTCTCCTGTGTTACTCAGGTAAACCTGGCTCATGCGGCCTTGATATAAGCTTCAGAAACACTTAGAGGCTTAAAAATAGTAAACTCTATATATTTCTATTTGATTATGTGGTTCAGTATCCAATGCAAGCTGTATGCCAGGGTCTTCTAACCGTGGGTTAATTATAAGCTCTCCGGAATTCCCATGCAGAAATAATATTCCTTACTGGGTTTCTAGCGTTTTCGCGCAGAATTATACCTTATTTGCGTATATTTGCCATGTATGCCTGCAAAGTGTACTTGTCGGCCCATTACGCAGTCCATAGTTGTTGCAAGGTATTAAGGGCTAATTAGAGCATTGCTGGATAGCTATGCCTATATAGAACATATGCCGCTTCGCTACTTTTACATTATCTTTTCCTTTTCTGCTATCTGCTTGCAAAGCAGATAGCAAATTTTAGCGAAAAAGAATAATGGCCATATTCGTAAACCACTATTCAATTGCGAAAAACTCGCAAACTACTGCACGTACTGCATTGTTTTTACTTTCAACGTAATCAGCGGCCAAAAGTTATCATGAGCAGCTTATTTTTGTGCTACAGTACGAAGTATTCTAGCCCTAGAAAAGACTTTTCTTTTTCCTGAGATTTACTGTAAAAAGGTTCCTGGAGTAGGGTATCTGCGGGAGCTAGAAAACTGGCACGGAACAAATCAACGGCGGTAGAAAGCAGCACGGAGTCAATCACAGCGGACATACGACGCGAGAAGCACACGCAGCCACCGGACACTCACCGAATCTCAATACGCAACCGCCACACGAGCAAAACGAGCAGACACGGGGCAAACACGTTTATCCACCACAGGAAAAACGGACGTGTACAGGACCTTGAGAAGACAATCAAGACAACAAGGGAATGTCAAAGAGTTTTGGGTCGGTAAAGTGGCTTCTCACGTTTTCACATATCTGTGGTTTTTCGCGACTCTGCAAATGAAAGGGAAAAGAAAGAGCTCATATAAGCAGTCTTTAAAACGACTCATGGCGGTTTCAATTTCGTTACACCACTCTCCCTTCCGGCAAAGGCACTGCCCTCAGTGTCTCGGTGCCCTGAATACTCGCCGAGCCGCCTTCGGGGGGTATCTCCACAGTTTGTTCCACGATCGGGAGGCATCCGGGTGGAACGACTTCCTCCTTCGGAGTAGAGGCCGAAGATACCGCTGCTTTCAGCTGATTGTAATGCACGGTCAGAACGTCGGAATATGGTTGCGCGATATCTCGGACGACATACACCGTCAGTGAACGGACGAACATAAACTCATATGGCCTCTGCCACTGTCGGTGTAACTTCGCTGCTGCGCCAGTCGTAGGTCTTGGTTGGTTTAACCATACGCGATCTCCAACGTGATACTCAGGGCCCCTACTGTGTCGATCATACCATACTTTCTGACGATGCTGTGCTATCCTTGCATGTTCTCTCGCACACAGAAAGGCTGATCGAAAACGTTATCCAAGCTGTCGTACGTAGTCTAAGAGAGAACATGCCTCGATTGGGGGAATAGGGGCTATCAGCTCTAAAGGCAAACGAAGCTCGTGACGAAACGTCAGTAAGGCTGCAGAATACCACGTGGTTGAATGCACAGACGCTCGATACGCAATCATGCATTGTGGAATCGCTTCGTCCCATCGATCTGACTGGTGCCGCTCCAGGAAGCTCTGCAAAATCTCTTTAATGGTTCGGTCGGTGCGCTCTACTAATCCATTTCCTTGTGAATGATACGATGTGGTACTTGTCTTCCTCACCGAGAGCAGCCGACACACTTCCTGAAGCAGGTGACTCTCGAAGACGGCGCCTTGGTCTGAATACAGTGACAGCGGTGCTCCATAGCGGACAATCCACTCATTTACGATGGCTGTCGCAACCGTTGCCGCATCCGGATTTTTGATAGGTATGGCCACGCGCCATTTCCTAAAATAATCTCTCAGAACAAGGAGGTGGCGGTTCCCGTTCCTTGTGACTGGCAAAGGGCCCATTAGATCGACTCCGACTCGCTGACCTGGGGACGTGGCCACTATCGGTTCCAGCGGGGCCCGGGATAGGGGTATCTTCGATTTGATAGCGGCGCAGATCTCGCAGGCGTTACGTAGCTTCAAGCCGTCGGCGTGGATTCCCGGCCACCCGTACCGTTGACGTGTAGCTGTCTCCGTCTTTAGTTGGCCAGCGTGTCCTAACTACTGATGGACTGCTTGTAGTACGCCTGGCACTATCGACATAGGAGTAATCACTTGCGGGCCCAGGTAATCCATGAGGAACAGCGTCCCACCAATGATTCTTAATCGGCTCCAGTGGTCCCGTAGTGAGCGTTCTTCTTTCGAACGGGATCGCATTTCCGTACCCGATGGTTTAGACGATCCTTCCACTTGCCGCATATAAATGTTAGATATATATGGGTCCTGGGCTTGATCATCTGACCACGTTTTATCAGTTTCCGAGTGGTGTAAGACTGCATTTATTTCGTCCAGATTGGGAATTCTCGAAAGGGCATCTGCGTTGGCGTGCCGTGCTCCCGGACGGTATTCACAGGTAAAATCGTACTCTTGTAGGCGTTCTTGACACCGTGCGACTTGTCCTTCCGGGTCACGGAAGTTTCGTAACCACTGCAATGATTGATGGTCAATCCGCACAAGGAAAGTTTTCCCGAGTAAATACGGTCGAAAATACTTCAAGAAATACAACAAAACCAACACCTCACGTCTCGTTGTGCTACACTTACGCTCTCGTTTGTCCAGTCGGTGGCTAGCATAAGAGATCACGGTTTCCCCGATAGAAGTTTTCTGCGACAAAACAGCGCCAATCGCCTCGGTACTGGCGCTGGTGTCTAGGACAAAAGGCCCTGCTCGCTCGGAAGTATCCGGGAGACCTAACAGCGGTGGCGACGTGAGGCATTTTTTCAGTCGTCCGAAAGCACTGGCACACTCGTCCGTCCAACCGAAATTCCGTCCTTTTTCCGTCAGGCGATGAAAAGACGCCGAGATCGAGACAAAATTGCGCACAAATCTCCGGTAGTAAGATGCCAGTCCCAAAAGGCTACGCAATTCATCAACTGACCTGGGTTGTGGCCACGACCTTATCCGTTCGCACTTGTCGTGGCCGGTTTGAATGCCATCTGGCGTTATTACGTGTCCCAAAAGTTAACATGCTGGCGGAGAAAACGGCACTTCCGTCCCTTCAGCTTTAATCCAGCCTGCCGTAACCGCTCCAAAACTGTACGTAGACGGGCGTTGTGCTCTCCTCCGATCTACCATGCACTATCATATCATCCAGATATATCAAACATTTCTTGCGTACGAGGCCCTCCAATACTTTCTGCATTAGGCGCTGGAAGGTAGCTGGGGCATTAGCCAACCCGAAGGGCATGGTCTCGAATTCTTACCGCCCGGATGGTGCAATGAACGCGGTTTTCTCCCTATCGGACGGACGAACCTCCACTTGCCAATAAACCGCGGCCAAATCGAGAGTAGTAAACCATCGTGCACGATGAAGAGCATTAAATGTGGCGTCAATGCGAGGAAGAGGGAAGGAATCTTTGCCAGTGAATTCGTTTAGCTTTCCGTAATCGTAGGGAATCATCCTTTTTCTTCACGAGTATGATTGGAGACGACCAAGGCGATGTCAATGGGCGAATAACGCGCATATCAAGCATCTCTTGGACCATGCGATCCAGCTGGGCTTCGTAATGAATGGTCACCCTTCGCGCCCGCTGGCGAATAGGATGCTGACTCCCTGTATCAATTTCGTGTTGGATGACGCTGGTGCGCCCAAGTTGTGTGTCGCAAAACAGATCCTCATAATCAAGCAGCATGGAGAGAAGGGAGGCTTTTAAGTCTGGAGGAATAATACTGTGGTTACGCAAAGGCTCAATGACATCAGTCTCGAACTGTGATCGCTTCGGAGTGGCTTTTAGAACTGTGCAAACTCCCGTGAGTGACACAGCTGCGTGTTGACTGGAGTGTAATTTGCTAATAGATTCGTGGTAACAAGCTGCAGCAAACTTCTATGCTTAGCCAAAAGCTCCATCCCTAGGATGGCGTCACAACTTGGGTTTCGACAAACCTGAAACTCGTGTACTGCGGTAACATGTTCCAGTTGAACTTGAGCCAGCACTGCGAATTCGACGGGCAACTCAGCTTCGTTGGCGGTTAACGCCAGTGGCGTTCTCTGGGTAGTGGCGTGGCGACCGCCGAGGCGGTCGGCTATCTCTGGACGCAACAGCTAACATGACGCACCGGTGTCAAGCAAGAAGTGGATATCAAAACCACCGAGGCTGCCAACGGTGGTTAAAGGTCGAAACGAAGCAGTACGAACAAAAGTGGATACAAGAAAGCCGGAAGGATTGAGACGTGACCTACCTTGCAAACGTAGCGGCTTGGTAGGTGGGTTATGACCGCAGAATTGCGCACGATTTCCAAAGCGGCGGCGGTCCCAGCAATCTCGCCTGGACGGATTGAAGTTGAGGTTAGATGGTCTGCTGTTGGTAATGGACACATTTTTCAGAGCCGAACACAAGGTGGCCTGGCCATACTCGTTACGATCGTCTAGCACATCCTGAGATTCATGAAACTGCGCCTTGTTAATTGCATCTGTGAAACTGCAGGGTAGTATCTCGGCAAGTTGGTGACGTAAGGACCTGTCGTGCAACCAGTTGCAAAACCGCTGAGCCAACCACTTATCCCGTTCGGCATTGGAGAGATCGGGAAAGGCTCTCAAGGAAAGCTCCTGAAGCGTGCGTGAGAACGCTTCGACCGATTCTTCTGGCTGTTGTGTACGAGCAGCAAACTTTTGTCTATACATAACCGCGGCTTCCTGTTTCCGGAACAGCCAGCGCAGCGATTCCCATATCACTGAGGCTCGCGCCGTTGGGGGAATTTTAGTTGCGCGGAAGAGACGCGTGGCTTCCTCACTCAGAAACTGAGAACATAAGGCCCCACGTTCTTTCCAGTTTACGTGGTGACACCGCCGATAGCGCATGTTAACACCAGTCTAGGCCTTTCACCAGGCCTCGCCAGACTACACCAACGTCATCTCCCAATATTCCAAGCTCCTTCAGCCAATGAACGCAGCTTTGCCCGTGGCATCCTAATTCACGCACCACATACGGGCGAATGACCAACCGGTCTCATGCCGTACACGACGACTATCGCCCCAGTAATTAAAGCTAGCTAGAGCAGGGTTTGAGCACATTCCTGCGCTTGGAATAACCCGCCCTTCAGACAGTCTTTGGTCTTCGCTGCTGCAGGCGGTCCCTAAGACATTTGGTGACTGGCGACCTTGCTGTGATTACCGCTCACTCAATCGGCTAACAGTCCCAGATAGGTATCCCATCCCACACATGCCGGACCTTACCGCATGCCTCACAGGTAAGGTGATCTTCAGCAAGATCGATCTGGTTCGCGCCAATCACCAGCTACCTTTAGAAATAAAGTACATTCCTAATACAGCCGTTATCATTCCTTTCGTCTTGTTGGAACTGTTAGGATGCCAGTTGGACTGTGCAGCGCCGCACGAAAATTCCAACGCTTCATCCACGGTGTCACTCGTAGCCTAGACTTTGCTTATTCCTACCTCGATAGCATTTTAGTAGCCAGTTCATCGGAACTAGAGTACCTCAAGCATCTTCGAACTCTGTTCCAGCGTTTGACCCAACATGGCGTCACAGTCAACCCGACTAAGTCAGTCCCCGGCAAACCAAAGGTAGAAATCCTAGGCCACCTCGTTTCATCGCCTAGTATCAAAGTCCTTCCTGATAAGATCCAGGCAATCAAGGACTTCCCAGTTCCGACTTCATGCACGCACCTACTTCGACGTCGTGGTTTAATTAACTACTATCGACGCTTCATTCCGCGCTGTGCGCAGCTCATACAGCCTCTGACTGACCTACTCATAGGGGATGAACGTATGTTTGCTTTCCCTGAAAAAGCACAGGTAACGTTCGCCGACCTCAAGGATGCTATATGCAACATAGCCCTCCTCGGTTATTCGGAATCGACTGCGCCAATTTCTATTACGACTGATGCCTCCGACGTCGCGCCAGTAACCGTCTTTCAACAATAATAAATAACAATGTGTAAACTGTACGTCGTAACGGCGCTTCGCTGCCGTGCGACCACCAACCGTTGCACGCGGACTAAGTATACCGCGGGGACGCAAAGCGTCACGTGGCTTCGAACCCGCGCCGCAAGCTCTCGAGCCAAGTTCGGTAACTCTAAGCTACGGGCCGATGTCCTCCAAAAAATGTTGGTGGGCCGTGGCAATTCCTTGGGCTGTTCTCTAAATGCCTGCAGCCAGCGCAGTCCCGCTACAGCACACTTAGCAGAAAAGTGCTCTCCATTTACCTAGCCATTCGTCACTTCCGGCACACACTTGAAGGCCGCGCTTTCACGGTCTACACTGAACACAAGCCACTCATCTTCGCCTTCAACTCTACGTGCGACAAATATTCACCACGGGAAACCAGACACCTAGACTGTCACTCAGTTCACTGCTGACATACGTCATGTTTCATGTGTCGATAATCCCGTCGCTGACGCTGTCTCACGCGTCAATCTCACTCTCTAGTCTTTACCTACCGTCGACCTTGCTATCATGGCATCGGCCCAGACACAAGATGAAGAAACACAATGCACTGTACCGTTCACTTCGCTGCATAGGCAACCTATTCCTCTCAAAACCACGGAAAGAATCACACTCCGTTATACTTACATAGGTTGTCCTAGACCCCTTGTGCCTGTCATCTTCAGAGAGACAACCATTAACGCACTGCACTCACTAACATATCCCGGTATCTATGCATCTTTGAAACTGGTCACCGAACGTTTCTTTTAGCCACGCGTAAACAAAGATGTTCGTACCTGGGTTCGCGCCTGCCTTCAATGCCAGCTGTCCAATATTCGTCGTCACACCCGTAGTCCTCTGCGTTCATTTCCTACCCCAGACTCTGGCTTCTCGCATGTACACGTAGACCTGGTAGGCCAATGTCTTCCATCACGCGGTTTCGGATATATCCTTACATGTGTCAGTCGCTTCCCTAGATGGCCAGAACCCATTCCCGTAAAAGACTGCACAGCTGAGACTGCTGTCTGGGCCTTCTTAGACCGGTGGGTATCGCGCTACGGATGCCCATTCACCATTACAACTGACAGAGGAAAGCCTTTCGTATCTTCGCAACTCGATATGTTCTGCGACATTATAGGCGGTCGCCGCATCCATACCACAGCGTATCGCCCAACAGCCGACGGGTTAGTTGAACGCTTACATAGATAGCTTAAAGCCTCGCTCTACGCCTCCTCAGAGTCCAGCTGGAGCGAAAACGTTTCGCCTGTACACTTAGGCGTTCGCAGAAACCTAAAATCCGACTTGCAGTATGCACCAGCAGAGGTAATTTACAGCACAACGCTCAGGTTGACAGGAGCAGTTGTTTCAGCTCCCGCATCGTCGGGTATGCCTCCGCCTAACTTTGTGTCCTCCCCAGTTCAACGCATGGGTTCACTACGCCCGACTCCGCCCCGTGAGCAGACTAGAGATACGCAAATTAACAGTGGACGCTCTACCTGCACTCACGTCTTTTTGCGCACCGACGCAGTGCGGCGTCCTCTGTAGCCTCTCTACGCCGGAACTTTCAGAGTTCCGCAACGGACTCCGAAACATTTTAATTTATCCCAGAGTGGTCACCGAACAACTGTGTATATCGACCGCCTGAAAGGACCTTCCTTTGAAGAACGGCTTGCAACCCATCCTGATGCTATCACCCAAGCAACCGCACCTGCGGTGACTTCTCGAGCACTGGAGAAAACGAAACACTCTTTTTTCCTTAACCCTTAACCTACCCCGCCTCAACCCCAAGTGACCGACCGATGCGGTAGACAGGTCGAATGTACGGTCCGTTTTTCAGATTTTGTAAACGTTTGCTATGTTCATTAACAAGCCTTTTTCATCTTTGGTGGTTATCGTGCTGCTCATCCATAAGCGCTTCGCAAAATCGACAAAAGTAAAGCAAAAACATTTTGAAAACTTAAAAAGTGTATTTGCTTTTATCATGCATGCCATGTACAGTCGCCAGCGTCAGTCCACCCCCGAATGTTGCCCACCCCCTCCGAGTTCTACCTTCCAGAAACTCCACCGCCGGAACTGCCAAGGCAACCCTCGATTGACTTGCCAACCGAACCAAGGCTCCCTTCCTGACCACGAAACTTCAGTCGCCCTCCGCCGCAGACAGCCACGAAGGGGTTGGTCCCCAAAGCATTACTAGGCGTTGCCGACGAGGATGCCGGATTTCTTCATGGGACAGGGACGCCTGGAATTTTCGTGGGACGAGGACCGTTGACTGGAGTGCGGTGAGGAGAGTGACAACTCCCAAGCGCGCCGTCAGGTCTGCAGCAAAGGGAAGGTCCTGTCGGCCTATTAGCCGGATTAGCCAGTTTGGTTTGCAGCCCGACCAGCCCGCTCCGAGGTACCATTGATGAGGCACTCTGGTCCACACGATCCTCATAAATAACGAATAACAAAAACCTGGACCAAGCGAACTCTGCCACGCACCCCACGTCAGAAGCCCTTGCTCAAGCCCAGGCAACTATTTGCACCTATCCTCCCCTTCCGTTTTCCACCACTAACAGCTCCATCGAATTCTTCCATCCTTCAGCCTTCTAGGGGGTGGCCCTTATAGTGTACCGGAAAACACGCTTTAGTATTATACAACATTGGATTTTACGGTTGTTTTAACCTTCCAAACGTCCACTTGTTTTACTGACTGCACATTCGTTGACACAAGTCGTTTTGGTGAGTACCTTAATGCACCTTTTCTACGGTTTATTCGCCCCATATTTTTGTACTCTGCACAATATATCTTGGGTTCAATCGCCACGAAATTCAATCCGGTCCCGTAATTGACACGTCCTTTACTGGTCATTGAGTACCGACTAGTATCCCAGGCCGCACCCAACACAATGAGTAGTATGGGTGAAATGTATGCATACGACATTCCACTGCAATTAATCCCTTTTAATGTCAGTTTTCAAAAAACATATTTAATCCTCTTTCTCGCGATGAGCAACATTTTGCCCGGCGTACCTGAACGCAACGCGCCCGTACTGCTACTTTTCCTTACAACAGCCACGCCCAATTTCGGCACTTGGTGTACACATTGTTTGGTTGGCTTGTGGCTCGCAGTCTCTATTCAGACATCCGTCCTCTTTGAATAAGACCTCGCTCATTACTATCACAAGGACCGTGTCCAATTTGGTGGAGGAGCAACACCGAGCCACCAGTTATAGTAGTTGCTTTAGTCGCAAGTCCACTGGAATCTCTAATCTTTGTTATGGCCGCCTCTCTTATTTCATTATATACGGGACTTGAATTATGCCTGCGGAGGGTATTCCTGCGCTTTGCAATTGTCCCCATAAATTGTGGGTGATGAATAGCACCCTCAGTTGTTCCAAATTAACATGACCAACGAGCCCATCCTTAAACAACAAGACGAAAACAGTTGGTCGTCACTTAAAATCTAAGGTCAAGTGACGATTTTACAATTAGTGTATTTCTGAAGAGGTTGACATTGCGGGCGAGTAGCCTAAGGGTAACGGGCTGTTCTTGTTATCAATCGGCGTGCGTTCGATCTTGCGTAGGGGCAGGGTGACCTTCGCAGTACCATTAGTGTTATAATTTTCTCACTAAACGCGATTCCGAAACTGACACTACGGCTGCACAAAAGTTTTAGCCCAACCGAAGGAAAAAGCAGGTCAATGACTTTGAGAAAATAACTATTAATCGCCGTCAACAAACACTGTACAACTACTGCGGACCTCGGCTGTATTTACAGGTCTCTTACTGACCTACGAATTCTAGAATTGGAAGGTCAGCTACCAAAGTTAGTTGTTCCCCCTAGCGTTTGCCGAGGTGTCAGGTGGGTTTAGTCGAGTGCAGAAACTGGAACATTCCGGAACGTTCGAACTCGATGTAATGATCGTTAATAATCTGTTAAGCTCTAACATAGTGGCTTTTCTAGGCAAGTCTTACTTCCTAACGGACACCTTTACTTCTGAGATATCGTCCGAGGTATACGGGGGGGGGGGGGGGGGTGGGGGGGGGGGGGGGGGGGGGGGGGGGGGGGGGGGGGGGGGGGGGGGGGGGGGGGGGTGGGGGGGGGGGGGGTGGGGGGGGGGGGGGGGGGGGGGGGGGGGGGGGGGGGGGGTGGGGGGGGGGGGGGGGGGGGGGGGGGGGGGGGTGGGGGGGGGGGGGGGGGGGGGGGGGGGGGGGGGGGGGGGGGGGGGGGGGGGGGGGGGGGGGGGGGGGGGGGGGGGGGGGGGGGGGGGGGGGGGGGGGGGGGGGGGGGGGGGGGGGGGGGGGGGGGGGGGTGGGGGGGGGGGGGGGGGGGGGGGGGGGGGGGGGGGGGGGGGGGGGGGGGTGGGGGGGGGGGGGGGGGGGGGGGGGGGGGGGGGGGGGGGGGGGGGGGGGGGGGGGGGGGGGGGGGGGGGGGGGGGGGGGGGGGGGGGGGGGGGGGGGGGGGGGGGGGGGGGGGGGGGGGGGGGGGGGGGGGGGGGGGGGGGGGGGGGTGGCGGGGGGGGGGGGGGGGGGGGGAGGCGGGGGGGGGGGGGGGGGGGGGGGGGGGGGGGGGGGGGGGGGGGGGGGGGGGGGGGGGGGGGGTGGGGGGGGGGGGGGGGGGGGGGGGGGGGGGGGGGGGGGGGGGGGGGGGGGGGGGGGGGGGGGGGGGGGGGGGGGGGGGGGGGGGGGTGGGGGGGGGGGGGGGGGGGGGGGGGGGGGGGGGGGGGGGGGGGGGGGGGGGCGGGGGGGGGGGGGGGGGGGGGGGGGGGGGGGGGGGGGGGGGGGGGGGGGGGGGGGGGGGGGGGGGGGGGGGGGGGGGGGGGGGGCGGGGGGGGGGGGGGGGGGGGGGGGGGGGGGGGGGGGGGGGGGTGGGGGGGGGGGGGGGGGGGGGGGGGGGGGGGGGGGGGGGGGGGGGGGGGGGGGGGGGGGGTGGGGGGGGGGGGGGGGGGGGGGGGGGGGGGGGGGGGTGGGGGGGGGGGGGGGGGGGGGGGGGGGGGGGGGGGGGGGGGGGGGGGGGGGGGGGGGGGGGGGGGGGGGGGGGGGGGGGGGGGGGGGGGGGGGGGGTGGGGGGGGGGGGGGGGGGGGGGGGGGGGGGGGGGGGGGGGGGGGGGGGGGGGGGGGGGGGGGGGGGGGGGGGGGGGGGGGGGGGGGGGGGGGGGGGGGGGGGGGGGGGGGGGGGGGGGGGGGGGGGGGGGGGGGGGGGGGGGGGGGGGGGTGGGGGGGGGGGGGGGGGGGGGGGGGGGGGGGGGGGGGGGGGGGGGGGGGGGGGGGGGGGGGGGGGGGGGGGGGGGGGGGGGGGGGGGGGGGGGGGGGGGGGGGGGGGGGGGGGGGGGGGGGGGGGGGGGGGGGGGGGGGGGGGGGGGGGGGGGGGGGGGGGGGGGGGGGGGGGGGGGGGGGGGGGGGGGGGGGGGGGGGGGGGGGGGGGGGGGGGGGGGGGGGGGGTGGGGGGGGGGGGGGGGGGGGGGGGGGGGGGGGGGGGGGGGGGGGGGGGGGGGGGGGGGGGGGGGTGGGGGGGGGGGGGGGGGGGGGGGGGGGGGGGAGGGGGGGGGGGCGGGGGGGGGGGGGGGGGGGGGGGGGGGGGGGGGGGGGGGGGGGGGGGGGGGGGGGGGGGGGGGGGGGGGGGGGGGGGGGGGGGGGGGGGGGGGGGGGGGGGGGGGGGGGGGGGGTGGGGGGGGGGGGGGGGGGGGGGGGGGGGGGGGGGGGGGGGGGGGGGGGGGGGGGGGGGGGGGGGGGGGGGGGGGGGGGGGGGGGGGGGGGGGGGGGGGGGGGGGGGGGGGGGGGGGGGGGGGGGGGGGGGGGGTGGGGGGGGGGGGGGGGGGGGGGGGGGGGGGGGGGGGGGGGGGGGGGGGGGGGGGGTGGGGGGGGGGGGGGGGGGGGGGGGGGGGGGGGGGGGGGGGGGGGGGGGGGGGGGGGGGGGGGGGGGGGGGGGGGGGGGGGGGGGGGGGGGGGGGGGGGGGGGGGGGGGGGGGGGGGGGGGGGGGGGGGGGGGGGGGGGGGGGGGGGGGGGGGGGGGGGGGGGGGGGGGGGGGGGGGGGGGGGGGGGGGGGGGGGGGGGGGGGGGGGGGGGGGGGGGGGGGGGGGGGGGGGGGGGGGGGGGGGGGGGGGGGGGGGGGGGG
This sequence comes from Dicrocoelium dendriticum, assembly GCA_944474145.2. NCBI lineage: Eukaryota > Metazoa > Platyhelminthes > Trematoda > Plagiorchiida > Dicrocoeliidae > Dicrocoelium > Dicrocoelium dendriticum. The sequence continues at coordinate 34,680,926 of OX104062.1, read as the reverse complement.
GGGGGGGGGGGGGGGGGGGGGGGGGGGGGGGGGGGGGGGGGGGGGGGGGGGGGGGGGGGGGGGGGGGGGGGGGGTGGGGGGGGGGGGGGGGGGGGGGGGGGGGGGGGGGGGGGGGGGGGGGGGGGGGGGGGGGGGGGGGGGGGGGGGGGGGGGGGGGGGTGGGGGGGGGGGGGGGGGGGGGGGGGGGGGGGGGGGGGGGGGGGGGGGGGGGGGGGGGGGGGGTGGGGGGGGGGGGGGGGGGGGGGGGGGGGGGGGGGGGGGGGGGGGGGGGGGGGGGGGGGTGGGGGGGGGGGGGGGGGGGGGGGGGGGGGGGGGGGGGGGGGGGGGGGGGGGGGGGGGGGGGGGGGGGGGGGGGGGGGGGGGGGGGGGGGGGGGGGGGGGGGGGGGGGGGGGGGGGGGGGGGGGGGGGGGGGGGGGGGGGGGGGGGGGGGGGGGGGGGGGGGGGGGGGGGGGGGGGGGGGGGGGGGGGGGGGGGGGGGGGGGGGGGGGGGGGGGGGGTGGGGGGGGGGGGGGGGGGGGGGGGGGGGGGGGGGGGGGGGGGGGGGGGGGGGGGGGGTGGGGGGGGGGGGGGGGGGGGGGGGGGGGGGGGGGGGGGGGGGGGGGGGGGGGGGGGGGGGGGGGGGGGGGGGGGGGGGGGGGGGGGGGGGGGGGGGGGGGGGGGGGGGGGGGGGGGGGGGGGGGTGGGGGGGGGGGGGGGGGGGGGGGGGGGGGGGGGGGGGGGGGGGGGGGGTGGGGGGGGGGGGGGGGGGGGGGGGGGGGGGGGGGGGGGGGGGGGGGGGGGGGGGGGGGGGGGGGGGGGGGGGGGGGGGGGGGGGGGGGGGGGGGGGGGGGGGGGGGGTGGGGGGGGGGGGGGGGGGGGGGGGGGGGGGGGGGGGGGGGGGGGGGGGGGGGGGGGGGGGGGGGGGGGGGGGGGTGGGGGGGGGGGGGGGGGGGGGGGGGGGGGGGGGGGGGGGGGGGGGGGGGGGGGGGGGGGGGGGGGGGGGGGGGGGGGGGGGGGGGGGGGGGGGGGGTGGGGGGGGGGGGGGGGGGGGGGGGGGGGGGGGGGGGGGGGGGGGGGGGGGGGGGGGGGGGGGGGGGGGGGGGGGGGGGGGGGGGGGGGGGGGGGGGGGGGGTGGGGGGGGGGGGGGGGGGGGGGGGGGGGGGGGGGGGGGGGGGGGGGGGGGGGGGGGGGGGGGGGGGGGGGGGGGGGGGGGGGGGGGGGGGGGGGGGGGGGGGGGGGGGGGGGGGGGGTGGGGGGGGGGGGGGGGGGGGGGGGGGGGGGGGGGGGGGGGGGGGGGGGGGGGGGGGGGGGGGGGGGGGGGGGTGGGGGGGGGGGGGGGGGGGGGGGGGGGGGGTGGGGGGGGGGGGGGGGGGGGGGGGGGGGGGGGGGGGGGGGGGGGGGGGGGGGGGGGGGGGGGGGGGGGGGGGGGGGGGGGGGGGGGGGGGGGGGGGGGGGGGGGGGGGGGGGGGGGGGGGGGGGGGGGGGGGGGGGGGGGGGGGGGGGGGGGGGGGGGGGGGTGGGGGGGGGGGGGGGGGGGGGGGGGGGGGGGGGGGGGGGGGGGGGGGGGGGGGTGGGGGGGGGGGGGGGGGGGGGGGGGGGGGGGGGGGGGGGGGGGGGGGGGGGGGTGGGGGGGGGGGGGGGGGGGGGGGGGGGGGGGGGGGGGGGGGGGGGGGGGGGGGGGGGGGGGGTGGGGGGGGGGGGGGGGGGGGGGGGGGGGGGGGGGGGGGGGGGGGGGGGGGGGGGGGGGGGGGGGGGGGGGGGGGGGGGGGGGTGCGGGTTGCGCACGGGCCTTGGAAGCTAGGGGGGGCGCGCGGTGGTTCTCCGCCTGTCGGTCCACCTCCTTGGCAAAAGTGCCCGAGAATTGGGTTCCGATGTCCGATTTCTGGAGTATTTGCTCGACTGTGTGCAGTCGTCCACTGCCTCATTTGGCCACTTGAATGTTCCCCCAATAAGTGTAACGGGAGGTCGGTAAGTCTTGTTTGTTCCGGTTGGCACAAAGTTGGCCGTAACTGGTTTGCATGCCGTGCCTAGATCTCTGTTCCAACCACCACGTCATACATGACATTTCCGCGCTTGCTTTTGACTGTTCCTAGCGTCCAGTTCGCGTGCCTTCCCGATAGTCACGTACTAGCACTTTCTGTCCAAGCGTAAACGATCGCTTCTGTGCTTCATTGCGCCGGTTAAAATCCTGTTCCATTCTGCTGATTCTTTCACCAACAAAGGATTCCGAGCGCGGACGAACGACGTCGGAAAGCATGCGCAGCTTCCGGTACATCATAACCTGTGCTGGAGAAACTCCCTCTGGTGCCTGTGGATTCGGTGTTGGTCGGTAGAGAAAGGGAATCGGTCAACCACCTATTCTATACGTCCCTCCCCTTTTGATTTGTGGAGAGCTCGCTTGAACGTATCTGCAAACCTTTCTGACTGGTCATTCGGCTATGGGTGAAACGGCGGCGAACAAATGCGCTGGACGGCGTATTGCTTGCAGAACTCGGTAAAGGTTGCCGAAGTGAATTGTGTGCCATTGTCAGCTACAATTGTTTCTGGACAGCAGAAGCTGCTAAAAGTTTGGCGCAGTTTTGCTACAGTGGCATTGGTAGTTGTGCTATCCACGAGCAATACTTCAGGCCACTTGCTGAATGAGTCAACTATAACGAGGAAACTTCTACCGTTGATCGGTCCTGCAAAGTCGACATGGATGCGGCACCATGGCTTAGTAGCTTTTTGCCGTGAATAGAGCTCTGCTTTTGGTAGCGCATTCAAGATATTGGCACACTTTTGGCAGCTTTTCGCTATTTCTTCTAGCTACTTGTCCATTAAGGGCCAGTATACATAACTGCGGGCAAGCGCCTTCATCCGGTTGATTCCAGGATGCCCGGCGTGAAACTGTTGAATAAGACGCTCCTGAAGTGCCTTGGGGACGACCACTCTTTCCAAAAACAGTATGCAGTCGTTCACAATAGAGAGCGAGCGTCTCTTCTGGAAGTACCGTTGCAACACAGCAGATGAACATGAACGTGGCTAACTTGTTTTGTAAAATTGTGTAACTTTCTTGCATACTAGGTCCCTAATCGTTTCTGTTCGTACAGCTTCTGCGGCAACTGGTAGACCGTGCAATGCATCACTTGCCAGATAATTGAGGTCAGATTCGATCTCGACTGAGGCAATGCTTATGTACTCAGTTTCTTGCTAATAGGCATCATTTAGGCGTGACAGTGCATCCACTTGGCCAATAGAAATTGTCGACTGGTAATGGATCTCGAAATCCTACCCCAATAAGATAAGAGCCAAAAATTGTAGCCGGTTAGCTGAGTAGGCAGCAATGCCTCTTTCCGAATCAAAGCCAGCAAGGGCTTGTGATCTGTCAGAAGCTTGAAGCGGCGGCCGTATGGCGCTTTGGGGAACGGCTCGACCGTGTACACTATGGCCGATGCTTCTTTCTCGATCTGGCAGTAATTCCTCTCGGCCTTCCTAAGTGTTCTGGTGACATGGAAGAGTGCTTTCTGAGATCCATCGGTGTACTTGTGTGAAATTAATGACGCAATCCCATTGCTTGATACATCTGTGGTTAGGAAAATCCCTTTGGAGGGAGTAAACCGAGTCAAAAGCAAATCTGAAGACAGTATCATCTTGACCCGTTCGAAGGCATTCTGGCATTTTGCTGTTCATTCCCAAGTTTGGCCTTTGGTTAGTAGCTCATTTAACGGGACACGCAGGCGGTGCATTTCAGGCAAATATGCGCTGTAGTGGCTGACATGCTCACAAAATGAACGCAAGTACTGTCGATCTGTTAGTGGAGGCGTTTTTCCAATGGCTTCTACATTTTCCGGATCTTGTCGGCGTCCGTCATTTTCCAGGATAAACCAGAGGTATTTGACGATCGGCGTGAAAACTGTGCATTTATCCTCACGGATTAAGAAACCGTACGACTGTATACAACCAAGCACCTCATCCAGACCGTTAAATAGCTCTGCCGATGTTTAACCCAGCATTATGATATCATGCAGATTTGCAGCGGCTCCAGAAACGCCCGCTAGCATGGTAGCTAGCAACCGTTGGAAAATGTCTGGCGCCGTTTTGCGCCAAAGGGCAAGCGGCTGTATTGGAATGGACCACGATGAGTGTTAATCGTCAACAACTCCCTCGAGACTTCGTCGACATCTTCTTGAAGGTAGGCATCGGACAGACCAAGCTTAGCAAATACTCACCACCATTCAGTTCTGCAAAGATATCTTCCGGTACGGGGAATGGGTACCGGTGGTCGTCCAGCGCAGCGTTAAGACCAATTGAGAAGTCAGCGCAGACGCGTACCCCGCCATTTGCCTTCTTCCATGCGAAAATAGGTGCGGCCCATCATGAGTAGTTGACGACTGTGATGATCCCGGCACATTCCAGTCGATCGAGCGCTTGATCAACGGTTGACATGGCTGCATATGATACTGGTCTTTATCACCTGGTCGCAAGCTCATCGTTGCCTTAAATTCCGTGCAATGGCCCAAGCCATCCTGAAAGACACAGGCAAAGTTTGGTTTCAGCGTACATGTCATGTCTTCGACGGAATTTGATGATGGGTCTGGACTTGCTTAACTCGGTTGCAGAGCTGATTCGAGGACAAATGGAGGAGTTACAACTTTTCAAACCAGTCGAGACCAAGCAGGTTCAAAGGAGGCCGATCTGAAATGTAGCACTTTCCAGACTTTTCCACACCTTTGAAAACAATCTTGCAAGTACGTTCGCCCGCTAAGTTTAACACACTGACGGATGATTTATGTACAACTTTCCTAGACTCGACAATCCTTGGCCACCTTATGTGATTCCATGTTCTCCTGGAAATAATCGTGGCGTCCGAGGCCGTGTCAAATTGCAGTTTCGTTGGGATCCCATTGATTAACACCTTGATACATCGTCTTCTTGGCTCACACTCACTTTGGAATGCGGTAACTATCGTCAGAGACTACGCTATCCTTTCTAGAATTCCCCTTTCGATAAGGCTTTTTCACTTTCTTCGACCGGACCTGACTGCAGAATTCATCCTTGTGCCCTCGTTTATGGCGCGTTAGAAAAATATGACGTTTGAAGGGAAAAAAGCGCACAAAATGCTATCGCCGCATGAGCAGCATGCTGTGGGCGGTTCGTTCGTAGATCTCTTGAAGGGTTTGCTTTGATTGGCAGTCCTGACCTTTTTCGCGAAGTGCACGGTATCTGGTGATGCGAGACCATTCCGTTCAACCATAGCAGTGTCGTGTTTTAAACTGAGCAGCCGTGTGCCTTTGTTTACGAGGGCTTCCAGTGTCAGATCAGTATCCTGATCCACTTTAGTTAAAAGCCGCGTGCGGGTCTCAGCATCACTGGGGGATGGTAGAGCGCTGACGAAAATAAGACACTTAAACTGATCGTCCGTCAAATAGCGTAGTTTGAAACGCTCACACTTACGGTTACTCATATCTGCTAGGGCCCCAAAGTCGTCCGATTCCTGTTTGACCATTTTCAGGCATTGATAGCGGATACTAAACACGGATACTGACTCACCAACAATTTCCTTCAGCTAAGACACTACCTCGTCAAACGTCAGATACTTCGACTGTTTGATTAGATCGATTAATCAAACAAACGGATAGTGCTGCCCTACATCAAGAGCATCTCTGAACTAACAGGAAGATTGTTGCAATCACATGGAATCTTTGTGGCTCACAAGCCAAGTGCCACCCCAAGGAAATTGATCCAAAGGCCCAAAGGAAAAGTCAATCAAGCCGACCAATGCAATATCATCTACCAGCTAAAATGCAGTGACCGCGATAAAATCTACGTCGGACAAACTGGAAGAAAACTTTCTACACAAATCATGGAACACAAGGCGGCCGTCAGAAGGCATGATCCACACTCATTGGTTTCTGCGCGTGAAGATCAAGATGGCCACCATTTCGATCTGGAGAATGTAAAGATCTTAGCACATGGAAGCATAAAACGCGGGAGGGAGTTTTTGGAAACCTGGTACTCTACAATGCATGCAATCAATCGACACATCGAACTGGACGCAGTATACGCCACACTACTGATGAACGACCGCCAACTCGATCGCTTGAATCCGGTGGAACGTGTGAGTAAACAACCAGAACTGACGGCAGACTCGCTCGCAAGAGCAAGCAGACAAAGGCGGCGAGGTCAAAGGTCATCTGCGCATTAAGCAAGCGGAACGCGGATCGAGGTCCCAACCAATAGGATTGCTCGGCTCCACGACCAACCACGACGCACGCACACCACGCTCAGCGCACTCTCACCGAGGCTTCTCTACGCTACTCTAGGCTATTGCACGCCACTCAACTACGCACTGATGATGTCACTTCGATTGGTGACGAAACGTTTGCAACAAAATTGCCAAGCTCAGCGAACAGTTCAACAGCCATCTGAACAACCTGAGCTACCAGTCTTCAATTCTATAGCCAACTTATGAATTCATTGTCCGATTTAGGCGAATCAGTTATTGGATCCAACCAGCACGAGGAATACGAGGTAATGAGAGTTGAAGCTGTGTCTATTCGACCCAAGTTGCAAGTTACAGAAGTTGGATTAGTGGAAGAGCAGACAGTTAGAAGCTCTCAACTCACTGTAAGGAAGCAAATGCACATTTATAGAGAACAAATCACAAAAGTATTTAGAATGCCGACGAAGTATTTTTTAGGTTGCTTAGTTTAACACTGCTTCAGAGACGTCTACTACTGGCTACCCATCGACAGTGTGATGTAGGGGGCGACACATCTATGGTAAATGGCCTAGTAAGCGCAATAAGAGCAGGGAAGTAAGCAAACTAACTATTGCTTGGACCTTAGACATCAGCAACTGTGAGGAATGTTGATGAAATACGAGTAAACATCATTTCACAAGCAAACTATTAGCCGTTTTCCGCCGGGGCTGTTTCCTTTAGCAACTCAGAGGTTATCGCGTTGGTTTATGTTGTGTAGTCCCACAGTTATTAGTCTGCCCCCGGGAATTTCGCCAGTCTGTCTTGCGCTGATGTCCAGTTGGTTGAATGACAGCACGCAATTCGCGCCGCTTCCATTCCAAATCGCACTGTGTGCTTGTCGGTTTACTTTGCATCGGTATCGCCATAGGTGTTACTGTAGTCGCCTGTTCCCCAAGCTTAAAACCGCTTTGCGCTCATCTGGTTTTATTTGCAGTATAGTTTGTTGACGCGTTTGTTTTCTGAAAAGCCGTTCCTGTGCAACATATCAGACGTGGTTCTTAAACGGTTGCCGTAGACAACGGAAATAGTATCCTGTTCCTGGACATGCATAAGTTCTTTGATAGATACCTTAATAGGCGTTGCCGTGTCATTGTTCTCTTGGTTGTAATCATATCTAGCTGGTAGACAGCAGGTGCGCATCGGTGACCATATTTTGTAGACCGAATGTTGCTATAAGTGGGCTAATTCAAGGAACTGTTCTTGGACCACTGCTGTTTCCCATTTAGGTGGTTGGTGTATCTCAAAGCGTAAGGCATGGCGCTGGTTTTCTCTTTGCTGATGACATTAAAGTCGTCTGCTTACAAGCGAGGGTAACGAAGAAGGAACCCGTAAGCCCCATCTAGGACGAATTATCTGAAATCGAGTCCTGGTACCAGCTGCGGTAGATGTCATTTGTCTTTGACAAGTGTAATATCCTGTAGAACAGATGCTAAATACCACTAGCCAGTATATCACTGCAAGACAGTTCGTGAATTGAGCGTGCGATATTTCATTATCTTCAACCTTGTTGAACATTGTGACCTTCAACTTTCAAAGGCAACGAAGGAGGTCGAATACATATGCCATCATTGTTAGGTTACGGAATTTCGCATCTGTCTGTACCATGTATGGAATACTGTTTATGGGTCCAATCGAATATACGAAAATCTGATCAGAATACTCTTGAGAGGGTCCAGCGGCGTTTTACGAAAAGCTATACGGTTAATCTTCCAAGATGACGTACAGAGAGCGTTGCGATAAGCTTGGACTTGATCGAGTCTGGCTTCAGATAATTTAACCGAACTTGTTTTTTCTTTGCAGGATTATAAACCATCATGTGAACCGTTCTGATAACGGTAGTTACATGTCAGTAAACTATAGTTATCCGATACACAACAAGGAAACAATCTTTACCATTCTAAAGTTTAAGAGGAGGATCAGGAAACATTTCTTTCCAATCCACAAATCAAAAATTTGGTAGAGAACCGTAGGAGATATCAGATCGCGTTGCACATTGCGCAAATACACGCTTGAGGTTAACGGGCTGTTAACTTTTCAAAACGCAGTAATTTTGTTAGGAATATCACAATCCCTGGATAAGGCTTTCAAGAACGGTATCGATGGTGCCTTATTTAATTAAAGACATGTAGCCGTGCTAACTAAACACCTGAACTAATCTTTGACCCACATCACCTATCGTCTCATATCCTTCCATGCCCGAACATCCCTCATGTGTTTGCTTAAAATACTGATTCCGTGGCAGCTCGAAAAATCAGCAATCAATTTTGGTTACTTTGTGTTACATCAAACTGTAACGTGTGTTCACAGTTCTAATTTTGCACTAACAATAGGTGATTGGAAACAATTTGAGCTGTCCCTTCTAGGAAACAGCTTCTTGCATCGTTGAGGAATATGTAATGTAGTTTATTGATTCGCATCAGCTGATTAAAAGCTAGGTAATCTAACCCTAATCTGGAACTGCACTAGCCACTCGTTTCATCAACTTGGGCTCGTCAGTGGTTCGCATTGCCTCTGCCCCTTGCGGGGGGACCGAAACCATGCCCGTAAGTTGTGTACACCAAATAACCAGCAACTTCGCTACTTTTAACCCTAACCATTACCAAACTCACCACTTCAGTACCGGAAATCGCTGTATTAATGACAACGGCTTCCTAAACTAGTCATCCCATCGATTTCTTCCACTCGTAACACCAACTACTAATCTTTGTTTTACATGTTAACACTTTTGAACGCCTTCTGCTTTCCTGCATTTATAGCCGCACTTAGGTCTTAAGTGATGGAGACAGAACCAACCGCTTTCTGAAACTCATTTAATTCTTCTTGGGAGACAAACTGAGAGCATTGTGCAGTTAGTGTCGTCAGTCCTATTTTACAGCGTCGAATCTGAGCCAACGAAGCGCCGTTTCATTTGATCTGTAATTCCAACTTATGTCGTCACAACAGATAATACTTTAAGGTTTCTGAAGGACACAATCCGTACCAATTTACCAAAGTACTTGCTTTAAAGAACTTCAATCTCGCCAGCTGCGGACGTCTGATATGACTCCATGGTGACATTGAGCCAGCTAATTTAACACCTTCTCAGCTTACTCGTAATGTTCGGTTAAGCAGTTGTGTTGCAAGCGCTTGCCCAAAATTACTGTAGGCGTTTGGCAAGGCGCTGTACCCGCTACGATAGCGCCTGCTACTGAGATGGTCGACAGCGTTTAGGAAGCTTTTGGCCTTGTTTCGTGCGGTCCAACGTTACGCAAGGATCATCTCGGTGTGCTGCTCAGCAACTTTAAGGGTCTTGAGCAACCCTCCGACTTTTTGGGCCACAAAGACTGGCGCTTCATGTCCCATACTGACTCCATTTGAACCTTCGCGACCTGGCACACACACGCCATTCTTAACAAGTATGAGCAGGAATTGTCGCTGTATCATATAACGTTTTGCTGCGATTTGTAAAGTATCTTATTGAAATAGATGGATGCTCTCTAGTAGGTGACTTAACTTTTAACAAGGTTTTATCCTTATTTGTTGATTGCAAAGCAACTTGTAATGTTCAACAATCATACGGCAATTTGCAATTTGATGAAAGCTTAAATTTCAGTCTACATGCCTATAGTGTTTGCGAAATAATTCGGCCACGCTCTTTTTGAGTGGTCGCAGGCGTCGACTCGAGTAAGCTCCCCTGCCTAATCTAGTATATCGGTGTAACCGTATCCACACTTTCTATGAATACCTTCTTTTGTGTACACCTCGTGGATTTTTATCTACTGCGTAGAGCTATTGACCTCCTCCGTCTTCACCGGTACCACTAATCGACTAGTTGGCATGGCTTAGTGGGCTACAGAAGCGCTACAGATCTAGCGCTGAACGTTAATGCATACTAGCTTTATTTCATTACAAAATACAGTGAACGTTCAGTGCAGCACGGAATAACTTATTTCCACTAGAAAACATAAAGAAAGCAACCTAAAAATTGCTGATCTGTCTTAAATTCTTAATGAAGGCGACAAACGTCGAATATTTTCCCCATATGGCGCATTTTGCGTCCGGACTCTGAGGCGCAAAGGACCTATCTACAATATGAACCAATGAATTCCTACTGTTATTTTTCATCCAAACGTGTCTTTAGGTGGTTGACCGAGATCCCTTAATGTCAAACAAAATGAGAACATTGGTGTCACCATCGTCTACAGTAGGCAAACAATGATAAATCGTGCAACCAAATAAGCATATCATTTTGCGTGTCGTTAATGAATCACTGCATAAGGAATAAGCAGAAAAATAACGCTTGAGAATTTCCGTAATACTTGATCACTACAGAAACGCGGTTTAACAATAGAACGCCTAGAGCGGTCATTTTGACCGCTCAGGGTTGTCATATGTGCATAGTTCCTATATTTTAAAACCTTTTTAACGATATTTCACGAGTCTGAATGGTTTCAGTAGTAATTTATGATTGTGCAGTTTCACTTTAATATATTTTATAGTTTTCGAGAGGAAAAGTTCTTGCTACCGAGAAAACGGTCACAATAGGTTTCTGTCTTCCTTTACAGACGTCACTATTATTTGTGATAATGCAAAATCCCGGTTCGCTGGGCAAAAATACCCCGAAAATGTAATCTACAGTGTTAATCAACACAGGAGTAAAAACGAGGC
>OX104062.1:34353117-34669558 GCA_944474145.2 Dicrocoelium dendriticum | reverse complement strand
AGAGGGCTAAAGATGTCAAGTGTGCGAGCATTCCGAGCGATGCGAGGTCGGAGGTTACTCGTTTCTTTACTGGGATAATGATACCTCGTCTGAAATATGGTTCGTCCAAGATACATGCCATCTTCATTTAGACCTATCTCAGATTCCAGTAAAGCAGCAGTCAAGTGGAGCTCCTGCATCATCAACGGTAACTTTGCAGCTTCAACTGCTTTGGTATTTGAAATTTGCGAAGCTTCTGCGGCCTTTAACCGAAGTTCAGAAGGAAGATCTTTCCGGTTTCTCCGCCATCGATTCAAAACATCCGTTGCTTGTTGCTCTGATTGAAGCACAAGTTTTAGCTTTCTAGAGAAGCATGCTCTATCATTTGGTCAGTTAGGTATCCTGATGTGCGATAGCGCCACAATATTATCCAAAGAAAGTATTTCACGAATGAACCGCCACTGTTCTAAATCGTGTTTTCCGGTCTTTTGAACATCGTGAATTGTATTCACTGGCACACCATGTACGACGAGTATGTTTAGGCGGTCTTGCTTGCAGTGTCTTTTTTCAGCGTTTCTTTTTTACTATCGAGCGCTCCAAGGGACATCAGGATAGATGCGCATCCCACAGGGTCTGTGATTTAGCGCGCTTACTGCGAGTTAAACGTTTTCTACGTCGGTGGAGGTTGCTAGTCTAATTCGAATAAGTCCGCTTTCTCCATAGTGTGGCGAGTTCGGATGACGACTATACCATAAGCGGTTTATGGGTTTGGCATTTACACTCGTCAGCTTGCACATTGAGTTCCATTGGTCTAGGTCGTCCGATAACTTATCCCGCAATGTGATGGCAATAGATTCAGGGACGTTGAAGTGTACAACAGTCTAGGAACTACTGTTGACTCCCATTTTATTGTTCTACAAGGTATGGTACTCGTTTGTCCTGACCTACTGATAAGTATTGATTGCTTGCTTTTTGTCCCCTTATTCGCGCTAACGGTGTTTACAACAGAAGAGGCTGCAACGGCGGTCTCTCGGCGGGCTGTTGCGGTAATCGCTTCCTATGTAACTGATGTCCTGTGGGGCTTTGTCTCGAAAGTAGACATTTGAGCTACAGGTACCGAGGGTTGGTGTTCGGCATCTTCATCCTTGTTAATACTAGGTGTCAGGTCCAGTGAATTTCGCTTAACCAGACGTTTCGAGGGGTGCCTGAGTTTTGTTGGCATGAGTACTGTTCGGCTCTCGCAGGTACGGTCAGTTTTGCCCGCCGTTCTAACAAAGTCGGAGAATATAACGGAGATGGGGACATGGCTGATTGTGTTTCAGGGGAAGCAGATTGTGCAGTATTCCGTTGTTTAGAGACCACTAGGCTTCCACGGGGCACAAAAGCTTCCACTGAAGTATTATTATCGTTCATACTCTGCTCGTCTTCTGCGGTCGAGCGGTCGCACTTCCGGACTAGGATAAGCTAACAATTAACGAGTGGGATGGTGGAGCACCCAGTACGGAACCAAAGGGCATCTTGAGAGCTATTTCGCTCTCCTACCTGTTGTTGGGACACATTTGCACATTTCGGATGATACCATTCCAAACGGTGCGCGCAAGCCAGACCTATTTTAACTACTCAATGACATCCTCCTAACCTGCAGATGCCTTTGGCTTGGAGTTTTTCTGGATTCGCATTTCTGCCATTCAACGTGGTGTTGTTACCTGACCCAATGGGTTGGTTAGCGTTCTGTACGTTTCCAGCTTTGAGAGCGGTGCGCATCGGTCAAACGAGCGTGGTGGTTGCAAAGTCAACTTTACGGTCAGCGTGGTCGCGCGATCCGTGAGATGGGTTATGCAGGCGTACTGGCTGACAACGTCGCAAGGAATGGCGAGTGACTGGAACATGATAACTGCATCTGAACACTGCGCTGAACACAGGTTGAGAGATCAGATATTCGTTTACAGCTGCGTTAAGAAACGTCGAATTGGAATAAGCTTAGGCTTTTCGGACTGCCCCGAGCATTCTGTATCGAGTGGTGTCACAGACAAAGTCAATGGGCTCAACATGATTGAGTTATACACTTGCGTTTAATCACGGATGCGAGTGAAAACGGTTAGTGCTGGCACGGACTTTAATCGCAGAAGATAATTCCACGTATGATGGATCACTATGTAGGACTGGTGATTCCGGTTCCAACGAGCGTACATGATTTATGCTGCGAGAAGATGGAGATGGGCTAGAGAGGAATATTCCGAGTGACCTAGGAGCACGCACGTCACGCGTGTGCTTGGATGACTTTGTACACAGCGCCGACTACCTGATTCAGCGAAAATTTGTCTATGATGACAAAGTGCCTCACGAAGAACATTTGGCTTGTAACTCTGTCAACAAAAATAATCTCCTAATTGAGCATTCCAGAGGCATTTGAAAAATGATGCTTGGTATTCGCCAAATTAGCACGACAGTCGGGGTGGCACAGGGCGCTGAAGAAGCAGCCAACTCTCTACGGATGTAGTATGACACACCTTCTAACGAGATATCCGCCACTATTACATACCTACACCCATAGCACTAATTACAACACTTGATAGCATCGCTTTACTGTCACACCTGTGTAGAAGAAACTGCTCTCATTGAGCATCTATAATTCTTCCGTTGCCGAGGACATTCATCATAGCGCGCTGAAGGTATCATCAACAAAGTTGGTCGGACCCCTAGCGCAATTATTCCAAACCGGCTTAGACGAGCCAACTCTGTCTAGTGTATAATAATCTTGCTTAATAACGCCAATTTTCAAACTTTGCGATCTCTTGGAACCCGTAAACTATCACCCAGTGGACCTCTTCCTCAATGGGTGTAGAATTAATCATTGCTGATGCTTTAGCTGACCATCTAGAATGCCACGACACAATAGCACCTGAGCAGCACGGTTTCCGACAACACTGTTCATGCACGACCAACCTACTGATCGCACGTAGTAGTTGGACGGAAGGGGCCGGCAAAGGAACAGTGACTGAAGTCATTCTGTTGAGTTTCTCCAGAGCCTTTAACCGACTGGACCACCATATTCTACTGCACAGGTTTGCAATCTATGGACTTAGAGACCCAGTCCTTGGATGCTTTAGGAGCTTTCTGCAGAATCGGCAATTGCCGTTTAGAACTCGAACTGCACTGTCTGATCTGATTCATGTCAAGTGTGGAATTCCATAACTATCAGTCCTGGGGCCGCTTTGTGTTTTCCGTGTCCGTTAATAAAGCCTACGCATTTGATTATCTCACATTCCTTGTTGTTCGCTGCTGATGTTAGCATATGGCGGGCGATCATTGACCAGGGCGATTACGATACACTTCTGCGAGATTTGGACAGAGCGTATAAGTGGGTACTTCATAATCTGACCCAGTTTACTTTTTCACCAGCCAAACATCAGGTACAAACTTAGAGACCATGTCCTGTAAGCAGTCAGCCAGCAGCGCGACATTTGCCTAGTAATCCAGGCTGGGCTGGGATGCTCAGCAAAAGCTGAGGTGAAGTCGAAGACTGAAAATCAACACTCTGGCATGCTGCCGAGGGCCTTCGACTGATCCATCTGTCTTTTCAAAGTTGCTAAACACATACGTTCGGCATTATGATAACTAGGCAATCCAGGCACGAAGCCCTTACACAAATCAGATCTTCCAGTACTCTGGACTCCACAGCGAAGAGTAACTAAATAAGTCAATTGGTTGTTTTACCTTCCATATCAAGTTGGGCTGAGGACAATAAGGTTGTACAGCGTTCAGTATCAGCGCCTATGTGGCGAAATAATAATGGCCTACCAGATTTTGAGGAAGCCAAACCATCTCTAACACAACCTACGGCAACTTAGTCACAACAAGAATTTGAGGGGCCACCAGCTCAAGTCGGCCGCACAATACAGTCGGATAGAATTTCGGCGAAACATTTACTCCCTTTGTATGTGCCAGCCATAGAACACCCTCCAAATTACGTTGCTTCCGTCCCTAGTTTAGCTGTGTTTAAAAAACTCCTTGACGTGGCCCTAACCCACCTACATTACGGTATATGATCTATGTACATCGAAGGAAGATTTAATGTGGACAACTCTGCACCAGTTCGCTTGTGTACAACCGTGGTCGGCTGTTTTATCCATGCGTCGGTGGGAAGGCTGTGATGAGTCCACCAACACGCTCTACATTTTATCACTTTGTTTTCTTTTCACTATGCTGTGGTTCTCATTCTGGCAATCCTATGGGAGTTAGTAAGCAACAGCTTTTTTTTACCCGTAATATACCATCATTTCATTTTAGGTCTAGCTACAAATCTACATGTGAGTATGTCCAATGAATATCGTAAGGAAATAGTGCGTTATCACTGTGGTATTTAGCATTCTTACTCTGCCGAGTGCTGGTTCAAAGAATTTATCTTTCGGAAATAAGGCAATTTGTGCCATCCACCTCACGTTTTGCAGATCAGCAATCCCTGTCCGACTTATATTGCCCTATTGATGCGTCGGAGCCAGGTAGAGCTGGGCGAAATTAGAATCCTGGCGAATCTAAACAGTGAAATATACTCCGTACATTTGAATTACGGGACACTCAAGGGCTTACGACTAATGAGAGGAGAAGAGCCCATGGGCATGGTGTTAGCCCCTGGGACGATGTTTACGATCGTAAACCACGGTTCACTCAAAAATCTGCCACCCTTACAACCGTGTAACTCCGGGTTCCAGATGTAAATCGGTGTTGGAAAGATGTTTGTTTAAAACCGGGCACAATGAACGAGAATTCAGCCCATCCAACGCCTGTAAACAAACCAAATCTGATGGGCCGAGATTGTATGCAATGGTTTCCGGAGGCAATGGAGTTTAACAGAATCATTGTTGAGCAAGGTAGCCCGGACTGATTGTTGAATGAGTTTTCATTGCCGTTTGAAGAGAGACTGGGGAATATGCTACGCCCTAAAGCTTCTATCAAACTACGGGACAATGCTGACCTTACGTTTCACAAAGCGCTCATGATGCCCTGTGCGACATGTCCTAAAGTCGAAGCAGAGTTTCTACCTCTACAATCGGAAGGACTAATAGCTCCAATGCAACATTCGGATTGGGATACACCGATTTTATCTGTACTCAAAACTGAAGGATCCATCTGCGTCTGCAGAGAGTACAAACTGACAGTGAACCAGTGATTGAAGATGGAATTACATCCACACAACTACTGTGGATTTGTATTTGATATTAGTCGGGGTTAAACATTTGCCAGATTGGACATTAGTCATGTTTATTGCCAGGTTGCACTTAATGACGGCTTACGGGAAATGACCCCCTTGCAAATTTTCAATACAGTCGTCACCCATTCGGAATTATTTCATCACCCAGCATTTCCCAGCTGACAGTGGATGACATAGTTTGTATATACCGTTCACTTGAGCATACTTGGATGAGCTCATTATTTCAGGTTGCAGGGACGAAAACCTGTAAGAGTGGATTGCAACAAAAGCAGTTCAAGTCTGCGTTTCTAACCGATTCAGTTTGCTGCTTTAGTTACAAATTAGACAACATGGGTCTACATTACTTGAAAGATAAACTAGCTCATATTATACAACCACCGCAGATCAAGAATAGTGACCAATTAAGATCATACACAGGAATGTCGTCATACTATCGTTGCTTCCGATCAGATGCGCCCACCACATAAGCTCCGCTGAACAAACTGTTCCACAAATACGCCCAATGGTTGAATTGGGAAACTATCGGTTGGTGTAGACCTTGGGAAACTTTTCGTTTTTAACACAACGGCTTCGAATACCTGACACTATTAAAATACCCGGCCGTGGATAAGCATGCATTAGACAAGGGGGAACCAGATCGTCTTGGATACTTCAGAAATTATTAGGAGGGTTGTAGGAGCAACGCCCCATCGGTTGGTTTCCAAGGCTGTGCGACTCACGAAAACCGACAGCTGCACCAACGGGATGGATGGGCAGCAATCCCCGTGAATAGAGAGTGATCTTAATCTGGCGAGTTTGGCGATCGTGGAAACGCCAATCCGGTTAGAAGGCAAAATCCGACTTCACATCGTCAACAATATGGGCTTATTTGTCAAGGAGATTATGTCCGAAGGAACACATTATTACCCCACTGAGTACAATCATTTGTGATGACATCCTAGCATGCAACTGTGGTAACGTCTTGGCGCACGCCCCTATTATCGAGATTATCGTTCTTGTTCGATATAAAACGCTTTTGCAATTGTATACTAATTAACCTAGACTGACCAAGCTATTTTATCAAGCGCGAAAAGTTGCCCAACAAAGACGCATACCGATTGTTACCAAATCTCTCTGAACTCATGACTTCTCGATCGGTTCCGGGGTATCTTTCAAGATTTTGAAAACAAATCTGACTTTATTTATGCAGAACGCGGGTGGCATCCGCACCTGTGGAAGTCTATTACTGTAGCACAAAACCGTTAATAATGCAGTGTGGTACATCTTTACTTGCAGTCGGAGCTGTTTTAGGTCACGTAATCTCGAATGGTGTTATTCATCTGATTGCATTTATCTCATGTACTATAAACTAGTGGAAAATAATTACTACTAGCTGTACAACCAAACCCTATCAAGAAGTCGTAGTTTCAAGAGATTCCATTAGTACATTTGGGATAGACTTTTTGAGATACAAGGGAATCACAAGCTGAGGATATCTTTCTTGAGCGAATCAAATCGGCTCGAGGAGATATTCTCCCCCAGAATGCATCTTTGTGCATTAATCTTAAGCGCATACAAATACCACATTTCGTGCAGCGGATGTATTGAGCAGGTAACCACAGATTGAACTAGCGAAATCATACAGGTACCGGTGGATTTGATTCGTCTAATGTGACGTTTAAACATTACTATCTTTTTCTTTGGCGGTATATGTCAAAGAAACGATCACGAATCGACGCTTTTCTCCGTAGTATACTTTATATATGGGCTGCTCATAGCGTTTCTGTCCATCGAAAACCCTACAGACTCCGTACAAAGGAGTTAATCCTGGCATCAGCCTACGACTGATAACTCTTCGTCTGCGATTTGGAATAGGTAAGTTTACCACTTTCATTGGCACGTACCGTCCCACCATATGTCATCATGATGAGACGATGGACCAGTTTTATTCTCATTTATCCTCCGCAATCCAGTCTGAGCCGAAGAGGGACTAGCCATTCCTGTCAGGTGATTTTAGCGCGGGCGTTGGGCGTGATGCCGCAGATTAGACAGCAGTAATCGATCCGTATGGCATTGGCACAGCCAATGGGAACGGTGGCCGGCTGCCCTCACTGCGCGCCACCCGCGGCTGACGATCACGAACTCGCAGTTTGAACTGGGCGCGAGTGATATAGATATTTGGACGCTTCCACAGAATGTTCATGCTCATCTGCTCGGTTGTCATTGTACGCCAGCGTGACATGTATGTAGTACGAATGACAGGTGCACTGCGTAGAGCTGAGTGTGACACTAATTACAAGTTGGTGCGCACTAAATTGTACATGTACTTTCCTATGTCTACGTATCGCTTACCCGCCGTGAATCAGTGGCGAAAAGATGACCTTCTTTCGCTTGGTGCTGTTGAGAAGAGGGTGGAAATGCGGAAGGCAATGGCTACCAGACTTAGCGATCTCGAAACATTGAGCGACCTGTGGCACCACATCCGTGACCGGGTGACTGTTTCTGCCTAAAGAACGATCGGGAGCGCTAACTGGAAGCGGTTCGACTTGTTTGATGAAAGCGGTGCGAGTATTGACGCACTGGTGTAAGCGAAGAATGCAGCATTCGCTACATACGGGCTGGCCCAGTTGAATGCCATAATAGCCCATTCTGCAAACTTCGACGGCCATTGACTCGAGAGCTCCATTGCATCAAGAATGCGTAGTAGACGGAGAAGTTGAAGCTGATGGAATGTCATGCCGAACGCCGCCAACGAAAGAACTCTTTGACTCCCTTAACGCTGTGTATGGACCCACGTTGCAGCTGCTGAAAACGCTGATAACCGCAACTCAGCGTTTCCCGTGATTTGGTCAATGCAGATATAACGAAAGCACTTCGACTGTCTTACAAAAATCCGTTCTGGGCTATGTTGCACGGGTTGCAACAGCAAAAGAGGAAGATGTGTCTTGCTGACACAACGACGCTGGATGTGGCGCACAAAGCACTTGCTCAGACACGAAACGGCAGGTGCGCCGGGGCCGACGGGATCCCGCCTGAAGTGTTGAAACATGGTGGACTCGCGTTGGTAACTGCGCTGCACCACTTGTTGCAACGCGAGTAGATTGAGCGGGAAGTGCCGGTTTATCTACAGGATGCGCTTTTGCTACCAAAGTACAAGGGTAAAGGCAGCAAGCAAGGATGCACAAATTATGGTGGCATCAACCTGCTGTTGTGTGGGTTAAGTGGTCGCCGGAATCCTACTCAACTGCCTCATCACTCAGGTCCGTGAACCGAACATGGCGTAAGAGTAATGTGAATTCCGCAGCACTATGGATTTGGCGTTTGTTGTTCATCAATTGCCGGAGAGATGATTTAAGCGAAACCAGCCATTGTTTTGCTGTTCGAAGATTTCACCAAGGCATTTGTTATGATGAACCTCAAGGCACTGTGGCTGGTAGTGGGTATCCAAGTAATTTTGTAATGTTAGTTATAAATAGCTAAATAAATAAATTTGCAATTCTACCAACAAGCGGTATACGGGCGCTAGCCAGGAGCGGTCGATGTGCACAACAGTGTCTTATGTTTTATGTGGTTAAGAGATGATAACAGAAGTAACAACAAATATAGGATTTCAGCTTTTAAAATTTCCCTTGGACTATCGACCCGAGCACTCGAAATGCAAAACGTACAAATATTTGTACCCTGTATCAAATTTTCTGGGTAGCGAATCTCTAGAGTAGTATAAAGAGGAGTGAGGGCGAGTAGGCTGCATAGACATATGCCTAACTTCATGGGTAATGAAAAGCTAAGATGACTATAGGCTACTAGATCCTCATATATTAGTAAACCTGCTTCTGTCGTGCGCCAAGTTTCTTTAACACATTTGCGTTATAAGGAAGTCTCTAGAGAATTTCGGAACTTGGTATGGTTAGAGCCCTGCGTTCTTGTAGTGGTAGTGTGTTCCACAGATGTGCATATTCCACTAAAAAGCAATTCGATCAGTTTTTATGACGATCAAGCAACAAGTAGTCGCCATTACGGATTGGACAGATGACAGTCTTCCTTATCTCGAGGGCGGTGCTTGCCGTGAGAATCAGCTTATTTATAATGTTAAAGAGAAGGAATTTGTTCTGAAATCGTCTCAGACAAAGGGGATCTATTCGGAGGTGACGCAAACGATCATAGTAACTCAGGGTTGAGCAGTGCCATATGAATACCTTGCTAAATTATCGTTGGACATTTCCCAAAAGCTATTTTGTCATTCTTTGTTAGTGGGCTGAAATTGATAGTACAATACACTAGAGTAGGCTTTACGCATAGTTTGAATAACTCAAGTCGTGTTTCAGGGAGGGAAAATGTTCTACTGATTTAAGCGGATATTTATCTGGCTTTTGCACCATGGTAACGTAAATGTACAGAATA
This sequence comes from Dicrocoelium dendriticum, assembly GCA_944474145.2. NCBI lineage: Eukaryota > Metazoa > Platyhelminthes > Trematoda > Plagiorchiida > Dicrocoeliidae > Dicrocoelium > Dicrocoelium dendriticum. The sequence continues at coordinate 34,659,987 of OX104062.1, read as the reverse complement.
ATTGAAGGATTTATAATGCCTAATTCCCAAGCCCCGAACTGAATCAGAGGTTGGAATCACCTTACCAACTAGCGTGCTAGAGCCTTCCGGGTTGCGACCTATGTACACAAGTAGTTGAGATTTGCTTGCGGAAAATTTCATTAGGAGATTTTCACTAGAGATATTCAGTGCGAGTAGGTCTACACGTATGTTTCCCATACATTGTTGTAGTAGAATGCCTGCGCTAGGGATGTCCAAACTTTTCTCAAGGCGGTCACATTTTCTGAGGTATAAATAGGTCCGGTCATATTACATCTGACAAGAAGATGTTAACCAAAACTAACATATGTTATAAATATTTTATTGCGTTTTTAGTTTAAAGAGTGAAACTGAACTCTTGAATACAGTAAACTGGTCAAGTCAGGTTCAATGTTACTGGTTTTGATACGCAAGTCATCACGTAGATGAAAATCATGTAGTTTGGTCCTCACACGGTTCTTGTTAGAATACAACATTGTGAATGTATGCTCACACAAGTACGTTGAGAGTTTGCCTAGCAAATTTTCTAGGTTTGGGATTTGTCTTTATCCAGACGGCGGTCATCATCGATGGGAGAGAGAGCTGTTGCTGCCCGCTGCGATATGCAACATCACGTTACAGCTCATTGCATTTGAATATTGATGTTGCTTTGTTGTATTTTCGTTAGGATTTTCTGAAGTGATGGAAAATGTGTGATATTAGACCGCGTTTGAGACAGCTGTCCTTAGAATAGTTGCAGCTTATTCCTGAAGGCTTTGATGTGCGAATACAGTTGGTCTAACACTGTACTGAAGGCTCGTCTTCATTATGTTCAGGTGTCATGTTATATCTACCAAAAACCCTAAATCAGCCAGTTAAGCAGGATCAGATAGTTATGACATTGATTGTTTCTTATCTTCCATGAATTGCCCATGTTCTTTTTTAAGACAGTAGAAGCCATTAAGTACAATCCCTCTGCTAAGCCATCTTACATAATTGTGGTACACCATCTCTTCGTATTTATCCGGCTTGTGGATTAGAATCTGCTGAAACTGACGATGAAACTGGACTGTCGAACGAAGATATTTGATAGCTTTTATCAATAGCTTCATAACATGATCACGCCTAAGATTTTTGTCACAAATAACTTGTTTGTGAATAATGCAGTGGGGTTTAATGGCCTTATCCCCTCTACGATGACTTTGTTAGAGACAAGTGTAGGTAATCCACGGTTCTCGCCAGCTATGGCTAGGGCGCCGTAAGTAACGACTTTAGAAACATTTTCATTGTTATTTCAATGTCATTGCCGAAGAATTAGAGGCAAATAAATCTCTTTCTCCTGTTTACTCCTTAAGACTCTGTAGGTCAAGTAATTTCCCACTCAAGTACATGTCATCGTTAAAATCTTACAAGCAATGCGAAACGGGAAAGTGTCAGATACATCAGTGTTTTCATTATAGGCTATCAAAAAAGTCAAATGTTGCTCCTTTTGCTTCTACTTGTCTGAGGGGATGTCCACTTCTGCGAACCACATTGTTGCCTGCCAGGCAAATATTGGCAAACGCTTTTTCACATGACAGATATTTTCCAGATGTTTCATCGTATATTCTTTAAAAAATTCATTTTCAATACATAGGTTGCAGTGTTTCGCTACTATTATTATTATTATTATTATTCTTATTCTTATTATTACTATTATTATTATATTATGATACCTAACTATGATAAAGCGCGGCTCACCCTCCACTGTCTTGCATGTTGTGAATGTGCAGAGAACAGGGCTGGCCCCCAGAGCAACGACTTCCTTTGCAAGCCGCCACCAATCGAAGTGGCATGTAAGCTGCTAAGTAGACTACTGATTATTTGTAAGTAGTAGGGGGATTTATTGGGTTTTGTATAATTTCGTCGCAGTTAGACACAGGCAGACAGCCACCACACGTCCAGGAAAGCGCCAGACGACCGTTTCGTCCTTTTGGGACTTGCAAAGGAAGTCGTTGCTCTGGGGGCCAGCCCTGTTCTCTGCACATTCACAACATGCAAGACAGTGGAGGGTGAGCCGCGCTATATCGCAGTTAGATATCAGTCATGGCGGTCCGCTGCCGTCGCCCATGGCTCAGTGACCTAAGTCGCTGACTCGCAAGAGTAAGGTCGTGGGTTCGAATCCGGCAGGATTCGGCGGGTGCGCGCTACTGACGAGTCCCAAAAGGAGGAAACGGTCGTCTGGCGCTTTCCTGGATGTGTGGTGGCTGTCTGCTTGTGTCTGACTGCGACGACATTATACAAACCCCAATAAATCCCCTACTACTTACAAATACTTCATATATATATATATATATATATTTGTTATGATACATCCATGCCGATCTCCTTCCATTTTCCTGCCTCCGCCATTCCACTGTTCAGTGATAAAAGTTCGGTATCTAAGAAGCCAATTCGTTGTCACTTCCTAGTACCGCACAAAATGAATGAATGAATGAATTTTCCTAATCTTATGGTTTTGTTTATAGATATGAAATATTTTGATATTCAGCATACTCATTTTATTAGTGGAACTTTTCCGCTTTCTTCCTGCTTAGATTTGACGTGCAATTTGTGAATACATTTCATTTGCAAATCCCTGTTGCATTGGTTAAAAATCTGTGTGGCTGATGACTTGTGAACCTGCCGAAAAGATTATGTCGAATCATGCCTTAACACTTGCGTGCACAATTCTTCGCAGCAGTCAGAATCGCGTTCGTCCCCAAGCGTGGGGTCTACTTCCCAGCTGAATAAACTATAAGTCTTCGTTACTTTGCTATCTCTGGTTAATTAAATAGGCCTAGCTATTTGGCATCCATCACTTTCACGGCCACAAATTTAAGTATGCTGCGGAAAATGCTTTGAATCCAGTTGTATTAGCTCTTTATCTAGGTTTTACTTAACATTTTATACCCTTCTCAAGAATAATTTTGGTGCTACCTTATTAGAGTAACTTTTCTTGTATTTATACATGTTTTATCCTTTTATTTAGTGGAAACTGACTGCAGTATGTGATGTAGGCTCAACATTCCCTTTCTGTTCAACTATAGTAGTTTGATTCGGACTATGGTTGTTCATCTTTGAATATGTCCAGGTGCTAGTTGGGTATGGTTTTTTGCAGTGTGCTCGTCAACGTGAACAACAACATGAACGCCACTGTGGCGTGACACCTTATTTGTTATTATAATGAAGCGGTGGCGCTTCTGATTGACTGGAGGGCATACGTAGGAATCAATATGAACTACAAGCAGTGACTCTACAAAAGCTTGCCATGAAACCTAGAGACACAACACCTAAAAAATCAGTGAGTTAAAATTGTCATTTGCGTTTCTTTTACTTACCAGTACTCTAAAACAAAAGCACGGTCAGTGTCATTTGCAATACTCATAGCTGGTAAATTTCAGATTTCCTTATAGGCAGGGTGCTTATCCAATTGCGATCGGGTGTGGCATCCAAATAATATGTGAGAGTTCAAATTGCTTCGTTAGAAGTTTTACTGTGGCTTATACACAAACGGCACTTCGAAGCAATGTTTTGGTGAAGGTTCACTGAATGGTTAGAAAATAACACATCAGACACGCGTTTATTTTTTTCAAGGTTGCTCTTAGAGAGCTCTAGTAATTAAGGTTTGCCAACCGACTGAGTTAGCGTTACGCAGGCGTGCATTGGTGGAATTTACTTTTTTGTAAGTTCTGTGGTTGGCTGCAACCTAAATCATGATCCAACTTGCTAAAATCAAAATGGGCTAGCCCTGCTGCTATACCTTTTCCGAAAAATAAGGTGCGATTATAGTGTGTCACCACTTACTCTAGTTAGTTTTAATTTATAGTGATCCTTAACTCGTTACGGTTTAAGCGTGATGGAATATCGGTCTTTATTAGTGCTGCAACTTCCAACTGCCCATTCGTTTTGGATCTTCACGGAACCGCACTTTACACCACTAGCTGCTCTTGCTGAGACGCTCTCCATTTCTCGTAGTCCTTTTAACACAATTTCGGTCTAGCTGCCTCGCTCTTTTTCGCCATTCTGAATATGGCACTGCTCTTACGTGTAAGCCCTGTCGACCAATTTGCGAGTCACATACCAAAGACCCGTAATAAAGCAGCATTTTTGGCTTGAAAATACCACAGTTCTGGGTCACAGATATAAGCAGACAAAATATTTCCAACCCCGTGATCAGTTCATGGCTGTGTGCTGCACCGGCAAACACGTACTTTCAGTATTTTGCAACATTGGATTTTACGGTTGTTTTAACCTTCAACCTGTTCACTTGTTTTACTGACACATAATCGTTTTGGTGAGTAACTTGCTGTACCGTTTCTCACTCTGGTTGATTCGCTTCCTATTTTTGTAGCCAGCACAATATACGTTTGGTTCAGTCGCTTCCAACTTCAATCCATTCGCGTATTTGATAAGTCTCTTACGTGTCATTGATTAACGACTAGTATCCCAGGCGCCACCCAACAATTGGTGACCCGGTCCAGGACACGCCGTCCGCCATTTTGCATTTTCATTCTGGTGAGCTCATTCCAGTGACGCTTTGATTTCTTACTTGTAATTATATTGTTTTCTCATCTACCACACTTTTATTCGCTTGTTGCAATTTATGCTATAGAGAATAATCCATCTCCACACGTGGTTGGCGCCGTAGAGTCTGTCATGGTCAATACAGTTGAGTTAGCCCCTACACCTTTTGGGAAGAATGATCCTTCGTTATGGTTTGTGCGCCTGGAATCAATTTTTTTACTTTCATAGGACTTCACCTGATTTCGCCATGTATAATCAGCTAATATCTCGCTTTTCTCAGTGTGTATGCTCGCAGGTGAAAGACATCATATTTTGCCCCCCACTTGTAATGAAATACGAGATTCTTAAACAGGCTATTATTCAGCGCATCACGCCATCTGACGAGGTCAGTCTGCAGCAACTAGTTAGCGATCTGCAACTGGAATATTGGAGTCGTCAGCCTAGTTGTACAAAATGCAACCGATCATCAGCACGTCCAACATGTACTTAGGTACACTCCGTGAGTTGTGGATGCAACGCCATACTGAAAGCACTCAGGCTATCCTTCAAGTAGCAGGGGACCTGCCACTCACAACACTTGTAGCTCGGGCAGATCGCGTCTTCGAACGGCACCAGCCAGAGTCTGAAACCAAAGCACCTAAGGAGATTTGTGCTGGCGAAACCACATCGACACTCGCGACTAGTCAGCCGTCGGTAATAGACTCATTATCATCGCAGATAGTGACGTTTCAGCGCCAGATCGAGGAGCTCACTTTAAACCGTAAGCACTGCAGCGGTTCTGGATCATCGCCACGTCGCACAAAACCTGAAGCCACAGGTTACGGCTTTTATCACTCGCGTTTCGATGATAAAGCCCGTAAGTGCGTACAGCAGTGTAGCTACTCCGCTATAGATTATCCGCCACATCTGCCTGGAATGGCCACGAAAGTCGACAAAACCCAATGTCGTTACATCTACATTAGGGATTATGATTCCGAGACCCAGTTTTTAGTTTATACCAGGGCGGAAGTCAGCTTCATTCCCCGTATTCCAGGGGAGTCTGTCGCTTCTTTGTCGACAAGCCTAAATGCTGCCATCGGCACGCCAGTAGCCACCTACGGTAATCGGTCGCTTACCCTAGACCTAGGTCTTTGGCGCACGTGCCGTTGGCTATTTACCATTGCTGCAGTCCCCTTTGCTATCCTCGACATTGAATTTCTCAGGCATTTCGACCTCTTGGTCGATGCGAAACGCTAGATGCTAGTCGACACGGCAACCAAAGTGTACGTGGCATTACCGCCGATATCGCATCTAACACCGGTCTACGCCTTTCCCCAAAACTTATCAGACTACAACAACCTCTTTTCCTAGAATTCGGAGCTTGTTCAGCTAATGAACGCAGCTTCGCCCACGGCACCCCTAGTCAGGCACCACATACGGCCGAATTGGCCACCCGTCTCATGCCGTACACGCCGACTATCGTCCGAGAAACTAAAGATAGCTAGGGTGAAGTTTTACCAAATGCTCAAACTAGGAATAATCCGCCCTTCAGACAGTCCTTGGTCCTCTCCCCTGCAGATGGTCCCCAAGCAATCTGGTGACTGGCGACCTTGCTGTGATTATCGCGCATTCAATCGGCTAATCCTCCCAGATAGGTATCCCATCCCACACATGCCGGACCTTACCGCATGCCACACAGGTAAGACGATCTTCAGCAAGATCGATCTAATTCGCGCCTATCACCACATACCTTTAGAAATAAAGCACATTCCTAAAACAACAGTTATCACTACTTTCGGCCTGTTTGAATTTTTAAGAATGCCATTGTTGGAACTGTTAGGATGCCAGTTGGACTGTGCAGCGCCGCACGAACCGTCCAACTGTTCACCCACGGTGTCACTCGTGACCTAGACTACGCTTATTCATACCTCAATGATATTTTAATAACCAGTTCATCGGAACAAGAGCACCCCAAGCATCAACGAACTCTGTTCCAGCGCTTGACCCAACATAGTGTCACAGTCAACCCGACTAAGTGCGACCCCGACAAATCAACGGTAGAATTCCTAGGCCACCTCGTTTCATCGCCTAGCATCGAAGTCCATTATGATAAGATGCAGGCAATCAAGGACTTCCCAGCTCCGACTTCCTTCAAGCACCTCCTTCGGTGTTGTGGTTCAGTCACCTATTATCGACTCTTCATTCCGCGCTGCGCGCAACTGATGCCGCTCCACAGTGACCTAGTCAGAGGGAATGAAGGTAAGTTCGCTTTCCCTAACAAAGCACAGACAGCCTTAACAGAGCTCAAGGATGCTACCTCCAACATAGCCCTCTTCGTTCATTCCGAATCGACTGCACTGCTTTCTATTAAGACTGATGCCTCAGACGTCGGGGTAGAAGCCGTCCTCCAACAACATATTGGTGGGCAATGGCAATTCCTTGGGTTGTTCTCCAAATGCCTGCAGCCAGCGCAATCCCGTTACAGCACATTTAGCAGAGAACTGCTCGCCATTTACCCAGCCATTCGTCACTTCCGGCACACACTTGAAGGCCGCGCTTTCACGGTCTACACTGAACACAAGCCACTCATCTTCGCCTTCAACTTTATTTGCGACAAATATTCACCACGGGGAACCTAGACATTTAGACTGTCACTCAGTTCACTGCTGACATACCTCATGTTTCATGTGTCGATAATCCCGTCGCTGACGCTGTCTCACGCGTCAATCTCACACTCTAGTCTTTACCTGCCGTCGACCTTGCTATCATGGCATCGGCTCAGACTCAAGATGAAGACATACGACGCACTATGCAATTCACTTCGCTGCATAGGCAACCTATTCCTCTCAAAACCACGGACGGAACCATTCTTCGTCGTACTTCCATAGGTTGTCCTAGGCCCATTGTGCCTGTCGCCTGCAGAGACACAATCTTTGACGCACTGCACTCACTAACATATCCAGGTATCCGTGCATCTTTGAAACTGGTCACCGAACGTTTCTTTTGGCCACGCGTAAACAAAGATGTTCGTACCTAGGTTCGCGCCTGCCTTCAATGCCAGCGGTCCAATATTCGTCGTCACACCCGTAGTCCTCTGCGTTCATTTCCTACCCCAGACTCTCGCTTCTCGCATGTACACGTAGAACAGGGAAGTCTATTGCCTCCTACACGCCAATCAGTATATTCTTACATGTATTGACCGCTTCTCTAGATGGCCAGAACCCATTCCCGTAAAAGACTGCACAGCTGAGACTGCTGTCTGGGCCTTCTTAGACCGGTGGGTATCGCGCTACGGATGCCCGTCCACCATTACAACTGACAGAGGAAAGCCTTTCGTATCTTCGCAACTCGATATGTTCTGCGACATTATAGGCGGTCGCCGCAGTCATACCACAGCGTGTCGCCCAACAGCCGACGGGTTAGTTGAAGGCTTCCATAGACGGCTTAAAGCCCCGCTCTGCTCCTCCTCCGATCCTAGATGGAGCGAAAACATTTCGCTTCTACTCTTAGTCATTCGCAGCAGCATCAAAGCCGACTTGCAGTATGCACCATCAGAGCTGGTTTACGGCACAACGCTCAAGTTGCCAGCAGAATTCTTTTCACTTCCCGCATTGTTGGGTATGCCTCCGCCTAACTTTGTGTCTTCCCCAGCTCAACGCATGCGTTCACTACGCCCGACTCCGCCCCGCGAGCAGACTAGAAATGTACAAATTTACAGTGGACTCTCTACCTGCACTCACGTCTTCCTGCGCATCGACGCAGTGCGGCGCTCTCTCCAGCCTCCCTACTCTGGCCCTTTCAGAGTTCCGCAACGGACTCCGAAATTTCCTGCTTTTCGCCGATGACGTCAAGATATGGCGGGCGGTTAGTAACAAGCCAGATCGCGACCTGCACCAAAATGACCTAGAGAGCATTTACGAATGGTCAAAGAGAAACATGCTTCAATTGAACATAGCTAAGTGCAAGGTGATACATCTGCATCACCAACCGGTGAGCGCTTACATACTTGGAGACCACACCTTGGAGAAGGTCTCTCAAGAGCTTGACCTGAGTGTATTGGTACAGGAAGATCTCGGGTGTTCAATACAAGCAGAAAAGGCGACGAGAACCGGCAATCAACAAGTCGGCCTTCTTCGCAGAGCTTTCGGTCGGTTGGGACTCTCAGTCTTTCCCCAAATGCTTAACGCCTACATGCGACCGCACATGGAATATGCTATTCAAGCGGGGCAGCCGTGGCAGAAACAGGATCTTGTTGCTCTCGAGACTCCTCAACGAAAGATAATCAAGAACGCCAGGAGCCACTTTCATCTGCCCTATCAGCTCAGACTGAAATCTCTAAGAATATACAGCAGTCGATATCGGCTTTTGCGGAGGGTTTACCAAATTCTAACGAACCCAAACCACATTTGCCGTCCGCTGCTAGAATTGAACCACAACACCAACCTAAGAGGTCACCCTCTGAAACTAACAATTCAGTATAACCAGCCTGAATGCCGTGGAAATTTCTTTTCTATACGCGTGTGCCAGCCTTGGAACACCCTCACTAATTATGTCGTCTCTGCTCCAAATCTGGCGATTTTAAAAAGCGAGTTGACGCGTTGTCTCAATTAAATTTCATTTTATGAAATGTTATCCAGGGGCTACAAAACGCAATCAAACGGTGTCTTGCCAAACTCCCAACCAATGGATTTGTGGATTTATACGTTTAATACGCAAACATCTCCGCTATTCTGCATAAGTCTATGGATAATCCACCGAAAATCTTTTCAATTTATCATACAATTCACTTTTCGCAATAATTTCCACCCCACGGGACTTGTTAAGTAATGCATTTTTACCCGTAATAAACCATTGTTCAATTGTTCCATTTTACTTTATACCAGAGGGGTCACCGAACAACCGTGTCCATCGACCGCCTGAAAGGAGCTTTCTTTGACGAAGCACTTGCAACCCATCCTGATGCTATCACACAAGCACCCGCACCTGCGGTGACTTCCCGAGCAATGGATATTCCGAAACCCACCGTTCCCCTTTACCCTCAACCTACCCCGCCTCAACCCCAGGAAACTGACGGACGCCGTAGATAGAACAAAAGTCCGGTCCGTTTTTCAGATTTTGTAAACTTTTGCTATTTCTAGTAACACGCCTTTTCGTCTTTAGTAGTAGTCGTGCGTCTCAGCCACAAACCTTGTGCAATATCGGCAAAAAGCCAAAACATTTTGAAAACTTAAAAGGCGTATTTTCTTTTGTCGTGCATGCCATGTACCCTCTCCGGCGTCAATCCACCCCCGAATGTTGCCCACCCCTTCTGGGTTCTACCTTCCAGCAACTCAACCGCTGGAACTGCCAAGGCAATTCTCCAGTGACTCGCCAACCGGTTCAACGCAACCTTCGAGTGACTCGTCAACTGACCCAAGGCCCCCTTCCTGACCACGAAACTGTCAGTCGCCCTCGGCCTCAGACTGCCACGAAGGGGTTAGTCTCCAAACGCCTGGCTAGGCATTGCCGACGATGATGCCGGATTTCTTCGTGTGACAAGGACGCCTGCATTACTTTGTGAGGCGAGGACCGGGGACTAGAGTGCGGTGGGGTGAGTGACAACTCCCAAACGCAACGTCGGGTCTTCAGTGGTGGGAAGGTCCAGTTGGCCTTTTATCTGGACTATCCAGTTTTGTTTGCAGTCCGACCAGCCCGCCCTGACGACCCATTGATGATGCACTCTAGTCCACACGATCGTAATAAATAACGAATAACAAAAGCCTGGACCCAGAGAACTCTGCTACACACCCCACCTTGGAAACCCTTGTCCAAGCCCATGCAAATAATCGCGTGCATCCTCACCTTCCGTTTTCCCCCGCTAACAGCTCCATCGAAAGTTTCCATCGTTTAGCCTTCTAAGGGGCCCTTGTAGTGTACCGAAAAACACGTACTTTCAGTATTTTGCAACATTGGATTTTGTGGTTGTTTTAACCTGTAACATGTCCACTGGTTTTACTGACACATAATCGTTTTGGTGAGTAACTTGCTGTACCGTTTCTCACTCTGGTTGATTCGCTTCCTATTTTTGTAGCCTGCACAATATACGTTTGGTTCAGTCGCCTCCAATTTCAATCCATTCGCGTATTTGATAAGTCTCTTACGTGTCATTGATTAATGACTAGTATCCCAGGCGCCACCAAACAGCTGTCTTACTTTCGGGTCTTGATCGGTTCCTAATTACTTCGGTTAAGGCATTAAAAAGACATAATCCTAATAAAACTGGTAGTTTCTTTTTAAGTGTCGCCAGCGGGTCATCATTAGTCTACGTTTCCATTTAGCTAAATAACTGACCTCTGCTCCGTGTGCTTCTTTGTTTTTCATCTAACGATTTTCGAAATCTCTAAACGCAACGTAGCAGAATGGCCAGCTATAAGAAAACCGTTACATTCCTAACTTGTCTGTTACTTACTTTTTCTTGTCGTGCCGGCCTGATTTAAATTGTCAATAATCACGTACTTAATGTAGTAACACTGAAAATTTCGTACTATTAAGCCCAAGCCATTTTGGTTTACATCGTACTGTGATGGAGCTACCTCCATTGATATACCATTGCGCTTCACACATCTTGTAAGCAGAAGAAATAGGATTAGAGTAGTAATGGAATGAACAATGAACAATGATTGAACAATGAACAATGATTTATAACGGGTAAAAAAGTAACTGCTTGACATGTCCCGTAGGGCGGTTAGAGTGAGAAAAGATAGATCCAGGGATAATGGAATCGTCGGTTCCGGCGATTTAGCTGCTCTGCTGTATAAAGGGTTTGAAATTAGAATATGCGCACACAAAGCCATAAGGGTAGTGGTTATTGATCACGTTATAGGTGAGAAAAAATAAAAGCTAGCAAGGACAACGCTTACTCGTGTGCAGCTATCTTGGCTCGACGGGACACAGAAATTCAGTTTCTACAATCGTAGCGTTTATCAAATTGGGTACAAGGGGTTTGGAGTGACATATTCTTGACTAGGTTTATGGCACTGTCAACAGTCTGTTGTGCAGTAGTGTCAACATTTGGTGGTCCTGGTCTAGATCACGTAGTGTAAATGTGACAGAGTTTCGTCAAGGCGTTTTTCGAAAAGGGATAGGGTGGTAGCATTAATTACATGTTTCGCGAGGAAGTTCCAAGACTGTGACACTCGAAAGGGGAAAAGTTTCGCTAACATTCCATTCGGCTGTACCGTGCTTGCAATATAATACTGTTAGTTCAAATCAACGAAGAATAGATGGATAAGCAAGCTAAAAACGGGTAAAAGCAAATGGGTAGCAAGTCTCGCAATTGTAAAGAATGAAACAAAGAAGCAAACTTGTCTAACGATCACCGCATACAGTAGAACCTACAGTAATTTACCCATGTACACGAAGCTTGGTCACGTAGTGCCGCGTTTCAATAAGTTGGATTCAATCATTAACGCAAGTGGTGTACGGCATAACCAAATTGAGTTCTGAGTCCGCTTGACCGGATAGCGGAGAGGACAGTATTCAGAAATACGTTTCAGTAGCGCGGTGATTCACTTTTTTGAAATAGCTACCAACGATCAAATTCATCCACAAACACACGCGTGACGTGCGTGCTCCTAGGTCACTCGGAATATTCCTCTCTAGCCCATCTCCATCTTCTCGCAGCATAAATCATGTACGCTCGTTGGAACCGGAATCACCAGTCCTACATAGTGATCCATCATACGTGGAATTATCTTCTGCGATTAAAGTCCGTGCCAGCACTAACCGTTTTCACTCGCATCCGTGATTAAACGCAAGTGTATAACTCAATCATGTTGAGCCCATTGACTTTGTCTGTGACACCACTCGATACAGAATGCTCGGGGCAGTCCGAAAAGCCTAAGCTTATTCCAATTCGACGTTTCTTAACGCAGCTGTAAAAGAATCTCTGATCTCTCAACCTGTGTTCAGCGCAGTGTTCAGATGCAGTTATCATGTTCCAGTCACTCGCCATTCCTTGCGACGTTGTCAGCCAGTACGCCTGCATAACCCATCTCACGGATCGCGCGACCACGCTGACCGTAAAGTTGACTTTGCAACCACCACGCTCGTTTGACCGATGCGCACCGCTCTCAAAGCTGGAAACGTACAGAACGCTAACCAACCCATTGGGTCAGGTAACAACACCACGTTGAATGGCAGAAATGCGAATCCAGAAAAACTCCAAGCCAAAGGCATCTGCAGGTTAGGAGGATGTCATTGAGTAGTTAAAATAGGTCTGGCTTGCGCGCACCGTTTGGAATGGTATCATCCGAAATGTGCAAATGTGTCCCAACAACAGGTAGGAGAGCGAAATAGCTCTCAAGATGCCCTTTGGTTCCGTACTGGGTGCTCCACCATCCCACTCGTTAATTGTTAGCTTATCCTAGTCCGGAAGTGCGACCGCTCGACCGCAGAAGACGAGCAGAGTATGAACGATAATAATACTTCAGTGGAAGCTTTTGTGCCCCGTGGAAGCCTAGTGGTCTCTAAACAACGGAATACTGCACAATCTGCTTCCCCTGAAACACAATCAGCCATGTCCCCATCTCCGTTATATTCTCCGACTTTGTTAGAACGGCGGGCAAAACTGACCGTACCTGCGAGAGCCGAACAGTACTCATGCCAACAAAACTCAGGCACCCCTCGAAACGTCTGGTTAAGCGAAATTCACTGGACCTGACACCTAGTATTAACAAGGATGAAGATGCCGAACACCAACCCTCGGTACCTGTAGCTCAAATGTCTACTTTCGAGACAAAGCCCCACAGGACATCAGTTACATAGGAAGCGATTACCGCAACAGCCCGCCGAGAGACCGCCGTTGCAGCCTCTTCTGTTGTAAACACCGTTAGCGCGAATAAGGGGACAAAAAGCAAGCAATCAATACTTATCAGTAGGTCAGGACAAACGAGTACCATACCTTGTAGAACAATAAAATGGGAGTCAACAGTAGTTCCTAGACTGTTGTACACTTAAACGTCCCTGAATCTATTGCCATCACATTGCGGGATAAGTTATCGGACGACCTAGACCAATGGAACTCAATGTGCAAGCTGACGAGTGTAAATGCCAAACCCATAAACCGCTTATGGTTTAGTCGTCATCCGAACTCGCCACACTATGGAGAAACCGGACTTATTCGAATTAGACTAGCAACCTCCACCGACGTAGAAAACGTTTAACTCGCAGTAAGCGCGCTAAATCACAGACCCTGTGGGATGCGCATCTATCCTGATGTCCCTTGGAGCGCTCGATAGTAAAAAAGAAACGCTGAAAAAAGACACTGCAAGCAAGACCGCCTAAACATACTCGTCGTACATGGTGTGCCAGTGAATACAATTCACGATGTTCAAAAGACCGGAAAACACGATTTAGAACAGTGGCGGTTCATTCGTGAAATACTTTCTTTGGATAATATTGTGGCGCTATCGCACATCAGGATACCTAACTGACCAAATGATAGAGCATGCTTCTCTAGAAAGCTAAAACTTGTGCTTCAGTCAGAGCAACAAGCAACGGATGTTTTGAATCGATGGCGGAGAAACCGGAAAGATCTTCCTTCTGAACTTCGGTTAAAGGCCGCAGAAGCTTCGCAAATTTCAAATACCAAAGCAGTTGAAGCTGCAAAGGTACCGTTGATGATGCAGGAGCTCCACTTGACTGCTGCTTTACTGGAATCTGAGATAGGTCTAAATGAAGATGGCATGTATCTTGGACGAACCATATTTCAGACGAGGTATCATTATCCCAGTAAAGAAACGAGTAACCTCCGACCTCGCATCGCTCGGAATGCTCGCACACTTGACATCTTTAGCCCTCTGTGGGCTCCTAGAGACCGAGAAACTGGTTTGCTCGTATAGGAATGTTCAGGGTCTTTTAATACACTGACTGAACCGAACTATCGCCAGGCTTCCTGGTCATATGATGTCAATGGTATCAATGAGACGTGAATGAACACGGAAATGACGGACGCTTAAATGGTTGTAAACCTGCCTTCCTCCTGTCTCACTGCTTCTATTCTACGTCTGCGAGATGACAATCGCATGATTCCTTAGTCACGCGCCCAATCGACGGACGGGATGCAGAAGGCCAATGCTCGGTAAACAGGGAGTCTATTCTACACGATAGGTCAGTGCTTTTTATTGGTGAAGGAAACTTAGTAATTTTGGAAACGTTTGGCTCTCATCCAATGCGAGTTAATTCCGTCCCACGGATTTTCCATATTTGGCAGGATGGTTCGCCTCCGTTGACTGGGGCTTGTATTTCCTAGCAGATCAGTTTGCACCCGATTCCCAAATTTGGCAAAACAGTCGAAAGTCGTTCCATGCTCGTGCTGATGTCCTGCACATGCAGCAGACAGCTCAGTGCTCCGCGGTAAGGCTGTGCGTGACCTCTATCTTGACATTGGCTCCGCTTACCTCTCTAGTGCCATTTGTTCGTGAGGCAAATTATCGATCCCACGCTTTTTGAACTGTCCAGCATTGACTGATCGAATGCCAGCCCTTCCGCATAGCCTGTGATATGCCGTAATTTGAATATCGTGATTGAGTTGCACAGACAGACGCTTGGTGGCCGGTTTGGCTTGCTACGTCAACATTGTTTGTTGCTCGGTCGTTGGTGTTCTCACTACCGTTAGTTGGTGGAAGCAGTTGTGGGGCTCCGACACAACAATTTTCAAGGTATGTTCAATAACAATCGCACTAAAGTTATTCACTCAAAACATGCTAAAACGTAAACGTTCAACAAACACCGTCAGCGGGCCGGGTTACAATTAGCGAACGCCGACCGGTCCACGGCGATACATAGGTTGGGAGTCACTGCCGTAGAGTGCACCGGCTCGCTATACCTCCATATTTCACGAGACCGTCTGCTTGTAGTGTAATCCCTTCGCAACAAGATAGTACACGTCTGCGTACTTGCGGAACATGAAGGAAGGTAATATACCATTTTCACTTTAAATTGGACGTTGAAGGCTTGTAGGCATTAATGATGTTCCTTGCCGTACTCGCGTTAACACCGGCGACTTCAGCGGCTTCCCGAGTAGTTTTGCCGTCGACCAGCACAAGTTTTGTGAGAATTTCTCTTTGCGCAAGTTATGTTCGCCTGCAGTGCCGTCGCGTCAGACACCAGCTCTCCTGTTGTTCGTCACTCATTTTGGTCGTTTCGTGCGGCACGGAGCTAATAAAGCTAAGTTGTGTTGAGTGGAACCATTATCGTATGCTCGGCTCCAATAGTGGTACCGCTGCATAGGTCGGTCCACACACCCAGACAAAACACACGAATTCCTATGGTGGGGTGTAGGGGAAAATAGGTCACCGATTTTTACCGAGGCGAACGGCACTTATGTCAAGAGAAGGGCTTACACAATCACCCGCTACGTACGCAGTTCGGTTACATTATCGTGACCACAATGTGGCCTGAACATCGTGTAATCGGCCCACTCCTCAGTAGTTGATATGTTGCAACAATAGGCCATAGATCTAGACTGGTTTTGCTAGGGGTCATTACAGCCTACGCTGATACAATAACGTGGCAGTTGCGAAAGCTTAAAGAGAGACGGGCGAAGCTGGGACACCGCCTACCTGCTTCATCCGACATGGTCCCATTGACCGAATCGGACAAGGTTACCTCTAATGAGAATAACGGTGCACCTTGAGAGTGCGCATCGCAATCCACTCACAAAATGATTGATACACAATTGCGATTCGGACGTCCGATTTTCCAATTGTCACACACCTACACAGGTTGATGCGTATGGGCACTGCACACCAACTAGGCAAATGTCAATGGGGAGAGGGGAGCGTAGTTCAGAACTTCGGTCGCTGCTCACGATCAAGCAAATGTTTTACAGTGTAGCCCGCTGCTTACACAATGCCGGTGTATTAGCGTCATCACAATGTATATTCTGAACATCATTCAGCAGTCTTACTGCTCGTTTCTTACCAACAAATTGGCGAGTTGCTACTTAGATTGCAACGTGTCCAATTTGTTTTGCAAAATGTACAGTTTGGTTTGCAAAATGTGCAGTTTGGTTTGCAACGTGTCCAGTTTGTTTTGCAAAATGTCCAATGTGGTTTGCAAAATGTCCAATGTGGTTTGCAAAATGTCCAATTAAAAGTGAAAATGGTATATAAGTCACCGTTTAACATATCCGTTGAAAGGGAATTGCAAGGCTGCAATCCAACATATAACACATGCCTCCTTCATCGCTCCATTGGTGATTATATCATCCCACCCGGGAGCTGTTCAGTGTACTTCGATCAGATTTGACTTGTGTGGTTCGTATGGGGGCGAATTGTTTGGAATATGATTACCTTCTACCCCACGTTCAACTTAGACCTGTGGATCCGTCACAAAAGTGCTATTTCATCGCATAAATAAAGAAGTTACGTGTAGTGATTGCTATCCATTCTGCTGCGACGGAGATCGTTCCGCTCCTTATGTTACGGACAACCTGACTTCGAGGTCAAACGGTAGCTGCTACTGCGTCTTCAACTATCCGACCGAACTAGCCTGAATACCCACCAAAATGAGACAACCTATCTGCGCCTCTTGTGTAGAGTATCGTTTTAGTGCCAGGCCAACGTTCTTCACTGTTGTCCTGAGTGCATCATTTCCGCCCTAGCCTCTGACATCTCCTTTGCTCACTTACAAAAAGGGGCTTGACTCCACTTCAGGCTTATGCCCGGCGTTCTGAGTGCACGCGTTTCCCTTCCCTCAGGGACTGTGCGCGCTCCGATGGATGTCTCAGGCACCACCATTGTCCAGGGAGGGCGCGCGGCGCACTATGCACAGGCTGAGTCTCAATTGTCGTCCATTTGAGTTGGACCATGCTAGTCTCACGCAGGTCTCACTGTTTTCCTACCCAGCTCCGAAAGCGTGAGTATTCTGCGTGTGACTGTTTTCAGTCGCTACGCTATACCGAATTCTATTGGCTGGTAGCCTCTGCCCACGCAGTGCTACGTGGATGATTAAAGGATGATAGCCTTTGCGTTAAGAACGATAGTTTCTGAACTAAGAATGATAGCTTCTGAACTAAGAATGATAGCTCCTGAACTAAGGATGTTAGTGTTTGCGTTAAGGATGTAAGCGATTGCGTTAAGGACGTTAGCAAGTGAGTAATGGTATAGACTTCCTTAGGCTTTAACCAGGATTCGGCTTGCACTAGTACGTCTGGACGACGAAAGGCAACAAAGTGAAATACATCCACACGTTCTTTTATTGAACTACAAACATTTGTGTAAGCTACGCGCAGGCCGCCGTAAGAACCGGTGGACGCGCATGAAGTGTCATCGATCTGTTGATCCGGGTTCAGCAGACCAGGGAAAAACCAGAAAATTTACAAGGTGGAGATTATTTTCTCCCCTGTCAGTCCGCAGCTTCAATCGCTGATAGCGGATTTCAGTTTCTCTCTGTCCGACGGATGCATATCAAGGCAAATGTGGATCTATAGACCTTTCAGTCTACCGAGACTGGATAGTATCAGCCTCAGACTCGTTGCATCAAGAAACATGAGTCACAGAGGCTGGAACTTTCCATCCTCCCTCTTTCCAAGACGGGTGATTTGCTCCACCTGCAACCCTTGTTTATTCACATCGAGAAGCCTAGCAATGAGACGCTGCGTAAAGTCCACGTCGACGTCATAACGAACCTGAGGATTAAAATCCGTCGACTCAACGCGTGAAATATCATAATGTTACAATGCCGCTGATTGCTGATAGTTGTCATCTCATGTTTGCTTCGTTGCTTTCTCCATTGACCTTCACCGCCTGCGTTATCGCACACTGTTATGTTAGTGTTCGTAGGATGCAACACAGACACGTCAGTTAAATCTTCAGCAAAGGGTGGACATTACTCTGATGAGCCTACAACCGGTGGGCACGTGGGCTCGCTAGAACATAGAGGTGGCTGGGTTTCTGCTGGCTTGGATAAACCCACGGAGCTCCTCCCTACGGAACGTTCCTCCCGTCTTGTAGGCTTGCTCGGCTTCTCGGCTGCTTGTGACTACACAGTGGCTTGGCATTTTTGCCCAATATTTGGACACATTTATGCTGTATGTTACATAGTAGTCTAAAATGACCTAAAGACAAACCAATACATGAAATGTAGAAATTCACGCCTCGCACTAGGTATGTAAAAATATGGGCTCTATGCCCAAATATTTCGCAACAGTTGGCACATTGAGTAAGCTTCGTAATTACGGATAGCTCAGCAGGTGTGACGGCAAATGTGATACATTAAACGATAAGTACACGATGCAAGTACCAGAGTAAATATACGGACAAGAAACTAATACACAATAAACAAATTCAGACTCGTAAGGAACTGAAGTTCACAAAAATAAACAAGAAAATTCTGCTCTGCACATAGTAATGAATGATGCAAACTGGCCTGTCAAACAGATTATTTCCCTCTGTCCTCTCTCCATCTTCTCCCAGCGTTGTCACTGTACGCTCATTCGAACCGGATTTACCAGCTCTACACAGTGATCCATCATACGTGGAAATATCTTCTACGATTAGAGGCTGTGCCATCACTAAGCGTTTTCACTGGCATCTGTGATTAAGCACAAGCGTTTAATTCAATCGTATTGAGCCGATTGCCATTCTGTGTGACACCATTCGATACAGAATTCTCGAGGCTGGCCGAAAAGCCTAAGCTTACTCCGATCCAGTGTTTCTCAACACACCTGTGAAAGAATCTGTGTTCAGCGCTCTGTTCAGGTTGCAGTCACTCGCCATTCCTTGTGACCTTGTCAGCCAGTGCGGCTGCATTACCCATCACACGGACCGCGCGACCACGCCTACAGCTCATTTGACCTTGCAACCACCACGTTCGCCTGACCGATGTGCGCCGCTCTCAAAGCTCTAAAAGTACAGAACGCTAACCAACCCACTGGGTCAGGTAACGACACCAAATTGAATGGCAGAAAGGCGAAACCGAAGAGACTCCCATCGAAAGGCATTTGCGGGTTAGGAGAATGTCATCGGGTAGTAAAAATCGGTCTAGCTTGTTCGCACTGTTTAGAATGGTACCATACGAAATGTGCAAATGTGTCCCAACAACAGTTACGGGAGCGAAATAGCTCCCAAGATGCATTTTGGTTCTGTACTGCGTGTTCCACCATCCCCCTCGTTAAGTGCTTGCTTATCCTAGCTGAGAAATGCGACCGGTTAATCGCAGAAGCAGAGCAGAGGATAAACAATGAGATTACTTCAATGGGAGCGAGTACGGACCACAGAAGCGTAGCGGCTGCTAAGCAACGGAATGCTGGACATATCGCTTCCCCTGCACCGCAGTCAGCCATGTTTCCATCTCCGTTGTCTTCTCCAACTTTGGTAGAACGCCCCGCGAAAACAGACTGTACCTACGTGAATCAAGCATTACTCACAGCAAAGAAAATCAGGCACCATTCAAAACGTCTGGTTAAGCAAATTCCACTAGACCTGACATCTAGTATTAACAAGGATGGAGCAGCCAAACACCAACCCTTGGTACCTGTAGCTCAAATATCTCTTGTCGAGACTAAGCCTCCCAGAACATCGGTTACATATGCAGAGATTCCTGCAAGGGTCCACCGAGAGGCCGCCGTTGCGTCCTCTTCCATTGTAAACACCGTTAACGCAAATGGAGAGAAAAACAGCAAACAATCACTTGTCAACAAGTCAAGACAAATGAGTACCATACCTTGTAGATCGATTAAAAAGGGATCCAACAACAGTGCCCGGACTGTTGTATGCTCAAATGTCCCTGAATCTACCGCCATCACATTGCGGGATAAGTTATCAGACGACCAAGACCAATGGAACTCATTGTGTATGCAGATGAGTATCAAAGCCAAGCCCGTAAACTTGTTACGAATTACTCGTCATCCGAACTCGCCACACTATGGTGAACCCAGACTTATTCGAGTAACTCTAGAATCCTCCACCGACGTGGAAAATGTTTTGCTCTCCGCAAGCGCGCTAAAACACGAATCCTTTGCGATACGTATCTATCCTGATGTCCCTTGGAGCGCGCGACAACCAAAAAGAAACACCGAAGAGGGGCACAGCAAGCAAGACCGCCTAAACACAGTCTTCATACATGGCGTGCCAGAACATCCTTCTAACCATGTTCAAGATACCGGGAAGCACGAATTAGAACAGTGGCGGTTCATTCGTGAAACACTTTCTTTGGATGATGTTGTGTCACTATCGCTCACCAGGATACCTCTCTCATCGAATTATAGAGGATGCGGCCCTAGAATCCTAAAACTTGTGGTTCAGTCAGAAAAACAAGCAAAGGATGTTTTGGATCGATGGCGAAGAAATCGGAAACATCTTCCTTCCGAAATTCAGTTAAAGGTCGCAAACAATTCGCACAGCTCAAGTATTAAAGCAACTGAAGCAGCAAGCATCCTGACGAATGTACAGAAGTGTAACTACTGCTGCTTTAATTGACTCTGAAGTAGGTCTAAAAGAAGGCTGGGACGCACCTTGGCCGAATCAAGTTGCAAACGAGGTATCATTGACCCATCAAAAAAACGAATAACTGCCGACCTCCCATCGGTCGGCATTCTCCCACACTTGACAGCTTCACCTCTCTGCGGGCTCCTAGAGACCGAGAAACTGGCCTGCTTGTATACAAATGCTCAGGGACTTTCTAACAAACTGGCTGAACTGAAAGATCGCCAAGCTTCCGGCTCGTATGATGTCATTGGTATCACCGAGACATGGTTGCACACGGGAATGACGGACGCTGAAGTGTCGCTACCCGGCATGTCGCTGATCCGGAACGATAGGCTCACAAAAGGAGGAGGGGTAATCCTGTACTACCCAAACGACTTACAGTGCGAAGCCGTGGAGGATTCAGATTCGCAGTTCCCCGACTCTCTTTGGTGCCGGTTGCAGTTAAAAGGCAGGGACGCTTGCCTTATTATCTTGGTGTACCGCGCCCCTAACTCAACACCCGAAACCGACTACCGCCTAATGGCTGCTTTAAGGTGCAGTTTACAACAAAAGTACACTCACATTCTTATCATGGATGATTTCAACGTACATTGTTTAGAAGCCCCTGCCACGACCGGCGAACAATTCAAAACCGATTTACAAAATCTAGTAACTACTGCTCCTCTTTACAACCACATCACTTTGCCCACGCGGTTCAGAACTGGTAACAGGCCATCTGTGCTGGATCTTGTGCTTACCAACGAGGAGCATATGATTGATGCGTTGGTTTTAGACTGCCCGTTGGGGCGCAGTGATCACGCCGTGATCAGTTTCAACTTCGTCTGCTATGCAGAATATCGGAATGATAAAGATGAAACTGTGCGAACCATCACAAGGTACGACCGACTCGCCCAGCTAGTCAGCGCCACAACATGGTCTTTCCTCGAAGAAGAACCCCCAGAAGTCGACTGGCTCGAGTTCGTCAACACATTCAGTCAGCTGATTGCACACGCTTCGGAGATAAAAGCTTACAATAAGTGCACATCCGTTGCTTTCGTTAAGAGCAGAACCCGAAAATGGATGACTGTACGCAACGCAGCATGGCGAGTGTACAGAGAAGCTCCAGCACCAGGAACTTGGGACAACTACGTAGCCCAACGTAACCATTGCACTCAACTGTTAAGAGAAGACAAAGCAGCCCATCAGCAGAACATCGCAAAACCTTCAGTGCTAACCACAAACTGCTGTACAAGCACGTTAATAGCCTACGAAAGGTGAGGCAAGGATTTCCTCAACTCAAGACGGCTGATGGCCCAACAAGAACGTCTATGGAAGCTGCAAACGCGCTGCAGATGCAATACGCCCCCACGTTTCAAAGGGTCTTGCCACCAAGCGATCTACCAAGCTTTGTCTTCTGCTCACCAGGACTAACCCACATCAATTTTACCACAGAGGCTGTATTGCAAAAGCTGACTTCTCTACGCAAACACAGCTCGCCGGGTGTCGAAGCCATTCGTCCTGAGGCATTTGGAGCAGCAGCAAACCAACTGGCAGGACATTTAGCTCAGTTTTTCCAGCACTGCTTAGACCAGAACCAAGTTCCCGCCATGTGGAAGCTTGGAACAATAAGCCCGATTCACAAAGGTGGAAGCAGATCTGATCCCTTCAACTACCGCACAGTAACCCTTCTTCCTATACTCTCCAAGGTCATGGAATCCATAGTTGCCGATGCACTGGTGTGCTATCTGGAAAACTGCAACCTCATCACTCCTGAACAGCACGGTTTCCGTCGACAGCGGTCATGTACAACTAATTTACTCATTGCACGCAGTAGTTGGACCGAGGCAGCTGACGCTGGAGAAGGTGTTGATGTGATATACCTGGATTTTTCCAAGGCTTTCGATCGTCTAGACCATCGGATACTACTATCCAAGCTGCAGCATTACGGGATCGGTGGCCCTCTTTTAAGCTGGATCGCCAACTTTCTATTTCAAAGGCAATTAGTGGTCAGAGTTCGGAGCTCTTTATCGGACCCCATACAAGTGGAGTGTGGTGTGCCGCAAGGCTCGGTTCTAGGTCCACGATTGTTTCTGGTGTTTATTAATGACCTTGCACAAGGAATCGCTTCAAACTTCCTAATGTTTGCCGACGATATCAAGATCTGGCGCAGGATCCAGGCGAACGCCGACCAACATGTGCTCCAAAGTGACTTAGATACAGTGTATCAATGGTCGATCCAAAACTTATTGCATTTCAACGTCAGTAAATGCAAGGTGCTTTCCATCCGACATCAGGGCAGCTACTCATACCGAGTCGGAACGGATGTACTGCAACAATCAACTCTTGAACGTGACTTGGGTGTCCTGGTTCAAGATGACTTGGGTTGCTCCAGGCAATCCGAAAAGGCCTCGAAGACCGGGAATCAACACGTTGGGCTGTTGAGGCGGTCGTTTTGACAAATAAACAGCTCCATATTTCGACAAATGCTCAGTGCGTATGTTCGCCCCCATATCGAATACGCAATTCAAGCCTGGCATCCATGGCTGAAACACGACCTTAATGCACTGGAGCAGCCACAACGGCGGGCATCTAAGAACGTGATTGGAATGCGCAATCGGTCCTACCAGGAGAGGCTGCGACGACTGGGATTGTTCAGTGGAAGCTATCGCAGGCTACGAGGCGACCTGATTATGACATACTTGATTCTGCGAGACCCACATCATGTGTGCCGCCGTTTACTGCAACTCAGCAGCAATACAAACCTGAGGGGCCACTCATTAAAACTCGCAGAACAATACAGTCGTCTGGAGTGCCGCAGAAATTTCTTTTCCATCCGTGTCTGTCACCCGTGGAATGCTCTCCCAGAATCGGTCGTCTCTGCACCGACACTAACAATATTTAAAAGACGGTTGGACGATGCACTCATCCACTTACACTTTGTTACTTAACACTATGTCTCCATCCTACACCTGGAGTTTACCCTGGAATTATTTGTTGTTAACTGTGGGTATTGTGAATGTTGTGAATGGATCGCAGGACTGCAGCGAAGCAAACGATAAGTCCTTATTTTCGTATTTAAAGTATTAACTATTTTACTATCCTTTTCATCATAATTGTTATGTCGATTTCCCCACCAACTATCCAACGGGGCTTGTAAAGCAACGCTTCTTAACCAGTATAAATTCATTGTTCATTGTTCATTGTCTGGCAAACACAAAAGCTGGTTTGCCGCGTTTAAAAACCAACATGCGCGAAACCAATTAGAGTAACTACGCAGATCTACTAGTAATAACTACCGTATTATCTAATATGTTTGGTGAACACATCAATAGGAAGGTCTTTCGAGGTTTTAGGTTAGAGAATAAGATCTTACTAGTTTAAGTTGAAGACCAGATAGTACCCTAATGAAAATTATGCTTATAGAAAGTATGATTGTACCACCCATAACGCGGTATCTTTATGAGGAATGCCGTCATGGTTGATTTTTTGGATTTCTAGTATTACAAAGGTTCCACTGGAATCAACAGGATATGAATGAATCAGCAGTGAGTTGGTTTCTATTTGCGAATGCACTCTGCTAAAGTGGGTTACACCGATTTCGATAAAGCCTGGTCAAGATGCAGAGTTCAGGGATTCAAAACCTGTGTTGAGTCGGGTCAAGCGTTGAACTCCTCTCAAACTGTATCACACTGTTTCCCTCACAAGGTAACAAGGTACGGACAAGTAGGAACCATGCGCGATTCATAACAAAATCACCGATTCCTCTTTCAATTTTATTCACTGTCACAACTACAATTTGGCTAGAACATGAGAACAGAAAGCATAGGCTCAGACTAGCCAAGAAAAGGTATAGTTAACGAAGTACGGTAGATGCTTCAACCACAAGAACTAGCAAACATGCGGGCATCCAGGTCTACGAACCCCGCGATCCAAACTTGCAGTGCCGTTTATCCCGGGGGTGCTTGCGTCGCATAATATTCCACTGCATTCGGATTTCGCTAAGGCAAACCAAATTCCGATAATATATACATCTTCCGAAGAATAACTGATAACATGGTGCGTGATATAGCGAACATTGTGCGTATCCCGATGATCGAAAAATTAATGGTCGCAAAGGAGAGGAGCACCTCCGCACGTTGGACCAAATGTCACACGGACTGTCTGAACACGGTTTAAGTTTGAAGCGCTCCAAATGTGCTTGTATGGTTGATTCCGTTGACTACCTTGGTCGTCGGTTGGATAAACATGGTTTACATGCATGGAAAGACAAATTGCAGCCCACTATTTCTGCAGCTCCTGCACTTAACGGAGCACAGCTTCTTTCGTTTGCTGGAATGTTATTGCATTATCGTCATTTTCTACCCAAGCCTGCTTCTGTTATAGCACGACTTCACAACCTGTTAAACAAAGACCCCAAGTAGTAATGAGGAGAAACAGAGAAAGGAACTAGCGCTTGTCAAAGCGAAGGTGAATGCTTCTTCACTGGTGTTGGCACATTAACATCCTAACAGGCCCATCATCTTACAGTGTGACGCCTCACCGTTTGGGGTTGGAGTATTTCTAGGACATAAGGTTCATAACGGAACAATTAGTTAGCTATAGAATTAATGACTGGTAGCTCAGCTTGTTCAGATGGCGCTTGAACCGTTCGCTGAGCTTGGCAATTTCTTGCAAACGCTTCGTCACCAATCGAGGTGACGTCATCAGTGCGTAGTTGAGTGGCGTACAGTAGCATAGCGTAGCGCAACCTAGAGGAGCCTCGGTGAGAATGCGCTTAGTGTGGTGTGCGTGCGTTTTTATACCGCCGTGGTTGGCCGTGGAGCCGAGGAATCCTATTGTTTGGGACTTCGATCCGCGTTCAGCTTGGTTGATGTGTAGATGAGCTTTGACCTTTCCGCCTTTTGTTTCTTGACCTCTGTCTGCTTGCTCTTACGAGCGAGTCTGCCGTCCGTTCTGGTTGTCAAGTCACACGTTCCACCGGATTCAATCGATCGAGTTGGCGGTTAATCGTCAGTAGTATTGCGTATATTGCGTCCAGTTCGATGTGTCGATTGATTGAATGCGTTGTAGAGTACCAGGCTTCCAGAAAACCCTCGCGTGTTTTGTACTGCCATGTGCTAGCATCTTTTCGTTCTCCAGATAAAATTGTTGGCCTTCTTGATCTTCATGCGCAGAAAGCAATGAGTGTGGATCATGCCTTCTGACGGCCGCTTTGTGTTCAGTGATTCGTGTACCAACCTTTCTTCCAGTTTGTTCGGCGTAGTTTTTATCGCAGTCACTACATTTTATCTGGTAGCTGAAAGCGGATCGAAGTCCCAAACAATAGGATTCCTCGGCTGCACGGCCAACGCCGGCGGTATAAAAACGCACGCACACCACGCTAAGCGCATTCTCACTGAGACTCCTCTAGGTTATGCTACGCTACGCTACTGCACGCCACTCAACTACGCACTGACGATGTCAACACGATGGGTGACGAAACGTTTGCAACAAAATTGCCAAGCTCAGGTAACAGTTCAGCAGCCATCGGAACCCTTCGTCCAACTGCTTTCGCGTCTCGCGCATTACAGACTGTTGAGAAGTATTACGCACAACTGGATAAAGAGGCACTGGCAATGGCTTTCGGGTTTAAGTGCTTCCATCATTATTTGTGGGGCAATCGGTTTGAGATACAGACTGCTCATAAACTGTTGATTTCGGTTTTCGTGGCGAGGCGAGGCATAGGACAGCTAAACGTACCCTGAATGGTACACTGGACACTACTAATTTCCACACACAGCATTCAAATCCGTTAGATCACTTGTTCTCACAATATTGTTGCTGACACTCTCAGTAGATTACCACAGGTGGTTCCACAGGATGTACAAAGCGGAGCTCCATGAGAGTTTGTTATACGGTTGCAACACATAGACATTACTTAAGTGAGGCTCTTCGCAGTCAGTTTCCAAATCACATAGTCGTCCACATGCCCGGAAAAGCACTAGACTGCAGTTTCAGCCTGTTGGGCATCATCAGTAGTGCGCATCCATCGGATCCATCAGGATTCGAACCCATGACCACCAACGGATTGAACCGCCAGTCAGCAGCTTATGCCACTAGGCCACGGGGGACAGCTTCGGACCGTCGTGATTTACAAGCTAACTGCGATATAGCGCGTCTTATCCTCCACTGCCATGCAAGTTACGAACGTTGCATGGCAGTGGAGGATAAGACGCGCTATATCGCAGTTAGCTTGTAAATCACGACGGTCCGAAGCTGTCCCCCGTGGCCCAGTGGCATAAGCTGCTGACTGGCGGTTCAATCCGTTGGTGGTCATGGGTTCGAATCCTGATGGATCCGATGGATGCGCACTACTGATGATGCCCAACAGGCTGAAACTGCAGTCTAGTGCTTTTCCGGGCATGTGGACGACTATGTGATTTGGAAACTGACTGCGAAGAACCTCACTTAATTACATCAAAAATCCCCTACTCATGAGTACATCGAAATATACCTGCCCTGACAGTTTCTAAATCCTATGTCGTACATAGCTACTGTTAGTGGACGTCGTGTCTTTCGGGGCCAACCCTGTCCTCTGCAACGTTCGTAACTTGCATGGCAGTGGAGGATAAGACGCGCTATATCGCAGTTAGCTTGTAAATCACGACGGTCCGAAGCTGTCCCCCGTGGCCTAGTGGCATAAGCTGCTGACTGGCGGTTCAATCCGTTGGTGGTCATGGGTTCGAATCCTGATGGATCCGATGGATGCGCACTACTGATGATGCCCAACAGGCTGAAACTGCAGTCTAGTGCTTTTCCGGGCATGTGGACGACTATGTGATTTGGAAACTGACTGCGAAGAACCTCACTTAATTACATCAAAAATCCCCTACTCATGAGTACATAGACATTACACCAATATATAATTATATGGCTAGGAAAACTACTTATCGCCATCCGTTCCTATTGAAAGTAAAACTTATGTTGCTGCTCAGTTTGAGCCCCTTATCCTCTGACTATCTTTGTCCCGTTTTTCAATTGTCAATTTAATTTGTTTTTCACGAATAATGTATGCTGCGTGTATCTCCTATTGGTATTCCTTCCGGGTTCGGATCAGCTGTACACGGGGCTAATCCACGGATCGTCCGCATGAAAATTCTGGCTAGAGAATACTGCTGGTGGCCGGCGATGGATAAGACTATCGAAACGCTTTTGTATACTTGTGCTATATGCCAATGTATCAAAAAGCTAAATCAACCGGTCCCATTCACCCTTGGGAGCTGCCCGACAGTCTATGGGAACGTGTTCACTCTGACTATTTCGGTTTGCTTGAAAGGAAAATGTTGCTTCTCCTGGTGGATACGTACTTTCAGTTTATTGACGTATATGTCGCCGCTAACGCTACTACGGAAACTACAATCACTAACTCCCATGGTAGTCTATCAATGCACGGTATGCTGCGAAAATTGGTTAGAGCTAACAGTCCGCAGTTCAGCAGTGTAGCGTTCGAACAGTACCTGAAAGGTAATGGCATCAACCACCTGACTTCCACACCATACCACGCAGCGTCAACCGGTTAAATGGAAAGAGCAGTAAAAACCGTGAAATCCGGTCTCCTGAAGCAACCTCGTGGCTATTTTCACTCCAAACTTGACTGGCTCCTATTCGTGCATCACACCACACCGCTGGAGTTCATCGAAAAGAGCCCGGGGAAGGCAATATTTGAGCGTCGGCTACGCACGAGGCTGGACCTATTTTTCCCAGACCCCCGTCAGGCTAGGCGTTGCTAAGAGTGGGCGCGCACCAGCTAAACCCCAGGACTTGGGAGCAAAAGGGGATGTGTACACAAAACTCCCTCGTGAGCATGTGTGACAACCAGGAACTGTGCTTAAAAATTCAGAACCTGAGTCCGACATACAACTGGAAATTAGAGGAACTGTACACAGGCACAATGACTTCATCCGTTCCCGCTCTTTGGTCTCACCATGCCTTGAGGAGGAGGTAGTTGTAACAGAAGAGCATGAGGAGACGGACAAAAACCGAAAGTAGGAAACCGATCAGCCACTCGCTATTCAGAAACCATGTTCACTTAAACCGATAGAACCTTACGTTCTACAAATGCGGTACTATCTGACACGTGAGGGGATGTTATGAGCCTAAGTGTTAATGTTACCCAACCAACCACTTACCCACGTGATTTGACCGAACGTACTTGTCACATTGATCGATACTAACTTGTAGGTTATTCTGCTTATTGCCTCGTTTTACTGTTTATGCCTTCAGCGTCGATTCATGTCAGAATACGACTCAGTGTGTGTCATCCGGTCGTGCCTTCTCACGCGAGGTTCGAGACTCCGTGTGCAACTAAGAAATCGGAATACTTGAGCAATACGCATCAACCAGGATTTAAGAACGTGTCTATCATAACCGCAGATGTATTAATGCGGCTGATGTCCTGGAGCGACTACAGTTCCTCTGGTGGATACTGTATTCGTCTGAAAGCATTGAAATTGGCGGTCAAGAGTTTAGCTAAACCTTTATCGATATTCTCTCAATCACGTCTTAAGGAGATGCAGCTACACACGAGGTGGAAGCGCGGAATCGCCACTTCATGTAACATCAGGGAAGTTTGGCCGATAACACGACTTCCGGTGATCTCCAAATGATGGAGTCCATTTTCGCTTAGTCATTCACGGGATACCTGTAGAATAAAAAATACTTGCTCCAGTGTTGCATAAATTTTATCAGAACCGATCCTGTACTACCAACCAACTGAAGCCTCATGAATGCTGGACGGAATTTGTGGATGCTAGCGTAGGAATAGATGCTGCCTTTCTGGATGTCTCGAAGACATTTGACCGTCTGGATCATCGCATTCTACTTCATAATCTTCCGAAGCATATAATCCGTAATCCCATGTTAAGCTGTCTGGGCGACTTTCTCATTCAAATATCACCTGAAGAAGATTGTTTGCATCAGCCTCATCATAACGACCGAAGTTCATTGCGGCGTAACTCAGGGCTATTCGGGTTTTGCTTAGTCCTGTTCCCGATAAATGATATCGCGTGGGTGCTATCCTCAAAGGTTCCACCATGCGCCGATGGTCTAAAATGTATCGCGTTACCCCTGCAGTGGATGGCCACACAGTTCTACAAGATGATCTGGATAAAATAATCACATTGTCAATGGAGTACATGTTCCCGTTTAGGGACGCAAATTGCAAGTTCTGGAACATGCGCCATCAGTGTTCTCAAGATTACCGGGCTAGGGCCAAGAATTTTACGGTGCGCTTCCCATGAGTGCCTTCCCAGCTTACTCGTGTAAGATGAGTTTACTTGATTGAAGCTGACTGAAAAAGCATTTCGGTTTCCTGCGTAAGGCATTCAGGAAGTTGGACGTCTCAATCTTTCCGAAAATATTTGGCATGTACGTGAGGTCGCACGAGAAATGTTGTCCAAATGTGGTAATCCTGGAGTAAGCACCAATTCACCGCGCTCGAGAGTGCAAAACGCAGGGCGAAAAGAACGTCAAACGTTTGTCCCACCTTCCCTACTATCTCAGGCTCAAAACCCTGACAGCTACAACGAAAGCTACCGGCGTCTATGTATAGATCTCGTAACGGTGTCAGAATCTAAAAAATAAAACCACACATGAGAATGTCTTTTGGAATAGTCAAAGCACATATTTGAGTGTGCCGTCATTTTAAGTTGTCCATGCATCAGAGCCGAACAGAATGTGTACGAAACCTTTCCTCCCTCCAAGTGTCACAGCTCTGGAAACCCTCCCTACCAGTGAATTATTCAAAAAACACCTTGACGATAGCCTTACACTTTGTAATAAAACGCAAGAATATCAGATGATGGTATTAGCGCAGAACAAGCAGTGCACGGTTCTATAATCCTCTTAACTGCAAACAGGAATACAGATGTCCTACTGCAAACCTATTGATCGTTGGTGCAGCTTAGGCGTTAGTTCTCGACACTGTTTTAATCTTGTAATTTTCGCTCTAACTGTCCTACGGGACTTGTCAAGTAGTTTCATTTTTACCTGTTGTAAAAGGTTGCCCCGTAACTACATATCGTTAGATGAGCAGACATCTTCGCTCTAACCTTATCTGCATTGTCAACATTGTTACTTCTGCGAATACTCAAATCCTAATTGGAACGCAATCTAGCCAAACCAGTGATATGTATCATAAGCAATAGTACGACTAAATAATGTGTACTATATCTACTACCATGCGACTGCCTCTCTACCCATTGTATAATGCTGAATAGCTTAAGCCTTAACTGAAAAATAATTCACAGATGGACAATATGTAGATTAATTGCACAAATCCACTTTTTTGACAAGGCTGCAAAGACATACGCTTGTGTGTATGGACTGGGCATATCTTCTAATCGAACTTAGATAACATACGCACTAGCGTGTTCGTAAGCATGCTAGTAGCTTACAACAGTAAAGCCCAAGCGAACTTAGTTAACAGGTACATCTATTTAGATCCAATGATTGACTTCATATTTAAAGCAAGATATTGAACTAATAAGTGGCAATTTTATGCAAGATATTAGCCTACGGTACCACAAATCCGGTTGGTTTTCTCCTCTTACCATTTGTCTGTCCCTACATCCAAACATGTGCACTGTGTCCTCAAGGTGCGGTTGCAGTGTCTCCGACTTCTTACATCTTCTGAATGTACTCTTCTGATACCATGCACGTGCATACATATTTTAAAAACCGCTACCACTTGTGGATATAACTTACGCGGAGCATCTTTTATTGTCACAGCGCAAATTTTACCCTAATCCAGCAGATCCACACAAGCAATTTTGAAATCCTTATCTACACAGAAATTATTGTTGTCTCAAACGAAAGGCAACTCTGATAACTACATATAAACAAACTTTTGCAAACACAAGGTAAAGAGACCATGAGACATATTGTGTTCTTCGTCGCTCGTCTGAGTTGCGTAATCCTCAGAGCGACTTCTGAGCGAATGACGGTCGCCTAGCTTGCCACGCAACGTTTAGTAAATAATATGGCGTGCTAGGAACGCGCTAAAATCAGACGGCCTGTATAGTGTACAGTGGATAGAGAGGACCACGCGCAGTCAAGCCGTCAGCCATTGTTCTGGGAAACAACGACAGACGAGGCATTTTATTGGGTGGGTGGTAACGACCAATAGAGGCTGCGCTTAATGCCGCCGAAATATAAAGAGTTTGTTGACCAACTTGATGCCAAAAAAATGAGAACAGAAATCCTACTTGTTAACTATCTTAACCTTTCCATCATAGTGTTCTAAGCCCAAATCAAGCAAGGTAACAAAATACAATATCAGACTTAACGTCCTGTGGTATTTCGCAGTATGTATGGTCATCCTACTTGTTGAGGTTACATTTGGATAATCTCAGAAAGACTCAAGACTTATAATGACGATTGAATCAGTCAGATAGACCAAAATTGTTTATCTAAGCAAGCGTGACATAGTTTGAATAATAAACAATTAACAAAAATTATCATGGGTAGAATAGTTGGTGCTTGACAGGTCCAGTAGGATGGTTGGAGTGAACACTAAAAGATTCAAATTGTCAGTTTAAGCGTCAATTGAACCGCCGCAGACCGATAGCTTGATATGGGAATTGGATGTGTGCACACAAATTAATATGGGGAGCAGTTCTAGTTCATTTGATCCGTGACAAAAAAGGAACTAACAAGTGGAAATGATGAGCCTGTTCGTGTGTCAATTCCTTGGAGCGGTGTGCTAAGTAAATCCGGTTTAGGTAGATTGTGAGGGTATTCCACGGTAGCAGCATTTAATAAATAAAGTACAGGAAATAAAAATGAACACTTCGATTGGTAATTTTAGCTTGACTTTCGGAGATGGAGGGGTACACAACGTAATTTAAATGCATAGGTGTACCATCACAATGCCTTTTCAATACTGATAGCATGGTAAAAAAGACAACGCAAGTAGGGAGGGCGTACCAAGGTTAGCACATAAGAATTAACAAGAAATTCCGGTGGCATTGCGACCAGTTATATTGTGTAGTCAGCATTAATTGTAATCTCTCAGAACGAAATTGTGATTCTGCTTCAGAAGATAACGATAAACATGGTTTGGTTTTCTCAGCGTCAATATGGTCCTCATCAAATCGCTACGCAGATGACAATATTGTCCACTGTAGACTGAAGGTTTTCAGGTCCAGTTGTTAAAGGAGATGAAAGAAATCCTTTACGTTCTTGTTGGCAAAGAGTTATGGCATTTCAAACGAATTGTGTTCGTGGTTGTGCCAAGCTGCCAGACGTTTTTGGCGTTTCCTGAATGGAACCTAGTGTGAGCGCTAAGAATTTCGAGAAGGGATTGAAGGGTCAAAAGGCCCGAATGCCTTCCGCAAAAGGCCAAGTTTATTTCTCGGCCCAATGTTACTAGCCAAGATGCTCTTGTACTATCACACCTAGTTTACACTCAGTAGAAGCACGTTGAAGACTTTATCCCCCAGCCCATACTCACTGGTGGATTGATGGCGTATGCTCAATGTTTTACAGCTGGTGGCGTTGAAATGAAGCAGGTTTGAGTTGCCAATTTGTATATGCTATCAAGGTCATTTGGAAGCACCACGTGGTCGGTTTTTGTTTTGATGTCCCTCCATAGCTTCAGCTCATCAGCGAAGATTATGAAATGAAAGTGGTCAATGTCGCGAAACCGTCTATAGAATTCTAGGATAGCCGTGGACCAAGTATTGAACCCTGTAGTACTGCGCACTGAACATCGATAGAATCATGGATGGAGCTGCGAACTCACATTCAGAGTTCGCTGATTCAGTAAACTATTTGTCACACCTGGAACGTGGCCACCAGTTCTACAGCTCAGAAGCTTGTGAATGTGAGTATGTGGTGATTCAGACGGTACAATGCCTTTGGGCGTTCCATATAAACTGCGTCAACTTCCACTCTCCGCTTCAGACCTGAAAAATTTAGCTGTGTGGACAGTTACAAAGGCATCACCCGTAGAGTGGAAAGCCAACCAGCGCGTCATTACCACCAATGGGTTAAATACACGTACTTCAACCACCACCAGTCCGATTGGAATAAGTGCGACCAGGGCATCGTCCACTCAGCAATTGTTTCGAAATCACAGAAGGAGGTTGACACAAGAGTTTGTTCGAAAGTGGTTTCTGCGAGCACCCCCGGGACTCACAGCTCATCGTAGTTGTATATATATTATCCGGGCACCGAAGCAAAGTGAAACCAGTTGTCGCGACTTATGTCGCCGGAATAGCAATGCATATTAAGGGTCAGCAAATGGTATTAAATGTAAATTTTCAACTAAGAAAAGGGAGTTTGGACAGAAGTGCGCAAGCTACTGACGATGAAAAGTTAACGGCTAGAAGCAATAACTTCGATACAGGAACGCCGCTGGGTGACAACGCTATAGTTGGTGGATTATCCAACCCCTGATGTTGACCATCCAGACGCCATCATCCACTTTTCGGTGCGCAATAGCCCGACCAAGCTTCTCGGTCGTTTTCTAGATGCCTTTATGCCACGTCATCAATTAGCCACTTCGCGGTTTAGCGCAACTTTCTGAGTCGACGGCGTATAACACACGCCGAGGAAGCCAGTCAGCGGGCAAGGGGGAAGACCTGGCCTAGCCAACGTATGCGATTTAGCAGTAAGAAACACCCCGGAGCTGCTCCAATGGATTTAATACTAAAAACCAGGCAATGGACCTCCGAACTGGTCACCCGGTTTTCCCACACATATGAGCAATGCTTCGCATGCACGAGTGACCGAGCGCGGCCAAGCGTATTATGCATATACTTCCAGCTGACCAGGTCCCTAATTAAGGAAGTGAAACCGATCTTATCACAGCGGTATACACCCTACCATCCCCTGACAGGCCGATATCTGGCCGTCTTCAAAGAGAGTTTAACCTCTGAAGTGTCACACAGACCTTACGGATATGCAAAGTAACTTTCTCAGTGATATGATCACCAAGCGTGACAGAGCTGCCAAAGGAAGTGAACTGAACCACTGATTCCAGTAGTCTTTGCTGATAGCTACAACCCCTTAGCATATTGGCCTTCTCCTGTACCAATATCTTAAGCATTGAAAGCGCTACGCGTCTATACATTCAGTTGCACCTGTACAGCCACCACGTAAAAGACGTATGCTCAATGTTCACAGTTGGTCACCTAGAGTCAGTTTCATTGCGAAAGCGGCAAAGAGAACGCAGTCGTTGCTGCTCATTTTGACCACAAAGTTGAAGAGAAAAGGTGATCTACGCCAATGGTGGCAAACCTCACTTGTCGTGGAGGACTTACGAGAGAGATTTCCATAGATTTTTACCCTGTCTCGGAAGTTAAGCTTATATACTTCAGAATGGGCAGTGATTTTCCTGGCACTACTTTTTTTCAAATATGCAGAGTTACAAGATGCTTTGATCAAAAAAGTGGAAGGCGACTTTCCGTGCAAGCAAAACCGCCGTTATTGGTCATCTCCAAGTGTCCTTTTCTAACAGTTAATAAACAATAAACACGAGATGGGAACGACTTGATATAATGGTAGCCCGGGTTGATCGTTCCTGGGTTCAACTGTTCGCCGAGCTTCGCAAACGTTTCATCACTACAAGAGGTGACTCCCTCAGTGTGCTGCTGGATCAAACGTGATTCGCTGACTTGGTCGTTGGTTTATGTTTGATTAGCAAGTGACTTTTGAATTGACCTTCTCCATCTGTGTCCCGTGACGGTCAACCTACCCAACTTCTCTGGTAAACAAAGGCAATCTGTAGGATGCTTTTGTCCGGTCTGTTGCGGCTGTATTGTTAATGGCTCGTTTAGCTGCTCGCCACGGGGTACAGATCGAGGTCAATTCAAAACTCACTTGCTACTCAACCACAAATCGACGACCAAGTCAACGGATTAGGTTTGACGCAGCAGCGCACTGAGGAAGTTACCTCGCGTGGTGATGAAACTTTGCACACTACTTACGAAGCTCGGCGAACAACTGAACCCAGGAACGAGGTGGGAATGAACCTGATCAATGAGAATGCTCTGTGTTTCGGCTCTTATGAGCACGAGTAAGTCGTCGAAGAATGATACCCGTGAAAAGTTTAGTTGTTGTGGAAAGATGACTAATACCACGATGACCT
The DNA here is from genome assembly GCA_944474145.2 of Dicrocoelium dendriticum. Taxonomy (NCBI): domain Eukaryota; kingdom Metazoa; phylum Platyhelminthes; class Trematoda; order Plagiorchiida; family Dicrocoeliidae; genus Dicrocoelium; species Dicrocoelium dendriticum. The sequence goes on along the minus strand of OX104062.1, from coordinate 34,623,885 downwards.
TCGTACAAATTCTGCTGAACCTATTTGAAGATGGGCAGGGCAGCTGACAGTAGTCAGAATAAAAGCGCCTATTTAGTTTCCATAACCGTGTCAAATACAGGTTCAAGTGTCGCCAGCAAAGGGTCCTTTTCAACTTTTGACAAAACTTGGTGGAGGTCGTCGGGTCCAGAAGCCTCGTTTCAACATAGCTAGCCCATGTCAATTTCTGTCTGAAGTAAGAGGTGTGATATCAAGTTTCCACTTGGGTTCCGGCGGTGCAATAAGCGGGTGTTGCTATAAGCCTTTTAAATGAATCTTCAAAATGCCACACCTAAAGGGCTATTTGACGAGGCCGAGAATGGATCAACTGTCCATCTTTCTCAGTATCTGTCTCATTGACTGAAGACTTACCTGGAAACTTGTTTAATTTGAGGCGGTACGGCACTTGGCTCTTCACAACAGCACCGGCTTTCTCCATCTCACGGGCCATTGCAAACCACCACCTCGAAGACTGCGCGTCAGTCGCCGTTTCAGAGCATTTTATGCCCTTTGAAACTCAGGGCACATTGGAATCAGTTTCCATGCTTCGAGCAAATTGATGGATGCCGCGGAAACCGATACACAGTTCCGATGTTTCAATTTGAGATTTCGGCAAGCATCAAAGGCATCTATCGTAACGCAATTGAGACAGTTCTATCCAGCTCTGGCATTGCCCACTTCATTCATCACTGACGAGGTGATGTGTCTCATTAGCAACAGTTTGCCGTCCTCCAATGTCCACCTTGGAAATACATCACCGCCTAGCTTCTGCGATGAAGCAAGTCCTGGCACGACCACACAGTCACAGGTTTCTGGTGGAAGATATCAAGCTGCACGCAACAGAAGTCCCAGCAACGCACAGCGAACAATTCGAGGCTGAATTGCAAGTGCTAATCGCCGGTGTACCTCAGTACAGCCATGTCACCTCTCCCAATCGATTCCGAACGGGTAAAGCACCCTCTGTTTTGGACCTTGTGCCCACCAACGAGGAACAAATGGTCGACACCGTGACTCTAGATGCACCAATTAGCCGTAGTGATGACGCGACTTTGCTCTTTCGTTATACTTACTACTCTAATTACGTCAGTATGAAAACGACGAAACCTATGTCGTTACAAATTGCGATATCTAGTCCAACGTCGTTCTAGAAACCGATTGGTCTTTCCTGGCCTAGCAGCCGCCCAATGTCGCTTGGATGGTTTTTGTCACTTAATTCACTGAGCTTGTAGCAAATGCGTCAGAAAGCAAGGTTTTTCGCCCGAAGAAAGTGCACTGATTTCCGAGGAACTGTACTGACATGTTATGCAGGATCGCGTGCTTAGGAAGCCGTGTTGTGAGGTGTTGATAAGATTTCGCGACATCATGAAGTCCACAGTTTTGGACTTTATGTGACGCTCCATCATTTTAGAGAGGATAGAAGTATGGCTTATTGGGCGGTAGTTGCTCATTTCATGCACAGAGCCTGACTTGTAGCGAGGAATGAAAATGTATGGCCTTAAGGGATTCAGACACACGCGCTTACAAAGTCTGCTCAATTAATCTGACCATGGATGACTACACAAATCAACGAAACCACTGCGTCAAGTTGATCCGCAAAGACAAACTCCATCACCAACAGAACTTGGCGACGAAATTAGTACAAAGACCAAGTTCCCGTATAGATGTGCCAAAAAGCTCCGGAGATTGAAGCGGTGAATCCCAAATTGGCGTGCAACAGATGACCTGGCTCAAATTACACAAGAAGCAGCAAACGTGCTTCGCCAACACTTCATCCACAGTTTCCAGTGTGAATGGTCATCCCAGTCTGTTTGACACAGCTCCCGTCGTCATCAGGGTTAAATCACGTATCGTTCAGGACAGCCAACTTAATGAGAAGGCTTATCTCATTGCGCTTGCGCAGCTCATCTGGAGTGGACGACATCAAACCGAAGGCATTAAAGACAGCGGCCACGAACCTTGACAAACCATTAGCTCAGTGCTTTCAACATTGTCTTTATAAAATATAGGTACAAACAATTCGGAATTAAGGCCTAGTAACTCCTACTTGCAAAACTGCTAACCTTGCGGACCCCTCGAACTACCGCCCAGTCACTCTCCTCCAATAGTTATTCAAACTAATGGAAGGTATAATGACAAAGTCGCTCATGGGATACCTTGACAGTAACAACATCATGGTGTCACAGCAGTACGGATTCCGCTGAAACCGGTCTTGAAATACAAACTTGTTTCTAACCCGAGCAAGTTGAACAGAATCAGTTGATGCCAGAATAAGAGTCGACGTCTTCTATCTGGACTGCTGTAAAGCTTTCGACAGTCTGGATCACCGCACTCTTCTTCACAAGCTTCGCAGCAATAGAACCCGCTACGCAGTTCGGAGTTGAATACGCAACTTCCTCATTAAACGTTCAGCTGAATGTGCGAGTGCATCGCTCCAATTCCGATCTAACTGACGTCCAGTCTGGCGTATCCCATGTATCGGTACTGGGCCCACCTTTTTGCTAGTATTCACTAAATATATTGATAGTGCACTGTAGTCTAATTTCTTACTTTTTACAGATGGTGTCAAACTGGGTCATGAGATTAAGACAGCGGATGTTCATATGGCTTTGCAGAGCTATATCGACGGGGCTTATCGTCGTCATCCGATAACCTGCTCCAGTTCAACGTGACGAAGTGCAAAGTCGTGAGCATACGCCATCAGCTTACCCATGAATCACAATTAGTCATAAAAACACTGATGGAATGGTTTTATCATTTGGGCCTATTAAACACTACTCCACATGGTTCCCTCAGTAGACTAGTCTGCGTGACCTACCAGCTAAGTTAGCTTAACCGTACTTCGGAATGCATAGACTCCGATTGCACAATTATACTTTTATTTTGTGCTTACAAAATGGATTTGGCCCTGTACTTCGCAAACGGTTATTTAAGAGAATATAATCGTTTGGAGTTTGGCCCCTGCTTTTAAGTTGGTTTTCCTCTTACTTTAACAATCGTTTGCAAGAAGTTATTTGAGTGACCAACACTCCTTCCACACCGAACCTTCAGCGGTGTCCTTCTTGGAAGTGTACTCGGTACTTTACCGTTTATCTTTTATATCAATGTTAATGCTATCTTGATCAATAAAGGCCGGCCGTTATTATTCGTTGCTGACATCAAGATTTCCGAGAAGCCTCGGGGTGATGAGGTTCAGAACACAATACTGCTAATTCAAGGATATCTTCATTCCCTTGCTAAATGGTGCAAATATTAACGACGTAACTCACGAATGACAAACTAGCATATTGTCCTCCGGTTGCACGATCGCCGAAGTCAAACTCGTTACAAAAACGCAAATACAAATAGCAGTCTAACCGTGATCCTGGGACCCTGTGTATTTTCTGATTCCGCCTTCTTTAATACGTCCAATATCAAATAGTCCGTACCAGCCAACCGATGGCTAACATGCCACAAAAGCAATAGAGTCCCTACCAAACTAGAGTTATTCAAAAACTCACTCGTTCCATCCTAGTATACTGCAAGGTAATCTATAGTAACATGCTGATGATTGATTGGGAAGCCATTAAAAATTTACGGAGGTCATCCACCAAACTTTTGTTCAGTGATCACTTAACCTAAAGTGTGTGAACCTTGTATGCAACTTCAGATCGAGCCCCTCTGACTAAAGCTTCTGATGCAAAACTTGCTTTACTTACGCAATTAGTTACATCAGAAATGGTGCACCTGCATGTAGAATTTAGTAATGAGGCAAAATACCCATTGAAGACATCGCAACCAAAAATTTACGCCATGTGTATCAATGGCTAGAACAACGATGCACCGTAACTATTTGCCTGTCGGAGTAGCCTGCTACATATGTACAGGGTATGTGAGAACCTTAGATAATTCCACACCAAATTAGCTAGTTCATTTGAACTGGGAATAGTATTATCTATTTTCGCATCCAACAGGTCACCAGATGAAATATACCAGGATGGAGCAGAAACATTCAAAAAGTTAAAGCGACGTTAATAGATACCCATGATTTGTTCTCTTATGCATTGATTGGTTTACATTTTAGGAGCTGTTTCTCGCACTTACTAGAAATGCAAGTATGCTAGAATGATAACTTATATATTTTCAAGAAATGAATGCCTTTGCATGTTATCATGTGTAATACATAGTTAAAAAGTCAGGCTTCCTCAGGAAGCACCAGTTGGCTACCCCGGAAGCAGTGGCTATTACACTGCTGTAACCGGAGTTATGCAAGCAGAGGACGCTTGGACAAGGGCTCATTCTGCATTGGCCGAAACGATTGACATCGACCATACCTACCCATGCCCAGGACTAACTGTGAGCTTTGACTCCAAAGTAACCATTTCTTTATTGTTATGTTTGCCTTTCAGTTTTTGGGATGTGGAAGCGCATGATATTTGCCACCTGATTACATTAACTGATCTATTGATTGGTTCGTTGACCCCTTGAACCGTTACCTTACCATTCACTACTGCAGCCTTAGGTAGCTTATCGTGTTGTATCAAGTTTTCTCATGATTGCAATTTCCTGCGGAGAATTATCGAAAAGTGATCTCTTTGCAGCAAATCCTCTTCTTCTAAGTGGTATTTCATTAAAAGTCGTGATCTGAACTTGTGAACCTGATAAATAGAGCTCGCTCAATACTCTAATTGATGAATGCCTAATCTGTCGGAAATCTAAAGATAGTTGTTCAAGCCCTTACCGACTCGGATAGCACCACAACTGTTGCACGACAGTTAATTTAGATAACATGAAAACAAACTTTCGTATGATAAGCAGGATGTCACTTCCTGCTAGCCAGGCGAGTAGCTTGAGAACGCTAGGTCGAAGGTGGCTTTCACACATCGCTGATTTTAGTAGATAGTTCATGCCCATGAGGATCAAAGTGTTACGAGCTATTGTAGATTGGTAAGCAGCAAAGACTAATAATTGTAAAACAATATATTTAGTAATATGCTGACTTACTTTAATTATACGGTAAAATTAGCTTATTTAGTTCTCACGGCTGAGCCTAGTACGCCCTCTGGTAACTTATTGAGTGCTCCGGCTGGCTTATGCTACAGCAGAGACATGACAGAATCCTTAGTTTATTCTTTAAAACGTGCAAACTACATTCTTGTGAGCATACTATTGTATTTTACCTTCCTTTTTTCACTAAAAAAGAATCAGAATCAGCTGGTCGTATTCATGATACTTGACCGCTGCCGAGACCTGGTTGCCGAATCGTGTATCGCACAGCGTACGATTCCGAAGGGGCCATTGTCCTTTAACTTTGGTGGTTACGTACAACTGGGCGCTGGTGCTGGCTCATCCGTGAGGAGTATGGAAGGCTGCGTGGACAAAGTTGTGGTGCAAAATGAGGTAGGTAGCTTAATTCCTCTGCTTATGTTCAATTTTCCCTATGGGCTCGACTATCTAGCTTCAAAAATGAAAGTTTCAACTGGACATAGCAGCTTCCGTCAAAAGGTTTGGGGTCAAATCATAATAACCTTTGATGGAACCTGGTAGTCTTGCTTAAATTATATGCGCTAGTGACTGCTATTTACCCCCATTTAAAGTTAGCGATGGCTAGCTAAATTTACATATACTGAACACTGGGCAGCTGGGAGCACCATAGTACGGAACCATTTGAGTACAAGACAGACCAAAGCTGCCCCGCAAAGAGTGGGCTGGTAGTTCTACAGCCCTAGGAAAACTTCAGCATCACAATGAAAAATACTCCTTTTTCTTCAACACCCACCTTATAAATACGTAAGATAATACACAAAGTTACTTTCATTATATCTAAACCTAAATTGCAGCAGGCCTCTTGAACGTTATTTTATATTTTTCCTCATTAACCCCTTACAACAACAGGTGGAAAAATGTATTTCCATGATTCCCAAGTAGTCAGAAGTGACTCGCATCACTAAGTAAAACTATCCTACTCTTACATGAGCCAACGTTGATTATTTCTGAATCGTGCCAATCTTCGTTTTCTTTGTGTATCAGACAACAGTGTTTTCTTTCTTACCCTGCAGCCTCTGACCGAATTCCAAGCAACGCGTTCTTACCACTGAAGTACACATATCTACAGCACACTTATCCTTGCATTCACTAAGAAGCTGACTAGATGTATGCTTCCTGTTACGCAAGGAACACATGGTTATCTCGGTCTGTTGAATTATTTGGTGGACCAAATCGATGACTGCCATCAGTGCTTTCAGTCTCAAGTTGTATTTTAATATGTCTGATGATCACGGTTGTTTTCCGGGTACCCGCCGTGTGGCCGGATTATGAAATGCAATCTCTAATGAGATCTCAGTTCATATTCAAGTAGACCTCGGTAATTCCAACCACAAGGACGGTATCCGAGTTGGTGGAGTTCGGTGTTGTTTTTCCCAAGCCCGGCACCTTACGACCGGTGGTTTTGTCCTTATTTGCACTCATTATATGGAGAGCGCCTGAGCTGTGGAACCCGTTCCTTGTGATTGAAGTGAACGGGTTCCCATAGAGACTGCGTGTCACAATCCAAACACAAGGCATGTACACAAATTCAACGTTGGTTTCCTTTCCACTGTGCGAATCGTTGCCAACTGATCTCAGTGGAGTAGTGATCAAGGTGTTACAAGTTAACCACCAAGCCCCTAGTTCCATCTAAGCTCAGGCTATCTTCGTCTGTTGATTCAATAGGATGACGATACTGTCGGTCATGGGGAGTCAATATTGGGAGAGACAGAACGGAATCACCTCCATCTGATTATCATGCTTTGATGACAGCCAATCTAGTCTTCCATTGCCCTGCTTGGCTAACCTGCTTTATCAAGCACTATTAATTTAAATCACGCCTTTTTGACTAGATACTACAAATAATTGTTTTTAGTTTGTATACGGTTTGTATATGGCTTTCTGTTATTGGTCAAAACTTTATCTCTGTTGCATGAAAAGCACACTGACGGGGGACGCGTGACCAGTTGTTGTTTACCTAATGAGGAACTTGGCGGCTTGCACCAGCACGAAGTTTCAGGAGAGCGGGGATGCTGGTCATTTCAATGTTAGACCCACATTAACGCATTTTCCTTTGTTCGAGGAATCAAACATCGATAGGTTTTGCCGATGTTGCTGACATCGCAGTTACTTATAGGTAGATGCAGTATGAGTTATACACGCTTAGAGGAACCGGTAAGTTAAGAGTTCTATTAGTGACTACAACTTCATCCTTGAAACGTAACGGGATTTAGAGCTTTTCCTAGCTGCAGTTTCATTAGGAAGACTAAAATAATCTGAAAAATATTTTGTACTCACCATCCCTCCCTTTAACTTAGCGGTGAGTATGCCTACATTTGTATTTACTGGAACAATTTGATCCGTTACCACAAATCCGAAATTCCCCTTTTAATCCTGTCATTCTTAGCTTTGGTTTTGTAAACCTTACTCTGGTCATCCTCCGGAACTTGTTAAGCATTCACTCTTGACCCCTAATAAATTATTGCTCATTGTTCATTGACCAAAGTTAAGTTCCGCGTCCAGCATAACCATACTATTAAACTAAACCATTCTTATTATGTTATTAATGGTTAACACATCATTTTTTCACTGCTTATTTTCTCCCAAATGAAGCTACTTGATTTTTATGAGGCGACATCAGATCAGCCATCAAAACAAGGATGTTTAAATGCTGCACAGGGTTGCTTCAAACAATCCCAGAGTGTGTGTGGGGCCTACGGTGTTTGCAAAAATGCGTTACGAGCTACGGACATGCTGACTTGCATCTGTCGCCCTGGTTATCGGCCGGACACCAGTACCGGTTTTACTCCGGACAGATGGCCCTGCAATTTTCGTAAGTAGTCATGATTATAAGAAGCTTTTGCGCAAAAGCTAATCCCCAGCACTTCCACCGTTGCCCACTTCGTTCTGATTTTCACTGATGAAGTAATCAGATTCCTGCTGGAATATGAATTCTTCCAAGTTATTCCTTTAAAATGGCATCTAAGGATTTGGGTGTAACTTCTTTTCCTTAACATTTTTGGAGCAGTTCCTAGCTGCAATTGTGGTAGATACTTCACGCTACAGGTGTGTTAGGTTTTGTAGATCTGTATTCAAAGTGAGATTGTTGATTGAAATTCAAACTTTAAGCGGCAGCTTCAAGCAACCTATTAGTTAAATCTCGACTGGGATATTTCAACGGTAATCGGTAACTACACAAACCCGAAGGTAGTTAAGCATATATTTTTAAACGTATAAGCATTGGGAGGATAAACAAATCGCGTCAATTTTTAGGCACGAAACAATATTTTTTATTGGTTTTCAAAGTCATACTGCTAGAATTCACCATGGAGTGGTTTGTAAAGTAGATTAATTTCATAATGTTATCCCGTTCATTATAAATGGCTGTATCTGATTATGTCATTTATGTTAGCGATGCTCAGGAGAAAAGGCTCAGCATTTACCACACCAAATTATAGTGACAACTATAAAGCTACTGCAATCCTTTGAAAATCTTCCTTGTAATCAACATTCATCGGTCTTTTAACAATTAGCACCCATATTTGTCGTCCATTTCAGCGTCACATTCCTGGTCAGTCACTTCAAATCCGTATAACGCAAAGTTCTTAAGTAAAGTTCCAGCTCGGATTCGATTGAGCATGCGAACTCGAAATTTGACGTTTCGGATTTTCGTAGTGGCTGCGTGGAATTTATACCTGACGGTGAGTTTACAATCGGGCATGAACTATACCAATGAATTAAATAGGGTAGAAATAACGCATTATGGTTAATTTAAATAGCAATCAGTTCCGGACTACAAATCGAAAAGTTTTAGTCGAAACAGGTTACTTTGCCTATCCTCCGCTGGTTTTTTCTCTTATTTTACATGACCGCCGGGATTAATGAGAAGTATTATTCCTGCGTTGGAGTTGCTAAAACAGATCTTTGGGAAATCACAAAAGGGTGTTAACTAGACTCGATCCTTGTTCATTTTGCAAAATCTGTCGACAGGAACATCACAAGTTGTCTGACCGCACATGCTCGGTGTTCATGCACACAGCGCAACCGACAAGCGGAAAATGTAATACTTGTAAAAACAAGACAGATAAAAACTGTTTGGCTGACCGCCGTGTCAAATTGTCTTTTGCATCCCAAAGGAAATTGTAGTAACAGATGCCGATAATAGGGTAGCTCAAAATTTTCTAAATCATCCAGTTGTGAGCATTTCTTCGCTGCCCCAACGAAGACGCGCCAAATTTTTATTTATATATCTATCCATCTAACTTTCTTATCTATCTATCAATCTATCTATCTATTTTTCCAACTATTACTCAGTCTATCTCTTATCTATCTATCTATCTATCTATCTATCTATCTATCTATCTATCTATCTATCTATCTATCTATCTATCTATCTATCTATCTATCTATCTATCTATCTATCCATCAGATATCACATCTAACATACAAGTGGAAGGAACTTGTTGCTACTTTGCAGATTCTATTGAGCACTGATGAACAAACCTAATGGCATAATCGACTTGGCAATGGATGAGCTGGGGAATTAGGTCAATATTTTGTTACTTTGTGTAAACTTATGCAAATTAGCATGCGTTAAGTAAAAAGTTGAAGTGAATTGGGATTACTGGCCTGACTATGCTGTTTATGTTATCAGAGAAGTTCATTCCCTTGTCTTTTATTCACGAGATAGCTAAAGACATCTGACGGAAGCAGCAATTTGTGTTCACGCATGAGCAGTACTTTTACCAAGCACGGATCAGCCCACTGATAGTAAGTTAAATACATAGCAAACTCGCAAAAGCCATCCGTACATATTCGTAAAGTTCGGCCCTTATCGTTTGCGAGAATTGCATGGCAAATCACTATTATTCTCTTTTTGAACTGGGAAAGAAAGCCGCCTAAACAACTGATGTACATTTTCAGTATTCCGTAGTTTGTTTAAATTAAAAGTGTGAAGACATATGACAACTAAGAAGTTTCGTCAGTCAAAACGGGAATTTCTTTGAAATTTCTCAATTATAACCTCGTCAAGAAGACAGTTATGAACTACATGATGACTGGAAAGTGGGCTATTGCTGACGATGTAGCCACTTGAGGTATATGCTTTGACTAGAAGAAAAAACTCCATCAGTAAGAATTGAAACACACTGCCCCAGCCCAATAGGTCGGAGGTCAACTGATCCAGCTACGTTACATTAGAATAAAAATTAGAGCAAATACACGCTTTTTGTACAGTTCTGGCTGTAGCCTCTTGACTGCATTTGCTTCTACCGTAGCCAGTAAGAACTTTTGAGTCCTTTTGGTCTTCATTTTAATGCGACATACACTATTTGCAAGCTTCTCAAAAACGGAGTGCTTACTTGAATGTGTTCAACCACAAATTACTGGCTTGGAGCGCCTTTGTTTCCACTAACAATCGTGCGTGTATAAACTCAAGGTCAGCGAACGTTTTGGTTCCTGAACTATATGTCCGACATATGACACATGAAAAAGAATGAAATTAGCGGGAATTTCTAAACACTTTGGAGCCTGACACAACCGTATCTAGCGCACCCGGAACGATACCTCCACAATCTCTGTTGTCTGCAACTAAACAAACCAAAACGTTGACCTCTGTCACAGAGACCAAACCTTTGTGCTTCACAACTAGGTGTGACGCAGTTACATTTGGGGACACAGTTCAAGAAGTAAGCGCACCAACCGACTTAATTGAAACCTACATACTCCTACGCCCATGACTCTTTCAGAGCCTTGCTAATGCCCCTTGCATCTAGGTACTTAAACTACAGGGCGCAATGCACAAAAATATGCTGTGCAAAGGGAGCATCCATAAGAGCATTAACAACCAACCATGTGGTCATACTCACCAGGCCAGTGTATGCTACAATCTGGTTAAAAATATTATACCATGAGGACCATAGCAGAAAATATGGAAGAAAAAGGAGAACTATTGTGGCAAAAGAAGACGAAACTCTTTTAGGTTTCGCACACAACATTTCGAGTTCTTTATTTTTGAGGTTTCTGTTTGTTAAATCAGAGATAAACGGACGGATGATGTGGTAGAACAACACTAGCTCCACAGATGTCTCTAGTCAGCTATAACATCCATGAGTTCCAGCCATTGGGAGTAAGACTGGCGTGGACCCAAGCTTAAATAGCGGTCCAGTTCGACTGATGGCAAGCCTGAGTTTCCTTTCTTGATGGTCGTTATCCATGTTACTGGTTGTCCACCGCGCCATATTTCCCAAGCGCTATCGAGAAGCCCAAATGAAACTCGACTGAAAAGGCGATAAGCCGGCAAGCGCAATACCTTTCCAGCCAACACATACGTTGTCAGAAAAGGGATACTGGGTCGGAATAGATAATAATGGCAAAGTCTGATTACATGCCCAAGATGCATGTCATTTTCCAGGGTTCTAGAAACGTCGTAATCGATTAAACACAGAAGGACAGCACAGTGGGGAACAGTATCAAAATGACTTGGTAAATGAACAAACTAAAACGTGGGACTACTTGAAACAGTACACAAATATTTACACAGCTACAATGTATGTGACATATTTGCATTTATAAGCAACTAGTGGACCTCCATATGAGGGACAAATAGATGCTCTTATTTGAAATGAATCCCTCTTTAAGAGTGCCTTGTTGTTGGAAGCTGTTACTTTCATCTGTGACTACATGGAACAGAAAAATGTTGTTCTTTGTATCTTTGGGCGAAATGTGAAAAGCTACTTCCACGTTACACGTCCAACAGACAGATCCTTTTTGATAGAAAATACTGTGGCTATTGGATCAGCATCAGGACTACTTCTTTGGGGTATGTTATCCCATTAGTTTAATGCGGACATATGCTGCACCTATTCATACCCCTGATTAATACCAAAGCTACTTGAATGACAATACCGTGGTCTGTGACTATCCCAATGACCGCTTTTACCTGCTGAACCAATTTAACAACCTACACTCTAAGTTATATTTTGCCTGTACAAGTAGGGGATAAGCTAAGTTGCCCTTCCTGGATGTTTTGCTATTATGACGAGAGAATGGATCATTTGAACAAAGTTCTTCCGATAAACGACGTGGGTAGGTCAGTATACGCATTTGCTAAGTTTCGCACCAATGAAGTACAAGCGAAACATAGTCCGTTGTCTGTATACCGGGTCACACGTATTTCCAGACCATAGATGCAGAGGGCGGAAAACGACTTCATACGCAGACACTGGGATGTAGCTGGTGCCCCACTACTTCTACGGAAAAAATATTTATATTTGGACAAAGAATGACGCAAAGTGATTGTTATGAAAGGGTGTTTTTAATTTCCTGCCTTTAAAGGGACCTACATTCCTCTGGGCTCAGCCAAAATTGTCAGGTTGCTAAATTGCGCATTTGCCAGAAACCATTCTGCTTGTTCCATGTCATTAAAAGGCAAAATTCCGGTTTAGTCCGGAGCATGTTTTCCCTACCTGGTTACCTGCAGCTTAGCGCAGGATACGTCGGACACACGATCAGATGTCGTTCAATGCGGATTGCGGAACACTGCCCCGTCTCTTGGCAACATGGTAAGAGTAGGAATATTCACAGCTTCATGCTTTAACGCTATCTAGTCAGTGGGCAGTAAGTAAACTAAAGATACGTTCAATGGTGTGTATGTTGCACTAAAATGAAGCCTAAAAGAATTCAGAAATTTAAAATCAACTAGATGTGCCAACAAGGCGCTCGTCACAGCTTTTGTTCCACAGACACACAGCTGTGGGTACTTGGAATAAAAACAGGGACGAGAGCCATCTTGGCACATCTATATGACTTTAACCACCAGAATTGAAAAGTGCCTATTGGCTACAGTAGAAGCAACTGCAATTAAGTGGTTACAGCCGGGCACTTGCTTAAACTTTTACTCTGCCGTAACGTAGCTGGATCAGTTGACCTCCAGCCTATTGATCCATGGCTGTGTGTATAAATCCCCATTGATGGTCTACTTTTCTGCGGTCAAAGCATATACCTCAAGTGGCTACATCGTCAGCAATAGCCCGTTTTCCGTTTATCATGTATTTCATCACTGTCTGTCTGACGTTTTATAAAACAGAACTTTCTTCGCAGTTAAGGTACTGACTTTTGAATGCGCATTAATTCTAAGCTATAGTAGCGTATGTTTTGGTGAAATCGACCAGATGCATTGCATTTGCTTTAAACCAAGTTGATCAGCTTTGGACTACTAAGTCCAAACCTGTAGATCGGAGCTTAATTCAATCTGAGTAGGTGAGTGGTGTTGGGATGACGGAGAAACTTCTCTAACCACAAACGCGTTATATCCACATAGGTGGAGCCACAGGCTGCGTGAGATGGGATGATGAGGACTGCAATCAATAGCGAGTAATATCCAGTGCGAGAAATATCTACGGTCTCTTTACCGTCGCATTAGTTTGAGGCGTGCACAAACACTATTCATTTCCACAAAACTCTAAACTAGTTCGATCGCTTTAGAAAGAGGTTAACTCGATTTTTAATTAGTTCCTGGGTATGGACTAAATGAACGACCAATTTTTGCCACGAAAACCGCTAAGAAGTGTCACAAAGCCATGTGGAATGTTGTTAGTTCCTGTTATGTCCACTTATTTTATCGAAAACTAACTGTCACCTTATATCTTCTCATCACTGGTTGAGCATAACGAACCGTTTAAAATAGGTCCAAAGAAAAATATGTCCATAATATCTTCATTTAGAGTGAGTTGATGCTAGTCAGCATTAGTAATCTCATAGGCGCCCGTGGTTGTGTAAGCAGATTACGCAACTTGAATACAGGTTTCTTACATATATACTTGCGTAACTCGGACTTCAAACGCAGAGTACAGTTGAAGAACGCAGTTATAATGGGAATAGCGATCTCACCGAGAACGCAAGGCATGAACCATATGCTAGCGTCACCACAGAGAAAAATAAGTCGATGAGGCGCGAGAAAGCCTAAATGGTGTACAGAGAAAGGGGGCGGAAATGTTACAGCCTGATCAATCAAAAGAGTTGTGCTCAGGTTCCAAACTCTCCTTTTCCTTTGGATCGGCATTGGCATGCAAAGTGATTGCATTCACTGTTTGGCAATCTACGTGTAAGAAGAGTGAAAAAGCCTGGATCAAACACAACAGCACCGGTCTAATTCTCAGTGGCTATCCTTATCTTTGCAGGCACTCCTCTCAATTGGCGGCTGTCCTATGGTGGACAAGTCCACTTCGCTATGTTACCTTTCTATCGATGTATTTATCTATTGTGAGGTTGCCACCTCTTTGGAGGATAAAGTGTTTCCTGCTGAGTGCCAATCTCAGTGATGGTATGAGCACCCGAACCAACGGTCTCCGTGCACTTGGTTTACGTACTCAGGCCAGTCTATTCAATCGGGTAATGCGTTCGCTTTTCTTCCTCGATAACCTAGGGACGGAGATAGACCTCAGTACACATCCCTTGAACTCGGTCAAACCAATCACCCAAGAGGTCAGGTTCCATAGGGGTACACTCGCTACCAGCGGATGCATTTAGTCGTCTATTTACTTGCTCAGCTGACGGGGACGTGAAAAATATGGTTGGTGGCATCCGTATCCGGATTTGCCAGTCACTGTGCCTAGCCACAGGACGCCTGCGCCTACAGAGGGACCATTGATGGATTGCGCTGCACCACCCACAGCTCCATCCATAAACCCATATCCAGTGTAAACCAGAAGGAAAAAAAATCGGGATGCATGTGGATAGTAGTCACGTTTCGTTCACGGGCCTAACCCACCACCTTCACGGGCAAACACAAGTAAGCTGTATTTGGGGATTCAAGCCCACACAAAGCGGTGGATGGACCATAGTCCGCTCCAAACTTCGTGCATGGAGCCACTCTTCGAGCCTAACACTGCCACCATGATCATGCACCTAGTTTCCTCCAGCAACGACCAACTGTCTCCTGGAGTCAGTATGGACGAGTTGGGAAAAAGATTGATAGGCACCTAGTCAACATGCACATCAAGCGCAGCCACACCTGGGATGTCAAGCAACAGCTAAGCACATGAAATAAGGTATCGAATGAACCAGTGCGAATACGCCGTACGGGCATGTCGATAAATTAGCATATTAAATATATGATAGTGATAGTGATAGATTCATGACGGCAGTAAAAGGAATCAAGACACAAATGTAAGGGGAAAAAGTATGCGAAATGTGCCAATAAATGGATTATTCAGGTACATTTACAGATGAGGTAACAAAAAAATAATAAGACAAGGTAGCAAACCTACCAGCTGAAATAAAAAACTCCACACCCAAGTACACCAAGAGTAAATCGAATGCAGCGTACCTGAAAACGATACGCCGGTTCTGCTTAAGTTCTCAGCAGGACTCATCGTCATTTCGATGCTGGACCCGAGTGGCTTCGTTAGTGGTTCACTTAACCTGCCTGGCTCAAGTATTCGCGACAGCAAATGCTACAGCACCATGCGCTAAAAATCAACGGAGTACAGCCCATCGGCGCCTGTCGCTTCCGCAACTGTCTCCACTTATCTGCATGCATGAGGACTTTCTTTTGCACCTCGGCAACTGCCTTCCTGATCAGATCGCACCATGCACGTCGATCAATCGCATTCGTTTCACATGACTTGCAATCGAAATTAGTAGGTGATGGGCCCACTTTGATCATGCCCTGGTAAAGTAACTTCAGTTTTCTCACTTGCCGTTTCATTGCACGCATTTAGCCACACACCAGCTGTTTCGGTATACGGGTCGAATCCACGTGGCGAACGGACAGCGCCCTAGACTTATGTACCAACAGCTTTGTCCTAACAGTGAGCTATGCGTTGTACCACACACGGCATTTAAGCACGCCAAAAGCAGCAGCCGCTTCGATACGCGGGTGCGTAGCTTGCACGTCATCTTCAGGTCAGTTGTTATTACGCTGCCAAGGTAGCAATATATCGAAGTAATTTTAAACCCTTCGTCGGCAAGCTGGATTTCGGGAAGGCTCACGAACGCCATTCCGGGTGAAGGCTGGAAAAGACAGAGTCTTGTTTGTGTTGATAGTAAGCCCCAATATGGCCGCTGTCGAAGCGACAGGCGAAGTCATATGCTGCGACTCATCAGCGCTATGCACAAATAACGCACAGTCGTCAACAAACAAACAGCAACATACGGATAGTTGTGACACATAATAGTTCTCGCAACGAAACGACGGATGTTCAGCAATAAACCAAAATACGGTGCTCCAAACGAACACGGTAAATACAAGCGGCATCCTAAACACAAAACATCATTGCATGAAGATATATACGAAATAGAGCAGTGGCTAAGACACAGCCTCGCTTCACACCAAAGACGACTGCAAAGTCATCCGAGGTCTCGCCACTCAGCTGCATGCTCGCCCGCACACCACTGTGCAGACATTCAATTAAACTTACAAACTTACGCGGGCAACGAAAATTACCCAACACCAGCCACAATGCCTCGCGGTTCACCGTATCAACTGCCTTGGTGCAATCAACAAAAGGCGAGAACAACGGCAGGTGTCGTTCTCTGCACTTCTGCAACTGACGAGCCGCAAACAGCATATCTATATTGCTGCTACAGAACGGAATCCACACTGCTCTTCCGCCACGTTAGGTTCCACAACCTGACTGACGAGGCGGTTAAGCAGGATTCGAGTAATCACCTGGCCCACAAAACTCTGCTAGTTTGTGCCACGATAATTCGTGCAACATTGTTGACGCCCTTTGCCCTTGTACAGTGGTAACACAATGGCATCCTTCACTTCAGGCGGCACCTCCTTCCCAATCCATACGCGTTGCACCAAGTGGTGCAGCGCAGTCACCAACGCGGGTCCGCCGTGTTTCAATACGTCAGGCGGGATCCCGTCGGCCCCTGCCCACTGCCGTTTCGCAGCTGAGCAAGTGCTCTCTGCGTCTCAACCAGTGTCGGTGTGTCCGCCAGATTCGCCTTCGCATCGTGCTGTTTTAGGCCGTTAAATTAGTCCAGACGATCTCTGAACGCTTGTTCAAGAGACACTCAAAGTGCTTTTGCCAGATATGCATTATGTCTGCAGTCTGTGTGCAGATAGCGCCTGAGTTACCATCGACCAACATTCTCAGCAACTCCAATCTCGGTCCACACACCGTCGCCAAGATGTCAAAGAATTCCTTTTGTTGGCGGCTTTCGGCGTAGTATTACATCTGCCTTGACTTCCCCGTCCGCCTTGTAGCTTTAGTGCGACGGATCTCTCGGGTCAGTCGTCGTTGAATTTGCCTAATCTTTCCCTTATTCCCTAAGTCACTGGGGTCTGCCATATGTGCAGCAAATGCTGCATTCTTCTCCAACAGCAATGCGTCAATCGTCACATCGTTCTCATCAAAGCAATCAGGCCGTTTACAGTTTGCGCGCCCGACGGTCTCCTCGGCAGCAGCTGTCAAGTGATCGCGAGTGGGGGCCACAGATCGCCTACTGTGGCTTTGCAGTCCACATCAAACAGGCGAGCGGCCATGGCCTTCTCCAGCTTAATTTGTTTCATCACAGTACCGTGGAAGATAATGTTAGTTTTATGCCAGTTCATGACAGGAGTGCAATATATTGATTTACGAAAATATACGTACAGTTTGTTTCGAAGTAATTTGTGATCAATGCCACACTCAGTTCCACGCAGTACATGTGTCCTGCGCACTTCAATATGTCGAATGGTGACATAGTCGAGAAGTTGAGGATGACCACTCCGTGGGTGCGTCCAAATTGCTATATCACTCGCACTCAGTGCAAACCCAGTGTTCGTGAACGTCAGGCCGTGAGTGACACACAGTGAGAGCAGCCTGTCAACGTTCGCATTCGCTGAATGCGAACCGATAACATCTGTCCACACCGATGCATCAGGTCCAACGCGCGTTGAAATCACCCAGCAGAAATAGTCGGTCGCTCTTCAGCCCAGACCGTATGAGGGAGGATAGCTGAGTATAGAATTGATCACGCGTGTCATCAGGGGAACACGTGGTCGGACCGTGCGTGCTTAGAAAAGTGGCAAACTTACCTCTTACGAGTCGTAGGCGAACAGTCATCAGTTGCGCGCTGATGCCTGTTGGTTCACCCACGAACTGGCCATTTAGGCGATCAGATATTGCAAATCCGACCCCATGTTCACGTGGTGCTGAGGCGGCGTTGCCCACACAGCAAAACATATAGCCAGCACCTGCTTTATGAAAATTACCTTGCTCAGGGAGCCGGATTTCACTGAGCACCATTTCCATTGCGACGAGTGCATTGCGTCGCTCGTTGCGCTCACTCGAGTTCCGGTCTTGTAGTTTGCGCACTTTCCAGCACCCGATTCTGAGTGCTTTGTGCGCAGGCATACGATTGCATTGGTTGGCCATCGCACGCGAGATGGTCGTTGTGCATCACAGGTTTGCTGGTTGGACTCCACCCGGAGCCTTTGGCTCAATAGCCCGATGCATATATATATATATATATATGTATATATAATTAAAAATATAAATATAAATAAATATACATATATACAAAACATTATAGGCTTATGGTACACAAGGCCCCTTACTGATTACCTTTTCTGACCGCACATAATGCACCCAATTAATAGCGGGTTAATTTATTTTACGAATTTGGCCTACACCGCGTTTTTAATGAACTGCTACTCATACTTATCCTTTTTTGATATTCTTATGTATCACTCATCTATGTTCTTCACGCTATGTTACCGCTGAATATTTCGCTTTCTAAGTGCATAAAACATCTTTATTTTATTTATTTTTAAGCAGGTTTTGATAAGAGTGGATTGTGTTAACTCCCAAGTAACAAATGTTCGTGAGGCGGGGTTATGCTTAACTGGAATTTCCAGATTAACAGGCTCGAATTGATACAGCTAATCTTCCAAAGAAGAAAAAATCCACCAACCTACTTTAGGCCACCAACCTAATTTTTCAATGGTCACTTGTCAAGTGTTACGGTGAATTAGCACCAGCTATTGAAATGAGTATTTAGGAAGGATATCCCAATAAAAATTAATTGTTGGATATTTCGCAGTTCATAAGCTTAACTGAGTTTGAAGTTCTCAAGTTTTATCTAGTAGTGGGTAAAAGAATTCGCTTTTTGCATCTGAGTCTGAAACCGTATCCCCCATACCTTGTTCCATATTTATACACCCTGGACCTAAAGACTTGACGTACAGTTTATTCCACCAATCTATTGCTCCATGAAGGGATAACGCGTATAAACTATGGCCCTGGATTCCTCCTTAAAGTAAACAACCTGATAGTTCGACCCATTTTTTGTAGGTCTGTTGTTGCTCCCATCGAACTACTGAGACACTTTGAACAAAAGGTATTTAAACTATACGCAAGATACGCAAGCATTAGGTACATCGCAGAACTCTACGACATGCAGAATGTCTTGGCTTTTGACGTCACCCGTCTAATTGATTCCTCAAACTACCAAGGTAGCGGGCGACGAATTTTGAAAATTACCTTGGTATCAGTGGCAATCCAAGCATGGCATGACAACAGGAAACTTCGGCCAACAGAAGTATGGTTAAGGCCATTCCTTCAATTAGTACAGACCTCAGATACGGATGAACCAGTCTCAATTGTACCTACCTCAAAGCAGCCAACCGTGCAAACAACCGTTTCAAAAAATCTTCAGCGGACCGGCACTATTTGTGACGGTCACTCACAGCGAAGCGAGCTCCTAATGCGTCAACAAATACAATGCTGCTACACCAACACTCAGGGGTTGTATTCTAAGCCCTGGGAACTGCGCCATCGACAGGAAACAACAACTTGGGACCTCATAGCAGTTACTGAAACTTCGCTCCCAAACGACATAATTGATCCAGAGATTAAACTCAGTGAGATGCCAGTCATTCGAAATGATGATCCATATCGCGGTGGCGGGTGTAGCTCAATACTATCGGGATTATTTGAAATGTGAGGCACTGTTTACACACTTGATCGCCTCTAGCCATCAAGTCAGAGCGCATGAGGCGTTCCAGCCCATCTACTGCGTACCCAGATGCCACACAAGAGCGGTTAGATGTTGTCTAGTGGCAGTGGCCGAGGCGATAGCTTCAGGCTTCATGACCCTGACCTATGTGCACACAAGAAATTTGTCCAGGCACTAACTCTACCCTGGTCCCCTGTAACACTGACACAGTGTGGACAACTCCACACACACGCACACACACAAACAAACAAACTGTCGATCGCCGTGGGGCCAATCGCCTAGCTTGGTCACTCAGACCATCTGGGTTTTGTACCTGTACCCTTAGCTGATGTTTACGTTCATGTCATTCATTTGTGGTGTATTAGCCTGGTGAGGAACCACTGAAAACGAGCTTCTTCGCTAACATTTGTTCACTTGACTATATACGTTATGCGGAATATCTTGAAGAGATGAATGATAAAATATGTACTCTCATGTAACTCAGCAGCTTATCCTCGCTAGGTACATAGATATTTTGGACCTACTTATACGAACACGCTCCTGGAGCCGCCTACGAAACGTTCGCAAAGGCGTTTAGCACATGCATCGGAGCAGAAATCTTTTCACTTTCAAGGCATTTCTGGGCGTGCGTCCTCTAAGTCCCGGCGAGCTCACAATGAACCTCCCAATACCGAAACCTTGATTTTTTGTGTGACAAAACATAACTACTGTGTGAAGTCTATTCGCAAGGAAAGCGAGAACAAATGAAGCGATTTTGCACAAGCCGCGAAAATTTACACAAGCCCTTCAATGGACCCATTTAATGCAGACCTGTATTCGAGTCTCGGGCACGGTTGACGACCAGCAATGGTAGCGGTCAATGAATTGCGGTTACATTACTTGCACCCATTTCAGGGAAAACGAGCCCAAATATTCTCCATCGGTCCCCATCGGTCCAATGTCACACTCACTGAAGAAACTGTGTTATAGGAGCTAGTATCCCTGTCTACCCAGAGTTCTACCAACTCTACAGCATTCGGCCGGAAGCTCTGGTGGTAGCGGACAGCAATCTAGCAGAACCATTGTTCACTTTATTTTAACTCTCTCTGGGACAGAAATGAATTATATCAAGCGAGGTAGTCTCACCAACCCTGCCAGTTACTGCCTGGTAATGCTAGTTTCTGTGTTATCCAATGTTATGGAGTCAATAATCGTAGAAGCAGTGTTTCATGTATGGAAAACCATAGCATAGTAGCTCTGGAGCAACACAGCTTTCGCCAGATGTTCCCATGTACTACCAACCTTCTAATTGCGCAGTAGCTGCCCGAAGTACTTGATGGTTTAGTGGGAGTCGGTATCAGCTACCTGGAACTATCAAATGGCTTTACTGGCTTAAATCATCGAGTTCTTCTTTACAAGTCTCGAAACTACAGTTAAGTGATACAGTCCTTGGTTGGGTAGGCAATTTTCTGCACGATCGTGGGAATTCCGGCCTAGATTGGCCTACGAAAAGTCGTGCTGCTATCGAATCGCATGTTCTTTGTTTTCAAATGTGATCTCTGGAAGGTTTTTGATTCCGGACTTTCGAGCTTCGCAACCGATATCGAGATGTGGCAAGCAAGCGGAGGACTTGACGCCACAGAGGATACTAACGTGGTCTTGGCATTCTTACGAAGTTATACTTTCGACTTTGCTACCGTTCAGTGTGGAAAAGTGTCGCGTTCTTCAAGTACAATCTAGACATGTCTACATATATATACTTGTGGGAACTAGCTTGCAGACTAGTTCCTTGAAACATAACCTTGTTCTGCTCCTACAGAGTGAACTCGTCTGTACAAAACAGGCCAAAACAGCTGCAAAGTAGGCAACTAGCCGCCAAAATGCCGTGGAAGGAATGCAAATGTTTAACTCATAAAGCTTCCCGATAATTCACAACTCATAGTTTCGTCGTCACCTGGAATGCTGAACCTAAGTTTGATAACATTGGTTGAAGCACGACATCGAAATGCTAGAGACAAGACAGGATAACAAAAAGCATCAAGCGTCTACGCAGATTCTCTTACCATCAAAGACGGAAGCTACTAGAAGTTTACTGCAGACGTTACTGACAGTTACGTGACCACATATTGCTGTTCCAAATATAGTGTGACTACAATCATGTGTCGCTATTCGTTGAAACTCAGACACAACATCAAACTCAGAGGCAATCGCCCGAAATTGAGTGATCTGTACAAGCGTCTAGAACGCCGACGGAATCACATTTGTCTTCGAGGTTGAAAACCCTAGAACAATCTCTAAATAGCAGTTGTCTCTTTCCCTTCGGTGGGTATCTTCACAGAATGATTGGATGTCGCCATTAGATCCCAATACTTTGTTTGTCTTAACCGTGCTGCTGAGGATTATCTTTATGATCAGCTCATATTAGAGTTAGGTATCACATTGTAGTGTGTTGATCAGACCTGGTCGCCGAAAGTTACGCGTAACCTGATCACGGTCCCTATTGACACAGGTATTCGGGTAAGGCGCTGAGACCTCGAAATCAGACAGCGATACGCACATGACAGGGGAACTGGATGCGCGAGGCTTGGACGCACGCGCAACACAAGGCTAGGGCGGCGCACAGGATCACATGACCGGGCGCTTTCCAGCTTCCCACAAGGGGAGACAAGACAAGACGCAGCGGATCACTGAGAGTTCTTTTACGGTTCACAAGGACCGAATCAAAGTTGTCACCACGCATGTACACGAAAGAAAGTTGTTCACTTCAGCGTAGTCGTGCCCCTAGTCCCAGTGGCTTCATTCTGCCACGTTGTGAGCAGGAAGTGAAAGCTGCGTCCGGCAGCCCGCGCACTGCACTTTGTGGCGTATTTTAGCTGGGTCACTTGACGTTTCCGCAACCCCTCCCTTTGAAGATGTGTACCGCTTCTGACGATGATTGACCTGGAAGGATTTCGGTGATCTCCGGATTCTTCTTGTCCATCCGTAAGGATGGTTCTCAAGATGTTGCGGCGACTGGAGGGATCCAATCGTGGTCTCCCTTTGGGTTGCCATTCCGAAGGTAGCTAACAAAATGTGTAGCAGAAGGTGCACAGAAAGACTAACTAGCAAGACGCGTTCTCCGTGTTGTGGTCGAAGTTGATTGCGATGGCGGACCCACGTGTCATCACTCACGGAGATATCCTGCAACATCGACGGGTCGTCACTGTTGCGTTGATCCAGCGTGGATGACCTGTCCGGTAGTCGCGAACGTATACCGAGGCTCCAAATACGAATTCATTGTTCTTGGTGCATGCAGTAGAGTGACTTGGTAACTTTTTGGTCGGGATGAGCGCTTCGTAAGTGGTGCGCACCTTGCGGCTAGAGTGTGGCATCCCGGAGCTGCTGAAGTTGATGTGGAACGATACGAAACAAGGAACACCAAGGAAATGGTGGTTAGTGTGGTGGCAACTTGGATGCTTGTCAACCAACTAGGAACACGGGGGCAGACTATCTGATGGTGTCGTCAGTTTGATTGCTTGGTACTGCCGGAGAATGTAGCGCGTTGCAGATGGCCCGAAGAGGTAGTTCGGCCAATCCAATGGTGGAAATGCCAGGCGCCACATAATCGCCACGCATAGAGGGGGGACTTTGCTCGGTCGGATTGGGTGGGGCGCACGGACGATTGCGCCCTAGCTGCTGCGACGGCCTGGACCATACCAGGTGAGGTGACCTTCTGGATCATGTCAGAGTCGTGTTTCAGGTTCAGCAACGTTTGACACTCATCGGCCAGGTTCTGGAGTGTGACAGTGCTATCTTAATGTAGCTTGGATAGGTGGTACCTCCGGCTATCTGCATCGTGTGCAGATTGGAGACCAGCGACGAAGAACAAACATTTCTATTAGTCCACTGTGAGCGAACCAAGTTGAAAACTCTCTCTTTCACAGTTGACCACGCCCGCGTATGTGATGAAGTCATCGGCATCACGCTTGGCCAGCTGTAGACATTGATAAGGAGCAATGAACAAGGAGGACAGCTCGCCAGAAAGCTGTGATAAGGTTTGGACCGTCTCGTTGAAAGCGCCTGTCCAATCCAGCTTGTCGCGATAGTGCAGAAGAATAAGTGAGGGGCTCGTATTGGCATGATGCAGCGCAGTGTAAAACGCCTACCTTGGATCACTCCAGGGGCCCGAGATTAAAAAGCATTTGCCGCTCAATTAGTCTGGCGGACTACGCCAATACAGCCTTTAAAATAGGTTTCCCTGCCGAGCAGATTCATACTGAACCGAATTTGCTACAGTTCGTTCATTCTGGAACTGATTGTCCGAAAGATTCTACCTATGTACTTGGCTTTGCAGTCGCATGCGAACTTGTGTACGCAGCATAAAATGCATGCACTTACCGGACTTCATTTCACATTAGGCTTTCAATAAATCGACGCGTTAAATTGCTACAAATATTTGCGGGCTGCTTTTGTGGTCGTGTGGTTTCCGAAGTGGTATATGCGCACTACCTTCCTATTTGGTCACTGCACAACTGCTAACCGGGAGGTGAAACTTGTTATTCAAAAAACTGTCAACCGACTATTTCAGCTTGCGCTTCTCCCAGTCTTACAGCATGTAAAAACTACCACAGTCTATTAGATTACCGCTTGCTTTGGACTGAGATCTTCAAGCATGTCATTTATATGGTCCAGGTGGACAAAAGCAAGTTCATTAAAATGGATTAGCTATGGTTTGTGGAATCCAAACAACTTTCTACCTGCAAAGACAGACCTAGATTACCTAAATCTAACCCAATAGGTAAAACAGATTTGTACCCATGCACCCTAGTTTCGTACCATTGTCACCAGTGATAGAATACTAGCGTTATTTCGTTACTGCGCCTTGACCAAACGTGGGCAACATCTTCCAACTTGCAATTTCACTGTTATATATTTTAGGCCACAAACGGAATTCCGAAGCTACAACTACGTGATCAGTTGATTGAACTAAAAAATATCAACGTTTCGGATGGCAACTGGCATTTATATGAAATCACTATCACTCCCAGGTAAGCAACCAAATAAACGTAAGCTTCTCCAGAACTCTTTGTTAACGCACTCATCGTTAAAACACAGTGGAACTGATGCATAGTCAAACAATTCGTAATTTTTTGGACGGTTATTTCTCCCAATTTGATGTGGCGATTCTAAGTGTCATTTGTCGACTCCGCAAACCTGAAATGAAATAACAAACTGGTCAGACTTGTACTAAAACTTATCGCACTGATGCACTTTAACCGACTTTAGCATCCTATCCCATTCGCCATTTTTATGAACCACTTAGCTTTTCGCAACTTAGCAGTAATTCTCTAAGCCAGTGTGATGACAATGTACATCACTGAAAACTGGTAAAAGGAATGTTGATGACGTTTCTCTGGTCCTGAAATGTGGGGGACGGTGAACGTAGAGACTGGCAAGCCCAGTTCTCTAGTTAATCTACTAAGAAAAGCATGTGTCCACAACTAAAAATATTCGAAGACTGTACTTAATTAAATCAGCTTGTTGCGAGTGTAAAGGAAATAAGATTGGCCGATTTGTGACGTATTTTCACCCACAGAGACAAGAAAACCTTTGCTAACTGTTGTTCATCCCAGATGTCGTCAAGGATAAAGAAGCAAATAAATCTTTTGTTTTTCAAAGGCACGCTAGACTGTTCTCACGTAGGGAAAGACCAAATGATTTTGCAGACTTCCTTCATAAACCCCCTCAAGATACGGAATGGAAAGATGTGTGATGTTATGTTCATTACAGTTTCGCATATGCATGTTGTTCAGGCAGAGGTGCAGAAGAATGTACTGGGGTTAAATCTTCGTTAACTTATCTCCCATCGATTTTAACCAGCGCAGTCTGACCAAAAGGCGGAAATGGCACTTTTGTGGCCGAGCTGCAATATGTTCAGCAGTGCAAAGAGTCCGGACTGCAAACAAATAGCACAGGAGGCTACACCAACGGAAGATGCACGTATCGACTACTGGGAGACAACCTGAGTGTACGACGACGATGATCCGATGAGCGGACTAACAGAACGAACGAACGTGCGGAAACGCTTGTATTTAACAGCATGACAAGTGTAGATGTGTTAACCGGCTCAAGCGTACGTAAGCAAGTGGCTTCATTAAAGATAGACTCAGTAAAGGACCATTGTAAATACTTTACACATCAGGAGAGAAAAGGGAATAAAAAGGCACTAAAAATAACATCTAGTTTAAACGAATCAGTACGGTTTCATTTGCTTTACAGAGCCAGTATTTCAACATCCCGCTGACGCGTAATCCAATTTCATCAATCGATTGAAGCATGTTCAGAGGTTTCAGTTCATGGTGGACTGAGGGAGGGAATAAAGTAACGGTTAGATCAACGCAGCTAAGAAACGGCTATAAACGTTATTCCTGTGAAAAGAAATAAAGTATTAAGGTCTATCAAAGTGTTATTCCAATATGTAAACCATAATTTACAAGAAATACATAAACTTAAGCAAGTGTACTTACAATTTCCCTAATAATTGTGTTGGGGTATCTATAGATACGGAATCGTGCAGAAAGCCTTAATCAGTGTGAAAAATGCTTCAGAATGAGAACGAACCATCATCCATTGAGAACTTGCTTTCAACTGAGACAAATGCTGCGCTCAGAGATCGAAGCACCCGGATTTCACCGGTGCTAAACTTAAAGCGCTAACAGCAAAGTTGACAAATGTTGCGTAAGCGTTAACCGAGGTCGTCTGTCTTGCCTCAGTTAACACAAGAGTAGGTTTGATTCTGAAATCACTGAATGAAACGAGTGGGGAGGCCGCGGCAGTCTGCATCACTGTTGACAGTCCATCCACTGTTGTCTACCATTGGATCGAGGAGTGTCCCATCTTACCGGATGCTATAGTTAACTTAAAACTAACTGACTCAGAAGCGTTTGGTAGCATGGTTGACTCTCCTCATGAGCCTATTAAATGGAAGCAAAAGGGAAGCAGGAAATTCTAAAAGTCCTCTGCAAACCCGGATTCTTAACTGTCTCAGCATCGAGAAAAAAGCGGATATCGTCGCTCCCAAAGCCTTCCGACGGTTGTGCGAAGGAGAAGATTTCGATATGCGTTACTTGTCAGTTGAAGATTCTGACCATTTTAGCTGCAAACGAAGAAGCCAGCTCTGGCGAATTGTTTGACACTGCTCAATACGATACACGATCAAGGTCCCATGTTCCCATCAGCCAGACAAAAAGCAGACTAATACTCTCCGTGAGCCTTCGGGCTGGCTCGAAGACCCAGGAATAAATTAAGACGCCGGAACTATGACATACGCTACAACTGCTTCAACGTTGTTTGAGAGAATATGAGAAAGCCCATCACCAGTGATGAAGCCACCAGGTGTAAGTGTTGAAGCAAAGCAAGTGGGATACACACACCCCGTGATGATGATACCTACATAGATAGTTACATAATTTTACGTAACGTTAGTAAATCTACGGCAGCTTTCCCTAGGGAACGGATGCTGGATGACATCATGCGGCTCAAACTGTGCGTCATCAAACTGCTTCCATCTGGCTTCCCAGAAAGCTGACCAGACTGGAAAACGTCCTTATCGGTAGGCCAGCTTCGCGACCCTGACCAGTTTGCGTGGTCCCTTCTAACCAGGAGGGATGCAAAGCGTTATTGCTCTTTGTGTTCGGGTTTATTGATAGTAACATCAGTGAGTAGCCAGACCTTCCAAGGAGAGGTAGGTTGAAGTTGAAGGAGGTCATCAAGGACATCAAAAATAGACGGTCGGCTTGTGAGCCAGGCCTTCGTCTTATGGTTTTTCAGGTCGTTATCCGGAGCTCAATTTCCACTCTACCAGAACACATCCTGTGTGTGTTGCCCACACACACGCGTGAGGTGCGTGCTCCTGGTTCATTTGGATTATTCTTCTCTATCCCCTTTCCCTCTGCTCGTAGCGTTGTCACTGTACGCTTATTCGAACCGGATTTACCAGCCCTACACAGTGATCCATTATACGTGCAATTATCTTCTACGATTAAAATCCGTGCCATCACTAACTGTTTTAAATGTCATCCGTGCTTAAGCACAAGCGGATAGCGCAATCAAATTGAACCGATTGCTTTTCTGTGTAACACCATTCGATACAGAATGCTCGAGGCAGTCCGAAAAGCTTAAGCTTATTCCAATCGGGTGTTTCTCAACGCATCTGTGAAGGAATTTGTGATCTCTCAAACTGTGTACGGCGTTGTGTTTTGATTCATTTGCTTGGTCCCAAACCAGCCGGGACTAACATCGATCGATCAACCGACCAACACAGCAGCGTGTGCTTACGAGGGATCATCGGTGACAACGGGCTCGCCACGCTGACTCACGCTTAACATTGACGGGTGAAGCTTTAACTCGCTGATCAACCGACAAACTCGTGAGCTTAAAACTTCACGCCCTCGGTGAACATGTCTCACGTTAAAAACTAGTGTGAGTTGTGTGTTAAATTGATGAAGAGTGGGCTAGTTTGCAGCAGTGACTTAAAAATTTATTACACAAAATACCTTGTGACGGAGTCCGTAAAAACGAGACGGTATACTAACACGGCAGAAGCGTTTTGGTTCTGCCCAGTACGCATTGCTATCCCAGTAGTTAGCTGTGTAACTGTGTTACTGAAGGAGTGTAAAAGACTCACAGAAGCAGTCGAACAACTGGTGTGTGCCAGGATTGCCCCTAGGAGAGGAAACGGACCTGCAATTGTATGGGCAAATAACAACCCGAGTTCCCCATTCAGGCTGAAGAAGAGAGCCAGACATCCCAGCATTACCCCAACGACTCAGTCTCAGTCAGTACCAACCCGCTTCTCTCTCTCTCTCCCATAAGTAAAAACACTGGCCGCAGCGCGCATGCTTCAACTTCTGTACAGTGTGTTACACCTAGTAGATTGTTCGCTATGCAGAAGACCCTAAGCTACAGTCAACCAGATATGGTGAGGAAGCAGATAACATACACATTGGATGCCGCTAATCAAATACCGGAAATAGCACCGGTAACCTTGGTGGCCGTAAGCTAAAATGTCGCAGCACGGATGGCCCCCATCAGTTCCGTTCACAAGTTCAACAAAAGCACCAGAAACTAAGGCTCCATAACCAGTTGCCACCAGGCGCAATCATCTTGTCTTAAACCAAGTGTGCACTAATGTCCCCGAATCCAGATCCAATACAATTAAGGGTAGGCTGACAGGCGATCGAAATCAATGGAGTTCCACCTGTACGGCGATGGGTGTCCATGCTGAGCCCACGATATTAAAAAGCATCTCACGTCATCTAGACACATTGCACTACCGTGAACCCCGATTACTTCAGGTAACACTGAACTCCGGGATGCAACAGAGACCGTTCTGCTGTCCGCAAATCCACTCCGCAACGCCTCAAGTAGAGTACGCATACTACATGAAATCCCGTGGAAAGAAAGTGCAGTGGATCCAACTAACAGAAAGGGGAACAGAAAAAGTCAAGGTAAGAAAACTATGATCGCTCACGGTATTCCTGGGCTTACTGATTCCTCTTCCGACGATATGCAGTTACACGACGGGGAGCAATGGTCCTACATCCCTAAGACTCTTTCTCACGAAATGTCGTGGCCACCTATTAGACAATGATCTACATATCACCGAACTGTAAGAGGTACGGTCTCAGGCTGTTAAAACTGTTGTTGCAATCAGAACTAAAGGCACAAATTCTTCTCCAGAACTGGACTAAATTTCGTAGCAGATCGCCAACAGAAATTTGTCTGAAATCAGCAGGACCACCATGATCTTCTATTGACAATTCAGTGGAGGTGCAACTCTCGATGAAAACACCAACTGTAGGACCTGACGCGGTAATGGTTTCAACAGTAGCTACAGCATCCGGTGGGACACAGCACAGCAAGAGCAAACAACGGGATCCGGGGCATCTAATACATGAGTATACACCAAATTCGTCTCGAGAGTTTGTAACCCATCCAACAAACGACTAGCCGTCGACCTTACATCTGTCGGCGTAAACTCACTTTCTTCATCCATTCCACGCAAAACACTTTTTACCTTCGAGAACCTCTCATGCATGTACACAAATGCCCAAGGTCTAGTTAGCAAATTGGTTGAATTAAGACTTCAACACGCGTCAGCAGCTTGGGACCTCATCGCT
Source organism: Dicrocoelium dendriticum (assembly GCA_944474145.2). NCBI lineage: Eukaryota > Metazoa > Platyhelminthes > Trematoda > Plagiorchiida > Dicrocoeliidae > Dicrocoelium > Dicrocoelium dendriticum. The sequence goes on along the minus strand of OX104062.1, from coordinate 34,593,775 downwards.
ATCACGGACACGTGGTTGCGCTGTGAAATAACGGATGCTGAGCTCACGCTAACAGGTATGTCTGTTGTCCGCAATGATCGAGCCAACAAAAGTGGTGGGGTAGCCATGTACGTTTGTAACAACCTGCAGTGCGAACCCATATACGATTCGAAAACCGATGTACGTGACTCCATTCTGTGTAGCTTCCGGCTGAGAGAAAACGATCTCGACCTAGTGGTTGTTGTTTACCGACCACCATCGTCTACACCTGAGATGGACTACGAATTGGTGGCTGCATTGAGGCAGGTGATAAACAGGAAATACAGTCACTTTCTAGTCACCGGCGATTTCAACTTACATACTCTAGCATTTCAGGCCACAAAGGAAGAGCAATTAAACGCGGACCTGCAATATCTTGTCTCAGATTTTCCGGTTTATGGCCACGTCACTTCGCCCACCAGATTCAGGGGAAATAACAAACCATCCATATTGGACCAAATATTCACTAATGAAAAACAGATGATAAACAGAGTGACAATGGATACTCCTCTAGGACGCAGTGATCATGCGACTTTGTATTTTATGTACACATGCTATGCGGAATATTCCGAGGAGGGAACACAAACAATGCGAACTGTAAACAGTTACGACACTTTAACGCGACTCGTTGAGGCAACCGGCTGTAGTTTCCTAACCGAGGATGCACCCGATATTGTCTGGGAACGTTAAGTTAATAAGTGTAACACCCTGGTTAGTAGAACATCGGAAAGCAAGACTATCAGTTCGAGAAACATGAGGTCGTTTATACGAAGTAGGACACGCAAACGCATGGTGATGCGCAACCTGGAGTGGTATACCCACAAAACCGATCCAGGTCTGAGTATTTGGAAGGCCTAGGTTGTCCACCGTAACCACTGTACCCAATTAGTGCGCGCGGACAAAGTAGCTGATCAACATGCTTTAGCAGAACCATTAACTTCAAATCCTAAGTATCTGCACCAGCGCGTGAACAGCCTCTGCAAGTTGTAAAGATTATTTCCCCCTCTTCACATAGCGGATGGTGTAACTCAGACTGATAAAGAAGCGTCGAATGTTCTGCAACAAACATATGCACTAACATTTCATTGCATCCCGTGAGCTCCTGAATGCTTGGAATCTATTGTGTCCACAGCAGGACTGACTCACATAAATTTTACCGTAGACATCGTGATGAGAAAGCTGTTATCCATGCGCCTGTACGCCTGTCCAGGAATTGTCGACATCCGCCTAAATACGCTTGCTGTGGTGGCTACTTTTTGGCAGAACTTTTGGTGCGGCTGTTCCAGCGCTGCCTTGATGAGCAGCACGCTCCTGCAATGTGGAAACACGGAATATTAACTCCCATTTACAAAGGTGGCAGTCGTTCCGACCCAGCTAATTATCGACCAGTGACTCTACTGCCAGTTACGGAGACCATCACTGTGGACGTACTCATGTCTTATCTAGAAGGCTTTGGTTTCATTGCTCAGTAGCAACATGGCTTCCGCCAGAAACGGTCGTGCACAAACAATCTATTGTTAGCACGAGACAGCTTTACAGAAATTGTTGATGCTGGTGCAGGATTTGATGTGGCTTAGCCTGATTTCGCTAAGGCATTCGACCGGTTGGACCATCGCATCCTTCTCGCCATACTCCAAGGATGTGGCATTGAGGACCCTCTTCTCGGGTGGATCTGCACTTTTCTCATGCACATGCCTCTGGAGGTAAGAGTATGTGAATCCATGTCATATCCAATTCACAGCAAATGCGAAGTGCCACAGGGTTCGGTACTGGAGCCCAGTCTATTTTTGATCTTCAAAACGACCTAGTGAGTCGAATTGTGTTAAACTGTTTACTCTCCACCAATGACATCAAAGTTTGGCTAGTGATCAGAGCTCCAGAAAACCTTATCCAGCTTCAAATCGATCTTGACAAGATTTATGGATGATCGATCAAAAATTGCCTTTTCTTCAATGTGGCTAAATGTCGAATGCTCCATTTAAAACACCGAATGGTTCACACACATAAGCTGGGGGACCAAGATCTGCAACATGCTGTCTCAAAAATGATTTCGGTGTGTTGGTTCAGGGAGATCTCGGCTGCTCGGAGCAGTTCAAAAAAGCATCGAAGAAGAGAATCCAAATCGTGTGGCTTTTACGGAAACTTTCAGGAAATTTGAACCGTCCGTTTGCTGCCAATTACTTCCCGCTTATATACGCCTACAAGTTGAATATGCAATTCAAGTATGGTATCCATGGCTACAGCGGGATCTCACGGTCTTCGAGCTTCCACGACTTTAGGCGACCAAAATTGTTAAGGAGCCACGCCACTTGTCATAAGAACAGCGCCTCAGACTGCTTGTCATTTACAGTAGACGCGTTCGCCGTTTGCGTGGTGACCTAATCACGGTTTACCACATATAAAACACCACAAATCACCCTTGCCATCATCCTTTGAGGCTGAGTCACAACGGCCAACTGAGAGGTCATCATCCCAAGTTGGCAGAAAAATACAGTCGGTTGGATTGTCGAAGAAACGTCTTCTCGCTGCATTTTTGCCACACGTGGAATGCCCTCTCAGAAGTTGTTACTTCTGCCCCAACGTGGCTCGTGAAAGCTGAGACGTTGGTAGACGATGACCACAGTAGAGACGTGCTAATCGTAGAGTTTTCGAAAGTATTTGACACAGTTCCTTATTTTAGACTCCTATTAAAGTTGAGATCTTACGGGACATCTGGTCGGTTCCTTAAATGGGTGTCTGCATTCCTGGACGGGAATGAAAAGTTTATACACGTTGTGCGTAGCAGATCGCTTGGGCAAGCTGTCGATATTGGCGTCCGGCAGGAGCAAGGTATTGAGGCAATTTTTTCGCGGTTTAAGTAAATGACTTTCCAGCAAATCTTGGAATCTCATCACTAATGCTCGCAGACCACCTTCAACTCTGGAACGTTGTATATATATCTGGAGATGCTGAGGCAATTCAGAGTGATTTGGATTGGTTCTGCGAATGGCCTACCTTATGGCTGATGCCCATACATCGGGCCAAGTGTACCGTTTTCCGCGTAGAAGCTGCCAGTCCTCCCACCCGATAATTTGTCCGCGGTGGTGAAATCCATGTCTTCACTTAGTAGCCTGATTTAAGTGTCGTCCACACATTAGCTCTTCACTCTGGCGGCAATTGGAGGAAGGCTGCTTGTAGGGAGTTCCGTGTGATGTGATTTACCGGCCGCTGCTTCGGAGTCTTAACGGCCGACATGTTTGCGATTTTATTCTACGCATTCGTGCCACCCAATTAAGATTACTGTATCCAAGCTTGTTCACTATGTCATATCTAAAATAGTCTTGGAGAGGGTTATATGTACTAGAGAAGTAAGCCAATGTCCGGATACGAGCGCGCGCACAGGCTTACCGCGGAGCACTGAGTTGTCTGCTGCAGGCGCTGGCACAATTAGCACTTCCGATCGCGAGACCAAAACTCTAGGTACGATACCTAGACGACACCTTCGTCATCCTCAAACGTTCCAAATTGGAGGAAACACACGAACTAATCAACAGTGTGTTTGATGGCATCCAATTCACCAGGGAGGAGGAGAACAACGAACAGTTACCATTCTTAGACGTTTTCATACGACGGACTGGTACTGAACGATTGGAAACAAGAGTCTACCGAAATCCTACGCATACGGACAAGATCCTCAACTACGGCAGCAATCATCCGACAGCCCAAAAATGCAGCTGCGTGCAAACCCTTTTCAAACGAGTACAAACCCACTGTAGCAAAACGCAGCTGAGACGGGCAGAGGAAGATCATCTCTTCAACCTGTTCAAGCGGAACTCGTACCCAAAAGGCTTCATTCTACGCTGGCTCGCACCACAAAAGGTTGCTCGACACACCTAGACAAATGTTACAGCTGAAAAGAGAACAACACTACCCTATATCAACGGTATTTCTGAAATGACGGCGAGGCTTTTATTGCCTTTTGGAGTCAAAGTTGCACACAAGCCAACGGAAACCATTCGCAATAAACTCGTCAAGGTGAAAGATAAACTTAACAAAGAAGAAGAAACTGGTGTGATTTATAAGATCTGCAGTCGGAACTGCGACAAGCACTACGTGGGACAGACTGGGAGAACGCTTGGCACAAGACTACACGAACACAGCCTAGCCATACGTCGCCATGATCAGAACTCCCTGATGGCAGTGCACATGGATGCTGAGAACCATCAATTCGACACAGAGCATACCAGTATCCTCGGAAGGGCTAAAAGCTGGCAAGCACGTGAGTTCATTGAAGCCTAACATTCAAAGCAGAACTCGATCAATAAGCACTTGGACATTGAAGTCGCTTACGAGGCACTGCGAACTAGGCCCCTGAAACCGCACTGATGACATTGCCTAGTCAGGCAACGAAACGTCTGCACAATAATCACTCAGCTTGGAGAACCGCTCAAAATCCGCATCCACACCCCCGAGCTACGCATATTCTCATTTATTTCAAATCTTATACAACTGCCTGACAAAGACCAAGCGAGACGATAAAGACTGGGTTACTTACTCGAGTCGCTTGAATCGTGAGTGTGAACGGTGGCTGTTTCACAAGATGACAGCTGACCAGCACAAGTGCATTATTTATGTGTATGATCTTCAAGCAACCAAAGATGCTGATGCCCGAACAAGAGTACGGAGTAGAATTAAACAAAATCCCGAAATCACACTGCAGGAACTGACGAACGAATGCCAACGGTTGATGAACTTGAAGCATGGTGCTGCGATGATCCAACAGCCATCCATCCAGAGTAGCCAGGATATCATTTGCAGGGTCAGCCGAAGTCCTCAGAAAGAATCTGTTCATGTGAGTTCACCACATTCTGAACCCTCTTTTGCTTGTTGGTTTTGCAGGGAATGGCACTTTGGTCGGAATTGTTCGTTCCGAAGTCACATTTGCTATTGTTGGGGTAAGCGAGGACACAAAGAGTCGTGTTGTCTTGCGAAGCGACCAACAATGAGCGGAATACGGCGTCGAATCCCGGTGAGCTTCCGATGTCAGAACGAGGCCAAAACTGTGACGTCGACTTTCAAGGTTGACGGTATCAGCAGGCGTAAGTTTACAATGTTGAAGATCAATGATAAAGAAGTTAAGCTGCAGCTGGATACTGCGTCAGACATCACTTTGCTTTGTCGAGACACATGGTGTATGCTGGGACGACCACCGCTTGTCCACACAGACCACATAGCGCGAAACGCATCCGGCAGTATTTTGGAACTTCTCGGAGAGTTGCATTTTCAGATCAATTTCCGTGATCAGCACATTCGTACAACCTGCTTTGCGACAGATCAACCAAGATTGAATTTGCTGGGTCTCGACTGGATGGTGGAATTGAAATTACTTGACCAGTCCGTTAACAGTATACGGCAAAAATTACAAGTCGAGAAACCCGCAGAGATGCAGAATATAAACCTTGAACTTTAAAGTCAAATTGCAGAACTGATGGGACGCCACGAAAGTTTATTCTAAGGCGGCCTTGGATGCTGCCGGATAGCCAGAGCTGAGCTGAACCTGAAACCAAACGTCAGACCAGTATTTAGACCAAAATGTTCAGTGCCGTACGCAACACAACCAATAGTGGAGTCTGAGTTAAATCGGTTGGAGTCGGAAGGCATAATCTAGCATGTACATTAGTCAGAATGGGTGGCACCCATCGTTGTGATAAAGAAAGGACCGGGCTTGTCTTGGCTCTCTAGTCTAGCAAAGTTAGCTAGTCTGCGGGGTCACGCACTGAAGCTGCACAAACCGCGGTCTGATCGGCTTAGGGCGGAAACTCGTCTTATTCATGTCTCTAAAGCGTTTCATAATCTGTATCGGATACCCGTTTTATTGTAGTGCCTTGAACAGGTAATCTTTTTCCACTTTTAGCTTGTCCGGGGAACGCATAACGTGGGCTCGACGAAACACCATTCGGATGAGCGAGCCGTTGTGCTTTATGGGGGAGAAACTATTAAAATGCATCTACTCACTGTCCATGTCGCGTTTCGGTAGAATGAACTTTTGATCGAACAATGATTTCGCCGCATGGTCAGTATGTAAAGGTATGGAAGACATTTATTCCATCAGTTCAGAAGAATCTAATCGTTCTCGAACTGCCATTGAAAGGTGATCATATCATAAACATCACCACGATACGCATTAGTGCTTCAGTGAAAATGGTTTAAAATGCAGCTGAACTACGGCTGTTCACGTCAACAAGACCACTGCTTATGTGTTCCATCAAGACATCGATAATGAAGCAAGATATGTCCAATTGCTTATAAATGTTCACCTGTAGCTGAGGACACAGCTATATCGGGGGCGCCAACCGAAGTTTAGGTTTTAAGATCAGTGGGCAAATTCCTAAGTGATTACCCAGCCTGATGGGTTCGGCGATGGCGTAATAGGGTGAATTGAGAAACTGAGCTGCCTCGGCAGTCACAAAAGGCTTGTTGAGCACTTCACCGAGTGAACCCAGATGAGTCATTCACCGTCCCAATGCGCAATCAGCGACCCAACGTTCTCAGGATAATGGAAGCCATCGTCATCGCTTGAGAGCGGGCGATGCTTTGTGTGTAGCAACAGTTACATATGAATGGTAGTGCGAGGCGGGACGATTGGCAAATGATTAGCTAACCATTGATCTCATATTACCGCGTATTTCGATCAGTCATGAATTCTGAATGTTTTGTGGCTGCTTGCACAAAATGTCTGATTCACCTGCAAATATGGCAAACCAGCGAGACGGAGGTTGCTCACATTAGCTAAGGGCCAGACGTCGAATATTGGTTGACCATGTTTTCCCAAATTAGTATGTGTTGTCCATTAATAAACACAGACAACCTGACTACCGAGGCTTGGGTTTTTGGTTGCTTTCTGTTGGCTGGGCGCGTGGTTGAATAGACAGATGTTCGCAGTCTGACAGACGAAGCAGTGCAGCAGTACAACACGAACAATGTTGATTTGTTATTCAACATATGACATTCCCCCACATCAGTTCCATCGGCAATAAAGAAAGCCAGGTGATTTCCTACTCTGTTGTACGCTAAATGTTACTTGTATCCACCTTGATCTGTTCTTTAACAAATTGCCCACTGTCGCTACAGACTTGGGCTGGAAGCGCACCTAGCAGGGGTGCGTAATTCGCATTACTCTCTATCCTATTTGAAGGCAGTACCGTTCCGTAATTTATGCGCGGTTTTTACTAGACAAGTAGGGTACACGTAGCTCAATCTCTTCCAAACGATGTGTTCGCCTAGAAGATTTGTCTTTATTTTGACTATTGTTTAACTCTACTCGCTAAGGAACGCAGAGAAATGCGAAACGTTCATGCGGTTATGAATGCCTTTATACGGATGACGTATAAGACAACAACCATAGGAACAATGCATCAGTGTAACAGGTAAAATCGAAGACCTGTCGCAGCGGGATTAGAAGATTAGAATGAAATGCTTCCAGAAAAAATTCGTGGCTTGGCGAGTCGAATACCTCTGTCAGAGTGCAAAGTTAATTGTCTAGTTAGGTAGCTGGAATTGGAGCCTACCGTAAACTTAGATACGCTTCGGTTACGAATGAAGGGAAATTTCCATATGGAGGTGTGCGTCAACACTAGCGTTCGCTACCTAGAGGGTCGGCTCACGACTACGAAGAGAGTAGACAATACTGAAATCCATGAGTACCACAGAGAAAAAGAGGTAAAAGAAGGTGTACTTTCGAACCTGATGAGCTTGGAGGCTGAAGGACGGCGAACAGTGTGGATGGATAACAGAACTGCACCCGCACAAGGGGACGTTTCGTACGTGGCAGCTGTGCCAAACGTACGATAGCCGACAGTCGGGGACAAAATCTGCACCTTCTCAGCACGATGACTGCGGATGTATTGCTGGGATATTGCGTCATGATGGGCAGTTTCAACAGAGAAAGACGTGCACGGCGGCTGCTGCTAATGCTTAATACCAATGTAATGAGTTTTGCTGATCGGTGTCTCCTGATTTGTGATGAAGCACCATTTCACACAAATCAGGAGCGTATTTTCCAAGAGAAAGATTACACCTCAGGAAGACTGCTGGGTTTTTCATCGCATTCGCTAAAATTCAATCCAATAGAAGGTATTTGGAGTATCATTAAGACTCATGCTAACCGAATCATGAGACGGAGATACTCCGAAATCCATCAAGAGGATCCAGCTGGCCTGCTGAGCAGGATTGAGTGTGACAGTTTGTAGGAGAAGCACGCGCCTGCGTGACGTTGAACTGCTGCCAACAAATGGTGCAGCATGTATGAAACACGTATACTCGTGCATTTAACTTAATCCATTTGTAACTAGTTTAACACTACTGATATTTATTGGTAATTCACACCGCTTTTCCCCAAAGTGTTGCAGGGTCACCCTAAGTAGGGTGCACCGTGGTTTTCAGTTGATATTGCCCACGGCGCTTCCCTCGGAGACACAGATAACTCGTGTGATGACAGTTAATGGAAAGTGAGTATCGCCCTCACGAAAACACTGTTCACTAAGACAGGTTTCGAATTTATTTTTCTCATTGGTCTCGGTTCGACAAGTCCTTTAATTGAGCGGCTAAGAGTATCCGGCATTACGGTTAAAATTGCTCCCTCCAAAAGTTACGGCGCGATAATACTTTTAATTTAATCTACAAAATCACATACTGACGTGTTGAACCTAAATTGCCGACTAAGCCGACTAAGCCAACTGAGAACCCGGAATGACTGCGTATGTACATTTGTGCACGCTGTAATTGATATTTGTGTATGTCAGTCTGAACCTTACGTGTGTCACACCATAGGCTCGTTGCGTTTACAAGCCTGACCTCGTGAAAACGGCCACACCTTTATCAACATTATCCATGTGGCGTAAATCGGACACCACTTTGAGATCGTACAATAACGGGGCACAATGTTTTGTGTGCCTCCTCTAGAGAGTTGTGCTAGATGGGTCTTCGCAGTTATCATTACAGCCACTCATATCAGATGTGGCATCCGTTATGGGTTAGATTATCTCAGACGGGGCAGCCGAATGCATTCCTGGTCAGCGCTATGACTGTGAATATAGCACTGGGGCCTTACGCCTTGAGGGCAGTTACAAAATTCAGACATGCGTGTAGTTATCGATGTGAACAGGCACCACAACATATGTGAAACGGATCAGGGACTGGCGGTAGTTGGCATTTACTGCTCTGTGAGCAATTGCAAGGGGTGGTACATAAACTGACTGGCGGCGTGCATGACGCGGACAGGTTCAGCACCTAATGAAGGTCGATCGCCACGAAGTTTCGTAAGCGACAAGTGTATAAATACACCACCGCACTGGGTAAGGTATTGGGGCGCCGTCTATTCCAGATTTTCTTTAAAGATCTAGTGAGCTTTAGTACCTCCCACTGTAAGTTTTACACCAACAACATCAAAGTTTGGCATCCGAGGAAGCTCCAACGACCTCGACAACATTCAAGAATGACCAGTCTACAATCGTTTACAGTCCAACGTGACTAAGTCTAGTACTCCATTAACCACATGAAATACTTCATGCCTATGATCTGGGCAACCATGATCTGCAGCACTGTTCCCGGAAAAAGACATCAGTAACTAATCCAAGAAGACCGCATTTGCCCGGGGTAATCTGCACAAGCCTCAAAAATGCGTATCAAAAAATTGAGGCTATTAAAGAGAGTTTTCGGCGACTGATCAATCTATTTTCCCACAGCCGCTTCCTACATACATAGGCTAGCACACTGAATATCCCATACAAGCATACTCTTGGAAATTTCCCAACGTGGGGCAATGGAAGTGAACAGTGACTAAGTAATTGTGAGTATTTAGTGAACGCTATCAGCGTTCGCGTGGTGACCTCATCATGGTCAACCAAACTTTAAGCAACCCTAATCAGTTTTGCTACCACCTGCTACAGCGCAGCTAAAAATACGGCTCAGAGGTCACAGCCTCAAACGGGTTGAACTTTTAAGCCGGCTAGAGCGCAGATGGGACTTCTGTTCACTACCACTTTGCTACATATGGATTTCACTGCCGAAACCGGTTATTTTATTCCTTACATTAACTGTGTTTAAAGAACAGCTCCACAACGCGGTAGTCACGTTACACTAAAGCAGTATTAACCAATAGCAGTTACTCTGGAACACCAAGTTGTGATATTTTATGTTGCATAAAACCATGTTGTAGTAGCCAGAAAGACAAACGTTTGCCCTGCAAGTTTATTGCTTTCGGATTTTCTCTGTTTATGGTTGTTGCAGTAAAGCTGCGTTATTCCTGTTCGTATAAAACCTCAACACGCCATCCTGGGAAACAGGTTAAGCTTAATCATTTTTATTTGCAATTAACAACTACCAATTAAGCTTAATCTTACTCCTAATCCCACGCTACCAACTCATTGTAATTTAGTCTATTTCCCACAAAACAATGCATGTGCGCTAGCTGTTTCGGCGTGTGTATATTAGTAAACTGAAGAGAAGAGTAAAACAGCTGATAGTCTAGCATCACATTTGAAAGTAATTTTCAAGGCTACAAGCAAACATCTACCAGGTGCCCTACCGACCCGTAGATTTGGTGAATGTCCTGCCATCCGGGAGCTGTTCGGTTTATTTTGATCAGATTTGTATTGTGCCATTCGTATGAGACGAAATATATACAGTTATAACTGAGAAACCGCCATGAATGGGATATTTAATCGAATGTTAAAAAGTTGGGTTGAGCACATTGTAGTCATTCCGCTGTGTTGGATATCGTTCCCTTCCTCACGTTATTAACAGGTTAAATGTGAGATTAATCCGTAGGTTGCAGTGCGCCTCTAGGCGAGAGAGTCCGATCGAAATAGCCTGAGATAGCAGAAAAATGAGGCTATGGATCTGCTCCTTGCCGAGAGCATTCCGGAACATGCTTCACTCTGGCCATCCGTGTTCACGTGTCCCCTCGACTCAAACGGACCTCCCGCTTACCCTCAGTATGAGACCGTTTTTACTACATTCACAACGTCTCGCCCAGGCGTCTTCGCTACTAAGTTTGCGTTGTACGGAACTGTGCTGACTTTGTTCTAACTTCACACCCCAGTCTTTGAGTATCGGAACCAGTTTTGGAACAAGCGCCTGCTTCCACCCTCCTATTGTCTAATGTTGGTGCATACCTAGACACGCAAATGGCTAAGGCCCGTGTAACAAAACTTCAAACGCCGATGATTCCAGTTTGACCACATGTTTGTCTACTACCTTGCGTTGGTCTGGCTTAAGTGTTGCCAAATTTCGCTACTCCTCCCCCGAAAGCGCGATGGCCATACGCCCCAACTGCGACTGTGCTAAACAGCCATGCCAACGTATCGTCCGAATCTTACTGGCTGATTGCGGTTGACCGTTCAGGGGGGCCATGGATGCATATTTCTTGAATAACGGATAACAGTTTTTGCGCTAAGTATGTAAGCGGCTACACTGTGGATGCAAGCGAATGCGTTAAGGATGCAATCAGTTGAGAAATTGTATAGTACAGGAGGGTTAGGAGTGCCGGTAAAACTAATTGGATTGAATCGTGCGAAGGTTAGGCAATTCGGTGGCCCAATTAGGACAATAAGACTTTAAACATATGAAAACGATTAATAACAGAGATAATCATGATCACAAGGTTAATGTATGAGGTGAGAACTAGGCTGAGCAAAATTCATCTAGAATGCGATAGGTGTAATGCTCGACATTTAAAGTCCAATAGGGCCTTGCTCATCAAAATTCTCTATTGATGTAAGTTCGCCCAATGTGGGTAGTAACTCCTCTACGATGAAGTAGTTGAACACTTGAGCACAAAATGCATGCTTTACTTTGTTGCACCTAATGAGTTTGGGAAGCTTATTCCTTAAATTTTTATATCTTGTGACGAAGAATTTGAACGCAGTGTTGTATGTACTCTAAGGACGCAGGAGCTAGATAATGTATTTCTAATTGTATATTGGTGGAAATTGCCAAACTGTACAGTATCTGGTTCCCCAAGACTAGTATAAGTTAAATCAAACAATAAGATTATATTGATCTTTATTTTTCTTAGCATAGTGGTTCTAGCTTCAAAGATCTACACATTTGTTGGTAAATCAATGAGCCTCAAGTCAAGTTAACTCCAAATAGGCTTTATAAACCTGAATGGGAATATTTTCAGCAATTTGTACACTAGCACTGAGCATCTGGATAGGCATAACGTAGACATGGAATGGCAATGCAAACGTAAAAAGTAGAAAATATGCATGCCCATCACTTTAGTAAGTTTGCACAAGCAGTGCTGATAAGTTTCTTCGAGTCCACAAGAAAACGGAACAAATAACATAAGAGGTTGTGATAAGGTGTTCTGCAAGAAAAACCTTAAATTTAGAGCGGGTAGAGAAGCAGGAGACGGCTTTAGGTAAGTCAGGGTGAAAGGGGTGAAATGGGTCATGGCAAATGTTTACCGGAAAGTTGTCACACGCACCAAAGTACTTAGTAACGATGGGGTCAATCACAGACTACCTGGACAATCCACTACATTTGAAAGTGAGCTTAATGGAACGCAGGATCAATTTAAAATCATTGTAGAAGGCAAGGAAAATCGATAAGAAAGCAATACAACCAATGGGGAAGAATACAGGCAGTCTCGAATTGGTAAGTTAAGGAGCAGGGTACTAAAAGTATTTTGAGTGTGAGGGCATAGATGATAATTACCGCACCTTGCCGAACATTTCGTCAACGTGTGTTAACCAAGGTAGATTGTGAGATAAATATACACCAACGTACTTAACAATGGATGAAATGGGTGTATTGTGGTTGCTTAAGACCATGGGGGAAAAGTGTTTGCTACAAGCAGATGTTTATCAGTGAGGAGAAAAGGGCAAATTACATAAATATACACCAATATACTTAACAATGGATGAAATGGGTATATTGTGGTTGCTTAAGACCATGGGGAAAAAGTGTTTGCCACAAGCAGATGTTTATCAGTGAGGAGAAAAGGGCAAATTACGTCGCGGCATATGGAAGCGTTGAGAGTAAGGGATCGGGGGCGACTGCCGTTTAATGAAGTTCGTGCCGACTGATGTGCAGAGCAGCTGCTGATTCAGCAGTTGGAGCAACGGTACCTAAGACTACGTCGTCAGCATATTTATATTTATGAAAGTTGTTGGGAGTTGTGAGCATTTCGGTGTGTAAAGAGAAGTAAAGATGAAAGAGGATGGCTCCTAGTAGTAAGTCCCAGTAATCACTAAGAGTCTGGGAGATGTTACCGTTTAGCTGGGCAAAATGGGAGCGGTTTACGAAGTAGTTGCTCATCAGTTTGCATACTGCTGGTTGAACACAATTCTCAGACGGCTGTTTAAGCAAGGTTGCTCTGTCGACGCTACCAAAAGCGTTGGCGTAATCAAGGAAGAGAATCCGTGCCCTCTTGCACTTCACACATAATGAAGATGCCATCGATTGAGCAATATATGTTACGGCATCCAATGTGGAACCTCGGTGTCTGTACACAAACTGAGATACGTCTACGGCTAGATTGCTTGCTGAGATCCAAGACATAAGTAGTCGTTCGACGAGTTTCAGAAGATTAGACGGAATTACGAAGATCCCTTCGTTAGCGCGGGCGTTATCTCTACAGGCCTCCAAATATCGGGAATAATTCCACCGTGTAGACAACGACTAAAATGATCCGTCAAGGGCATGGTGAGAGTATTAACACGCAACTTTAGGACAGCAAGTTGAAGATCATCGGGTCCTCGAGTTCAGATTCCTGAGTTCACGATGACTTAAATGTATTGGAATGTAATTTTTGGATCAGAGCCAGCGAACAAAGGTGGAGAGAATGAAGGGTTTTGGATGCTTCCTATGACATGGAACAGCGCTTAAAATTGAGTTTCCCTACATCTATAGATCCAAATTGCCTATAGGAGCTTTTACCGTATGGCTGCTTTTAAATTCTCCATAGATCTCCACAGTTGTGGTTACACAAAACGGCTTCAATGTATCAATTATGTTGTCGTGAAACCTCCGTTTTTATTCCTAGAGTGAGTTATTTCACACCTGCAATCATTCAATATATGTAGGCTAGTTTTTTGAATGTTAATTTGTTTGCGTAATGCTGAGGAGAATCCATCTAATCGGGCAGCAAAGATCGAAGCAAAAGTTAACGTAATCAGTGAATGGATCATATTGGATAGACAGCTCTTCGTTGTTGAAAACAGTAAAATCAGTAGAAGTTAGCATTTCCTGGAGTCTCGCAGGTTTTGGACGGCTTATGAGACGATGAATCGGAGTGAGTCATTCCATAAATGGCGGGGCGCACTTTCATGATACATTGGTCGGAAGTACCCAGTGGGGCACACTTTTGTGCGGAAAACGGCATACTTCGAGTCTGGTCGAAAAGGCTAATTTGTTAGTCAAATGAAGTGCCTGGATGAATGAGATATCAATTGTACTAAAGTCCAAGGTGATGACACAGACTGAGCGGTCAAGTTTAGGTAGTAGCGCCGAGGAAAGACCACCAGCAAAATCTTTCAGTTCTGATGCTTGTGGGTCGGGGGATACGTATGGTTGGCGGCATCCGGTTTTGGGTTTTCCTGTCACTGTGGACAGCCACAGGAAGCCTGCGCCTACACAGAGACCCTGAGTGGCTTGCGCTGCACCACACACATCTCCATCCACACACCACATATCCAGTGTTAACCAATAGGAATAAGACCAGGAGGCATGTGGATTGGAGCCACGTTTCATCAACGGAGCCGGCCCACACTCCTTCATGGGCAAGCACAAGTAAGCTGTATTTGGGGAATCATGCACACACAAGGTGTTGAATGGACCATAGTCCGCTCCACACTCAGTGCATGGAACCACTTTTCGAGCCAAACACGGCAACAATGACTGTGCACCCAGTCCCCTCCAGCAACGACCAACTGTCTCCTGGAGCCAGTATGGACGAGGTATCGGGTAATAGAGAAGCAGGCACCTTTTCAAAATGCACATCAAGCGCAGCCACACCGGGTACATCAAACAACAACAAATCACTTGAAACGACAAGATGAAATATAATAAATCGAATAATGCATATAGATACGGGGGCATAACTCTTCGCTAAATTAGCGTATGAACTAAGTTGGTTAGCAACGAATCCGGGATAAGTAAAATATGTCCACAACTTAGCTAAAAATGCTACAAACGCAAAAATGTTATCGAAGATAAGCGCAATTAGTGTAAGCAGCGCGAGCAGTTAATAGAAGATTATTCAGCTAGGCAGAACAAACCAAATAAAGTGGAATGAAAGTTATCCAGCTCAAAAGAGCTAGTTTAAGTGCAAGTTGGTTTAGCCCAACTGCCGTGAAGAAGCATCATTAATGCAACATCAGCTTCAGCATGGGGCCCAACATACATACATGGTTGGCGGTATCCGGTTTCGGGTTTGCCTGTCACTGTGGAAAGCCACAGGACGCCTGCGCCTACACAGAGACCCTGAGTGGCTTGCGCTGCACCACACACAGCTCCAACCACACACCCCATATCCAGTGTAAACCCGAAGGAATAAGACCAGGAGGCATGCGGATTGGAACCACGTTTCATCAACGGAGCCGGCCCACACTCCTTCATGGGCAAGCACATGTAAGCTGTATTTGGGGAATCAAGCGCACACAAGGTGTTGAATGGACCATAGTCCGCTCCACACTCAGTGCATGGAACCACTTTTCGAGCTTAGTACGACCACAATGACCTTCCCCTCCGGCAACGACCAACTGTCTCCTGGAGCCAGTATGGACAAGTAGGCACCTTGTCAACATGCACATTAAGCGCAGCCACACCGGGGATGTCAACAACAGCCACTCATTCGAAATGCCGATATCGATTAATGATATGGAAATAAATTTTAAGTATAGGGAGTCAAAAATACTCGCTAAGTGAGCATAAGGAGTAAATTGGTTATAAGCGATTCCGCGATATGTACAATATGTCCGAGTTATTTTAAAATACCACGTGATAGTTGCGCAAGTTTATCGCACTTAGCATGGGCGACGTGTGTAAGTTAGGTTATTAGGTACGCAGAACAACTCAGATAAAGCGGAATGAATTTTATCCATATGAAAAAGACCTAGTTTAAGTATAAGTTGGTTTATCCCAACTGCAGTGAAGAAGCACCATGAATGCAACATCAGCGCTTACAATATACATACAAAATAACTTCATTCGTGTTCAATCATTGATTATAAGCGCCCGTATTACTATGATCCTATCTTTTAGGCGTGTTCTTCACATTCGGGAATAAAAGAGTAATTAATTAATTAATTTATCCAGTCGGTCCATGGTGTCACTCTCCTCCATCCAACCTATCGCGTGAGCCTGCACAAACACACGGCTTAGGAACTTCGCTCCTTTAAGCAGCGTCTTAGGCTTAAAAATTATGAAATTTGATAGACGGGAACCGTCCGCCACGCACCCTAAAACAACTGTGAACCGTGTCTTCTCGTGTTCCGTCGTCTTTAACAAGACTGTTAGCGCCTTTTATTGCAGCGTGCAATTTGAAGGCTAATCGGAGCACACGGGCTTCTCGTCCATATTTTCTATTTGGGACGGCTCAAATTCGCATTGCTTTCTCAGCTGAAGCACGAACCTTTGAAAACACTCAACTTTACTGTCCAATTTCTTGTGCAGTTTCTGGGCTAGTTTTGCGCGGGTGGGTAGACACGTGTCGAATCGGTTCACAAAACGATTGCAAAATGGGAAGAAAGCAACAAAAATCACCAGTTTTGATGGCTGGATTTCCGGATTTGTTTTAACTTTATAAGCACCCTAATCCGGATGTTCGTTCTGGTAACAATTACCTGCTGTGCCGTGATTCCATAAACCACTGTGCTAACTTTGCCTCCAGTGAAGGAAAAATAGATGGTCTACTGCGTGCTGCTCTCTTGCCTACAGGCATTAATGACAATTATGACTTTACTTTGCGCCATTCTCGCACCTGCTTTTCATCCGCCATGAAATGGCGTGCAGCTGTACAATTATTAGATTAAGCAACTTGAAAATTCCTATTTAGATTGCACGGCGAACGCGATAACATGCAATTTAAAGTGCGTAAGATATGCAGACATATTTCACTCTTCGACGGCATTAGAAGATCACATGAAATTTAGGCATATTCCCTCTCAGCGAGATCGCGTGACGTCGCCTTAACGCTATTTCGGTTAGCGAATTATAGTGCTAACACATAATGCTGTGCTAGTCCATCCGGTTAATTAAAAGTACGATGTCGTCCCGCACCACGGATCGTGAACTTCCTTCTCACCCGTTGCTCCACTGTGATTCCGATGCATGAGGCCCCCGACTATAGGAGGCGGTGACTGATAAACGTTTTCACGTAACCCCTTATTGTCGGTCGCCTTGCCTGTTTCGTATGACTTGACAATGGCCAGTGCGGTTAAAATATTTGTTCTGACAACTCTAAGCCCCAGTAACTGTGATCATAACACAGGCCACCAGAACTGACGAACAGTAAAGCAGCTTTCGCTTGAGAACACTCAAGTGAGAGCAGGTAGTGATAAAGGTCCTAATCGTGAGAAAAAGTTGCGTTTCCCTTTTTGCTGATTTTTTGTGGGTCGGCTACTATAAGGACTTAGAAGTTTGGGCAAGTTTGACGTTGCAGTCATACTGTAGGCTTACGTGCGGATCGACTTATACACTGTAATATACGGTACATTGTACTTTGATAGCATATCGAATAATACGCGCATGGGGCGCAGCATGGCGGATAGATTTCAAACCGTTGACGGAATAAGATAACATCGAGGTCAAGAAATAGTTCAGATAAACAAAACAGAAGCATTACTTTGTGAATTAGAGAAATCTGAAGTAGATAGAGTAGAAAGGATCTCCAAGGAGAAAAGCAACGGTCAATTTGTAGACCCCACCACCATTTGCTTAATCCTAGTAACCGTTTGGCAAATTATCGTTGCATTTTCACAAGATTGATGTCACACCTAATTTAATTTGTGTATACTAATGGACTTTATTCTAAAATTGGATGAGCACATGCTTTATACGTAGCTAGCTAAGAATCTCCCTAACGGAACGCATTGAAAGTACGTGCTATGGTAAATCTCGCTTTAGCGGTGACATAATGTAACTGTTGAGAGAAATTGAAACAGGATGCGTAGCGAACCCCGAGGTCATCAGTCGTTGCATACCAGGTACTGGTCTGCCATGTAACATTAATATGTCATTAATGAAGTTGCATCGGATGAATATATATTTACATTGGCCAACAGTGAATGTCGTTTTCTACTATCGGCACCAACGCTGAAGGGCGTAGATCTCAAACTGTATTGTTTGAGGGCAGTTTGAATCATTTTTACTATCAAATACAAACACAACTTTGATGTCATACACGAAAAGAAAGGGTCTGCTATAAAGAAAAATCCGGAAAAGGTCATTTATGTAAAGTAGAAATAGCAGTGGGCCTAAAGGGCTTCCATATGTGATGCCGCTGATTACTTGAATAGATGCAGTACCCAGTTCCCAACTCTGACACACCGGCTGTGTGTAGACAAGAACCATGACACACATGATAGCAATATTTTAGCAAAGACATAAGGCCAAAATTTTGGTCTAAGTAAAATGTCTAAGAAAAATAAGCATCGACTGTCCGGAGTCAGCCAACTGGATTATGTAGTCCTGAAATTCGTGTTGGCAAGTTTGATATTAACGAAAACGGAGGAATCCGTGTTACAACTTCTTGATCAGATTTTGTGAACTTAGCAACAGTAGGATTTCATCATTGATTATTATTTCAATTATTCGAGTCAGTGTGGATACATGGATAATGGGGCAGTAAGTTGTTGGAGCGTGACGTGCTCCCTCTTTGTGACAGGTCATGACGGTGGCCGGTTTCTAACTAGAAGGGTAAACACCAGCCTTAATTGACAAGGTGAGTAGGTTTAGCAGGAACAGCGAGATGTAGTACCCGGCAGCTTTAAGCATTGGTGATGGTATGCTGTCAGGGCCCGGATGAAAAAATGCGTTAAGGCTGTTTGTTGCCTGCTTATGATATACTAGTTTAGCACATTGGTACCTTTTGTTTCATAGGTGAGTAGAGGCAGTCTTTCTCGTGCAACGACTGCGCCTGTATTAAACAACGAGGAGAAATGCTTATTAAATAACTCACATAGCTCTTCGGGGTCGATAATTAGACTGCAGTCTGGTGAAGCAAACGTTATCGTTTGATGACTTTGTGCTTCATATCTGAGTTTCATTATGCGTTGTAACAGGTTTTTGCACCTGGAAGCTGCTAGCGCTTGTGCCACTTGCGGCAAGCTTTCTTTCATATTAGGCTTGCAAGGATTATTTTAGCATGTATGATGACACTTATATCATTCGTTTTCTTAAGTCTAGCGCGCAAGCGTTTTAGTCACATTCCAACGGCTTTATCGAGTTAGAAACCCTGTCTTTGGATGGATCGGATACTTCCTCTTTCAATGGCGCCTACAGGTTCGAGTTCGAGGTTCATTTTCAGATCCGATTGTTGTGGACTGCGGTGTTCCACAAGCGTCCGAGTTGGAGCCGCGGTTATTCTTGTTCTTCAGTACCGACCTTCCGAATGTTATCAGGTCAAATTTTTCGCTTTCCGCCGATTACATGAAGGTATGGCGGGCAGTCGGCTGTCAGGAAGATCACGACATGCTGCAAACAGGCTTAGACCACACCTTTGAATAGCCAAAGACAAATATGGTTCCGGTTTAACGCAGAAAAGTGAAAAACCATGCATGTCCGCCACAAGCTCAAGTACACTTATAAGCTTGGAGACGACATTCTGAAACCCGCCTCACATGAGCTAGACCTTGGGGTGGTGATCTAAGACGACCTCGGCTGTTCGGCGCAATCATTGAGTGGGTCCAAAACCGCGAACCGACAGGTTGGTTTGTTATAGAGGGCGGTCGGTAGGTTCGATCTCTTCATCTTCCCTCAAATGAACAATGCTTATGTGAGGCCCCATATAAATTACGCGATCCAGGCTTGGCAACCCCGGTTAAAACGCGACCTGTTTGTACAGCGACGGGCAATGAAAAATGTGAGGGGGTTGTCCCACCCGCAATACCAGAGACAACCGAAAGTCCTGATAGTGTTCAGCATATATATATATATAATACACAATCTGTGGTACAGATATTATCCCATCGGAATTATGGCCGAATAGGAAAACAGTCTAAACAATACAAAAACAACATCAACAACAATAGCTTTTTGT
Source organism: Dicrocoelium dendriticum (assembly GCA_944474145.2). Lineage (NCBI taxonomy): Eukaryota > Metazoa > Platyhelminthes > Trematoda > Plagiorchiida > Dicrocoeliidae > Dicrocoelium > Dicrocoelium dendriticum. The sequence goes on along the minus strand of OX104062.1, from coordinate 34,573,512 downwards.
CCACTTTGCCACCAACAGTTGTTGAATATTTTTCAGTTTGTTTTTTTAGGAAGTGGAAGGAGGGACACCGCAACACACTGTTGCACACGTCCGCCACTGACTTCGAGCTTCAGTCATGGCTTTCAAGGTATTCAACCAGCAGTTATCCGCATCTCTCGGAACCCAGACGACAACAACCGGCCCAGGCCAACCGTTTCGTCAGCTTTTACATGCGGCTTCTCCAAGGTTCACGTTGTCCATCAGACAATCTCATCCAGCCCTGCTCAGCAACCTCAAACAACGCACGACGCGAATAATACTGAACAAATATGCGCAATATGGGTCCTAGCCAGCGTAAATGGTGCATTGAGACGAGCTTTTCGAACGAGTGGCCACCTCGTCCCAAGACACGTAATCTAACGTCTACATTGCTTACGTAATGCCGCCACCACACACGGGGGATGGACGGCAGACAGCGATCCTGAAAGACGGATGGTCTGCACAAGTCACCTTTACGAAGCGGCCAGGCCTCGCATGCCTACAACAGTACAGCAAGCACAGTTGCACAATAGACCCGCCCTTTTATGGAGAGATGAATATCGTAACGAAAACACAAGAGCATCAGCCTAGAAAAAGCGAGGTGTGCTCTTGAGATGCGCATCGAAATCTGGTCTCCAACGGCAACACCAGCAGTGATGCAACTTCCCAAGTGAACAAAGCTCTCCACATCCTCAAGCGTCTCGCCAGCAAGAGTGAGTCTAGGCTCACGCGCCTGCCACACTTGAAAGAGAGCCTTGCATTTGATTGGCGAAAAGTACATACCATACTTTGATGCTTGAATCGACAAGCGACTAAGTGCAATTGGGACGGCGTGTGGATCGTCACCCAGCAAAACGATATCATCAGCGCAGTCCAAATCAAAAACTCGACTAGCTGGGAGGCGCTCAACGCCAGCGTTCAACCAATCGCCGAGAGGGTTCTTTAGGACATGCTCAATGGCAAAGTTGAATAGGTACAGAAAGATGGGACATCGCTGTCGAACTCCACTGGAGATCACAAAGGAAGACGGAAGTTTGCTATAAGTCCTCTCTCTGTCCGTGGTCAGACCATAGAGAGCGAGTAATATGACGACGAAATTTCAGGGACGCCATTCCTCAATTGGCAGTGCTACAGTACCGTTCGATGGACATAATCGAATGCTGTACGTATATCCAAGAACACAGTAATCCTTGGCCACTGGTACACATGGCGAATCTGGAAGATCCGGTGGAGTGTGAATATTTGATCGATGTAGTTGCGACCAAGGCGTAACCCAGTTTGTTCTTCTCGCTGCAACGATTCGCGCGCTGGTGATAAACTGCGAAGTACGATGGACACCAGCAGCTTGCAAACGACGGGGACTAGGCTTATGCCTCTGTATTTGGAGCAAATTGTGCGCAGACCCACTTTGAAGATGGGGACGACTATCGATTTACCCCAAGATGTTGGAACCTCCTTTTTCGGCCAAACTTTCGAGAACTAAGCAGTGAGTTCTTGAGTCAGCGAAGCGCCACCATCTTTAAATGAAGCTGGGGAAGACCATCAGGGCCGGGGTTTTGTAAGGCGTCATGGTATTGCTCCCGCTCGCTTTCCTGGTAAGAGTGAGGATCAGTAGTGGTAGACAACTCGACAGCAGTGCAAGCGCCAGAAATAGCAGATGGAGATGGGGGCCTACTAAATTGCTTGCCAAAATGTTCGGCCCATCTCTCTAACAGATGTTGAAGATTGGTGATTAAGGTGCCATCCTCTTCGCATATTGTTTCACTTATACCAGGTCGAACGCCTTCGGTAACTAGAATGAGATGGACAACTTATCTGGTATTACCAGAGAGACTAGCAAGCATCATCTTAGCACGTTCACACCGCCAAACCTCGCGGTCTATTTGTATACTCCTGCGCAGCTATCTACCCAGGGATTGGGGTTCTTCACTGTGGTTGACATCCGACAGGATCAAGCGGCATTTGTCCATCGGCGACAAGAAGAGGGCGGAAATCCAATGCTTCGGTGGGTGACAGGAAGCTTCACCAGTGTCAATACTGGCGGAAACTAAGGCATGTTGGATCTGCATCCACTGAGAATCGAGGTCACGGTCAATAGTTGAGCCAAGAAATGTAACTAGTGTGGATTGGTACCTGATTGAAATCGCAGAGTTCTGTAGATTTGCAAAGTTCGGTCGGCAGTGAGCGCGCTTGGGTGATCCCCCGAAATGCATATAAATCTTAGCATGAACCAGTGAGTGATCGGTGTCTAGATAAGTTGACCAGTATGATCGGCAGTCCGTTACGCTTCCGTGCCATCTGTAGCTGATTGCTATGTGGTCAAGTTGGGAGCATTTTGCATTTGTGACAGCGGGCGCCAGGTAGGAATGTGTCTCCTCGAGTGCCGAAAATTAATGCTTGAAAGAAACAAGCGATTACCAGAGAAAAGAGCAAGTAGTCTGTCGGCATTGGCTGATCGAATGCCACCGAGGCCAAAACTACCACCAAGATAATCCTGGCTTAGCTGAAGGCGTCCCACCCATGCTGTAAGTTCTCCGGCAAGAATAACTATACCAGTCCTTTTGTGGGGACGCAGAATTTCATGTAGCTGCTGCTAAAAACTATCCTTGACTGCTTCCAGACTGCAGTCTGTAGGGGTGTAGGCGGAGACGACATACAAAACACGCTTATCGTCTCGACGCCCGCTTACATTACAGTGACCACTTAAGCGGACTGCGCCTAGCGGACTGTTGACTGGGATCCAATCAAACAGAGCCGATTCAGCCCTAGCACTCAGTACAACTCCAACACCAGCTTGGCCAGAGGCGGCAGCATCTGGGTCTACGGAAGGCCGCAAGTGGTATTTGGCGTCAGGGCTTACCGGAGAGGCCATTCTATGGTTATTCTGAGTCTTGTAATCTGGTCTCTGAAAGGCAACAGATGTCGACGGAGAGCGTATCAAGAGTATTGGCCAGACATTCTTGTCGTCCGATCTGCATTAAGTTCGCATATTAAAGGCTGCATGAATGGATGGAGAAGCAGGTCAAAGAAGAACTAGAGCTTCGATGAAGTGAGAGACGGTTGCGATCGCAGGGCACTGAAAACCAGAAGTTTGGCTGTTACTTTCATCCGTTGCGAGAAGTGTGTCATATGTGAGAGTGACCGAAGAAGGCATGGGAGTACATAAAGGTAAAGGACGGGAGGTGGGGTAATCTGTGAGTGCAGGTTGAGGAGCTGCGTTAGCAGATGTTAGGCATAGCAGGAGCACAAGTAAGAAATGTGGTTCATGCTTCGTCAGTGGGCGTGATACTACCCAGTTGCCCAGGTTAAAGTAGAGATTTTTCTTACGGCGCCCTACCCCGAGCTTTTGATCAGAGATGTAAGCTACTAGGCAGCAGGCCTCGCCACCCCTTGGGAGCCGGTAACCAAATAGATAGTTTATGCACCTTACGGTCAATGAAGGACCATGGGCCCAATGCACCTTTGCAGTACAATGCCTCTCTAGGAGGGACAAGGGTCAGTGACTTTATTTAGTAGCGAGTCACATCCGCTATGTCGCATGGTTGTCAAACAGACATTTGTGGCTGTTTATATGGAGAATGCTTGCCAGGCGAAAACTCACCACATTCTGGAAGACTATGGCCGAACCATTTGCTGGAACGGGAAAAAACCGAAGCACCCAGCTGGCACCACGAGGTGGTTGTTCTGCAAGCCAGCCTGTATTCAGCGGAAGATATCGCCGTTTACGGGAGACCTCATTCTGGCGTGCAAGATTTTGAAATACCTCGGTAAAGCATCCCGCCACCTCCGGAAGCTTAGCTGCAACACAAGATTGAGGGGTCATAAATTGAAACTAGCCATCAAGTACAGTCAGCTTGAGTGCCGCCGGCGTTACTTTTTCTTCGACTTTACCAACCGTGGAACGCTCTTTCCACTTTTGTAATTTTTGCGCTCACGCTACCCATTCTTAAAATACGACTCCATGATGGTTTACAAAATGTACATTAGTTTATCTGTTTTCTATTCATTGAGTGACGACAAGATGCAAACAAACATTGTGCACACAAACCCCACGAAATCGGGGTAGACCGACATACCTATGTGTTAATGTGGATAATATGATGAGTCCACAGATGCGTTTTTCTCTTTTGTGTAACTTCATTGAACTAACCTTATTCCCACAAACCATTGCACGGGACTTCGCTAGGCTTGAATTATTTTATCCGTATTATACCATTGTTCCATTGTTAATTACGACATCGCACAACGCTGATAACGCTGGGTGCTGCTCCAGCAATGCGTTTAAGGAACTGCAACCTCCATTCCGTCTGCTTCGTGCATTTCTGGGAATCCCCGGCCAGAAGTTCTTCGCAGTACAATGTCACCTCCCTCTTCACTTTGACCTTCACTACCTGCCAAACCTTCTTGATGGGATTAAGGAACGGAGAGTGTGGGCTCAATCGTAGCATGGTTACTCCCACTTATCCATCTACTGACGACAGTTCTTCCAGTCGTGGGTGACATGTTGCACTGTCACATATCAGGACAACCTGCCAAATCTCCATTGCCCGCTTCAGATTGTCTAAGTAGCTTCGCAGCCGTTTGAGATAGGGGAGCAGTGAATGAAGCTCTCCGGGTGGTCATCGACACTTGTCCTTCGATTGTGAGTACACCGAACAAATGTAAGTTAAGGCCTCTACTAGCGGCAACTTAGCAACAAGCGCATACCCCACTAGACGCCCGACCACCAATAGGTCCGTAGCAAATATTAATGTTCGTTTCTTCAACCCAAATGAAGTCCTTTCCAACGCTCTCAAGTTGAAGATACTGTTGAACAAATTCCATGCGTAACCCTTTGGTTCCCTCATTGTTTATTCCTTCGGGAATCTGAAATTTCTTCTTCATAGTAATCAAACGACCATCCGTGTGCCGTGTGATTCTCGACTTTGAAATGTTCTTGTCCATTTCCGCCCGTAATCGTACTGCCATTTACTGTAGTGTGAGGGTGGAGTCCTTTGCGATCTACTCCAGTATGTCATCTACGTCTTTCTCCGACAGAATCTGTTTACGACCGCCTGCCTGCGAGGCACTCGGTTCCTGCTCAAGTGAACGACGCATTCAGCAGTAGGCTGTTTGGTAGCTGAGGTTGTTCACAGTTGCCACGGGCTACCAGCCATCACCGTTGACAAAGGCATCCACAACTCGGTGACGAGTGTCTAATGAGACACTCTGTCGAACGGGAGAGGCATGCCGACGACGTCAGAAGCATAGACATGGATTCGGTAGTGCGCCTATCTTCCGGCTGCTCATTGCTCCCAGACCAACTGTAATCCAGCGTTGCAGACGTGACGGGGGCGCATAAGAGCTTGATGCACCGCCCATGTCCACCGTCTCTAAGGTTCGCCCACAAGTAGCACCCAGTCAACGGGCAGCGCGCTCACTTCACTTGACTGCGCACCAAACGTTGGTATCTGGCCAATGACCAAACACACTTGAAATCAGAAGATTGGCTAAGAGCGGCTGGCGAATCGCACAGAGTTTTGCTAAATATTGGACTTTCTTTGCAAAAATGTGCCCTTGTTTTGCAAAGGTTTACAAATTCGTTGCAAAAGTTTGGACTTTATATGAAATTTTGCTGGAAATTCTATACATTGTGCCAATTTTTTGGTGCAATACACACTGCTTTCTGACCTTGGAGTTGCTATTACCAAGGTCTACTTCAGCATCCAGACTTACGAACAGGCGCATCTTTCCATGACTATTTGCTGTTGGGTCTACGGCCTCTGGAGTAGTGCCATTGCTTAGTTTAGAATTGCCATTCCGAAACCGGTTCTTGCGGCTATAAAACATGGAGCGCGGATGATCTTTTCCGCGGTTAGTTCATCAGAGAGCTTTAACATAACTGGGTAGCAACATTTCTTCGAGTAGTTATTTAATCGGATTGATATACAATGTATGGACTGCAGGTTGCTACCTTCAAGGACGACCTATTCTGCGGTCTCGAGGTTGACCTTATCCACTAGATTGAAAAGGACTGCTTCTTATGACGGTGTATATTTTCACAAGCTTGTGATGAGACTGCAAAAAGGAAGTATAAAGCATCGTGCATATACCCTAGTTTAGGATTCTATAATATACTACTAAAGGAAGAGAAGAGAAGTAACAAGTCACATAAGTCTTCAGTTGCCGAGAGGTCTTTAGTGATTGAACTGACCTTCTTTTCAAGCCGACTTACTATTTTGTATGCTTCTGTAGTGCTGTCTATATTATAAGCTAAACCTTCTCTGCGAATTTTAGGTTTCTTTAGATTTACGTACTCTGACAATTTTTTTGGAAACCTCTAAATCTTCACTGTTTGCTAGCAACGAATATGTAGCCACGTTGTTCTTTCTGGAAGTTGTTAATATCAGGGAAGAAGATGCAAGCTGATATACATCCACGGCTTTACTTGAACCGTTTAGAGATTTCCGGTTTTCTAACACTGAGTTAGTGGCCGAACCTTTGTTCTTTGAGGCTGATGTTTTAGAAGTCATCGACAGAATGGTAAATAAATTTAGCCGATAGGTAAATGGAGTTGATATATCGGTTGTAAGCAAGAGATGAGAAGCTAAACTCTTAAATGGTTATGTAGCTGGTGAGGCATAGGAAGCGGCAATACAAGTGGGGAAAGGAAAAGTGGAGCACCAGAGTTGAAAGTGTGGTATGAGTGCACAAAGCAAATGCCCAAATACCAGTAAAGTTGCTCAGAAATCAATTAAGCGAGAGGTCAACCGTTTAGAAAATCAAATCCGGCGAGATAGTAGAAAAAGTATCCTAAAACAGCTTTGTACTAACTGTCGCAAGCAAAGTATTTTGAGTCGGGAACTTTATTTTTTGGTTATGTAACGGTACAATGGCAAGGGGTCTTGTACTGTGCAGCTAAACGCAGAAGCCAGTACGTTCGAGAAAACAGGACAAATCGTCTTTCACAAGGTGCAAGCATCTTGGTCAATACTTGGCATATCTCCTTCTGTACAGACATAATCCTGAATTAAACTAATAAATATTTGTGAAGCAACATTTGTTTATACTTGTTTGAGTTACTGCACAAGCTTAACGTGGTTGCGCTTTACTGAACGTTGTGTGCTTAGGAACATCGATACTTTATCCGTGTTTGTTTACCACTGAGCCATGACAAGTTGTCAATGGAACGCCTCCCCATCATTCCTTTAGTACTTGCTCCATTTGTTTCATGTATTAATTGTTATCATGCCCCAAATCTGGTTGACATTGCGTGTGCTTCAAGGAAACTGCGAACATTCAAGCCTGCCTGCACTTTACGTATCGTCTCTCCCTTTACCTGTTTAATTTTACCCGCTCGATATTGAAGCCTACTACAAAGCGATACGCTCACGAGAACAAGAACATAGACATGATCAGCTCACGATATCTTCCGAGTTCACTCTAAACATTGGCGTTTGTTAACAAACCTCTCTACTGTAACTGACAGCCTAATCCAATGGGCAGAGTACGCAGTCAGGAATAATGCCTAACGCATATGTGTTATCTACGCTGACATACTCAAAGTACAACTTTATTTAAAAGTTTGCAAGTTGGATCCTTCTTGCGCTCCTAGCCTTTGTAAATTTCTATCGACTTTCCGGTGAATCAGTTTATTCAGAAGCTAGAATTTTTGCTTTGATTTTCTTGTCAAATTGTTTTGAGCTGGATTTACTGGTTACTCTTCCTAGTTGCACTTCTGTACAAAGTTTGCAGCATGTAAGTTTAGTACTATCACACTGCGGCATTTACAGATCTATTGTGCGAACATTCCAAATGTTGTCATAAAGTATACAGCCATGCCCTAGAAAGGGGCGGACAAGATCTCTGAAATTCAGACACTGGTATACGTTGTATGAAGTTTTTTGTTACATCCGCTACAGCGCCTCTGGCTATGGCTGGCTAGTATTCCGCCTCATGAGAAAAACCAAAAAACATAAATGCCTGATTCAGAAATATCAAGTAGGTTTTTTCAGCGTTCATGTTTGGGTCCACTTCATACCTCAGATCTTAAACTTCCGGGTAACAAGATACTTGACTTTTGCACTCAGAAATTCGTAATCCATTAGTCACCTCGTGCCTGAAATTTGTTAAATTCTTGTTAAGTGAGCAGGAATGTGCTTTGAAATACATTTGCAATACTTCGCAGACAGCATTTGTATTAACTGCAGTTAAAATGGTATGACAAGTTTAGAGATTATATCTACTTTGTTAGGTAGAACCAACAGATTTGTGCCCCGCGCATTTCTCTATACATCAATACTAAGGATTGCACTTGTAGTGGGTGAATGACAAGTAACTTTAAGCGCAGTCATTCTGTAGAAAGTCTTAGTTGCTATGTTCAAACTAAAATTACATAGATAATGTTTGAATGTCGTAGAATAATGTTGCCTTAGTTGGCGTGCTGTTGGAACTGATATTTTCTAAAGTCATTCTTAAAGGGGGTTCTGGGAATTAAGAGTTCCTCTGCGGAACTAACGCCTCTTTAAAAATGGAAAAATGTGCAAAAATATACTACCCCCTCTCCTTCTTTTATGCTTGCATTTAGTATGCTTTTTGAATTTGGAGCTCTCTCCTCTCACGACATAGAGGTTTGTCCAGTCAAATTTGGGGGAGGGGAACAACTGACCTAAGATGTTTTACAACCCTCACCACTTCCTTACTGCCATTAGTCACCGCTTTTATCTTTAACGGTCAGGTGTCTTACTATTGTAGGGAACACACCATCCTGTAATCTGTCGTTGGCTTAAGCTGGCGCGTAACGGGCACGTTCTTGCTCGATACGTCAAGTGATATTGAGAATGCGCATCTATGCAGCCATGAAGGGTGAATTTTTAAATATAACACTCGCAACGAAAGAAAGTAGGAAATACACTATCAGTAAAACTGTTGGAAAAAAGAAGGTTAATGCGTGGCCCAACTTCGCTTGTAAGATTTACTGGTTGGTTCTTCGATGATGACATTCAGGTATAACCGAAATCTTGTGTGACATATGATGACGGTCGAACGGCAGGTTATCGTGCGGGCATAAATTGTCCTGCACTTTCATATAGTCCGTGAATTGAAAACGCACTTACTTAGTGTACCGTGCAGAATGTGGTTGACATCAGTGCATAGTTTCATCACAGGACTCGCTTATGAATTAACATGAGTAGATGCAATCTTTCGTCCTGTAGTCGGCTTAGGAAGACCATTGTAGCCAGACATGTTTAGGCGATCTGTTAGCTACTTTATAACGCTTACCTGTTTGGCTTTGAAAATTCACGGATAAGTGGTAGGTTCAGTGTGGTGAAGTACATATACTGATGGATCGCAGAATCAGAGTGTGGGACGTGGAAAGAGATCGCAGAAATTAAATATTAAAGTACTGTCTCCTGACTTTAGTGACAATTTCATGAACGTGAAGTGACCACGATAATGCTTGTTTCGTTGTGTCTCAGACGAAAGAAGCATTTTGCACTACGCAATACAGATTAAGGCTGAATTTCCGAAAAGTTTCAGTAGTTCACACATGAACACTGCTAGAGTATGTTTGTTTTCTGAACTGTAGAAATAACCTGATATCACCGGATCTAAAAGTGTGGTGAGCTTTTCAAGCTATTTGTACCGTGCTTGGTAGACGTTCTAAGTAGCACGCTTTCAAAGTGTTTGACTTCTGATTTCCTCGACTGTTATTATAAAGTTAAAGAAAAACCTGAATGAGTTAACATCCGAGTAGAAAGACTTCCCACGGTGTGGGCTCAGATACTCTACTGACAAGTAGAAAATTGGGTCGTCCCTATCAAGTTGAAGCTGGGGACAGTCCGTGACAAGCTTTGACGACGAAATACTTTCTAATGAAAACAGAATGTCCTTTCACTTGGACTCCCTCCGAGCCAAGCGAACCAATTTGCAGCTCAGTCGGGATGCTGAAGTTGGATGATTCGTGCTCATGTTGGTATTCTCGACATATTTTAACTAGATGACCTCTTCGTAGACATGTATCGAGCCAGCCTAAGTGGAGAAAAATAATGGTGACAGAATTGCTCTTTGAAAAACACAGAAAGTTTTGATGGTTGGCAAACGGATCTTATCATCAAGCATAGTGACCTGAGTACGTTTGGTAACATGCTACATTGGCTAGAATACTAGTAGGTTGGATACCAGCAGATAGCAGAACTCGTAACAGCATTTAACGATTAGGCCAGCAGAACATATTTTGTTTGTCTAACGAAGATCACACTGAGTTTAATAGATAAAGAACTAAGTCTTGGTAGGACTTCGATCATCGATATGCAAACGAATCTTGATTAAACAAGTGGGATTGGGCTCTCTTGAAACAGAATATAAATTGCTCCAAAACCTTTGCAGTCAAGAAAACGCCGCATTAGGCCGATATTGGCCTCTTCCTTTCCAGTGTACAGCCTTTGTGCTGGTACTTTTTCAAAAGGCCTAATCTCTTTTTTCAGGATTTGGAGCACCCGCCGTGTGCCTTGGATTGCGACTCGCTATCTCAATCGTGGTCCCGCTTGACTTTGAAATCGGCCTCTGCCAATACGGTCACAGGTACCGTCACCGAAGTGGAGGATTTCGGTGTGGATCTCTCCTATTCCTGCACTCCAAGACCGACGGTTTCGTCTCTGGTTAGACTCATCAGGTCAAACAATGCTCGCGGAGCTCAATAGACTAGTGATCATGACAATAGCCACCAAGCACTATGCGCCGAGTTCCACTCCCAGCTCGGCTATCTCTACCTATTGAATCTAAATCGAGACGAAACCGTCGGTCGTGGAGTGTCGGGATGGGAGAGAGCCACACCGAAACCCTCCACTTCGGTGACGTTCCCAGTCACCGTATTGGCAGAGGCTAAATTCAAAGTCAACCAGGGCCACGATTGAGATAGCGAGTCGCAATCCAAGACACAAGGCGGGTGCTCCAAATCCCGAAAATCTACTTCTAACAGCTGTGTCAAACTCTGCTCGCGGAGCTTAATAGCCTAGTGATCATGGCGATAGCCGCCAAGCACTATGCGCCGAGTTCCCCTCCCAGATCGGCTATCTCTACCTGATGAGTCTAAACGGAGACGAAACCGTCGGTCGTGGAGTGCAGGGATGGGAGGGTTCCACACCGAAACCCTTCATGAACCTTAATCTTATTTCGTTTTAAGCTAATTGCGTGCAACTGGTCATACTCTATGTTAGCTTACTACCTAGTGACGTCGCTCACTGCCGTTATCCGTTACTTAGAAACCTGTCTAGCCGACTGGCGTTAGAATTTCGAACCTCATGCGGCTTAAAACCCGATCACAGCTGCGAGTAGTATGTATGCTGTCAGACTAGTTTCTGATGTTGCTAAGTTTCCCTTAAACGGTAAGGTTGAACTATAGTCGCAGTCCATCCCACTCTTAAACATTGCCCACTGGTTGCACAGGAGCGAACATTTTGTGTTGATGATGATAATATATATTCTCGGCAATTCCAGACATACCCTTAAAGGCAACATCGATATTTTTACAATCATAACTAGAGGAGTTGTTGCGAAGTGATCTCTCTCGATAACTCTCAGCATTTACAGTAACGCAAAAATTTGATACAAGCCAATAAAATGCCTACAGCTTCAGTAGTGAATGGTTAGATCACAGTTCAATGGAGGTTCAACGAACCAATCGGTAGATCATTCGATGCAATCAGGTGGTAAACGGCACGCGTTTTCACACCCCAAAAGCTAAAAGGTAAACATAACAAGAAAAGATGGTTGCTTTGTAGTCACAGCTTACAGTTAACTTTGGGCAACGTAAGTACAGACGGTGTCAATTATTCAAGCCAGGGCAGCGTGAGCGCTTGCACAAGCTTCTGTTGTCATAACTCCGATTGCAGCAGCGTGATAGCCATTGTTTTTCAAAGTGGCCAACAAGCGCTTCCTGAACCCTTTTGGGTTGCGTTTAGATGCGGCATAAAGAACTTTGTACGTGTCATCAGTCCGAATATTATGCCCGGTACTAATTAGGTTTTCAAGGAGGGAGCTATGGGCATTCCTAACTGCACTGTGCCATAAAGAGTCGGGTCAATGTTCCACTATCCTCTTAGACAGACACCTGGTTGTGTGTCCGAGGTACCTGGCACTATAAGCTTAGGTGAACAGATATATAACAAAAGATAAGAACGAGCCGGGAAGACTCCCGGCTTTTATTAATATACTGAACAGTCTCGGCATTAGGTAAACTCCTGCAGCTCGATATGTTTGGTCCACAGCGACGGACAAACTTTTGTTCAGTATCTCGTAAAGGATATCTTCGTCGAATAGAACCGTTGGCATTTCTTTGGTTGATCAGCAACAGCAGAGTGTTTGTGGATAGATGTCGTGGGATAACCGTTGTTTTGTAACGTTGTGAGAATGAATTTCTTCTCAACATCCAATGTTTCTTGACTGAAGAATTTTGCGGCGCGATAGGAATGACAGCGCACAAGGTTTCCCTTGTATTTCATAGGCACAAAACTAAGGAAATGCATATACTGGTCCTACGAAGAGTTGCGAAATACTTTCCTCTCAAGTAATCTGTCAGCTCGCCACCGCAGTAACACATCTAAAATGAGATTTCAGCGTCAATCTTGACGACGTATGCACATGGTTGAAATGGTCAAGTAGGGAAGGTCATCAGTCGGTTGAATGCATACGATGAACATGTCGTCTATGTATCGTCCAGAGAAATCAGGAGACGCATTGAGATTCCGAATAGGACCGCGCTTAATTTTGCGAGGAAAAAGTGGCAAGAAGTGGCTTTAAAAGGAAACCCATTGCGACGCCGTCTATTTCTCGGTAGTATTTCCTATTGAATAAGGATTGTTTATAAAAGGTGCGAAGCAGAAGTAGTTACTTTACTACTTGGACCGATGTCAATGTTGTTTTCAGTTAGGTATTCGCAAATGAAGTTAAAAGTTTCCCGCAAGGGCGCGTTTGTAAGGAGTGCTTCTACGTCGAAGGACAGCATCAGCGTGCCCCTCACATTCAGGTCTTCTACCTGTTTAACAAAAGCAAAGTAACACTCACAATGTGGACCGATAGTTCTTTACCTAGTGGTTCGAGTATGTCAACAAGCCACTTGACAACTACTTGTACAGCACAGCTGTATATGTCGCTGATCGGCCGCATTGGTACGTTAGGCTTGTGCACTTTTGGTAGCCCGTAGAGGCGGTGTGGGTTTGAGTCACATGGAGTTGGACGCTTGAGCAAGCAGCCATCAATATAGTTGTCGCGCTTGAGATCTTTCAGCAACTTGGTGAGTTTGGTTTCATCATTTGCCGTCCTACCTTTTTGCAAACTTAGTGCTAACCTACAACAATTTATTAAGTTTGGTCAACACCGTAGACGACGCGTTTATTTAATTCGTGTATTATGTCCATTCATATATTAGAAGAAGAGGAGTTGCTGCGAAGATATCTCTTTTTGATAATTCTCCTCAGGGACTTACAGTTGTGCGGACATTTGCTACCATACAATAAACAATCTAATGCTGCTGTTGAACGGCAGTTCAACTAGTCAGTCGGTAGATCAGTTGATGTAACCAGCTGGTGAAGAAACGCAAGCAGCCTACGGTGTTCATGAACCTTAACAAACTGTTGAAGGTTAACGCTGAGCTTGCAAATGTGAAGACAGTTACTCGATTCATAAACAAGTGCATACAACGCAATCAATATTCTAAACGTATTGGAAATCACTTAGACGCGGTCATGTTCGTCCGACGGCAAAATCCTTGAAACGGCATGCTTCAGGATACTGGAAGCCATTCGTTCACGAATTCCCGAGTTAGAATGACTTTGTACGCATTATCTTTGTCATGTCTTGTCTTTGGATGAAGTCGACACGGCTGAAAGCTCCTCTTTTGAAAGCTGCATGCATTATGTGCGTAACGAAGCTGATGAGAGTAAGTATCGAAATTTCCGCAACAGCACGAACGGTACGTTCACAACCTTGCTGACGTGCAGTTAAACATGTAGCAACTGGGAGCTCTCTCAATGGGACCGAACTTCTGTTTGTCGTGACCAAACAGTGGACCGATTAGTGTAAAAACGCAGTTCGAAAGTTTAATACAATTGCTAAGTGATTTGACACCTACTTGTTCCCTTGTGAACGCATTTTTTCAATAGCACTTTGGTGTACCTTTCTCATCAGTACTGGGATCACAAACCGCAACTCTCAAAAATGATCAAAAAACTGTAAAAGAACTGGCATCTGATCGCGAAGATTTGTTCTCCTTGCTAGACAAAGGATTGGGTTGGGTGTTAATGAACAAATTACACTATCTGTTGATGATACATGTCATTTTGCAGTATAAGACCAAATATATTCTTCACCGGATACAAAAATATAGGACGGCAAATGATGAAACCAAACTCACCAAGTTGCTGAAAGATCTCAAGCGCGATAACTATATTGATGACTGCTTGCTCAAGCGTCCAACTCCATGTGACTCAAACCCACACCGCCTCTACGGGCTACCAAAAGTGCACAAGCCTAACGTACCAATGCGGCCGATCAGCGACATATACGGCTGTGCTGTACAAGTAGTTGTCAAGTGGCTTGTTGACATACTCGAACCACTAGGTAAAGAACTATCGGTCCACATTGTGAGTGTTACTTTGCTTTTGTTAAACAGGTAGAAGACCTGAATGTGAGGGGCACGCTGATGCTGTTCTTCGACGTAGAAGCACTCCTTACGAATGTGCCCTTGCTGGAAACTTAACTTCGTTTGCCAGTACCTAAGCGAAAAGAGATCTCTTCACAGCAACTTCTCTTCTTCTAATTTTTCTGTGGGCATAGTTCACGAAATTTTACACTTGATTCAGAAAAGGTCTACAGCATATTCTGAAATGTATACATAGGTAACTGCCTTGTTTTAACATCCACGATTTTCTATTTCAAAGCACCGAATTGATACAGATTAGTTTGTGGTTCTTAACTGAACATTCCGTGTACGGGTGGAACGAAAATTTATTTTCATTGAGTGAAACATGAAGAGCGATTATCTTGTGATAAGTGAAATATCGAAACGGAAATTCCAACGTATACCATATAGCATTCATTTTGGTCTTTAAATCTATATAAAAATGGAGTAGAGAATGATTGGAGTTTAGTTTGCATTCTAGTGTCTGTATATGTACGCGAGATAAATAGAAGGGGAAGTTTATTTGTTTTGTTTGTGACGCACTTGGTTAGCATTTGATAACAGGCTCGGGTGTTTTGATTTGGCTATACACTACGCGGGTATGAACATTATTCGGGATATAGATGAAGATGGAGCATACAGAATCGATTGGCACTTGTTAAGAGTGAAAACAAAACTTGCAAGAAGAGGTTTTTCTACGGTAACTGCCATTGTTGAAGTTGGTAGCAGACATGGCAACAACCAATTTTCCACAAATATGCTAAAGTTACGCAGTGTCCGCGCATCGTCCCACGTGCATACGTGGCCAGTTTTAACAATCACTGTTAGGGAAATTTGAGTCCATTGCTTCATCGGACTAACTGGAAATAACAAGCCAAGCCGATGTGTAACGGTAACTGCAAATACGTTTTACAAATCAGCTTTCTTATGGTCTAACCACTTAGTATCTTTCGACAAACGTTGAACTACGATATCCTAATCAGAAACGGAGAAGACCTTGTTACTTAGGCTGTGTTGTTAATCACGTTGCGTTGAGCACCACTCTCAGATCCGAAGCTCAGTAATGCAATGGTCTGCATTTTCTACTTTGTCGTAAGGGTACGAATAACATGTACTTAATCCACCGTTTTATCTTGTTTATACTACAGCATCATGGAACTACAAATTGATGAGCTTGACAAAGACTTCTTTGAAACACTTCGTGTGGGCTACTTCCTCATTCCTCAGGGACCAGCTGACGTCGTCATTGCAAAGGACGCTGATACTCGTAAGTGGCTACATTAAAACTTAGCTACAATGTCAAAATAGTACTTTACAGAAATAAATCACCTCAATTAATTATTAGCTGCACGGCTGGTAACACTGCATATCAGCAGTACCTCTAGTGTTTTCCTCTTTTCTACCACGAAACCTGATATGTTGGCTGCTGGTTCGCTAGGTTATAAATGAGAAATTTAACATCTTATTTTATACCATATTCCAAATACTAATTCCATCGCTCTGTAGGTCGAATGCCTATACTGTGCCAGTCAAATACAAGGTATTTTAAGTGATATCATTTAACGACAAAAAGAAAAATCCACCTTTTTCAACCATTCAATCTTAAAAAATGCTTCGCCTACCTAAAAACAAAGGAGCAGTTTACTTAGATTGACTAGTTGGGCCATTGGCAAATAAGAGTTGTGGCAATCTGCAGAGGCCCAGTAATTTTGTTACGGTTGTGTCACTTGACAGCAACAGTAATAAACAAGCCATTTATGTACCTAAGTAAACTTGGATTCAGCACTCGAAGCCCAGTACCAGAAAAAGTTTTCGTAGTAATCAACAAGTCCGTATGGTTGGCAGCAACCAATTCCGCATTTGCCTGTCACTGAGACGGTGAACATGCACAGGACGCCTGCGCCTACAGCTGGACCTTGACTAGATTGCGCCGCTCTACGCACCTGCCCCTTATGCAGTGTAAATCCGAGGTAATGAGACTGCATGTCATGTAGATTGAAACCAGGATTGATTCTGAGCAGGCCAACAGTCCTTCAAATTGCGCATTTTTCGTATGAACTTAAGAAACATAAATACCAGACATAAACAGAAAAGTGGGTGGGCTGTAACCCGTTCTACTATAGCTGGAACTACTCTGACCGAGCATCGTTATGAAGACTGTGCACTCCGTCTCACCCATCAATTACCAATTCTCTCCTAGAGCCTGCATAATCAAGGTAGCCGCTTTCTACAAGTATGCATGTCAACACTCGCATCAATCGCAGCCAGACCGTGGATATAAATCAAAAAATCCCCAAAATGCGCGCAAATGAAAATACAGGGACACCTATAGACTAACTGCTGTGATGATCTAGCAGAAGTGCCCCAACGACCGCATTATTTACGTAGGTTACTAAATAGGATCGACAGTAAACTCTGAGGCTTACCTACTCAACTTACTCGTGGACTCTTCGATAGCAGTCCCTCTTGGCCACGTTGACGGTTCAACAGACCGGCATGGCAGAGGCACACTCGACCGCAGGTTCTACAGCACAATGTGCTTGACGTTGATTGGTTACCTTCCATCGGTGCCGGTCACTCCAGTAAATGGCTTTTCTCCTCTTGTCGCCTGGGCAAGGGTATTCGTGATAGGGTCACGCTAATGAAGCGATCCACAGCCTTTGGTTTCTAATACCAAAAATCAGCATTAGTTCTTGCTAAACTTTCCATAGTCATGTCCTAGTAACGTAGTTTCAGTTTAACCACTTTCTACCTCACTGTACTAAGCTGGCCATACATCAAGTGTTTCGGTATTCTTGTCGAATCCATCCGGCGGATATGTTCGACCACCTTAGTTGTCGCAATAAAATAAGACAAAACGGCCTTCTATCGCTTTCGTGAAAGTGTGGCGGCTGTATGTGCGATGAATGTTCTCAAAGATTTATTCATTACTTACGTGCCACTCCGGCGAAGCACATTGCCAGGAATTCTATCACCCCACCGAATGCGCGAAAACCGAATCATGCAATGATGGGGCAATACTTTCAGACAGCAGTTATCTTTCTTTCACGGGGGCCATGC
This sequence comes from Dicrocoelium dendriticum, assembly GCA_944474145.2. Lineage (NCBI taxonomy): Eukaryota > Metazoa > Platyhelminthes > Trematoda > Plagiorchiida > Dicrocoeliidae > Dicrocoelium > Dicrocoelium dendriticum. Next base: position 34,555,775 of record OX104062.1, on the reverse strand, counting down.
TCCGCTGCCGTGAGGGAGATCGACAGCATCACTGATTTGCATACCTTCCTTTTCATTCCATAAATCAGCTAAGGTTTGACGGTTGTATGTTCATGGAGTTTTGCAGTTTACTTGCAGAAGTTTCAGCCCCACTGGAGGTGACATAAGCAGTGCATCGGTGAGCGGGATGCATTATCGTCGCATGTAGTGTCGCATGTAGCGTTTTACTTGCTAAGCAACAATGTTCTAACGACGTCAGCTCGATTGTTGATGAAGCGTCCGTAACGAAATTGCGAAGCTCAGTGAACAGTGCAACCGCAACATGAAAAACCTGAGCTACCAGTTTTTGTTTCCATATCCAGCTTTGGTTTCAATGATACCCGGTGTTTCAGTTTGCTGAACGCAAATTCGCCGTCGATAGGTGGGTGCGCAGCTCACTGATCATCTGCAAGTCTGTTGACATTTGCTACTGGGACAGCAAAATGTTCCTGAGTTTTCCAAAACTTTACCAGAAAGTCTGATTTGCAGACAGCCCAAGGATTCCACTAATGGTGAGGATTGAAAAAGACAGACAGCCTTATGTGTATTAATGGTTAGTGTGAACTTTGACGATGTTGAGGTGACAGCCGTCATCATGCGATGCAACTCATTCTCGTCTTGTGCAAACAATGCGCAGTTGTAGGCAATTGACGGCATCCAGATGTTTGTCTCACACACTCGAGTTCTCGCACCGAAACGACTGCTGTTCTGCAACCCATCATCAATATGGCACTGGAGCCGGACACTGACCGAAAACAGAACACCATTTTAGTTAGGTAAATACGAAACAGGTTGCAGGCTAAGACGCATTCATGCTTCACACCAGAGACAACACAATCAGCCGATGTTTGTCCACACAGCTGCACCCTTATCTGCATGCGACTATACAGGCCGTAAATAAGATTAACCAAGTTACATGGGCAAGTAAACTTGTCTAACACAAAACACAGTGTTTCAATATCCGCCGCTTCAAATGTCTTGCTGGAGTCTACAAATAGAGATTGCAATATCCGTCGTCGATCTCAGTATTTCTTCTGCAAATGGAGAGCAGAAGACACCATATCTATGCTGCAGCCGCCAGAACAGGATCCACATTGCTCCTTCGCCACTTCCGGTTCAAGGGCCTGAGTTAGGAGGCGGCTTGACTGGATTCGAGCAATTGCCTCTACAACGTCACTTAGTAAGTTGCTGACAATACAATGGTTGGCACATTGCTTGCTTCCTTTGTCCTTGAACGTTGGTAGCAATATGGCAAACTTTAACCTAGCTGACACCTGTTCTCCAAACCCCCCGCGTTCCACCAAGTGGAGCAGCTCATGTATCAGCGCCACTCCAACATGGCAGAATCCCAAAAACTCCCGCGGTGGCAGTTTCGCAGTTGTGTAAAAGATCTAAGCCGCGGCAAGATTCTTCACCTTTCCTTTTAGCAGCCCATGCAACATATCCTACTTAGTATCTTAATGGCTGTTCAAGAGCTGGTCAAAGTTTTGCCAACGTATCTGCGTGATGTAGGTAGCAATTGTGAAAGAAGCGTTAGCAACGGCGTCCCCCAGCGTTAATCAACGGCCTTAACTGAGTCAGATAACTTATTTTGACATCTTTTGGCGTAATATGCCAACTTCCTTGCCTTCTTTGTGCGACAAAACTCTGGGGCCTATCTCTGACCCAAAATTCGAAACTTACGCTCTTTCCCAGTGCCGCCACGGTTCTCCGAATACGTGCTAAAAGCGCTGTTCTTCTCTAACACCGTTGCGCGTATGGTCGCGCCGTTGTTATCAAACTAACTGGATCGCTTACATTTTACGCTCTCAATCGCTTTCTCTTCGGCAGCGATCGCATATTCTTTAGCCTAGTGCCACTGGTCATCGATTGAGGCGATATATTCTTCATCGCCAAGGCGATTAGCCATCGGATTCTCCAGGTCGATGCTATTCCCAACAGTACATACCGAATGAAAAATACATTTACATCTGCCTAGAATTACTGCAAATACTCTGTAACAAGTGCATCGGTTGAAGAGATAAATGTGTTGAACAAATGTGTAATTTCATGACTCTAGCTCCCCTCTTTTTGAATAAACCCAGGAAATTTTAGTACCCCTCCGTACGTATAGGGTGCGTTCTCTGCCAACCTGTTATTCATTTCTTAGCTTCATATAGTGTACGTACCATGCGCACTTGGCACATGTCACATTGGCATGAACTGACACTGTTGAGCTTGGTTACTCCTTGAGTGTGTCCAAGTACCAATATCACTCTTACCCAAAGGAAACTGTGATTATGTCAGACCGTAAGTGACGCATAGTGAAAGCAGGCTGTCGTCGCTCCGCTGCTTCGGTGACTACTGAAATGGTTTTCGACCATTAATCCCAGACAATCTTAGGTGCACTCAGTCATGAGTGTGCAACTAGCATTTTAAAAACAAAAGATAATTCTACGATTAATAATTGTACGGTTTGATTTCATTCGCTTTGACGAATAATGCGAAGCAGAGCCCAAAATAATACGGCGTAAATCTCATTATCAGGTGCTGTCCGCATCCGGAGCCAAAATCATCGCCCATCCCATGAAACCAATCTTATTCATGAGAAGCCAAACTTGAAGATTTACGGAATTGAATGCACACATGGTGCATTCACATAAACAATCCTGACGCAGAAAATGTGACAGCTTACGTAGCTCTGAGAACATAATAGTTACAGTTGTTTCGTGAAAACAAGTTAGCACACCAACTGGAGCTAGCGAAACAATTCTTTTCGAACCACAAGCATCTTTACAGACACATAAATGCACTTCGAAGGTTACAGCGTGGAATCGCGCTACACAGTAAGAGTGGTGTGTATATACACACAACAAAATGCGGACAACACATCATTGCCCAGTACTGGCCTACTTTCCGAGGGGTACTAGTCTCAAATCTTATAATTGCTTCTCTCTCCACACCATCAGTATTATCCAGCATCAAATGCATAGCAAAAGTGGTTCTGAAAAAGCTACTATGCTTGAGTACACACAGCTTTCCTGGAGTGGATAACCTTCGCCCTAAAGCACTGCAGGTAGCAGCCATTCCACTAGTCCAGCCACTTGCGGGATTCTTTCATAGAAGTCCGTCTGATCCTACCAATTACCGTCCAGTATCACTTCCCCCTGCGCTTGCCAAAGCCATGGACGCGATCATCGCTGACGTAATGATGTGCTACCAGGAAAGCGTCGGGGATGCATTATTAGGATGGGTTGGTAACTGATCCGAGAAAAGACGTTAGAGAATACAATCCGAACATCCCTGCCTGGCCCTAATCACGTGGACTGCGACGATCTTTCGAGAGCCATCACCTCCAAAATGTTAACTTTCGCGGATGATGTTAAAAATTGGCCGGCGATCAAGGAAATGGACGACCACAAGTTCCCCCATGTGCGACCTAGATGGGACCTGACATTGACAATGTGGAATTCACTGTCATACAACGTGGTCAAGTGACATGTTGTCCACATCCGCCATAAACACATCTACCTCCACATAATTAGGGCATACGACTTGCAGACAAGCCAGCAGGAACTTGACCTCGGTGTGTAGTTGCAGGACGACTTCGGTTATTCCAGACAGTCGGAATCCGTTTCAAAATTGTTAAGCATCTCGTTGGTGGCTGGCGGATGACATCGAAAATTTGGATTTATTCATCTTCTCTACAATGCTCAATGTCTACGTGAGTTTCCACGTCCAATACGCAATCCAGGCTTGACACGCTTGGCTAAAGCATGACCTTGAAGCGCTCGAAGCACACCATGGTCGAACAACAAAATATGTCAAGAGAGTGTGCAACCTTTCGTACCAGCAGCGATTAAAATTACTCGCAGTGTTCAGTGGACGCTACAGGTGGCTGCGTGGAGATTTCATATTAGTCGACCATAAGTTGTGTACGCCGACTTCGGTGTGTAGTCAGTGAGACACACACAGATAACCATCCATCGCTCCATCGCCTACCTTTCGCCATGACCTTTAGCACTCTGCGCAATGTTAGTTGACGGACAACGATAGCCGGAAACACGTTTTGGCTGTCTGTACTCATCTTGCTCGGTGACGAAATCAACCTCATGTGGTTGCGTATTTCACCAGGTGACGCTTGCACTCAGCTGAGCTTTACACTAATTCACTCGTCTGCTGAGAACTCCATACGTCCTCACCACTAATAAGGGAGAGAAATGCACGCCTCTTAATACGCATTCGCATTTTTCGATTTTCGCTAAACATTGGATGGCTATTGGATAGTAGAAATAACAACCGTAAAATACCGACGTTAACCGTAAGCGTACCACGTTAGGTATATTATCTCGGTAATCGGCCTTCTTCAGTCAGACTAATTGTATATATGTTGAGTCAGAGGCACTTTAGCTAAACCTTTGCCACTGTGGCGGTGGCAGAACGCCACTCTCGCCCTGAAGGATAGTGTACAATGCAGCTCTATGTTTGACCCTACTATCCGGTTGTGAAACCTGACCCCTTATATCAGCCGACATAAAGAAGCCAGTTATTTCTGATCACTCGTGCCTTCGCACTTTGGCTCACATCTGGTGGGAACTCAGAGTAGGTAACGAGCGTATTCGGCGCCTTGTTTACGTACAGGAAAAGCAACTGCACCGCTCAACTCCGTTATTTCACGCACCTGGCTTCAGTGGCTCTGCCACATGTTACTTATGCCAGCGCAGCGGCTTCTGCGATCTGCGTTTTTTGCGCGCCTTGGGTGTGTGGATGGTGGAAGAGGAGAGGTGGTCAAGCAATGATTGGTCGAGATGAATGACGGCCTCGGTTGGAGCGTCTCGGCTTCCTGATTGTGGTCCGAAAGACGATGAACACGTTTGGCTGGATGCACTTTCTACCATTGCTAGGAGCCGACCCCATTGGCGTGCGTGCTGTGTTGTTCTTTGTTCCTTCCCAGCTTTCTTGGCTTCCAAATCCAACCCCGACCACATTTCATGGCATAATATGATCCTGCTTAATACATTTTATGCTACATAATAGCCAGATGGTAGCATTCTAGTACCATGACCGTCTGTTACCGGTAGCTCAGCTGATACACCTCATTTGCATGTCTTTTTCGTTTTCTTTTTTTATATGTTGCGGCTTAGTAGCTGTGGTGTTTATTACTACTAGCTAATGTGTATAATAATGATGAACGATAATATGTTTCGTCGTGCAGCTGAGTGGTTACTTTAAAGTGTTAACGATGTAATTCACTGATTATTATTTGGTTTCTTTATTTTGTATACAGTCCTTTACATTGGGTTATATGCTAGTAAATGATGGCAATATCTATTTCCCCATTTTTCTTTCCCCGATTCGATACGAAACAATACAATGTGCTAGCTTAGGCACACTAACAAATACACCACTTGTGTACATTGACCATATATGACGTAAGACAAGCAGCCGCATTAGACTAAGCTGTAAGTTGAGGGGTATGACTGAATGTACGCACTCTTACTGATGACCGTGATTATAACTAACTTTCCTGTAGATGGCCTTGTAGTTAGACAGTTTTATGATAGTAAAACATATTAACTAAATAAAGTCCAATTACACCTGATAGTTTGATTATTATTTGCATACTGAGTGGTTTCAGTCAGCTTATCAAAAGTTATTCTACGTAGTTTGATGAGTGACATGAAGTGTCCTCCATGGTGTCAATAGAGTGGATGATTATTATTTACCCTACTTGATGACTCTATTTCGCTAAAATTCGGGCATACCGACAAGCGACAGTTGAATTGGATGTTTTATGTTTTTTTAAGTCCTCTGCACAAAAATGGAATTAGCGCAACTGCGATTGCATCAGCTTATTATTATATAGTAGGAGTTCCTGAAGCCCTCACATCATGCAGTGTATATTTTATGCGATTTACCAGAGCAGTGTTTTGTGTGTGGCTCCTGGGGGCATCTAAGTCATCACCGTACATTGTTAGTAGCTTTTGAAACCAAAATTTTGTATTTGGTGAGAAATTAACTGAATACCCTTCCCGATGGGACACTCGAAAAATCACTAGACCTTCACTGTTCTGGACCATTTCCATGGGCCCATTATTCTGCTGTAGCTTCCATGCAAGTTTTTCTTACATAACTCAATTCTTCCTTTACAGCCTGCATAGACGATGTATGGGTGGATTTTCGGGATACATGGAAAAATACAGAATACGATTACCCTTTTGAAAATCCAGTCAAGCCGTCCTATACACGCTATGTTACCTGGTCAACACAAGGTCTAACTTCAACGTGTCCGCCAGGATCACCTCAATGCTTTTCTACCGGGCAAAATGTTTCCGTCTGTGACGCCACAGCAGTTTGTGTGGACGAGTGGAGGGGAGTTCGATGCGAGTGAGTTGTGGCTTTTCATTGGCGCTATTGTTTTAAGCTGGAGGCCTAGAGCAAGTATCATCCAGGATCACAACATAAATAAACGTTCGTTTTTTCCTATCGAGACAGGGGTGTCTTCATAGCTTGTATTCGAAAGAAGTTAAATGTGTTGATATTTTGTTTTTGGTTATTGGTATTAGCTAGATAAATTTTTCATTTGTATATAACGAGACATTTTTATTACCAAAGCAGTGGTCTCTATGCTCCCAAGACACCAGGACGACGAACGCCTGCAAGTCCTATATGCTGAACTAAAGGGTATACGTATTGATGTAAACAGTAATACAATTCAGTGACGCCACTGATTCACGACGTCCATAAAACTAGCGGACACAGGATTGAACTCCGCATTGAAGTAGTTCTGAGCTAGCAGATGGCTCATCTTCGGTTTGTTAGGTGCAGCTGTATTTCACTACGAATAGATTTTCGCTGGCTCCATGAGAAATGCGAACCAGACAGTAAGAGTTATAAAACAATTAGGTGCTTTTTCATACTTAGTCTACATAAATTTTTCCATCTTCACAATCAACTTTTTGTAGCCCGTCACCGCGTTTCGTTGGGCGGCAGGTAGAACAGTAAATTAATCTGTAAGCAAACTTGAAATCAGGCTATGAAGGAACGACGACCAGCGATCCTTTTTGGATGTACTTTGCGAGATAATTTCTCTAGTGAGCTCACGTAGTGATTTAAGACAAACATGTGAATTTGGGATGTTTGGAGTATTTAAATCACTCCAATGGTCAACGAATAAACGCTCAAATGCTTGGCTAATTGTGCAACGCAGAAGCCACTAGAGAAAATACACCGAGAAAAATGTCGGATCTAATAATTAATTCCCCAGTACTGGGTAGCAAATGAAGAACGAAACCTAACCACATCTCTGTTTTAGTATGTGTAACCAATTCTGTGTGGATAGCAATTTTGTTTCGTCACCAGGCTTGCAGAAATGTCACAGAAATGTCAGCTTACTTGCTTTCACACACTGAGTTAGACTTTCGCAGGTACCAACATGCAGATCGAGTACCACGGAATCTCACTGATAAAACCAAATCCCAAAATAAAAGCTTTTTCCAGTCAACTCATTATGCATGCTGTTTGTGTAGTGAAACAAATTTGAGTAATCCTGCAAAATGCCTGCACCTGGATCGTGGCAAGCTGTCGTCAAGCAACATGCGCCGCTATAGCCTCACTTACCCCAGACACGTCACACCTAAGGTGTCTCAGCAAAGGTACACAGTCCACTGCATCAATTCCACCTTGTCGCAACGCTTCCGTGTTAGCAACTCTGTCGCCCCAACTGGTGCGCAAAATCCGTTGAAAACACTGCTAAGGGAACCGCTCGAGATATCGCACATCCCGCCGGTACATCGTCCACGTTTCACAGCCGTATAGAGGAACGGACAGCAGCATGGATTTCTATACCATCAGTTTCGTGCCTATGATAAGTTGATTGTTGTTCCACACCCGGTACTCAAGCTTCCCGAATGCCGCCGCTGCCTTCGACACGGGGATATGCAGCTCACTGTGTAACTGCTGGTCAGTCGACATCACACTCCCAAGGTAGCTGAAGCGGAAGATGGTTTCCAGTATTTCAGCACCAATGCTGATTCGCGGCAATAATGAAGATTGCACCTCCGGTGAAGGCTGCAAGAGACAGATAATTTTGCTTGTGTTGATGGTGAGCCCGAATTTGGCCGCTGTCGAAGCCAGAGCACTAGTCATGTGTTGCGACTCATCCGCGCTGTGTGCAAACAACGCACAGTCGTCAGCAAACAGCAACATACGGATAGTTGTCTCACAGACTAGAGTTTTCGCTTCGAAACGACGGATGTTCAGCAATAAACAAACAATACGGTGCTCCAAACGTACACCGTAAATACAAGCGGTATCCAAAACACAAAACATAATTGCATGAAGATATATATTAAACAGGGCAGGAGCTGAGACACAGCTTTGCTTCACACCAGAGACGACTGCAAAGTCATCCGAGGTCTCTCTCTCCAGCTGCACCATCGCCCGCATACCACTCTGCAAACATTCAATTAAACTTACAAACTTACTAGGGCAACGAAAATTACCCAACACCAGCCACAATGCCTCGCGGTTCACCGTATCAACTGCCTTGGTGCAATCAACAAAAGGCGAGAACAACGCCTGGTGTCGTTCTCTGCACTTCTGCAACTGACGAGCCGCAAACAGCATATCTATATTGCTGCTACAGAACGGAATCCACACTGCTCTTCCGCCACGTTAGGTTCCACAACCTGACTGACGAGGCGGTTAAGCAGGATTCGAGCAATCACCTTGCCACACAACTCAGAAAGTTGATGTCACGATAATTCGTGAAAAATGGCTTGGTACCTTTGCTTTTGTACTGTGTTAGTACAAGGGCTTCCTTCAGCTCAAGAGGCACCTCCTCCTTAATCCATATATGTTGCATCAAGTGTTGCAGTGCGGTCGACAACGCGAGTCCGCCGTGTTTCAATACGTCAGGCGGGATCCCGTCGGCTCCAGCCCACTTGCCGTTTTGCAGTTGAGTAAGTGCTCTCTACGTCTCAACCAGTGTCGGTGTGTCCGCCAGACTCGTCTTCACATCGTGCTGATTGAGACCGTTCAATTTTGGCCAGTCGATCTCTGAACGGTTGTTCAAGAGACAGTCAAAGTTTTTCCGCCAGAGCCGCATTATATCTGCAGTCTGTGTGTAGCCAGCGTTTGAGCTACCTTCGATCAGCGTCCTCAGCGTCTCCAATCTCGGTCCACACACCGCCTTCAAGGAGTCAAATAATTCCTTGTGTTCGCGGAGTCCGGCGTAGCATTCCATCTGCTTCACCTTCTCCGTCCACCTTGCATTGTTAATGTGACGGAGCTCTCGGGTTAGTCTTAGTCGAAGTTTGCGAAACTGACTCTTCTTCCTCAAGTCACTGGGGTCTGCCATATGTGAAGCAAATGCTGCATTCTACTCCAACACCGAGGCGCCAATCGTCGCATTGTTCTCATCAAACTAATCAGGCCGCTTACAGTTTGCCCGCCCGATGATCTTCGCGGCAGCAGCGGTAACTTGGTCGCGAATGTGGTGCCACAGGTCGCCCACTGTGACTATGCAGTCCACATCACACAGGCCTGCAGCCATGGTCTTCTCCAGCTTAATATGTTTCGCCACAGTACCGTGGAAGATAATGTCATTTTACCCAGGTTCAAGGCGGGAGTGCAATACATAGATTTACGAAAATACATGTACCGTTTGGTGCGCACCAATTTGTACTCAGTGCCACACTCAGCTCCACGCATTACACGTGTCATGCGCACTTCACGATGTCGTAGGGTGACATAGTCGAGCAGTTGAGGATGACCACTCCGTGAGTGCGTCTAAGTCCATATATCACTCGCACTCAGTGCAAACCCAGTGTTCGTGATCGTAAGGTCGTGAGTTACACACAATGAGAGCAGGCTGTCAACGTTCGCATGCGCTGAATGCGAACCGATAACATCTGTCCACACCGATGCATCAGGTCCAACGCGCGCGTTGAAATCACGCAGCAGAAACAGTCGGTCGCTCTTCGGCGCAGACCGTATGAGGGAGGATAGCTGAGTGTAGAATTGATCACGCGTGTCATCAGGAAAACACGTGGTCGGACTGTGCTTGCTAATAAAAGTGGCAAACTTACTGCTTCCGAGTCGTAGGCGAACAGTTATCAGTCGCGGGCTGATGCCTGTTGGTTCACCCACGAACTGGCCATGGAGGCGATCGGATATTGCAAATCCGACCCCATGTTCACGTGGTGCTGAGGCGGCGTTGCCCACCCAGTAGATTTTGTAGCCAGCACTTTCTTCATGCTACTTACCTTGCTCAGCGAGCCAAGTTGCACTGAGCACCGCAATATCGATGTTGTAACGCGCCAGCTCCATCACGACTAGTGCATTGCGTCGCTCGTTGCGCTCACTCGAGTTCCGGTCTAGTAGTTTGCGCACGTTCCAGCACCCGATGCTGAGTGCTTTGCGCGCAGACATACGATTGCATTGGTTGGACATCGCACGCGAGATTGTCGTTGTGCTTTGGAGGTTTGATTGAGGGACTCCGTCCGGAGCCTTTGGCTCAATATCCTTACCCACAAGGCAGTGGGGAGCAGATCCAGCTTTGGAATATGATTGCAGCGACAGATTGAGATCTGTTTGACGGCTGTCACCCTTAGCCTTTGAGGTACTGGAACGGTTTACATATGTTTTGCGACCGTAGTAGGATATATCTGCGACCACGGCCAGACGCAGGTGGGTTTTGGCAGGTTTGCACCAATTTTACCAGAGACTGTCTGGCTTGAAGCGGGCAGTAGCTAACCATTGAACTCCCGGAGGTGATCTCTCACCGTCAGAGACAATGTGTGACGCTCGTGCTCTACGTCAATCGAGCCATGAGCTTATAACCCGTAGACCTGTTGTCTCTCATGGCTAGGTTTTACGGGAAGAGGGCCATTGACCACTTTCTATCCTCCCAAGAGGATGGATTAGGATACCGGCAGGGCGTCCACACCTGAGAGGAGAACGACCCGGCTCCTTAGCCAAAACTCTAGATTAAATGTACATACGAAAGGCAGCGCGTCTAGCACATGGTCAGTTCACTGACTCATGCGGATGGGTGTCCTGGATTTTAGCAGGGAGAAGGGCGAAACCCAACTCCTACCCAGCGGTCGCCACGAAGATGCGTCCGGGACATGAGCCAATGGCACAACAGTAGCAGCAGTGGGTAGATCATCTGTCAGGATCTAGCCACCACCAGCCTCAGCTCACCCTAGTCTCCCCCGCGTGCGTTATATACATCTACAATAACTAGCTTACATATAAATATAAATATAAATATAAATATATATATATATGATTTGGCGGCGTCCGTATCCGGATTTGCCTGTCACTGTGACGTCCATGGGGACAGTCACAGGACGCCTGCGCCTACAGAGGGACCATGGGTGGCTTGCGCTGCACCACCCATAGTTCCATCCACACACCCCATATCCGGTGTAAACCCGAAGGAATAAGACCGGGAGGCATGCGGATGGGAGCCACGTTTCATCAACGGAGCCGGCCCACACTCCTTCGACAAGCAGAACGGAAGCATTCCGGCCTCATTGGGAAATCATACACACCAGACGTACACGAGGCGGTGACTGGACCGTAGTCCGCTCCACACTGAATGCATGGAACCACTCTTTGAGCCTAGCACCGTCACAAGGACAATGCACTCCGTCCCCTCCAGCGACGACCAACTGTCTCCTGGAGCCAGGATGGACGAGGTAGTGGGTAATAGACAGGTAGGCACCTTGTCAACATACACATCAGGCGCATCCACACAGGGGAGCTCAAGCAACATCTACTTCTGAAATGCAAGATTACTCATCACGCAAGCAAACGTACCACATACGCCGCCTTATTGGCCTAGATTTGTAGATTGAATGGGAACATACTCGTGGTGTTTCTTTTCTATATATATATATATATATATATATATATATATGTATATATATATATATAATTGACAATCCGAGCTTGATAACCTTTCCAGTAACTATGTCCATTGGAAAAGGTAGTCCTATAAAGAATGCATTCTCGAACTGGGTCTTTTCTAAGTTTTCAAAAATCTCGAGAAGCATTTTTTCTTGTAGTTTCGTCGCAGTTAGACACAAGCAGACAGCCACCACATCCAGAATAGCGATAGACGGCCGTTTCGTCCTATTGGGAATCGTCAGTAGATCGCACCCGCCGAATCCTGCAGGATTGGGACCTACGACCTTACACTTGCGAGTCGGCGAATTCTGTCACTTAGCCATGGGCGATGGCAGCGGACCGCCATGACTGATATCTAACTGCGGCTCATCCTCCACTGTCTTGCATGTTATGAATGTGCATAGGACAGGGCTGGCCCCCAGAGCAACGTCTCCTGCACATTCATAACATGCAAGACAGTCGAGGATGAGCCGCGCTGTATCGCAGTGAGATATCAGTCATGGCGGTCTGTTGCCATCGTCCATGGCTCGGTGACAGGAGTCACTGACTCGCAAGAGTAAGGTCATGGGTTCGAATCCGGCAGGATTCGGGGAGTGAGCGCTACTGACGAGTCCCAGTATGACGAAACGGCCGTCTATCGTTTTTCTGGATGTGGTGGCTGTCTGCCTGTGTCTAACTGCGACGAATCTACACGAAAACCTAATAACACCCCTACTACTTACTTCGTTGCCGCAATGCCTTCATAGCGGAGAGCATAATGCTAAGCAAATTGAAAGCTCTTTGGTCGAAGTCTTTCTCAGTTCGTAGTTAAAGATACTACAATCATCAAAGGTAACGAAGTTGCACTGAATACTTGTGCATGGATACATAGGACTGTATTTTTCAGCCGACTGAGGCTGAACTTGAAGCTTCGTACCGCATCGCAATTCGAATCGCCGAAAACAAGAAACCTCATACAGCAGGAGCATCTCATAAAACCTTGCATATTGGATGCGGTTAAGCTCGTTTTTGGAGAGTAACGTGTTTAAAAGATAAGTATGATATCGCTTTCTAACAGCACCATCAAAAGACGTAACTAGGACCAGAGCAAGAACATTTTGGACACAGTGCCTAATGAAATAGTCAGACCCTTTTGTTGTACTGCAGTTGGATGTGTCAAACGACCATGTAGCTTGTTCCAATCTAATTGCATATATTAGGCACATAAATTGCGACAGCTTTAAAGAAGTGTTTTGTTCTCGAAACCACTGAGCACTAATGCAGATGGCGAAGGGCTTCCAAACAGTGAAGAACTTTTTCGAGAAAAGGAGCCACGTGATCGAAGTTGCTGGGTGTCTGTTGAGATGGAGCCTAATCTAATTTGAACTTTCGTTTCGAATTCAGAACATTAAGCAAGCAAATTGCTCCGCACGCTAACTTTAGCCGCTGTATTATATATCGTTATGTTTTACTGAACATATTTACCTAGGTAGTAAATGTTGTACATCTCATCCGCAGTATCGCGACCAATAAAAGGGATTTCAAAGTGTTGTGCAATGAATTTTGAGGCAAGTTCAACGCGCTGTTATTCCGCACAGAATTGCAATGGTTATCATTGGCAACATGTTGAATGCAGTAAACAAGTTTCCAGAAGTTACAGTGTTTTGGAGAGGAACGAACTGCATAATACTAAGCAAGACGGGGTACACTCCACCAAAACAATGTACATGTTTCTATGCTAGCATAAGTTACGTACTTCTGGGGAGAATTGATTACCCTTGCAAGAGAATATGAGGGATATTTAAAAGCTCAGAATATGGTTGTAAGTTTTCTTCCCAAATCGCAGCTTTACCAACGCAGAGTTGGTGATGAAGACTTTTCGATGCTATGTGAAACGACAATGATGCTCATTAGAAGCAATGAAAAACGTAAATTCAGAGGCGAATAACCCCAATTAGCATTAGTGATATACTCTACGTAAGCGACAATTCGCCTGGAACTCTTGGGTTAATGAGTTTCCAATGGGATCAATAGTGAACAAAACCGGAACAGGAAAAACGGTACTATTGGAAATCAGAAACCAGAATTTTTCTCTCACCTTACGGGGAGGGCGTATAGAATACTCCGCAGACGAGTGATTAAGCGTAGGGCTCAGCTGAGTGCAGGCGTAAGCTGGTGAAGGATGCATCGACATGTCATAAGAGCCTGTTTTGGTCATCGAGCGAGATGCGTACCGACAGCCACAACGTGTTTCCCGCATTCGTTAGCTGTCAGCTAACTTCGCGCTGAGTGCTGAAGGGCATGACCAACCGTAGGTGTAGGAGTGATCGATGGTTATCTGTGTGTCTTGCTGGCTACGCAGTGAAGTCGGTATAAGCGAGATAAAACGCGTAACGGAAACCGGCTTGAATGTGCGCACGTGTTGGTAGCTCAGCGCACCGAGTATTTTGGATTAGCAGAGGACGAGGTTATGCCTCACAAGTCATGTCAATGTCGTTAAATCACTGCCACAGTTAGTGGAGTATGAGCAGACAATGCAGTCGGGATCAAGTAACGTGCCTGTTACTCAGCGCGCGCTGATCATTCGGCTATACGGTAAATGCGGTTTAAAACATGTATCAACTTCATGAAGGTACAATGCAATGGACGCAGGAATGCGTCCCGTCACCGCCCAATAAGTGCTTAAACTAGTGAAGAAGTGCAAACAAACAGGGAATGCGTGTGACATGAAGAGAACCGCACCGCCTCGCATCACTACCGACAACTGTTCAGGTTTCGCTGCAGTCACTGAAGTGTCAAAATGTCCCGATCACCGATTTGTCAGATAGCACAGCACTGTGACACAACCCGATATGCTGTACGCCGAGTATTAAAGATACGAAAATTTCTAAGAGATTCAGTTCACTTCAAGTGCAGGCTTTTAATCCATGCGATCCGGAGAAGCGGCATAAGGTTTGCTGCTAGTTTCTGGATCACGGGGATATTCGTTCTGTTCTCTTTACAGGTGAGACAATGTTTCATCTGCATGGAACATGAAACATTACTTGTGGGCTCCTAGCAACCCACGAAAATATTTAGTATCATATATGCACCACAGTGTGAGACTGATGGTTTGGGCTAAAGTAAAACACCAGCAAATCATGGACCCATACTTCATTCCTGTGAACGTGACCGGTAGATTTTTGTGTTGTAGAAACAAAGCCTTATCCTTTCCCAGCGTCGTCGTACTTGAAAATGCTGCAGACATTTGTGCTTTCAAAGCTGGATGCCAAAGAAGCATGCCGTACCGTTTGGTGGCAGCCGGATGCTGCACCTGCACATTTGGCTAAAACTGTGCGTGCTTACATCACCGACAAATTTGGTCACCATTGTTTTGGACGCAAGGGACCAATGGAGTGGCTTAAATGCTCACCAGATTTGAACCCCAAGAATTCTTTTCTATGAGGCTATCTGAAGCGGCAAGTGTTGGATACAAGGCCGCGTACTTTGGACCAATTGAAATAAACTATTGTGAACGAATGTCGTGCAATCATGAGGGATACATTGTAGAAGGTGCTCTCCAAATGCACCAAACGGTTTCTGCAATACAAGTAGAACGCCGGCGGACATTTGGAACCTATCCTACACTAGCATGGATGATCGTTTCAATACATATCTGTTAATATACTTATCCTTTTTCACAAATGTGTTAACGACCAAATTGGTCCACGGAAAATTGCGCTAATAATGCGTCCGATCAGATAGAATTCTTAAGGCCGATTATGTTGTTGAGCACGTAATCAGCGTAGGCTTCAAGGCATTCAATGGCCACTTATAGCGGAAGCACTGGGTCACTGTGAGCTGACGTTAGTCAAAGCTTAATGAAAAACCGACTGTGTTGATGACTCAGTTCCAAGCTATTGTCTGTGAAGTTGGTGTTCGGGCTGAGTTGCAGTAGGTGGCGAAATGCGTAAGTGGGGTCGTCCGTATGTGGTCGACTAATATGAAATCTCCACGCAGCCACCTGTAGCGTCCACTGAACACTGCGAGTAATTTTAATCGCTGCTGGTACGAAAGGTTACACACTCTCTTGACATATTTTGTTGTTCGACCATGGTGTGCTTCGAGCGCTTCAAGGTCATGCTTTAGCCAAGCGTGTCAAGCCTGGATTGCGTATTGGACGTGGAAACTCACGTAGACATTGAGCATTGTAGAGAAGATGAATAAATCCAAATTTTCGATGTCATCCGCCAGCCACCAACGAGATGCTTAACAATTTTGAAACGGATTCCGACTGTCTGGAATAACCGAAGTCGTCCTGCAACTACCCACCGAGGTCAAGTTCCTGCTGGCTTGTCTGCAAGTCGTATGCCCTAATTATGTGGAGGTAGATGTGTTTATGGCGGATGTGGACAACATGTCACTTGACCACATGGTATGGCAGTGCATTCCTCACTGGTCAATGCCAGGTCCCATCTAGGTAGCACATGCATCACTGATCTGGGTGTGATTGCGTTTCTTAACTTTAGTGCACTCCAAAAGCAACGAAAGTGTGACGGTGTCCATTTTATAAACTTGCGCTACTGTACTCTCAGCCTAGCAACAGATAATATAACGAACCTTTCTTCTTAAATTTTCTTGATACTCTTTCCTTCGCAGAGAATAATCAACGGCACTGTCTGCTGCGTCCAGCACGGTGTATATAATTATGGATGCTACTGCTCAGGACTTCCCCTCTGCTTTTCCCCTGTTTTGCTTTTTCATCCTTATCGTCGCGCCCTAACTTTAATTTTATCCCCTTTCATTTTCAATCCCTCAATTCTTGGCCGTCCCCCAACTTGCTTTAAAATCGCTTGTTTTCTATTTTTAAATCACACGATGTCGCATAACATCGCTGCAATCCATTCGACAAGTCCATTTCCTCTGTTTCCCTTTGATGTTCTAGCGTCTCGCTAAGACTGGCGTGCCTCAACGTGTGCACTTTATTGCGAGTTATCTAACGGGCAGCACTTGTTCGCACACCAGAGAACCTGTTTATCAGAAATTCGCCTACATTTTACAAGCTCAGTGCTTACCCTGAAATTCCCTACATGCGACATTGGTGGCACGTTCTCATTGCGCTTCTCTTGAGATGATGCAGCTTCAGATGCCAGTCAACCTGGCTTCCGCATTGTTTTAACTCCCCGGGCTTAAGCTGCCCTAAACGGTTGGATCCCATTCAACAGTCGGATGTGCGCCGTTAGATTAGCTGCTTCGTTCCATGCTACGAAGTCAGGCGTGAACAAACAGTGCTTGTTTGTCGTTGCGGCCTACGCCCCTAAAACGGTGGCACTGATTCGGTGAAAGGTTATTTCTATCAGCAGCTTCACGATCTCATTCGTTACAGAAGAAGCACGGATCCTGTGGTGATGGCTGGCGATATAAATGCCCAAGTCGGAAAATTTCCTCTGATGATCTCCATCTGGGCGACCAACATGATGTAGGCTTCCGTAAAGATAACGGTAAACGATCGCTGCAGCTAAGTGAAGTTACTCATCTCTTTCTCGAGAACACAAACTTTAGACACAGCCCCCGCAGAAGCGTGCCTTGACGCCCACATGCTTCGCAGCAGCCATGGAAGCAAACCGATCATATCGTGATTGGTTACCGCTGGAGAGGCTGGGTCCAAAGCGGTCGCTCGATTTGGAGCACGAGCGTGGACTCTGACCACGCATTTGTCTGCGCTGACCTCAGCGTGCATTTCGGTGGACGTCCGCAACATCCGACGGATTGACGGATTGACACTAGCCAGCTGACGAAGCCAGGAGTTCTGAATTTGTACCAAACTGCGCCAACATCTGGGTTGAGTACACGCCCACTGAATACCGTCGATGATCACTGGTCGCATATTCGTCAAACCTTCTTATCAGCAGACATGTCATTATGTGGCAAATCAAATTGACAAACTGGACATTGGATATTTACACCGTCTCTGGTAATTATGGATGCTCGCCGACGTATTCCGGCTGGAAGCGAATACAATGAGGCTCGCAAAATTCTTAGGGTAAAACTACGTGCTAGCCTGAAGTCTAAGACCTCAAAGCCTGATAGTCTCATCGTGCCTCGGAGATGGAAACAGTCGCTACCTTTGATAATCATCTTAAGTTATTCCGTCTGATACGGGAAACAGGCAGCAGGAGACTTAGTGTTAGCGAGACCATACGTGACGAGTATGGGCAGCCGATGCACAGCCTGACAAAACGCTCAGAGCAAGGGGCCGAACACTTTGCAAGACAATTTAACCAACCTGAGTTATCGCTTTCCTTTTAAGGCGTTGATCATCCTTATCCCTGGACCGCCTCCTTGGATCCGCCGTCACGCGCAGAAGTCGAAAGTGAGATCAGGCTGTTGAAATTGCATAAAACCGCAAGGTCAGATAGAATGCCCCAGCCCTCTTCAAATTCGGGGGATCTGCTCTAATAGATGATTTACACGGGTTGCTAGTGAAACGTTGAAAGCAGGTGACTGTACCAACAGACTGGAGCCGTTCCGTCATTGTCCTCATTTTCCAGAGAGGCTTCTGTTTGGAATGTGGCAGTCATAGATGGATCAGTCTGAACTCCATTGCCCCTAAATTGCTTGCGTCCGTCATTCTCCACAGACTGACTAGCACTAGTGAAAGCCAGATTCGTGAAGAGCTAGCCAAGTTTCGTCGAGGTCGGGGATGCGTCGACCACACCTTCCCGTCGCGTCAAATGTTAGAGCACCGCCATGTTTGTTGGCGACCCACCCTTGTCGTGTTGCTTGACATAAAAGGTGCCTTGGACTCAGTCGATCGATGTGCCCTTTGGAACTGTCTGCTGAGGAGAGATGCGACTACTAAACACGTGAGCTTTATCCAAGCGCTGTACGCGCATAGTTTGGACAGAGTTAGGAATTACTGCAGACTGTGGCCAAGGGTGTGGATGGAAGAAGAGTAGGGGTGGCCAAACGATGATTGGTCCAGAGGAAGGAAGGCCCTCACTTCTGAGCTGGCCTCAGTTGGAAAGTCTCGGCTCCCTGGTTGGGGTCCGAAAGACGATAAACACGTTTGGTTGGACACACTTGCTGATATGGCTAGGAGCCGACCTCAGTGGCGTTCGTGCTGTGAGTTTCTTGGTCCCACCCCATCCCTCTTAGCCTCCCCCTCCAACCACGATCTCATTATTTAACCCTTTCATAATTATCATAGTAATTTTTTATGCACAGTAGCCGGCTGGTAGCTTACCGGAACGATGCCCATCCGTTACCGGTAGCTCAGCCAGCTTGCGCCAGTTGCATATTTTCTTTTTTCTATATATTGCGGCACAGTAGCTGAGGTGTTCCCCACCTCTAGCTAACGTGTATGATGATGTGGCCATGTTGCAGTATCACCAGCGGTGTGAGACATGCTTGCTTGCTGTCACCTTTCCTCTTTTACTTCGCTATTGATGAAGTCATGGAAACAGCGTCTGCTGGACGCGACCTAGATGGTGTGGAGCTACATCCTGGTGAGCGACTTCTTGACTTGAAATAAGCGATCGATATTATCCTAATCTGCGACAGCTCCCAAACATGTCAAGCAGCACTGGACCGATTAGTACTGGCTGCCAATCGTTTTGGGCTACACATTTTTTCATCGAAATGCTAACAACTTCTCTAAGATTGACAGGGACCCACCACTGCGCTCACCCTTGGTAGTTATCAGCTAAAGTCTTTCAGGAATTCAAGTACCTGGGCAGCTATATTAGCGTCCGTTGGAATGAAAATGAGGTTACGAACCGTATAGCAAAAGCTCTAAGTGCTTCTGTTAATCTCCACCACCCTTGGCGCAGACGCGACATTATTCTTGCCCCGAAGGGCAGAGTTCATAAAGCAGGTGTCCGTTCAACTCTCATATATGTTTGTGAAACCTGGCCTATCAGGCTGACAGACATAAAGTGGCTCGTCACATTCTATCGTCGCCGCCTTCGCAGCTTAGCTCATGTCTGGTGGGAGCACCGCGTGAGCAATGAGCGTGTTCGGCGTCGCGTATTTCCTGCAGGAAGAGCGAGTGAACCGCTCAGCACCATTGTATCACGCACCAGGCTCCGATGGCTGGGCCACGTGTTGCGCATGCCAGCACACCGACTCCCGTGACGTGCATTGTTTGCGCGTTGTGGGTGCGGTTGGAAGAGGAGGAGAGGAGGCCAAGTGATGACTTGGTCGAGAGAAATGAAAACCCTCACTTCGAAGTTGGCGTCGGTTGGTGCATCCCGACTGCCTGGCTGAGGTCCTAAGGACGATGAACATGTTTGGTTGGACACACTTGCTGATATTGCTAGGAAGCAGACCTAATAGCGTTTGTGTTGTGAGTTCCTTTTCCTATCCCATCCTGCTTAGCCTTCCCCTTCAATCACCATTTCATTACCTAGGTATAGTACAATTATCATTTTACGGCACGATAGCTGGCTGCTACCTTTCTGAAATGGAGTCCATCCGTTACTGGGGACTCAGCCGGCGTGCCACTGTTGTATTTTTTCTTCTTGTCTTTAGTATTACCGCACAATAGCTGAGGCATTTTCCACCTGTAGCTAACGTTTATAATGATTCAGATGGATAATTTTGGGGTCAGATGTCTGCGTCCCTACTTCGTGTGTGTTATGGGAGTGATCTATCAGAGTGAAAGAATGCATCGAACGAGCGAACGGGACAACCAAGAGTAGACGCACATAATGCATTCGTTTGCTTTTCAAGGATTGAAGAATGTTCGCCTAGGTTACCTCCGTCTGTTAAACTAAGTCAAAGGAGGGACACATAGGTTAGCAATGGTCGTTTATTACGCATATGAACAGCTAATGTATATCAAAGAGATTGGTCTGCTAAACGTACGGTATTTTTTGCCGGGCTTACTTCGCCGAATAAAAGCTGGACAAACGTTTTACGAAGCCATGTCGGAGAAGACAAATGTGAACCCCAACGGCGGCAATCTGACGCTATTTGAGTCACTATTGGCTGTTCAAATGCTTGCTTTATAGAATATCGATGAACGGAACTTAGGAAGTAAGTAGCGTCTATGGAAAAGAAAGTGTGTGGAATTCTGAACGTTAGTGCTTTTGTACTAGTAACCGATAGCGTATTGCTCTGCCATGTTTCGACAAGCAACTTGGGATGACGCGCCTCCTGCTGAGACTATGAGCTACGACAGAGACGAATATCTTGGTGATTTGGATGGTGACATTATAAAGTTAAGTGGATTTGGTGACTGCCAAACCAATAAAACTATTCAGCTCTACCATCTCTTTTCGTGAAGCGGACGCCCAGATGAATCCGTCGATGCGTAGATAACTGATTTGAGGATTTTGGCTGGGTGCTGCAACTTCTGTAAATGCGTGGGTGACAATCTCTTGCGGGACCGGGTGAAACAAAGCAGTTCTTGCAACAACGCAACTTGTCGCTCTAGTAGTGTAAGGATTTCTGCAACAGTGAGTCTTCGACGGCATACTAATACAAACAAAAGAATCTCGCAACCGATACAGAACGATGTGTTGTTTACGGGAGCAAACCCACCAAGGCGAAAAACGGGAGGAAGTATATTTGCAAATTTTGCGCTGCGTGACACCAGAGCGGCCGCAAACGGTGTCCAGCGTATAGACAAAGATGTGCGGTATGTAGAAAGCGATACTACTTTGCTCATTGTTGTCAACCGGCCAATGTGAGTACGTTGACTCGTGAAAAGTCGCCAGCAGAAACAATTTGCAACGTCTATCTGAAGGGACTACAAATTTGTGTATACTCAAATGTTTTGGTCCAAGGCAGTGCCGTACAATCCTAAGACTCCAATGAAACTGTCAGTATTCTGCCCAGCAAGACAGTCCTGAGGTGTACATCTGATTCGGCCAAGACCGCTTGCGAACGGGAATTGGTTTCATACTTAATCCAAAGGGCTCAGGTGCAATCGAAATGGTTAACCCAAGGGACTGAGCCTCAACTCGACCGGAGTTCGGGGTCGGTGACAATGCTTGACATTGGCTTTATTGTTTGTTACTGTGATCATTCCGTGCAGGTTTGTCAGGGAGAAATCGTTGTTATTCACTAGTACCCATTGCAGTTTACTACGAATTTGGGAAGGTTTTAGGGAACCGCTCACTTGTCTTTAATACCTGTGATACAAACGACTACATTGCCGGTCAAGAGAGTTTCATTTGTGCTGTGTGACGGCTTTCCTGCTGAACTGAACAGCTGGTATGGGAAGGTGAGAGTGTCAAAGATGACGAGCCAGCCGACTGGATTATTTAGGACGCATTCATTACGAAGCTAGAGACCCACCATAATCCTGGTCAGCGCTATGACGGCGAATGGACTGCTGGGACATTACGCCCTTATAATAGTTACAACATCCAAGGATGTTTGCAGTCACATGTGTAACTGGGCACCAGACTAAATGTGAAAAGGATCAGGGAGTAGCGGTAGTATTTTTTACGGGTCTGTACGCAGTTGCCGAAGGTGAGACATAAATTGACTGGCGATGTGTGTAATGCGGACATATGCAGCCCCTACTTTAGGTCGATCGCCGCTCGAGTCCGAACACAAAATTTCATAAGTAGTAAAAGTCCCGTTGAATAATTCCACATATAATTGTACAAGTCTGAAGAGGATTTATTGCATACATATGTTCGTTTGCATCGGCTTTTGATTTCATAAGCACACCTTTGTGTATACAGAATGTGAGTTATTCACTAGATTAGCCCCTGCAATATACAAACAGATAATCAGATCGGGAAAAGCGGAACGTCCTTATTCACACAGACACATGCGTATTGAATTCTGTGAAGAGCAC
This sequence comes from Dicrocoelium dendriticum, assembly GCA_944474145.2. Classification (NCBI taxonomy): domain Eukaryota; kingdom Metazoa; phylum Platyhelminthes; class Trematoda; order Plagiorchiida; family Dicrocoeliidae; genus Dicrocoelium; species Dicrocoelium dendriticum. Next base: position 34,533,085 of record OX104062.1, on the reverse strand, counting down.
CTTACTTTAGGCTTGTACTTTAACATAGGTCTCCGGAGCATAATAACTACTGTTTAAATCCATCAGTGTATCCGATGCGACTAAACCTATTCGGAGAAGACCAACCATCGCATTGTCTACGAGTTCAGCTCCGCCGTGATTAAGGCCAATCCTATGACCAAGAACGATAGCGTTGCTCAGACATAATTAGTTGCTCACCTAAACACCACCCGATTTTACTCAAAATCCAACCGCTTACGCCTCATCAGAATCCCCAGGTTGATATGGATATGCGAGATTAAATGGCATGTCAGTTAGCAATACGAAGATCAAACAAAAATGCATTAGGACTAATCACACGCCTCCGGAAATTCAACGCATACATTCTTTTCAAAGATACAGGGGCTCTTTTAGCTACTGACTCGCCTAGCCTTCAATCGAGCCCTCTCATTACCAAGCGGCTTACAATTATTCTGATTAAAGGGTAGTCATTGACGCGCATGGAAAACTCGACGAGAAGCGTTTTCCGGAATATGTAGCAAAAACTAATCTGTTATTAAAGGATAGGTTAATCAAGGAGAACGCCTGCTTGGAATCGACATAAAACCATGTATAAACAGTGAGATTTCGGTAACTTTGATTTACGCAAGATGTCAGGAGAGCCAAACCAATGCTCGTAGCCAAGTGGTACATCATCCTCTAAAGAAGCACTCCCATATCATTCACGAAACTCACAGCAATATGTTGTTCATCATTAAGTAGGAAGCATCAAATCTGCCCCATTTTAAAGGTACCTGGAACATCCGCCAATGTAGGCGATGGTCAAACGGCCCCAAGGGATACCCGGCTTCGTAAAACAGTAGAGAACCAGTAGCTGTTTCTGGAACGGCAATTACCCTCAGCATCCCTTACTGTATCTCTGGGAAAGGATCCCTGGTTAGAAGGCAAAGGGAATGTGAGCTCTAGCTTCAATTGCTTTTTGGCACTTGACCGTAATCTTTGTCATTTAAATGGCCACGCTTAATTAAGCCACTTCTGTTCGGCTCCAGAGATGAAAATTCCTTAGACCAACGTTGCATCTCCATGTGAAAAAGGACAGTATATCCGAAGCTGCGCTCCACTCGACATAATAACAAAAGTCGTCTAGCCAAAATTTGCCTTAAGACCAAACCTCCGAGCGGCATGTTGCTCCAGTTCTTCTTCCTTACGCATATCAACATGCATCTCGTCACCGGCCATATACTCAGCCCACTCATGGCTACGTCGCGCAAGTGCAACATGGCTTTCACCGGAACCGATCGGTTTCTAGTAATCTAGTGTTAGCATGGGACAGTTGGGCCGATACAGTGGGTATTGCTATAGGATTTGATGTTGTCAACCTCTGCTTCTCTACGGCAATTGGTCGGTTGGACTTTTACATCCCTCTAGCCACGCTTCAGGTAAATGGTATATGGTGGAGCAGCAACTTTCTTTTGAAAGTACGCAAATCGGTATGAAATCTTATACACGTGTAAACCGGTGTGCAACTAGGCAAGATCTAGTAAGCTTAATCACTTCACGCTGTTTAATTTGCGCCAATAACCTGAAATGTTGACAGCCCATCAAAGCCCCCAACAAATGGCATGCAGCTTTAGTACCACCCCGACAAGAATACGCAATAGTCAGTCCCAAATAGTCTACAGTTCAATGTGATTAACTGTCGATTACTCTATATAAGACACCAAATGCTTTACACCTATATAAGCTGGGTGACAATGATCTGCAACAATACTCCCGGAAAAAGATTTCGGTGTACTAAACTAAGAAGACCTCTATTTCCAGGAACCATCTGCGTTAGCATCAACAAAGAGCATAAAAAACATGAGGCTGTTAAAAAGAAGTTTGGTAGATTTGACTTTTCCATCTTTCCTTAGCTTCTTTCTTCATACATACGCCTGCGCATGAAATGTGCAATCCAAAGATTACAGACATGTCTAAAGCGGGATCTAACGGCGTCCGAAATTTCTCAACGTATGCTTACCAAAAATAAACCGTGCATAAGTATTTTAAGAGTATTCAGTAGACACTGGTAGCGTTCGTATGGTAACCACATCATGGTTAGCCAAATCTTACGTAAACTTGATCACTCGTCATACTATCTGCTAAAACCCAGTCAAAAAGAAATGTCTGCGGGGCCACAGTCGCAAGTAGGTTGAACAAAATAAACGGATCCAGCGCAGATGAAGGTTCTGCACACAAAGTGTCTGTCACATATAAGTTTGAAGGATGTTTGTGAGTAACGTAAGTATTGTAGAGGGTAGAAGTCACGATTAAACTCCACACGAAAATCTGCCTAGACGGGGAATCGAACCCCGGTCCACGAATTTCCGGTCCGCTGCTCTACCACTGAGCTACCGAGGGCTGACGATTAGGTGCGGAATTTAACACGTGACTTCTGCAACACCAGGACAGTTACTGTGAGCTCATTGGCAATACGTAGCGCAACAAGCAGATGTCACGCGTTAAATTCCGCACCTAATCGTCAGCCGTCGGTAGCTCAGTGGTAGAACAGCGGACCGGAAATTCGTGGACCGGGGTTCGATTCCCCGTCTAGGCAGATTTTCGTGTGGAGTTTAATCGTGACTTCTACCCTCTACGATGCATATAAGTTTCACCATAACAGCCCATTCTTTCTGCCCTTACATTAAGTGTGTTCAAAGATTGTGTCGCCAGCAAGCTGGCTGCATTACACCTAATCCTATAACACACCGATCTATACTCACATTCAGAACACAAAGCCCTATCATCCCATAACAATGTATCTGAGACCATTAAGACTGAAGGATTTAGAAGGACAAAGTTTGCACTACATTTTCACAGCTTTCGGTTGTTCGTTGTTTAGGGTTGTTATTCATTTGATCTTTAAAACCACAAAGTACCAACTTGCGGGACTTGATAAGCCTAAGATTTATCATCCGCAATAAACCATTGAGTATGCTCTTACTCCTAACCTTACAAGACCAGCTAGTTGTAATATAATACCCTTTAAGGAAATGGTAAAAGAACGCTAGCTGTTTCAGTATGAACCTATTGTAAAATAAGCAGAGCATTAAAGAGCTGACGGTCTAACATCTCATTTGAAAGAAATTTCCAAGGCTGCAATCAAACATATATCAGATTAAGTATTCTGCCCAAAAGTTAGTGTTCATGTCATTCCGCCAGGAGGGTGTTCTGACAATCTCGACCAAACTTGACCTATGTGACACTTATCGGGGTCAAACCGTAGGAATATGATTAATTACTACCTCAACGAGGAACCGGTAACAAGTTGAGTTTCGGTTGACCACACTGTAGACACTCCGCTGCGATGCATATCGTTCCATAGCTAACATTAATTAACCCAATTTAGTATAAGATTAGACGGTAGCTTACATTGTACCTGTTAGTGACAGAGTCCGGTCGAAATACCTAGAGGTGGCATTAGAATGAGATTACTGATCTGCCCCTCGCCGGGGCATTTCGGAAAACTAATTCAACGCAGGAACTCTTGTCATTCGTGTCACACATGCACCTAGTCTCAAATGGCTAACTTGCTTGCTTGTTGGAGCCACCATTGGGATATAAATAGGTAAATAAATAGTTATATTCTCGACAAAACGATACACGCTCATACAGTCGGGATCAAGTGGTTGATCGAGCCACAGAAACACTATAAGCCTATGTAAACCAAACGACAGAAATAAGTGTTGACAATATATATGGCCCGAAAAATTTTACACACATTTTGCCTAGGCATGATGCAAAGATAAAGGGTATGATCATCGTTGTCAAAGAGAAATGTGGCGCCGAAACGCTGTAAGTGTTTCTGTTACGGAAATGCTGGTGGGGGTTGTATGGTTCCGCAGATCGGTTTCCATTTCTCCTTGGGCCTAGGAGTCCGATATAATGTTTGAAAAATACACTGTGCTTGAGAATATCGGATATTGAGATCATTCACAATGTGAAGCAGTGGGCATTTTCTTTTTTTCGGAGGCAAGTCATGTCCGTCACGTCACAGTGTTGTTGAGCAGACATTTCTAACGGGCTGCTCAAGCCAAGAGCGTGACCCTGTGTTCCGGACATGTTCAATGCTGTAACTGTGTTCGTCCGGAACTGTGCTGACTTCGCGTTACCTTCACATCCCAGGCTTGGGGTTTGTAAACAGTTCCTGAATAACAACCTGATCCCATCCCATTTATTGTCCAATGCTGGTGTGCACCCAGAGCCCGGTGCAGTACGACTTTAACCGCCGAAAAATGCACTTACAGCACGCTTAAATCTACTAAATTGCATGGGCTCAGCTTAAGTGTAACGAATGTTGCTACTATCCCAACAAAGGAGTCATTGCTCCATGCCCAAGCTGCGTCTACGGTGTGTCCGATATGTTTGAACCGATCCTCGTAATTAAACCATGACTAATACCTTTCATTTAAGCAGTTGACGCGCATTTAGGAAGCCTAGCATTTGTAACCCTTGCCTAGCGATTTAAGCATCAATTTGTGTTGCATCACAAAGGCGCAAACGCATGTACCTGTGTTTGTGGCGTGCACCGTCGTACGCTAGGCAGGGGATTTTGCTCTAGCATTTAATGACACGCAAGGCAGGCCTGCAACATTGTCAGTTCGTCGAGCAATATGCACAGGAAGACTGCATGGGCCAGTCGAGCGATCGATAGTTTCGGTCGCATCGAGGCCTGCTGGCTATTGTTCGTTCGAGGCAAACTAATCCAGAGCACGCCAGCAGATTCTTTGGCAGTGAATGCGGATAGCCATCGTAATTTGTCTAAAGGCGGGACGATCGACAACTGTCAACTTGGCTTGCTGCGTGAAACAAGTGTTCGCGCAGTTATCTGTCTTAATGTTGAATCCACATCAAACACAGACCATTCTAGTACAGAGCTACGTAAGTTTCATGGGTTCTTATTTTTCAAAGTTAATGAAAAACAATTAAAGCCTACGCACCTGCAGTATTAAACCAGATCACAACAATCCTTACGCTTTTGGAATAGTAGCGGATTGGTATTGGAGCATTTGTTTGGCCTTTTTTAACAGTAAAGTTATGTTTACAAAAGTGAATTACTAGTTCATTGAAACCCTATGATGTCCACGTATTAGCGGCTGTCGTGTAGTCTATCCTCACTTTACCCTATTGTTTAACCCAGTGTAGCACTCATTTACCATGTGCCTCAACCACACGTAACTTTAATATCCTGCAGCAGCAAAATTTTACATAGGTTACAGCAACTTTTCTTTGCAAGCCGCGTTGGATAAAATGCAAGCGAGTAGGTTACGTTCGCCCATCTCAAGCTTCACACGTTTGCCGATCAATGGTAAAATGTGGTTAAACACAATCTTGTCGTGCTGCTTGGAAGCTCCAGAAACGCAAGTATACTGGGACTAGCAGCGCACTGGTTCTCCTTACTTCAACAACGACCGCCAAAGCATACAGTTTCTTCAGCTCACCTAGGTCGCATAGGCTAGACGCATAACCACACATGGGTAACTGATCGCAGGGCACTTCCACATTTTTGCTTGTATTCTCTTTGGATTTGTAAGCATTATCATGACAATCAAATTAGGTTCTCGTTAAGCGCAGTTTCTTTGAAACATGTGGTTTTGACGCGTCACTCGCACAATACGCTTTTATAGTTCTGTACACCCTGTCCAACTTTTGGCACTATTCGCCAGTGGACCAGTTAAGTATTTAAATTACCGGTAATGGGAACTTGGTTAAACGGTCATATATACACACACCAGCGAAGGCGATGTTTAGATTGTCCACCGTCATTCTGCATGCAATAAAAAATTGTATGATGCAGTTGGTAAGCAAGTTCTTTAACATCTTGGTCATGATAGTTCGATATTCGTTAATGATGTCATCTCTCAGTTGCTCCAATTAATCCGCACTGTTTATATAAGACCTTCTTTTCAAATAACCATGGAAGAAATTCAACCAGAGCAAATCTGGGGATCGTGTGGGTCACTCCAATAGTGCTCCTCGGCCGATACAAAGATGGTAGAATTTCTTGCTGGAATATTCGCTAAAATTTTGAGTGTAATGTGTCGGCCTACATTTTTTGCCACCAAATGGTACTGAATAACCCATCAGATTCCCATTGTACAAGTACGCAGGTTTGGAACATTTCCGTGTAAGAAGATGCTATGAAAAGCAAGGAATGTGCACTATAAAACCGCAATTTATTGGTCACATTCCTGGAAAAGAAAAATGGCCTATTGCTTTTCCGAACATTTACTCCTCCCCAAACCATAAACATTGCACTATTTTGAATACGTGTGGTCCTATATCGGCGTGGGTTAGATGCAGTCCTAAGATGTAGCTTATCTCTTCAATGCAAATGAAACATTGCTTCATCAGTTAAAATTATGGAGTGAGAGCTCATGGGGTTATCAAACCAACGGCAAAATATATTCCGGTTTTTGATCGTTGGAGTACACAAAGTGCCTCAATCTACAACAATCTTTTTCATTTAAAATCGTTGCAACGGCGCATCGGGTGATGTCAAATGGCGCTGAGACTCTACATATGCCAAGCTCATCTCTTTTGGATAATTCACGGATAACAGCAAAAGTTGGAACTTGAATCGTGTCGATGCAAGACTACCCAAAAAGGGCTTAACAAACTTTCCCAACATTTTCAACACATGCCCGCCTTTGACGGGTCACGTTTCGGTGTTCATACTGTTGTCTCTTCGAGCAGTGTCTGCGGCGGTTGACTCACACTCACCATGGAGCCAAAGAATAGGAATGCTTTGATCATCAACCATGTAGAGTAAATTTGCTTATATATAAGCTGCCGATGGGTGTGTTACTTCGTGCTTGCTTGCTGAGAAGGTGATCAAATATTAAACTGACAAGAACCGCACCGCTTATTGGTACCGCAGCTCACTAGTTAGACTGCTAACCTTTCTGTCTTTGCGCCAACTCTCCTTTCAACCAGCATGGCCTAATGAGAGCTCGTCCGCATTTACTGCTATATATGCTTCTTGTGTGCCCTGGTTTCGTGTGCCCAGAATAAAGAATATCTAGCAGGCCACGCTACGACCGAAACTATCGATCGCACGACCGGCACATGCAGTCTTCCTGTGCACATTTCTCGATGAACTGACTTTGTTGCAGACTTGCCATGCGTGTTATTAATGGGTAGAGCGAAAACCACGACCTATTTTGTGACAGTGCGCGCCCAGATGCAGGTGCATACGTTCGCGTCTTTGCGGTCCAACACAAATCGTCGATTTGATCGCCAGACAAACGCCGCAAATGCCAGGGCTTCGTACATACGCGCCAGGTGCGTATAGGAAAGCTATTAGTAGTGGTTGAATTACGAGTATCGGTCCAAACATATCCGACACATTGTAGGCTATGCAGATTTATGGGATATTTTTCATAGGCGTTTTGGTTGTAGAGGTCGACTACTCATTTCTTTGTGGATGCAATTTCTCTAATTATCGGAATATGTTTGCTGCGTCTAGGATGCACTCCATTGAGGACATGTATAGAGAATACTGTCTGCTGTATGGGGTGATAAAATAGTGTATTGTGTTAGGCAAACACTTTTGAGCTCCACGCTAAGGGTGAATTGGTGTTAATGAAACAGAGGTTGGCACCTTGGATTGTCTTTTATACTTCCAAATAAGAACATCATGACATGTAGGTTGTGTATTAAAACCGTCACACAGGCTTTGTGTCATCACCTATACCCTGTGTTCAAAAACAGCTGCCAGTGACACTAAGTCTGTCATCTTAATAAGTAACGTACCAATCACAGTAAAGGTGACTACCAATCCATTTCATGTTACTTGATTTTGCTTTTACGTGGCTGACGCGAATGCAGGCTATGACAGTCTCAAGCCACAGGTTTAGTCTTATGGTGTTCGTATATAGTAGCGGATGTTACAAATTTACAGATACATAAGCATGCGTATGGCCAACGGCTTGTAAAATGGCTTGGGAATGCCTATTTTATTGTTAAGTTTTGGTGTGTTGTTGTGAGAAGGTACAAATGTTGTGCCTTCGGTTAAACTTACTACAGCTTTAAAAGATAGAATATTTTGTGACCTAATTCACTGGTTTACGCATGCAAAGTTGAGTTATTTGGATGAAATTTGGAGACGGAACGCCTTAATTTGACTGGTCATACTAGCTTATTATTGCAACGACTGCTCATATTTTTAGCTGAAATAAAAACATCGCGAAGATGAACTGAAGAGGGCAAGAGATACTTAAATTTAGTAAAACTAGCAAAATCCTTCTTATTATGTACCTTAGCCGTGAAATGAAATTAGTTATAACATTGTTGAGAGTACTTTCATCAGTCGAGTACTTGTTACTGGCACAGGTGGACAGAAGTTTACTTGGCAGAGGGCAATGAAGTCGCTGACGACCAAACTGGGCGCCGTTGGTACGTATCGCCTTCCGGGCTGGAGTCCACGTGACTCGCCCTGTGCTTGTCTCGAGTGTTTACAGGACATGGCTCGCAGGGCGCACCAGTGGAGCGTCTGCTGCCGTCTCCTAATCGGATTGCCTGTTTAAAGTGCGTTTGGTGCTGAGATATCTGTGGGGTAATGGCTGATTATGACTCGGGGAAGTGAAAGCCGCAAGGAAGATGTCTCGCCGATGCTTCCTTATCTTTGCACGATAGCCAGCTGTTTGTGACGGTATGTTGTCTACACCAGGTGTGGGCGCCTTGACCCCGAATGTTTTCTTAGGGCCTTAAGGTTTTCAGGTAGGTCCCCCTTCTCTCCCTCTTGTTATTATATATTTGATAGGTCATCATGGTTGTATGGTAGCGAAGCATCAGTTCAAATGGCTGATGTATTGCTATTGATGATGATGATGATGAGGTTACTGGCACGACAAGAGTAACATACGGCATAAAACTGTTAGTATACCAACTTTTATCTAAACCATGGCTCACTTGAGCAGAGGGCTAAGATTATAATTGAACTGGACTGTGGCTAAAGTATTTTATACCTGCTGGTAACTCATTATCTGTTTATTACGTCAATGTCTCAACCAGGACATAGACAAAGTTTGAAAAGACTCACTATCTGCCTTGTCGATGGGGTGGTAGATGTAGCATGTAAATATTTGGATTTCTGCCAAACACAGTGTAATATAACATCGGTTTCATATTTAAATTCCTCGATAGAAACGCTAAAACCGTGAGCAGAATCAAGAAGGTAAATAAAACTTTTTAAGGACCATATCCCTATGTTTCAGGACAGTGGTACTGCTTCATTGTGTGTTACTTTGTAATATTTAGGTGTGAATGGTTTGCGACCGGCAAAAGTAGATACCACTTCAGCGGGCGAACTGATGGGATTTCTTTTGCACCTATTATAAATTCAGGCACAAGAGCCATCAGTAGGATCAAACAGTGTAAGAAGCGTCGCTTATCTGTACAATGAACTACCAATATGGCATACTGTTAGGTACATCAGTGATTAATTTGCTATAGTGAACTTTAATAATACTGAATTAAAGCAATACATCAAGTGTGCGATTCTTCATCTTTTCAGCATTTAAACGTTTCCGGGATTCAGGTTAAAAGTCTTTTGCGTTCCTAAATTACTCCATGCATGATAACAATGGTAAAGTAAGGAACTGTAAACGTTCGGTACCTAAATATTCGCTTTAGTGGCATTCGTAAGAGGGACATTTTAATGCCTTTGGCAAACGTAGCTAGATATAAGGGAGCAAGCACAGATAAATGGTAGAAGGAAATTTGACTTGATGTAGAAAGGCTGATAACTGTTTTAAATGTGTCAAAAAAGCATATACCATGCTGCGGACTTCGGTGCCAACATAGGTACCAGGTATGAGAAGAACGACCGGAAAAAAGGGTCTGAATTCCGGCGTTCCCCGTTGTTTAGGCTGCTTGGAGTTTATTATTACATTGGTGGTAGTACTGTAGAGACAGTAAACTGAAGGTTCCACGACATAAGGTAACAATCTAGTGGGGGCCAAACGTAGTTGTCGATTAAATTAATTTTGATGAATTGACTGCAGGGTAGTAGCAACGGTCTATTTTCGAGGAAAACCACTCACTCTATAATCGTATTATCAACTAGGTTTAGTGAGAAAGAGACAAAGAAATAAATTTGATAATTTCTCGACTGTGCTAAACACAGGCACAGTAGGTTGTTGCTATCCGATCGTACAAGTATTTTTCATGTTTGTCGTGATAGAGATAAATGGTAAAAGCTCGGTCAATCAGACCCATTAGAAGAACAGTGTCAATCACATGTTGATTGGTAGTTCTTGCAATGTAGCGTTTTTGTTGGTCCAATGCTTACATATAATCGGGATGCGGTGTAGTCTGTCATAGCACAGAGGTCGGAAGCGACTTGAACTTGATTGTTTCGTCAAGTAGCAGAACACAAATCATACGCCACGCAGTAGACGTGTGCGAATATTTCTTCTCAGCATTTGAACGAGGCTAGGAGGAAGGGACATGTTGAAAAGACAGAATGGTGAACAGGTTAATCGATTTGCATGCAGAGAAGATTGCCGTAATTATATCAGTTAGAAAATTTTAAATGTTGTGAAGAAAAATTACTTAGATTAATAATAATGTGTCCAGTAGTATACAGTGAGTAAATATATGTAAGGGCGGGATGTGTATTAGCTAATAATAAAATATTCAAAATGCTTATACATTAGAATGTGTCATGCCTCTAGTTCACCATATCACCAATAGACCTGCCAATATTTCGGGATCTGTAGCGGAAACCGTACTCAAACACTAATTACATCGTGCATCTATCATTAATGGTACATTGTTATGCTCACCTGGGTATCTGGAACAGAGTTAGCAATAGAAGCCATCGCTCTTTGCAAGATGATTGAAAAGCCACAGCGTAGCTGTCCTTGTGTAGAAGAGAATGAGCCCTCCGTTGACCTTTTTCATCGGCAACTATGTGGTCATAGAGGTCTTGAGATAGGCATAGACGGTTTATGAGAGGATATAACAGGGGTATAAGGATTGAAAACGAAGACTCACTTTACGTTCCATCGTCAACTTCCATTTAGGCATAAAAGCCACGAGGACGGCGTGGCTGACTAAGGAAATAATATGACATAGGTCGGATGAATGAAGAAGAGAACTCTGTTTAACACCTCTCTTTAACTATCATGTTGATATGGAGGTCTTGATATTTGTATGGCCGGGAAAGGATAGAAAATGATAAATTTTGGAAGAATTGGCATGAAAATTTGGTATCTTTTCTTTTTGTACACTCCATGTCAGTGAAGCTTTTTAGTGTACGACCAGGAGATATCACAAACATTCATTATAGGCACTTTGGTCCCTTCTGATAAATCTCTGTATCAGCGATATTCAGCTTGAAAAATTGCATAACTTTTGGGATTGTGAGCAATTTCTCTATCTGTACACGAAACGCGTTAGGAGATTTGCACGATATAATGGACAGTGGGAGACGATTCCTAATGAATGTATATCTAATTAGGAAAACGTTTGCCCTCTTGTTGGTGCACTACTTTGCAGCCACACGTGCGCAATTTTATTAGGGCTAAGGTAGCGTTTATTGTGTTGTAATTGACAAGAGGCTTCGGGTTTATGAATGCTCTCATAAATGACAGCAAAAAGTAGCGATATGTTTTGCTTTATTTTACGCAACCGTATTGGGTCCATCAGCAATTTGCAGCGTTCAGAATATCTTAAGCTCTGAGTAGATCCCAGAATCCGTCTTGTAAAAGCACGTTGAACACGCTCTAGTGCCTCTGTGTCACTATGCCTTGCATTAGCGAATACCATACAGCAGTACGTTAACAGCGCTCTTGTGCAAGTGTTGTACAATGTAAGTTTAGCATTTGTTAAGTCTTTGAGAAAAAGCGCATTCATTTTCTTGGCTGTGCGAAGATGTAGCTTACATGTTTGGATAAGTTAAGGCTGCTGGATTAGTGAAGATCTAAGCCTCTTTATGGGTTAACATATGCTAGGGGTTTACCAAAGAAGGATAGCGGCTTAACATTCATATCACGTTTGTATGAAATGGCATTACACTTTTGGGCAGCGAAATTCATTTTGAAATACAACACCGTACTTCAAGTGCATTCATATCAGTTTGTATGTTTCCAAACACTGACTCTTGATTCCTGGGATCAAACGTGCACACATCCTTATCTCATTCACAAACACGTAAGGCTTAACGTAGACAATAATGACGAAAATGTCATTTATACACATCAGGAAGAGAAGTGGTCCCAGAACGCTGTCTTAAATGACGCCAATCACCCCCGGGGTACGACCTGATGTGTAACTGCTTGGGTTCTGTAGGTAAAGTATGAATAGATCCAAGAACGTAGAGGGTCCGCAATGCCATACCCTGCTAGAGTGGTCAAAAGCCTACCATAGGGCACTTGGTCGAAGGCCTTTTGCATGTCAAGGAATATGACAATATAAACTTTACCACCGTCGACTGAGCTTGTGATGTGGTTTAATAGATCTAGTTGGCAAGACTGAAAAAGCGCTATCTAATAACTCCATGTTGTGATTGGATTGTTAGTTCCTTGATATTAGAAACTGAGAAGCCGTGGACATTATAACCCTCTTCATAGATTTAAGAAATATGAAAGTATTGCTAAGCCTACGGTAATTTGCAACATCCCGTTTTAAGCCTTTTTATATCTTGGTACAACATCAGCGAGTTCCTAGTAGTGAGGAACTGTACTGGCCTTCATTGACAAGATAAATTTGTTCTGAAAAAGAATAAGGGATATCTGAACCTCCGTATTTCAGTAGAGCTAAAGGAATGCCATCAGGACGACCGTTAAAGAACGGCTCAGTGGCGCTAAGAGATGTCCTTACTTTTGCTATAGGAAAATCTATTGTCCACAACACACCGTCCGTAAGCACTTGGGACGGTATTATGTGTGTTCATTTGTATGGCAGTTGCAGGACCAAGGAAACTGCGCGTGGAAAAGTTTTCTGCAGACTACGGGATCATCCGTTGATGTGGAGGTAGAGATTGCAATAGATGTGATACAGTCGTTTCTGCATCCTCCTCTTCTCATAAGGAGCCTCATAGGTCCCTTCGGCTTTTTCCAGTCTACGAGCGATCGATGTCCTTCCTAACAAAGTCTCTCAGCTCAAACAGATTCTAACTTGCACATTACATTATGGACCGTATATAGTATGGTATAGTATGGTATAGTATGAATAGTTTGCTGATTTTTCGTTTAGGGCTGGTGCTGACGCGAGCGTCCGCAGTTGTGTTGGGACGTTTATTTAGCAAAGCTGGAGCGGTAATGCCTTAGCATTGGTTTAGATTATGATAAAATGTTTAGTGACAACATCTGGGTCGCAGACGAGGAATAATCTATCCCATTGCATTGAACTTTAGTAAGGTTATGAGCGTGTCCCCGTTAATAAACGGTATGACCGGTAGAATATATCAAGCTACGTGGCCTTTGGTGCTTGTATGAACTTAGCGCAATTGAATAGCACCACATTATGATCAGTGCCCGGCAGTTTGTTCAGGACCTTGTCATTACCATCTAGAATTCACAAAGTAAAGACAAGATCTAGAATGTTGTTATTTCGTGTTGGCGACGAAATGTGCTGTGACCAGCCTTGCGAGCAAACAGTCGATAGCAACTCCAACAATCTATGTGGGGATGTATAAGTGTCCCACGATAATCCTAGTATTTTGTATTCTCTTACGACTAGTTTGTACTTAGCCGGATGGTCTGTTCTGCAATCGAATCTGTCCGCGAGAAGTCGGATTTCAGTTTTGTTAATATGTGGGGGCTTGTAGCTGTACCCATTGAGGAAGCTGAGCTGATTTCTCTCAGTCATGATCCAAACAGAGTCACCCAACTCTTTAAGCATCTGCTCAACCAAATTTGAGGTGGGAATTGTTTCATCAAGATATATCACGTAACCTCCTCCACGGTTGTTGTATCGCTTGTTAGTGAAGCAATTATATCCGGTGATATGATAATGTGGTTCTGCTGTTTGGTCAGTAAACCACGGTCCAGTGACCATAATAACTTGAGGGTCCGACAAATAGGTGGCAAAGAGAAGATAACGCATTTTATTCTTTAAGGAGGGAGCAGTAATAAGAATAATTTTTATAGCCCCGTGCATTTAGTCATGCCTATGAGCTGAAGGAATATGGGTAGTTCAAAGGAATTTGTGGCGGTGGGGGTACCCATATTGGTGGGAGCATCCTGTGAAGATCTCTTGTATTCGCATACAAGCATACAAGCTATCGGCCAGAGAGCTGCAGCCCTGTAACCTAACCATTTGTGTGGCCTTAGAGGTTGCCATGAATGGGAGTTCGTAATATTCGGAATAACTGATGACCCGAGGTAAGTGGGTGCATTTGTTGAAGGTAGAGCGAAATGCCCAACTTAATGTGGAGGAAAGTGTACCGGTAGGGTCTTAGGACAGCGGAAAACGCAAAAGTTTGCTGAGGAGTGAATTCAAGTGAGCGAAAGTTGCTTTACGTCGGTAGGCTGCTTTACGCGCCGTAGGCGCATTACCAGGCCTTATAAATACGCTTTACTATTTGCCCAAGTAAGTTACGAGAATCAGCCCACCCTACTACTTGTGCGCGATGCAGTAGCTTGAGTGACCCCATTGTTCCTACTTTTACAAGTGGTGGTGGTTATAAGGTTTTCTAATTCACAGCTAATAGAATTTGGTCGCACACTGGATTTTTGGCTACGATCAAACTTGAGTTCCGGTATGCTGTTTGAATGGTCTATATCGAAGTCCAGTAATTGAGATACCGAGACTGTTGAGTCAAGGCTATACATTGGAGCATGATAGCATGGTTCCTTCAGCATGAAATACTGATCGAATTCACAGAAATTATCTGATGCAGCGCTGCTGAGAATGGTCGTGTAAATTATATTTTGACTACTTTTAGTAAATTGCTTGCGCTTCGAAGAATGGGTAGGTGTCTTAGTCGCACAGTTAGACCTTTATGCACTGAGGGTAATGGTTTTAGCGAGTGATTTTGGTCGGACTATTTGTCTAATTGTTTCTGTCTCCCTTGACGTCATTCCGGCTGGTATTTTTCAATTTAGGACTGACTGGACTCTCCCTGCTGCTAATTAGCTCAAGCAAAATGTCGGCATTGGTGTTAGTAGCTATGTCGGAACTAGTAGTTTGAGGGCCTTTCGGTGGTGGCAGTGGCAAACTTCTCAAGACTTATCGTTGAAGAGCGTTTGGTCAATCGATAACAGTGTTTCAAAGCTAGTGTTTCTGATATCTGTGCGCCATTTTTGCTGAACACTTTTGCTGTCAATGCGACGCTAAATTGTAAGAGTATGAGACAGCTTTTACGCTGGACATTCTTACGGAACCTTGTACATCCTCACTGAGCGTCTTCCATATTACCAGCTTTAAGCAGGATTTTTTCGTTGTATCTTCCGGCGTTTTATCGGGAAAATTAAAAGCCACTGCGTTTATAGCACATGTGCTACTAAAACCTTCTGTTGCAACAACATCAACGAAGTTACCGGCGGGTTTTAAATAATCTCTGTTTGGCCTTATTGTCGTCTGCAGTGGAATAGTCAGAGCATTGTGAGTATTTTTGCCAAGTAATCATAAGATGCCTGTTTTATTTTCAATCCTTCTTGACAGAGTTTGGCAAGTTTGAGTATTTAGGAGATATGATGTTTTCTGAGAGACCGTATAAGAGCATGAGTGTCTACCCGGCATTATAGATGACGGTTATAGTAACAGGACGACTACAGGAAAACTGTTACAGTACCAATCTATAGTGCCTAAGATAAACCGCAAAAAGTACAGAATACGTGTGCACAGGTGGACCGTATTTAGATTACCAGTGACACCAACATTCACGTTAGCCATTCCTGAAAACAGCCTAAAAGCCCGTTCTATACTTTTAGCAGCTTACACAGAGTGCATCATAAACAACTAACTAACTAATTACATGACGGGTATATGCATCGACGGTGCAAGGTACATTCCAACTGATTGGTTTGGTCAATATATACAGCGGGATGGCATGGAACGGATACTATTTCCTCTAGTTTTTATATCAGAGCAGTTCCCAAACAGTATTGCAAAGCTTAATTCATCAGGTGCAACTTTTAAATATACTGATTGGTTGATAATATTAATAGAGGCAGAAAACGTTAAATATTCTAGTAAAGGAATACGGCCAACCGTGGCTTCATCTTTCGTTATCTTCAAACTTATATTTTTGTTAAAGTATGACTGAACGGCCAGAACCAACTGCGCGTAATGCTGGCCTAATAATTCTACTTGTTCTTTCAACTTCTGGTTGTATCACTATTGTTAGTTGCGAGATCATGATAGTTTGAAGAATATGCGGCAAAGATACTTGCAAACATTTACTGGCCTGATTTTTTTGAAACAGATACAGTTGCTAGTAGGTTGGAAAGAAAAGGTTAGACACTACCAGTCCTGTGGTTTATACTAGAAGTGATGATACGTCTTTTTTTGCTTTTTATTAAACGCATGAGCAAATAATTCTAAGCAGTTGTAACGGTCTGATTATATGACGATAGAGAAATTTTTGAAGAAATATATTTAACATATAGCTTTCAAAAATACTGATATAAAATATTTGTCGCTCTGCGATAAGTTGCACCCTGAACGAAGAGACCGAAAGTAACAGCTAGGAATAATTGTTAATGCTGATAGTCTAACAATTTTCAAGCAACAGATTCAGTCAGGACTGACTGACGGTTTAATCGCTTAACGTCAGAGTAAATGAGTAAAACAATTTTCATCATTTTAATCTCGACATCCCAGTTGTTTAGGGGTTCGATCCGCAGTTTGGGGCCAAAGGGAATGCGCACAAGTGACGAGACCCAATAGGGTGAAAAGCGCCTGATTCCTTCCGGTCAAGGCTCTGCTATATATTTGTGAACAACTGCGAAAATTACCATAAATTACAACTAAAATCCTGGTACCGTACTAGTAATACAATTGTTATTGTTGTTTGCTCACTCTGAAAGCACACTTTCATAAACAGTATTCCTTAGAGGGAACAAAGAAACAAATAATCGACTACCAAATTATTACAACTAGCTGATGAAGAGTAAGTTTTGTGTAGGATGGTAGTGACACTGCAGGAAACGCTACAGAGACGGACGAATAAAATGGACAGTAATACAAGTTTTAAGTGAACACTAATATAAATTATGCAAAAATAGACGAGCTGTTCCTTCAAAAGCAAGCATGATAGTTGCATTGCGGAAGACCAGTCAAAATGTCCTGCGCTTTCGTTAGGGATATTTATGAATCCGGAGGGAAATATACTTTTTAATCGGCTCCAGTGAACCTAGAATTTCATGTCTCCCGGTATGAGCGCAGGAAATTCACAATGAAAAACATACTTAAAAATTTAGGTAAGCTAACAAGAAAGCAAGTATGGATAGCTATGACAGTGGAAATTAAGAGCGAACAAACAAATGAAAATGGCTGTAGACAGACATTAATTTTGTACCTGAATTTCAATGGCAACGGCGCGAAATTCAACCATTTTTAGCTGACAAGGAAGCTATGCTTTACGGCATTAAAATTTCGGTGGGCGCGAATATTGGTCTGTGGCTATTTTGATACCTGTCCTCTGTATTCCTCGGATCGAAGACAACTGAGTGTTTCATTAAATTATCCTCACCTATAAGACCGCCCCAAAAAGAATCCTAGCATAAGTGAAGCGACGCCTGAAGCCGGCAGGTGATGTGCCAGTGCTCGATGGCATGGATGGACAGCCCCTAACCTCCAGCGCTGAGCGTGCGTCCGCGTTGGCGGCCACTTCGCTTCTGTATTTGCGAATAACCAGGTGTCTGTTCCGAGTTCGACGTGTACCGCTTTTACCGAACTCGATAGTCTGCATTGCGGCGTTGAAGAGGTAGCTCAACTACCCGCCAACCTTGATGGCACCAAACCTGCCGGACCTGATGGGCTTCACTCCCTGGTTCTCAAGTCACTTTCAACCATCCTCTCTCCTGTTGTGACTGACATTTTCAACAGCTCGCTGTCCGAAGTTTTGTTGCCGGTTGACTGGAAACGTTCGTGGCGAAGCCTATTCCGAAAGCTGGCGACCCTAGCAAGGTAGACAATTACAGGTGAATTTGTCTGACACCTATTTTGGCAAAGGTTGCTGAGAAAATCGTGAAGAAGAGATTGCTGCAGTTGCTACAGTCAAACGAGGTGCTGACGCCCGCACAGCACGGTTTTATGCAAGGTCGCTCATGCATTACGAACTTGCTTGTGACGAGGCATGAGTGGTTGAAGGCAATAAACAAGGGGAAGTCCGTCGACGTGATATTCATCGATTTCAGTAAAGCGTTCGACAAAGTCAGTCATGAGGTTCTCCTTTACATACTCACCATGTGTGGTGTCGGTGGCTCACTGCACCGGCGAATCCACGACTTTCTTGTTGGACGAAAGTGGAGGGTACAGGTCGACGACCATCTAACTGACTGGTACCCCTCCACAAGTGGCGTGCCTCAAGGCACTGTGCTGGGGCCCACTCTGTTCCTGACCCACATCAACGATCTACCGCAGCTTCGCCGGTTTCCGTGTGCCTTGTTTGCGGACGACATGAAGATTTGGAGAGAAATCGACGCTCCCGATGACTGTGGTCTACTTCAGTAAGACCTAAACCGCCTATCCACAAGGTTTGCAGAAGTTCTTCTCCCGGTCAACCCAGCCAAGTCTGTATTTATGAGCCTGGGGAAGGGTACTAACGGCCGAACCTACACCCTTGACGGCCAAACGCTATATCCCACACCCTCCGTGAAAGACCTCAGTGTACTCTCATGCTACGATTTGAAGTCCGTGGACAACCCGAACAGGCTATGTCGTAACGGACTGCGCATGCTTTGGTCGCTCAAACGTAGCTTCGGCACATGGTCTGAAGAGGTTGCCACTCGCCTGTTCTCTTCTATCATTAGACTAATGCTAGAGTACGGTTCGCTCGCCTACTTTCCGATTACCCGAGGCGGGGCGCAAAAGATCGAATGGGTCCAACACGTTGCTACCAGGCTCATCCCGAGTTTACATGGCTCGGGGGATGAAGACCGGTGCGAGAAACTAGGACTCTACACCTTGTCCTACCGTCGGGTACGAGTCGACCTCATTATGACCTACCGTATTCTACATCTCGGTGACATCCCAATGCTAAGGCCAATGCTGCACTTACGAGGACCATGCAGCACACGCGGACACAGATACAAACTTGTCGTGCCGGATGTGAAATGTGTTCCCCACCCACTGTGCTTTGAACAGAGAGTGGTAAACATTTGGAACAGTTTGCCTGAACATGTGATTGAAGCAGCATCTGTGCAACAGTTCAAAACGTTGTTAGAATTGTATTTTGCCACTATTCGATTCAGAGAACGACTGCACACTAACGATGATATCTCACATTTGTGAATCTTGAAATATCGTAAGTCGAATATTTTAAATATTACATGAGAACGACAATGATATTCACGGTTGACAACTTTTATAAGGTTTTTCATCATATTTCGAAAGAGTTGTACAGAATGCATTTCTACTTGCTCTATAATACAGTATTCATTATTCAGTATACGATGCGCGGTAATACCGGCGGTTAAGTGTTGCGCAATCATAATGTCCGATTAGTGATAAGACTAGTTACGAGGACAGGCCGACCATCTTAATAGCAGCAAGGTTCCATGGTGAACAGCCGATATAAAAATTTGGGCTTGCCAATATGTGGAAATAGAAAGACCACAAGATAAAATGATGGTTCCACCGAGTATTGAGAAAGTCACTGCTCGTTTCGCGTTTAAATGTGCCACGCAATAATCGATTTCTAATACAGAATGTACTGGGGCCACATTTATACTTCGGTGGCTTTGTGCTCCATAGGCCAATTGTAGTATGTTGTTGAAAGGATTTAGGTGTGAATGTGAGGGCAGTCGGTTACACTACTAGTGTCGTGTTTAAAGTGCTTTGTTTACATTTGTTTGTATTAAACAAAACACCGTGCATAGCAATTGAAAGAGACCGAAAGTGGTGGAAATCCGTTGGTGCTAAATCGGGCGAGTTCAGCGGGTATGGCAACACTTTCCAGCCATGCGTTTGAATGGCTTCTCTGTTCAGATTGGTGATATGTGGGCTGGCGTTGTCATGCTGCAAAAGAACTCCATGCTGGCGATTGTCATTTCTGTTGGATAGCCGTGTTGAGTCATCCCATTTGTTGAACATAGAGTTACGCGTTGACCGTTTCGTTCCGTTCACACAATTTGTATTGGAAAAGCCCTTCTTACACCAACCATAGGCACAACATCGTTTTACGCTGATGAAGATTTTGTTTCACTCGCGGTGTCCGGTGTGTACTGGGGCTAAGCTATTCCTTCCACTGCTTTACATTTGATCTACAGGTACCAATTTCGTAGCCCGCAACGATACGGTAATTAAATGGTTGCTTTTGTCCATGAGTTAAGCAAAGATGAGCAAGCAAAACAGCGGTGACTGTGGCTCATTAATTTCTGTTCTTGTCACTTAAAGCATGCGGAACACATACTACACACTTCTGTACCTTTCCCGTCCAGTGGAGATGCTTCTATTTAAAAGTGTGGGAGCATTCCATTTTTGCTATAAGTTTCCTTGTCGTCTGACATAAATCTTTATACAGAAGTTGGTTTAATCGCTGTTCATCGAACTCTACTGCACGGTTAAAATGAGGTGTGTTATTAAGGTCAAAAGTTACACTTTTAAACTTGGCATATCAATCACAATCAGTTCGTTTAGCTATGGCACCCACATCAGACACAGCACAAATGTCAAAAGCAGTTTTGCGGACTTAGAATGTTGAATAAAGGCAAAGTTGTCAAAAATGCTCATTTTTATCAACGTGAACTACCATGTTATCTGAAAACTAAATGGCAATTAGCATTAACTAACTAAAACAAAAAGCAAAATAGAACAAAGTATCCTCTTTCGAACGATTTACAATACTATGCCAAAAACACGTACTAGCATGCGCAATGCTTAAAATTAAAAAGACTGCTGGAACTTAGTTGCCAACACATTTGATTGATGAGGACAATTATGTGATCTATTTAAATATTACGTTTTCCATTGAGAGTCTCATCAATGAAAGCTTCAGTTTGCAGTCATGGGCTTCAGCATCGTCTAAAGTTTTGAAGTTTTCACCCGATGATCATCATAGGAGTTTTTCAAATGCACTCGATCAAAGGGTCGTTTTGGAAGATACAACAACACAAGACTACATTCGAACTCGCGTGGCTAACAGAACCGCTTCTACATTTTCTGTTGGTTGCAGTGTTATTAGTAGAAGCCGGGATTCCTCGCAGTCGATTAAATTTGTATGCCATACAATGTGCACCATAGCACGGAGTTAAAAGGTATGCCAAATGGTCCACATTTGGATTCATACTGGTTTAGATCGTCCAGCGACTTGTCTTTTATTGGGATCACGCTAATATCCGGAAATAATCGACTGCTGTGCTAATGTGGATATTAGCTGAATTCTGGTGGAGTGCTGACCATACTTGTCGCACTTCCGTCTCCCAGTATAATCGCGTCAGGCTAACCCTGGAGATTGTCCATCGTTTGTGAGCAGGGTTAACAAAAGCATAGCTAGCTACGCATTCGGCTGCCGCGGGTATATTCCAGTTCGCTGGCATGGCGCGCATCACGGATATCTCTTGGGCGGAATGGAAGTCGCCGGAGCCGGTTAAACTCGGTCAATCACTCGGTTTCTGGTTGGAGTGTTTTGAATAATCTTGACTTTAATACTGCTTTTACCACCAAGTTCAGCGGTGAAACGTTGATACTTGAGACCTACTGTAGTTGATTCCATGTTTGTTTTTACCTAGCCCGCTATCATTGCCGGGTTTAAGCTGTACGCTGCTTTAAGACAGCTGTGCACCTAAGGAGTGGATGGCCGCGCAGTCAGTGTAAAAGCAAAGAGAAGCTGCTTCATATTTTCATTCTCTTTAGTTCACTTATTGAATGGTAGGAATAGTTAGCGTGAAAGTGTCTGCAACATAGAGAACATTATATTTCATTACTAACCATTTTCCCACAGCGGCAAAAGCTGCTCGGGCGCGGCTCGCTGTGCCTTAGTACGCACGAGCCTTTCTCTGGGGCCATGTTCTTAACTCCATGTAAACTTCTTCTAGACGCAGAAACGAAGCGAAATAGTTGTCGACGCACGCTCATACACATGAGATCACGTGAAATTTCATTTAACCGAAAGCCACACTGACAAATTGCATGGCGAATTTCTGTTACACATAAAAGGACGGGAAATGCGTCATCCTTACCGACATTGGTTCCAATGTCATTGGCTTTATGTTAGTACGTTTGCAAACTAAGCATATTACTCGGAACAAACTTTACGCGTTTCGTGTAAGATCGCTACAAGCACTTGAAATACCAGAAAGCTGATACACTACTTTAGGTAGCAAATTCGTCGGCATATCCGAGGTAAATAAGATGTGTCGCTACAATATGCCAGAAATTAATTCTGAACTTCATGAAACAGATAAATTTCATTTGCATAAGTGTAAACCCATTCTTGTACAGCGAGATGGTGGAAAATAAATATGCTAAATGCATACGCGCCATCGAAGTGCAAAATCTAAGTAGGCTGTCGACATACTGTAAATTCAACGTGTTGTCGGTTCATGCTTCTTAAGTGTTGCAACTCCGGCCAGTAAAGCCACATTAGTTCAACAGGAAGTAGGGTTAATTGATTTGCCGGCTTCCGCTTTTGGTACAATTTCCTCCTCTCTGTACTACAGTCGACCACGATATTTTTAACTGGTAGCCAACTATTTGCTACAATGCGACAAGCAGTTTGTAACCGCTTCAAAGATGGTCCTGAATAGAATTTTTTCATCAGCGAGGCGGCGCCTGAAAGCGTTAAGTGACTTTCCTGTGCCAGAGAGTTCAGACGGACTGCCACTAACCCCAAGTCCTAAGGACTTTTCGCCGTAATGACGCAATTTGTATGAGTGATTGAATATGACCAACTGTTTGAACCAAGTTCGACGTGCTCTACACCTATCGGACTTGATATCCTGGATCGCGGCATAGTGGAAACGCTTCAAACAATCATCAACCTTGATGACACCCTGCATGCTAGGTCTGCTGGCCTCTGCTAGCTGCTCACAAATTGGTTATTGCCTAAGAGCTCATCCAGTAACTGAGCTCCAAAACTGCAGGTTTATTGATAACGACCGTAAATGTTACCTGCTACGGCTGATACCGAAGTGTTATGAATCATAAAAGTGTTTAACCACAGGCTACTTCTTTTGGCATCTACTTTGAATTAACAAAGCTAGTAAAGAGGACTTTACTACCGTTAGTACAGTTAACATAACTTTTAATATCCAGCCAGCAAGACTTCATGACAGGCGGTTCGTGCATCGCCAATCTACTACCAAACAGACATGAATAGTTGAAGGCAATAAACCTCAGCAAGTCTGTAGAAGGAATATTCATGGTTCTTAATATTGTTTTACAACCTAAACAATGAAGTCTTACTGCATAACCAGAAAGCGTCATTGTTGGTAACTCACTACATGATTGGATAGGAGAGTTTCTTGTTGGGCAACTAGTGAATTTACGGGTTGAAGTCCGCCTGACAAACTAGCACACATCAAAGAATGGAGTGCCATAAGTCCCGGTGGACCATCTATGCCACATTTGTCCTTATCAGCGATTTACGTCAACATCTCAGGTTGCGCTGTGCTATGCTTACTGAGAACCTGAGAATGTAAAAAGGTTGTTTTCACTTCCGAAAACGGCGGCCTATTCCCTTGCGACCTCAAGCTCCACTTTTCGTGCTTTGGAGGAGTTCGTCTTGGTTAACTCAGATACGTCAGTTTTTATAAGCTTGAAGGTGATTGACAGCTGAAGTCGTATTGGTAGAACTTCGTCACATCTAGGCTCACTCAGACAACCGCCACAATCCCGGAAAAGCACTGCCGTCCCCCGTAGCTCAGTGGTCTCAACTACGGAATGGCAACAGTCGAGTTGCGAGTTCGAGCCCTACCAAGGGTCCGATGGAATGCGCACTGCTGATGATTCCCGAAAGGATGAAACGCGCGTACAGTGCTTTTCCGGGATTTTGGCGGCTATCTGAGTGGGCCTAGATGTGACGAAGTTCTACCTATACCATTCAACTCCCCCTACTACTCTTCTGTAAAGTCGTATTGCTGACGGTCAGCATGTTGATCCAACGCCTTCCTTGGATTATCTAGGTTTGCCCTTATGTTGTGATTTCAAGTCAAAGGATGACACAGATGGGCTCTGTAGTAATTTGTTGATGGTGAGTTGGGTACTCAAACGCAACGTCCATGCTTGATATGAGGAGATCGTCACTCGTCTTTTCCCCAATATTATAAGATAAATGCTAGGGGGTGGAACCTCCGCATACCATAAGATCCTAGAATATTGAACGGGTTCAGCACGTCGCTGCTACGCTCATTCGCTGTTTAGGAAGACGAGTTCGCGAGACAAGGACTGCATAACCTGCTCTATTGACAGCAGCGAATGGAACACTTCATGACCTACCGTATTTTGTATCTCAGTGATTTACCCATGCTCAGGCTGCTGTTGCACCCTAGGACATTAGATAGCAGATCAAGACACTAGAACAGGCCAGTGGTGCCAGATTTTAATTGTGCCCCATCACCTTTCGCTTCAAATGGAGAGTGGTGGATGTTCGGAATAGTCTGCTGGCGCATATAATGACAGAAAGCTAAGTGAAGCAGTACCATACATTACTGAATTTAAATGTCTCCATTACTGAATCCAGGGTACAGTTGCCAAATAATATGACATCGCTTATTTGGGACTATTATTACGATAAGACGAGACCTTTTAAAACTATTAGAGTAATGGCGGGTGACCGATATGCTTTGAAGCTTTTTCTGTCATGTTTTACTAAGTTTATATGACATTTAATGTCTGTTTGCCTTTTACACGTTATTCACTTTAACATATTGTGTAACAGAATCAAACAGAAACTTTTATACTTCAGCTGAATCAATTTAAGGAATTAGTCTTTCTTATACGTAGTAAATCCAGATTTGGGTAAAGGGCTAATATCTTCAGTTGATTTTTCTTTCTTGTATCCCATTTCATCTTTGTACTAAATATTACGTACCTTTCCATTTCAGAAAGTCTCAAAATATCACTGATATCACTAATATTAAGTGCTTCAACTGAAATACACAGCGATGCGATTATGAGCAAAGTCTACTTAAATGTGATCTTGTCAGTCAACCTGAACTACAAAATCACACTGAACTCAAATCTAATCATTGTTATGAGTACATGACTTACTTTGTCACACTACTTGCATACATTGTTTAGATGTCCAGTGGGATACGTAATGGATCATAAAGGAATTTGTCATCTCGAACAATGTTTTCCGAACCCTTGCCTGCACGGTGAATGTGTCAGTTTTACTCAAACACAAAATTTCACATGCCAGTGTCTTCCCGGTTGGACTGGTGTGCACTGCGAAATCTCGGTATTGCCCATGTCGTCCGGGTTGGATTGGTGGTGGATCTTGTTGGTCGTTTTACTAATTCTTCTCATAAGTAAGTATATGTGTTGCAAAGTAGGTGTCACCTACGCCAAAGGTAAAAATCCTTATTCATAGATTTAAACGACGTTATGTATTTTTATGAAATTAAACACTAAAGAGGAGAGTTGACTTACTGGATATGGTTTATCCCAATCAAATAGCTCATTAGGCAGAGAAAGTCGTTGCCTGATTTTGGTAAGAAGGATAATCTCAGTATTAACGTAATGTGAATAGCACGCTTAAATATCTGTCCAATTATCATTAAATTTGACATTCGTTTAGAATTAAGTTTGCGGCAGTAGCTAATCCACACCGATAGGTTTCTTGAAATTCAAGTAGTGGATGTCTAACTCAGGGGACAAGTGCGCAAATATATTGAATTCAGCAGGTGATCCAGTAACTTTCCTGAAGTCTGGCCAAACGTACAAACTAAAGTAGGCTGAAGTGAAATAACATATTGGTTGAGATATGTAAGCAAAAAGAGCTGCAGTTCACCGTTGTATGAGACTCTTGCCGGGCGTTTAATTTTGCCTGCTTATTTTCATCGTTTTCGGTGCTCTTCCTACTTTTTTCTCACTTCCGTTATTCGTTGTGCACGTTGCCTCGACATTTGACTCAGCTGTCTTCCTAACCATCAAAACGGGTATTTTATGTATGTTGTTGTTTATCTAATGAAAGGTTATCACTGATTGTATGCTAACTTCAGATTGCAATGCGGAGGAATATATTGAACAAAAGTTTTCTCCCGGCAGCAATAAAAAGTTAAGATACACGCCTAAAACTAAGCAACAAAAACAAGCGATTTTTTCGGCAGACCCATCGGAGGTGATATGTTTCAGATGGTCGTTGAAGTAGCATTTCAGTTAGAAACATATCTAAGTAAAGTTGGAAAATGTTTGCGGATCAGAAGGGTGTAAAAGGAAAAAACGAGAAACACAAAATGTCACTCTAGTGAAATGTCTTGATTTCGGCTTCTTCTATGCAGTGTGGACTCTACATTACGCTTATCATGTGACATTTAGCCAACTGGGTATTCAGCTGCAATACCAAGCTCGCTGCGACATAGGAGTCCATTTTGTAGTTGCTTTTTGCTCCTTTATTTAACACAGACTTGAGTTCTATAATACCAGCAGCTCATAATGAGAAAACCTTTTTATGATAATTGGATAATTGAAAGACAAGCAGTTATCGATCGATTTGACTCGTACAAACTACAATTTGTAATTACATTTTACATTGCTATTCCACCATTTTTTTATTCATGTGCTTGAAAGTCGGGCTCTAAGTGTTGCACTTATGGTGGTTAATTCCATTGCCAGCGTAGCATGGCAGATTATTTTGTTTCACCCTCAAAAGTGAGACCTATCGTTACATGATTCGACCTGCATTAAGCCTGGTTCGTTTATATTGCATGTTGAACAGTCTATAAGGCCACTACTTGCGTACAGGTCATCTGTTTAGAATGTTAAATACTTACTTCGTAAGGTGTATTCCATTACATTTACTTAGGACTGAAAAATCGCCTTTCTAGTAAATATTATTTATGCGAACATGTCGTTCAAGCAGCGATGTCAATTAATAAGTCTTACAATATGGAGCTGCCAAATGATGTTATGTTTCCTTAACAATGCCAAATTTGTACTCAATGCTGCGCCTGTCAACACCCGGTACACTAAACCTAAGTGGTCTTCGTCTGTAAAGTGTATCCTGCGAAAGCTATGTTCTTGTGTAGCGGAAATATACTTATTTCAACTAGTAAAGTAGAATGGCCTAAGTAGCTTCAGAATGAACAAAACAACATTGCTTGAATTAGTTTAACGGTATTCATGGATGGTATCCTATCGGTTATCATCTCTTATCCACGTAAGAAAGATCTAAGGAATTTTTTGATGGAAAAATTAGCAGGAATTACAAAAAGTAACTTTTAACTAAAGTCTGCGCAAGAAGCCGCTAAAAATGAAACAGGGATCGTAATTGTTACGGACGGTTACATCATCTCAGTCCTATAATATAAGGATTGTTTAAGGATACAGACTAACATGAAAATCGAAAATTTTGACCATTTTGCGTTTCCATAGATAATACACAATTATTCATGGTAGAAAACCTCCGTGCAAACGGGGTTAAAAAAGAATGAGTTTTAAAGCACCATTTCTGCATTCGGTGAAGCATGTGAAACTTTTCAATGTTTTAAAGCTCATTATGGATGTAAAATCTTTGAAATGCTTATCTGGGCTCGTACTTGATGTAGAGGCTGCATTCAAGTTGTAAATTAGTCTATGATTAGTCCATAAACCTAGTTTTCATGGTACACATTATGAAAAAAGATTTAATTGTTCCGTTTACAGAGGATCCGTTTCTTTCAGCCAATCAGTGCGCTCATATCATATCAACATAGCTGTCGCTAAGTAGCAGCGTCGGCCATTTTCTGTTGTTATGAGGACAAAGCCATTTGACGACTGTGACAAAAGATGCTCTAATTATGAGAAACAGAATAGTCGACAGAAGTGACAGACAAGGAAAACCTATATTTCATGGAAAGTAGCTGGAATGGATGAAATTTGTAGTTTTGAAGCAAAAAAGGAACCGTCTACGTATGCTTCTAGAATCAAACTGGGCCCTCAAACCTCACAGGTAGAGTTTGATAAAACTGAGGAGCTCACGGCTTTCGTTTTTTCGACCAGCTTCTCATTAACTTTGTAAGCACTTTATTGTGCAGTCAATGTAGTCAACGTCTGGGCGAGGACCTGTCCTATGTAACAGAAGCGAGTAGCTCACTTGCCTCAAAGTTCAATTTCCGCCGTCACTGTCAACAGATCCTTTCTGTTATGTACTCTACAAAAGGTGGGAACACCCACGAAGTTAACAGAAGGTATCCAGCTGCTGTCTTTGCTATAGGAAAAAACACTATGCGCAGCAAGAAATTTCTTGGTAATATGAACAGGCCAATTAGCATGCGTAAAAGCAGTTGGTCTCTTAATAAAAAGAACATTATTCAGGCTACAGAGACAACTGCACATACAATTATGCGAAGAGTTTCATCTGAGATGAAGGAAATAAAATGAGAAGCCATACCAATCTCCTGTGATGGCACATGACAGGACGAGGGTTCCAGAGCAAAAATGGTGTGGTCACTAGTCTAACTGTGGAAGGAAAAACCCAAAAGTTATAGACATTGCAGTTCTAAGTAATCATTGCAACCCTTGTGCAAAACACTAGAAGATGCAAACTAAAGCCGAATTCGAGGCATAGAAGCTTTCTCAAGTTAAGGACTGTGATAAGAATCACAATGGATCCGCAGGCAGCATGGAGCAAGCTGCAGCACTATAAGTGTTTATTTGGAGGGAAGAGTTGTATGGTCTTAGCTATGTTTCCTTTCTTGGAGGTGGAGATAGTAAATCATTCACATCAGTTGCAGATGCGGAACCACCAGTGTATTGATATTGTGAAACTGGAATGTTGTTGTCATATGCAGAAGAGTATGGAGCGACACCTTAAAATAAGCTAAATGAGTTGAAGAAGGATTCCTTTACGCACATTGACACGAGTGTTCAAGTTATTAGTGGGATAGGCTGTCTGACAAAAAGGCAATCCTAAGGATTCAAGGACATTATGGTGCTATAATACGAAGAAACACCAAAAAATTTCTTAAATGCAAAGATAAATCTTGGCCATATGTGAGCACAGGAACCGTTACCATATCAACCGTGGAGTTTGGTGCCCCTCCAAGAATCAGCCTGTTTGATAAAAGATGCTTTTCCGCCCTGTCTGTGAGGCTATAATACCTGTATTTGAAACTCTCAACGGTGAGATATTACTGCTAAAGTGTGTTAATGGAGGGACACAAAATACAAATGAGAGTTTTCATAACTCCATTTGGCAATCAGTCCAAAGACTGATTTTGTTGGAAGGCGTAGACTAACTCTGGCACTTTCTAATGCTGCAGCAGTTTTCAGTGATAGAAAGGGGTAGGCTACCTATATATGAAATGCTGGATATTCTTGTTGGATTCTATACTAGACTGTGTTTCAATGAGCTGAAAAGAATAAGAATAAACTCAGCAGCTAAAGAATTATCACCAAGTGAACGGCAGACATGGAGGATAACAGCTGTCATGGATAAGAAAGACAGTAATGATTTTACCTTACTGGTGCCCATGAATAGTCCAGGTTAGTGCTACTTTCAAAGTCATATCCTGGGATATGAAAAACTTGTGTAAACAGTTTATGTGTTAGTGATGAGAGCTTAAATCACATTTAAAAATGGTTAAAATTTTAAATCCTATTTTCTCAACATAACCTTTTCGCAGCTATGCGTTACCGTCGTCAGGGTACTTTCAACACCATTAAGTCAAAGTAAATACAAACTGGAAGTTATGCTGTTCATTATTATCCGCTTGAAACATACGAAGTTCAAGGGTCGCACACTTGCGTCCTACATTCCAGTCGCATTCAAATTTTCTGCAAATTTTGGACTTGTAAGAAAATCTAACACGCATACAGACTTGAGGCTGATGTAGATTACCGCCTAACCTTGTCTAAGCAGCTATGCAAAATGTTAGCTTTATACATAGTACAGCATTTTAGCTGGAGTGAAAACGCTACTGCCAAAACTCTACTCATCATCAAAATAAGTTCCTTAAGCAAATGGAAATAAGTAAGAAATTTATAAAGGTAGCTTTAGTTCTCTGTTAGCTAATGTTTGTACGATATATAATGTATATACAACATTTCATAAAGATCTGGTCATATGGTGATATCTTTAAGCATTAGCAAATAACTTGCATAATTTATGATTTGCTAGCTTGTTCCTTTCCCTTAAGGAATTCTATAGCAAGTAATAAGTGTAGCAACTAGTCTTTCTCGGTATACTCAAAATTTTATTTTACATAGTTAATTGATTTTTTATGCGCCTAAATGGTGTAAGGATAGAATGAACTTGTTCATGCACGTGAAACTGCATTCATAAACGGAAACAGTTTTCCAAACTGCAGGCCAAAATTCACTGATTGGAAAAATCATCAGCTGAGACATAGTGAACTCACTTTTTCTCAACTATAATCCTGTTACAACTTCATCTTTGAGGACAGGCAACTTATCTTAAATTTAAATGGCGCGGGTTATATAAAACATTATAGTTCATGGACACTCGAAACGATGTTAAACGATCAAGAAGTTCTGCAATTTATCGCCAAAACCTGATCAAGCGCAAGCTTTCTTACCACCTATTGCTTGCAGTACCGTACATTACAGGTCGCTTAATTTCAAACCCAAACATGTAATTAAGAATCGTCAGGCCGTTCCAAGTTTTAAAGTGACATTGGATACAAAGTTAGCTGCTAGTCCTATACACAAAGTATTATTCAAAATGATCGGCTGTTGCATGTTTTTCTATCGGTTTGAGTGACAGAGATCTCAAGAATCTAGACTTATGTGAAAAAATGAGCAAATATTAAGCCGCACACGTAATCGTTCGCTTACGTCGTAGCCTAACATAATTCCTTTGCTGCAGTAAGTACAGCCAGCTAATTGTGTTTACAGCTTATGGCTTGCCAGTTATTTTATTTTACAGCAGAGTAAGTGCTGCGCTGCGAATACGACGGCAGTCGTCTGTAGTCATCTGCGGCACTTTACGTGTAGTGTGGCATAAACGGTCCATCAGTGGAATCGAACTGTCTGAGTTGCATCATTTCATATCCATATCCATACTAAAATAGAGCGCTTAGAATTTGGCATCTTGGAACCTGCTTGGAACCCATCAAGGATTCATGACTTCAAAATTGTTTGAAAACAACCAGTTGGTGTAGTTGAAGGGCAACGTTTTGCTTTCGACACAAAAACTTCATCTGGCTTAGTGCGGCAGTGCGCGAAGATGGAATCACGCCTACTCCAATCGTTAGCAGAGCGGTAGGTAGGGTTACATCGTCCAATGAAACAACTGGGATTCTACCATCCCTAATGTGCCATTTGAAATGATACTTTGACTTAGAACGTGACAACCAGGACTCGGAAATGTGTGGTATTGAGGGACTTGGCATGACACGTCCACATAGCCTCTCCGAAAAAGGATATTTTAGACTTCCATGCAACACAAATGAACCACTTTGTCACACCTCTCCGGGAGAGTTAAGGTTGAAAACCAATATGACATCGTGGTAAAAGTTCGTGCTAAACAAAGCTGCTATACAGACACGTAAACAAACTTCTCTTATTCAAGCGTGCAATCCCTGTTCAACACACAACATGCGGGTTAGCACAAACGGCACAACAAGCGGCCGAGGTTCTTGAACAGCAGTTTGGCCGTACCTTCCATAGTGTGAAATCATCCTACACTACGCCTACAACACTCATTTCGCCATTACGCTTTAACCACATACATTTTACAGCTGCAGCTTTATTTAAGCGGCTGATGTCATTGTCAAATATAGTTCTCCGGGTGCGGACGTCATTCGTCCGAGGGCTATAGAATTTACTGCCACGAGTATAGCTGAACCGTTGGTAACACTTTCAGCAATGTCTTACTAGATGCACGTCCCAAAAATGTAGAAGCACGGGATCATCACTCCAAATCTAAACAAGTAGTAACCGGGCAGAGTCAGTAAAATATTGCCCGATTGCACTTCTTCCGGTTATCTCCAAGATCTGAAGCCCACTGTAACTAAAGTGGTCATGGAGTGCCCAGAGAGTGACAAAATTCACGTTTCGGAACAGCATGGATTTCGCCAAATTCGGTTCTGTACTTCCAAGCTGTTGATCACTGATGCATGCTGGACGGTATCTGTGGATGCAAGTGTAGGCGTCCATGTGGCTTACCTGGATTTCTCAAAGGCATTCAAACGTAGTGAACCTCACATTCTACTGCACAAACTCCGGAAATATGGAAGCAATGATCCATTTCTGCGCTGGATAGGCGACTTGCTCATTTAACCTCAACTGAATGTGAGAGTTTGCAGTGCCCCATCGGAACCAGTCGTAGTTCAGTGCGGCGTACCTTAAGGCTCGGTATATGCACCCCGCCTGTTCCTTGTCCTTATAAATGATCTTGTGAGTGTGCTTTCTTTAAAATGCCCGCTATTTGCCGATGAACTAAAGTGATGGTGGGTTGTAGCTACCGTGAATGTCCACACAGCCCTAAAAGCTGACTTGGACATCGTTCCTCGAGGGTATGCTGCAGTTCCACGCCCCCAACTACAAAATTTTGAGCATACGCTATTAGAGTACCCACAGCTACCGCCAGGACGGGCATCTTATGAGTGCGAGCTTGGCGTGCTTGTTCAAGACGACATTGGTTGTTTGCAGCAGGCTGAAATGGCATAAAAGAAAGCAAATCAGCACTTAGGCATTTGTCCCAGAATTTTCGCAAAGTTTGACACCTCAATGTTTTTGAAAATGCTTGGCCAGTAGGTGAGACCGCAAGCGGATTGCGCTATTCAAGAGTCGCAACTCTGGTAGAAGCACAACCTCACCGCAATTGATGCTGCACAATGCAGGGGACAAAAGTGCCAGAGGCTTGTCCCGCCTTCCCTACACGCTCAAGCCAAAAACCCTCAAAATATACAACGGTCGTTATCGGCGTCATAGTGGCAGTCTCATAATGATGCATTAGATCCTAAAAAACCCTAACCACACATGCCACACTTTTGAAACTTAGTCAAAGCACGTATTCATTTGGCCATATGTTTAAGCTGGTCACGCAGTACAGCTGACTGGAATATCAACAATACGTTTTCACCCATCCGGGTTTCAAGTCTATGAACGCCCTCCGGGCGCATGCAAATGATATCTTCATCTTATCACTTTGCAAAACGCGCCTTGACGATACTCTGACACATATACTCTACGTGATATAGCCCAGTACAACCAGATGATGACATTATTGCACGTCGAACAGTGGACGGCATCATAACTAACTAAAAACTAGGCGGATATAGACGTACATGTTCTACTCTAAACCTCTTGGAGAATAATCCATCTTACACGCTCTTTTATTGACACGGTTTTTAGAGTTTTCGATTTTTTCTAACCATCCTACGGGACATGACAAGCATTCACTTTTATACCCATCATAAGCGATTGCTTCATTGATTCATTTCCTCCTACTAGCCTCTCGGTCGCTGCGCTTCTTGTTCCAATCTGCCATAAAAGTCACATCAACCGCTTACAGGTTCACTTGACCTGACGAAGCCTTCGTGTCGAAAGCGAAACATTGCTCTCGTAAAACTATCTTTTTGGATCAGCTTAATGATTTGATAGTTCCCGTCCATCAATATCTGCCATGTGGAACCTATTTCGTTCGGCGTCTGTTATCTGTCTACCTGCTACTGACGCTGAATTACCTCAACCCAGAAAACGCAGGCATTCCTAATCACCGTAGTTGAGATGAACGGTACAGCACTAATATGTCTGTCAACACACTGTAGTTCAGCACCTAAATTTAGCTATTTATGGGCCAATTAGACCCGCTATTATGAAATTTCTACGGTTAATCCACAGATGTATGCAAATGTGTCAAACCATGTGAACCCTTTATAAAAGCTAGATAGTTTTCAGTAAAAAATTCGGCTTTGCTTTGATCATCCTATTGACAGAACTCAGAGAACTTCAGCAATACTTTCATTTAGAATTTACTGCATCAATATGATTGGAATTTGGTTTTACTGCTGAAACCTTGCAAATACAGTTAGATCTTTTTGCTGTTTCTTCGCTGAATTTTGCCACACAAACGTGTATTCACAAGTAAACAACTCAGGTTCGTCAACTCTATCTGCTGCACTCCATCTTTCGGATCTAGATTGAGTAGAGCGCCTTTTATCTCCATATTACTTTTTCCGTATCATTCCCGCAAAAACATAAGCGGGGCATTTTTTAAACCACAAACCAAACAGCCATATTTTTGTTATCAATAGGAAGCCAACTGCACGTTTTATCCGACTAGTCAGCAATTACAGCTATGAACGGTTCATCAAAGTAGCTATCGTACATGTTGCTTCCGTAGCGCTCAGTTGCTCTAGCCGCTTAAACCTGCTTCGGCCAGACGCACAGCACGCGATGATCTTGAACGTGCAGCCAATTTAGCGCACGCGCGACACACAGGAAAACATAAGCGCTCGGACTTTGATCGGATTAACGTCGATTGACGCAATGGGCTGTGGCGATCAATCAAGAGCCCATGTTGCCGTATCCAGATATACAGTAGTCTTCGGCCGTTCTTTATGATATAAAAATGTACTAATTGAAACTCTGTGTAGCAATTGCATTGGCAAGTTTCACCGTAAGTGCTCCAAGCTCAGAGTGAGGCAGTTGCAGCCAAGCAAAATAACCCAAATGCAATAGGTTCTTGTTCCTTATGCATAATCATCACGCTGATAAAGTTTACACATGAACAATCGCAGAAGTACGAAAGGCTAGTGGCAATGTTTGTACGAATAAGGTGCACCAAAAGCTACTCATTTGTATGAAGGGGGACTGAGGGTTACTCTAAGTCGTTCTCCTCAGGCCCAGTATTGAAACTGAGGAAGACTGCTAAGCAGTGCATATATACACACCATCTACGCTTTTAATCGCCGGTACCACCAGTTTCTCTAACATGCCTGAAGCAACCACTGCCATCCCGATTGCAATGTGCTCTGTCAGGGCCACTTTCCCACTGCAAACGGTTTTGCATTTGCGGAAGGACTTCGACGTCAGTGGTGTTTGGAATTTGGTTGCTGTCAAAACTGAACGAAAACCTAGATCTTCAGCAACTCCCACTGGATCCAGATTAATTGAAGAATACAAAGCTGTAATCACACTGCCTCCATCAGCTGTATACAGCCCAGCTAATCGTTTAAACTCTACCCGCTTTGCACGTAGGTTACTAGCGGTAATGCGCACTAACTTTCCAGAGTCGACGACGAATTACTTAAAAGGAAAACAACTCAATGACGTGGACCAGTGGAACTTTGTACGTGACACTATAGGTGTTTTAGCTTGGTATGTCAATTTGACACGCCTTCCCCGTTACATAAACTACGGTGAACCAATACTAATCCGAGTTATGTTGATTTCTGCCAATGCAGAAAAAGCTGTTCTGTCATCGAAAGCTATCCCTCGGTCTAGGTCACGTTCCATTCGCCTATTCCCGGATATTCGGTGGAGCGAGCGCAGACGGATGATGCATGACTCGGACGAAAATCGGTACTAATCCGTAGTCAGGTCCATCTTCGTACACGGAGTTCCCGAGGCTGGAAGTATTGATAAGCGCAAAGCGAAAACTCATTACCAGGATCAGAGGCGATACATTCGAAAGATCCACTCCCTGGAAAGCTTCATAGCGCAATCTATTTTAAGGCTGCACCGATCGCCAACCTACAAGAAATATAGCCGGAAGATTGTAAAAGTGATCCTTCAAACTAGGTAAACCTCAGCAATGATGTTGGAAAGCTAGTATGCGGGCCGCAGTAGCGATCTTTCCTTGCTCCGTATCAAAGCAGTATTTTGTAAGCAAACATACGAGAGCAGCCATTTGGTCGGACCATTTCCCGACAAGAACTCAGATAACCTCAAACAACTAGCTAACGAAACTGGCAAACACACCCATATATTTTGCATAAAGAGAGCATAAAAGAGGTAATGGTGGGATCCCAGGATTTGACACAGATGAGTTCCTCATCGCCCCACCCAGAAAAC
Source organism: Dicrocoelium dendriticum (assembly GCA_944474145.2). Lineage (NCBI taxonomy): Eukaryota > Metazoa > Platyhelminthes > Trematoda > Plagiorchiida > Dicrocoeliidae > Dicrocoelium > Dicrocoelium dendriticum. The sequence continues at coordinate 34,496,824 of OX104062.1, read as the reverse complement.
GATTAGTAGCCGACATTTTACCGATCGGCACAACATTTTACCCAAAACACGCATCTCCCGAATCACCGAAAATAATAGAGAAACTTTCCTGAATATACACCAATAATTAAGGTCTCCTAAATATGCTTGCTGAACTGCGGCTGCGTCAAGCGTCACATGACTGGGACCACATATTGTTCACAGAAAATCGGCTGATTACAGAAATTACCGTCGCTTAGGTCATGATAAATGCTATGTCTCTTCGCCGAAACGATCGACCTAGAAACGGCGGGGGAAAATTTTATCCTATCGAAACGACCTACAATGTGAACTGGTGGTCGATACGGAAATGCTGATAATTGACTCCGTCTGGTACAGTCTGCGACTTCGACACAACGACAATTGCCCTTTGCCAGTTGTTTATGTCCCGCTAATGTACACCGAAAATGATGGACTCCCGACTGGCATTATACTTGGAAAGGGTTTTACCTGAACGATACAGTCCTTTTCTCATCTCAGGCGGCTTCAATATTCCTGATTTGGAAGTTACGGCATCTCCAACCGAGCAGTTTAAGACGCATCTGTTGTATCAAGAAAGCCGTAGGAAAGGTAAAATGTATCTGGCAAAATTAATCAAGTACAACTGAGTCAATCCCTTGTTAAACGGAGAGTCAAGCGACAGACGCACACAACCAATAGTAATGAGTCAGCAAGCCAACCAATGAGATCGAGCCAATCGATGTTGCTGACATGATTACCACATTATCGTTCCCCCTCCGAAAAGCTGCCTCAACCGGGTTCGTAGCGATCAATAGGTTTCACCGTTCTCGCGGACCGGCGAAGCTGGTTTCGTGGTAATGGTAACTCAGCCGGGACTTCGCGCGCGGATCGGCCGGGCTGATTAGCTGGTCCGTGAGCTGTGTGGAGTCGACGCGCGTTGACAATTAGGCCGTTCTCCAATCGATAAGTGCCCGGGCCAAGCGTACGGTCGATGCGCAGTGGAGCGGAAAGCGAAGGTGTGCCTTTCTTTGTTGCTCTGCTTTTGACGCGAACGTATGTCCCGGGCTGCATCGGTGTTGATAATTTAGCGTAAGAATTTTGGTAAGATGCTATGCGATTTGAAACTTCTGCATCTCTCGCTGATAAAACGTTATGTGCAGCATTTAACTTTGTGCGTAAGGGCCTACCTAGCATCAGCTCCGCTGGCGTTCTTCCTGTGGCTCTGTGGTCACATGTTCTGTAGGAAAAAACCGCAGTTAAAACTGCATCCAATGGGGTTTCCCCGCGTAGATTCATCCTGCCCGCGACGCCACAATGTTGTATCGAAAAAGCCGTAGGAAAGGTAAAATGTATCTGGCAAAATTAATCAAGTACAACTGAGTCAATCCCTTGTTAAACGGAGAGTCAAGCGACAGACGCACACAACCAATAGTAATGAGTCAGCAAGCCAACCAATGAGATCGAGCCAATCGAGGTTGCTGACATGATTGCCACAGCATCTTCGAGAGTAAATTGCAAGCATTCGGCTCCTCAACCATGCCAGTTTGTCCAGCCGATTCAGAGCCGGAAAGTAACCATTTGTGCTTGATTTAATGTTCACGAACGAAGAACCGATGGTTGAGAAACCAAGGCCAGAGAACTCTCTGGGGCGGAGCGAGCACGTAACTTAAAGCTACGACTTCATGTGTTATGTGATGTATCAACAAAAATTCTACCATGTTTCGAACAAGCTCCCACTACGACCTACTGGCAGAACTTGTGGGAAATGCCAGCTTAGAGTTTCCAGACGACTGTTCCATTGACAGTGCTTTAATGGATTTTACTGGCAAGTTAAGTTATCTGATTAAACCTGCATAGGTCAACAAGCCTCTTCGTTCTGCTAAGGCACAATCATTCATTCGGAGTAGAGCCGGAAAACACATGACAGTAATAGGCGTCGCTTGGCGTGTGTATGGAGCTAATACTTGCTTTGAGAGCGGCAGTAACTGTCTTTTGCTTCGCAATCGCTGTACCATACTTGTGTGCGAGGATATCTTAGTACACCAGTAGAAGCTGGCGGAAAAGTTTGTGTTAAGCAAAAACTTCTGTACAGATATTCACACAGCCTCTGGAAGCTAAAACGAGCTGTCACCCGCTAACATCACTAACCAGATGTGCTCAAACCGCCGAGGCTGTAGCCAACGTTGTACTGCTAAACTTCTCCGACGTGCTACCAGCGTGTGTAACAGACCTATCAGATTCTCTCAGACGCCAGTATTTATACATGTCACCTATAGTTTGGCGACCATGTTCAGGAAGCTGCTATCGTTGCGCAACCATAGGCATTCATGAGTTGACAACATTCTCTCAAAAACACTGCAGTTGTCAGCTACGAGGATAGGTGAATCATTACCGAGCCTTTTCTAAAGATACATGGACGAACAACAGGTCACTGACATGTGGAAGCAGGGCAACACCACGATTTGTAAAAGTGGTGGCCTTTCAGAGCCAGCCAATTATCGCCTAGTGATTCTCCTCCCTGTGCTCTCAAAGGTGATGGAATCGATCATAGATAAGGCTGTATTAGGCTACTTCAACAGGTTTAATTTCATAACACCGCAGCAACTTGGATTCCCTCAACATCGGTCTTTTACTACTAACCTACTGATCGCTCCTGACAGCTGGACCGATATAGCCGACAGTGGGACCGTCCTTGATATCATCTACCTAGACTTTTCTAAAGCCTTTAACAACACGGATTACCTCATTCTTCTTCAAAAGTTGCAAGCGTACGGCGTTGGAAATGCTGCCCTTGGATACTTCGATAACTTCCTCCTTCAGCTGCGCTTTTGAGGTTGAAGTCGGTGCTTGCTTCACATCAAATTAATGTGGAATTCGGTGTTCCACAAGGGTCAGTGCTGGGGCCGCGGTTATTTTTGCTCCTCATTAACGACCTTGCGAGTGACATCAAGTCAAATTTCCTGCTTTTTGCTGATGGCATCATGATATGGGGGACAATTGGCTAAGAATATTACAGTATGTTGCAGCTTAACTTTGACCGCACCATTGCGTGGTCAAAGGTAAATCTAATTCCATTTAACGCGGACAAGTGCAAAACCGTGCATGTTTGATAAATGCCCACATACACATAGAACCTTGGAAACGACATTCTAAAAACCGCCTTAAAGAAGAGAGACTTACAGGTGTTGATGCAATACGATCTCGGCTGTTCGGTGCAGTCCTTGAAGACGTCCAAAAACTGCGAACTAACATTTTGTCTGTTACGCAGGGCATTCGGGTGATTTGATTCCTCCATCTTCCCCCAAATGCTCAATGCGTGTGTGAGGCGTCAACTAGAGTGCACAGTCTAGGCCAAGTAATCTTGGTTTAAATGCGATCTGGCTGCGCTGGAGACCGCCTAGCGTAGGGCAATGAACCATGTGAAAGTGTTGTTTCACATCAAATACTATGGCAGACTGAGAGCCCTGGGACTGTAGAGCGGCAGATATCGCTGTCTGCTGGGTGACCTCATCCTGACGTTCCAAGATCTAGCAAAACCTCAATCACGATTGCTGCCATCTCTTGAAACTTAGCTGTAACACAGAACTGAGGGGTAATAACATGATACTTGACACCCAATACAGTCGGCTTGAGTGCAGCTGGAATTATTTCTCCCCTCAATTTTGTCAACCTTGAAACGCTCTTACAAATTTTGTCAGTTCCGCGCCCGTGCTAAATATTTTTAAAATCGACTCGACCACGTACATCACTTGATGTGCTTTCTAATCATTGAGCGACTACATGGCGCAAGCAAACATCGTGCTCACCAAGTTCACGAAATCGGGGCAGACTGGTATACCTTTATGTTAACGTGGATATTATAGTGTGTCCACAGATGCGTATTTTTCAATTTTGAGCAACTTTTTTGAACTAAGGCTGGTACCACATACCATCGCACGGAACTTGTCAAGCCTTGGCTTTTTTTACCCGTATTATACCATTGTTCCATTGTTTGCTAAATCTGCGAAGTTAGTAATATCCAGCTGATTGGAAACTTTTACAACTAACATTCTTACTTCAACATGCTCTCCCCTGGCCAACCAGACTTTTGCTCAAGTAAACAGAGCCATTTTGTCACTTCGCGTAAAAGGTAACTGCATAAGTGCACATAAAACAGCATAATTTCACCTTTTATACACCACAGTTTTGCGGTAAGGGGATATGGTTTTTCAAAATGTCGAGCTGATTACTTTGCTGCGTATTCACCGTAAGTATAACAGTGTACTTAGCTGTGTTTATATGGCGTTTTTACACGGGCCTGTCTATGCATAGCAGTTTTTATTAACTGTGACCTTACATACTTTTTATCCCAATGACTTTAAACTACCTGGCCATGTCCGTTTACAGTCAGTTAATTCACAAAAACGTCCCGTTGAAAGCAATGGAGCGCGACGCACTTAATCTGAAGTATTAATAAAGAGGGGGCCAGTTGATGGCAAACGGATAATACACTGTTTTATGGTACTTAAAATCCGGTGACTACGGGTATCGAACTAACACTAATAGCAGACATTTTTGATTACATTTAGTTGGTATAGTTGATTTAGTAAGTTAAATAAGTATGTGAACACATACTCCAAAGAACTAAATATATGCACATGTTTAACTTGTCCACACTAACGTAATTTTTGCAAATGCAAACTAAAGTGAAAACGCAAGATGATTTTTGTGAAGTAACCCCAAAATGGTGCTTTGAAGCTTTATCGAATTATTCGTGTTTCAAATTTAAAAGCCGTCTCCATTATTATTTGACTACTTAGAATTTGTCGCAATGATACTTATGGCGATACTTATGCCATAAAGCGTAATTTAAGTGCTTTGAAAAGACCATATGCTTAGTGTTATTCCATATTGAACATATTTGAATTCTTCCCTACTATCTAGTTCTACTTGCGCTCTCGCTGGTGTGGTGCTGTCCCCGAAAGAAAAAGCCGACTGCATCTACAGGCACAAAGACGTCTCTGGACAATGAACAATTCGGTACAGATAATCAGTTGAACGATACATGGGATTCAGGTTTGTATTTGCTCGCTTGAGATTCCCAACAGAGTAATCAAACCTCCAAATATGTAGCTGCTTTTATTTCGAGTAATGATGTGTGTATCGAAGCTGCGCTTTAGTGATTTTAATGCTTGCAATTAAGAAAACTATTTTATTATTGCTGCTGATTATGCATCTATCTTAACACACACATACTTAAATAATATGATGAATAAATGCAAGCGTTTACTTGGCTGCATGAGTATATACACAAAAGACCGGTTGGTAAGAAGTTATTACCTATTTAAAGGATTGTGGTAAATAAAGATCATATCACAGTATGTTTTGTAAGCAACCAAGCGCTTTGAAACCTTTAATAACACTTCTTTTAGAAGATGAAGTTCAATAAGCTTGAACTGGATAACGGCATTTTACCGACAATTTGCAACGCCAAACACTTGCGCTTTCCTTATAAACATGTAACAACAACTTCCAACTCCATATAGCTAACGGATATGGCTTCAAATGACATAGGTAAAAAATACCGGCGTATTATTATGTGCATCTTTATACGCAGAGTTTTTATATGGCAAGGAATAAAAGTTGGTGGCTAAGCGATATCGGAAGATCAGGCGAAATAATTGCCTGGCATTGTAGGGTTCAGAGGCAAACAAAGTAAATGGCTTTAAGCCAAGTCCTTCAAGCATATCAACGTTCCATGTGAATGAGCAGCAATAAAGATTTACACTAATCTCATTAACTGCACAAGGAGATAGTAAATTGAATCAGTCAAGAACACCGAAAATTCAATTGGTGGTGCAATGTTTACCGAGAGTGGACTTGTTTAAATCAGGCTGAAAAGGTAAACCTATGGGGATTACATGTGGTGAGACAAATTCTCATAGTGCATTCTGGTTAAATGATGTTGAGCAAATAATATACTTAAATGTTAAGTCACAATCAGAATTGAGGTCCACAGGACACAACGTTTGCGTTTGGACAGTTATAAGAATGGCGTACTAGATTGTGGGAATCAAACTGAAAGGATCCTTGACTGGTACGAACATGTCACAAGAAAAGCAATCGGAATTCTTTTATCATTTTATTATTCGTATATGGTAGGTATACCTAATTAGTTGACCTACTCAACAACTATAATATTGTTACGTCTCAAATGCAATTTGCTATTAAGGCACGAATTATGTTCTCACTCCATCGGGCGCTTTGGAAAACAGTATTATAATATGAAAGAATGCAGCAAAATTATTGACGTGCAGATGGCGGAAATTGTCATTCGGAAAGCGGCACTGCTCAAGCCATCTGGTGGCGTCAAATGAAAGCGTTTGTTACTACTTAGTTCTGCCACAACAAGCGGGTTTGGAATCCACCAGACTTCATAAACGGTTCCATCGGATTCTCTTCCACAGAACTTTTTATGCATCCACGAAACTTTACCAAATGTAAAAAGCAAACGTCGAAGTGACCGGTCACACATTTGCTGCAAGATTTAACGTAGCTGGGAATATATTGAGCTATTGTGATCCGAGTAATGGTAACGTGAGCAGCAAGTCAGATGCCTACCGGATATATGTAAACAGTGCCCTTATACGGTGATAGGCAAATAAACCAAATTGAATTGATCAGAATTTCTCAACAAGTAAAATGGTGCAGTTCAATTTCAGAGGACATGTCTTGACCTCATTGTTTGGTGTTAGCGTAGACTCACGACAAAAGCGCAAGCGTCATCATGTTTCTGGACAGCGTATTAGTAACATGGAATTAACTATGATTGCAGGTGCTGGGGAAAGCAGAGCCAAGTTGAAATCTGTTTGATGCATGTCAGCAGCATTATAATACGGAAAGTGCCTTATGTCATGGTCGGAAGATTTAAGCAAATGGATCACATTTTGATGATCCGAGATCACGGTATTTGAAGTTTCGGAATTAATTTTGCGCATGCTCACTGAGTTTATCCGGCTTTTTGCTCTGGTCTCAAACATCGCAGTATTATGAGAGTACGTGTGTTACTACCTTATCCGGTGAGTTGAAATAGGATTGCTTTTATGAATGTAGTCATTATGTATGTAACTATGGCTGACACCGGTTTGTTGCATTTGTTGCCTATATGGGTAAGGGTTTCTTCCTTACGGTATTTGAGAACATATCAGTTCTACCGCGTAACTGACTTTACAGATATGCTACTTGGCATACTGTGTGCGATGCTTCGGTTAGTTGATATAGCTGAACCTTGCAACGTACTGTGATACAACATAACACCGCCTGTCTATTGTTTTCGTAAAGTTATGTGTAACCGAGAGATTCATGTTGTTGATTATCATATTTTATTGGGTTATTACTAGGAATCTCTAGTGTGCTGTGTATCTAAAGCATCTTAGAAAATTGCTGTAATTACCAGTAGGGATTAGACTGTGTGCTGTGCGATACTACGTACACATATTTAAGTTAAAAGGACTTTGTAATCCACCTGCTACATCCACAGGTAGTCATTTTCTGGCCACCTGTCATCAGTTTGATCTGGCCAAAATGTCTACAATGGTGTTAAGAAATACTATCACGTTTTCTACCTTTCGCTGAGACAATCGCAATCAGCTGTATCAAACCTGCTCTCTTTGTACAGAAACAGTTGTTTGTAAGCCTACGCCTTCCCTGGGCGTAGGGGTCTCACGCCTGCCCCCTACCCTGTTCTAACTTGTTTCGGGCTTACCTTACCTGTCGTCTTATATATTTGCATGTTATTGTGTTGACACTGAAGAGACAATATGAAATGTTGGCACCTACCAGTGCTCGTCTTTTTACGGCTTTATTCTAATTACCAACGGGGTCTAATTGCTTCAATTACTCACAATTTAGCTGAACATAACGATTAACCGTTAACTTCACACAATCTTGGTGGATGAATTTTTATTCCAGGCGACAAAGCATTTTCTGGACCCTTCAACACTCCTGTTATACAAGCGGGCACGAAAGGGTCACAGCTGGATGGAATAATAAACTTTCGAAATGGGGACATTCCAGGTAAATTCCTATTTCCAGTCAACGAGCTTGATCAAGCAACTATTACCGACTAAGACAACTGACTATTAATTAAAATTTAAATCCGTAGGCAAGAATAAGTTATACATAAATAGGGAAGTGTCTATTCCACGTTGAGCTCTCATGGTTTCTGAAGACTGAACGAATCCTACTAATTGTCATCCTAATTGTCATTCTACTAATTGTCATCCATGCAGTTCACACTGATAAGTTTTGTCTAGAAGTGCAATGCATTGCTTCTTATGAATAACTGAGAAACACTACGAGTCTTAGGAGGTTCTCAAAATCGCAGGAAACATTTTCGTCAGTCGAGTTAATAGTGCGGTAAAAAGCTAAAGCTTTTGTTTCCTTACCGCACTTACCAGCTTGCAAAATTAAACTAAATATCACGTCAAATTTAACAGAAGCAAAAGCGAATGATTGCAGTTCACTGCCAACTATTTAACTATATCTCAATGTCTCTATGATGAAAAAATATGGAGTAGTTTCCCGGACCCATCGTAATGAGGCTGGACCTTACCGGGGTGCAATGGTTTGTGTGCCTCAGCGATCCATTGAGCTATGCTGGCTGGTGCGTTTGCACCTTCAGAGTCACTCATACCAGATTGGTCAATGGTTAGAGGCCAGACCAACTCAACCTCCTGGTCCTCCAGGTTAGGGGTCGGAATGAGGGTGGCGCTTTATTCCTTAAAACGGACTCCTTGTAGTCCAACGCCAAACCCGCTGCCTTGCGGTAAGGTTTTTGAACCAAAGGCTTTGGTTGAGAACCCCAATCGTTCTTCTGTCTAGGCATGCGCAACCTGACAGTATCCTGCCCATGCCGTACTACGAATCCTTCGTCAAACAATTTCTTGATGCTCTGGGCGCCGCAGAGAATAATCAACGGTGCTCTATCCGCTGCATCGAGGAGGGTTGATAGGGTTTGGATGCTTCTGCTCAAGCCTTCCCGTCTTCTTACTCCCCTCTCTTACGCTTTTTCACTCTTACCGTCCCGTTCCAACTTCACTTATATCCCCCCAGTTTTCAACTCCCGATTCTTTGCCCTCCCCCAACATGCTTTGCTAGGCATTTATCTTCTAATTTCAACTCATATGCTAACGCAGGAGCGTAACTCCTCTCTTGCCGACAAACTCATGTCCAACCAAGCGGTCCATTCCAGTTCACCGGCTTCCATTTGGAGCCCTCGATCCTCCTTCAGCTTGGCATGCCTCAATGTACGCACATTACTACAGATCGGTCAACAGGCCGCACTTGCCCGAATATTGGAGACCCTCTCGAGTGATATCTGCTGTTTATCAGAGAGCCGCCTGCAAGACTCGAGCTCTGTGCTCACTCTGCAATCCCCTTCAGGTGACACTAGCAGCACTTTCTCATTGCGCCTATCCGGTGACGATGCAGCTTCGAGCATCGGCCAAGCTGGTGTTGGTATTGTCCTGAGTAATCGGGCTGAATCTGCTCTGATTGATTAGATTCCAATCAGTAGTCGGATATGAGCGGTCTGATTGGCTGACTTATTCAAATCTTCGAAGTCGCGCGGAACTAATAGGTGTCTATTCATCAACGCTGCCTACACGCCCACAAACTGTAGCGATGATTCGGTAAAGAACGACTTCTACTGCCAACTGACCCAGCTCCTTCGCCACAGAAGAAGCACGGACGCTGTTGTGCTGGCCGGAGATCTGAACGTACAAGTTGGAAAGTTGTCCACTGATGAAATGCATCTGGGCGGTCCGCACGGTGTAGGCCCCCGTAATGATAACGGCGAGCGGTTACTTCATTTGTGTGAAGGTGCCTGCCTCTTTCTTGCGAGCATTAACTTCCGACCCAGTACCCGCCGGAGGGTGACTTGGCGCTCACCAGCCTCGAACCAGCCCTGGATTCAGATCGATCACATTGCTATCAGTTACCGCTGGAAAGGCTGTATCCAGAACTGTCGCTCGATTTGGAGCACATGTGTGGACACCAATCATGCAATTCGTATTTGTTGGCATGCGAATGCGTTTTGGCGGACGCCCACGAAGACGCTGTGAGCGCATTGACACCAGCCAACTGACAAAGTCAGCTGTTCTGAATGCGTATCGAAGTACGCTGTCATGCGATTTGGATAAACGATCATTGGATGCAACTGAAGGTCACGGGTCTCATATTCGCCGGATCTTACTTGCAGCAGGAAAATCCTCATGTGTTATGTCTAATAGCCGACATAGACATTGGGTCTCTTCACAGTCTCTGGAACTTATAGATGCTCGCCGGCATATGCCGGCTGGAAGCGAACACAATGAAACTCACAAAGAGCTCCGGGCAAAACTCCGTGCTAGCCTGAAGAGAGACCGCGAATCTTGGTGGTCTCATCGTGCGTCAGAGATGGAAGTGGCCGTTGCCCTTGGCAACCATCGGAAGTTATTCCGTCTAATACGGGAAACGAGCAGCAGGAGACCTCGTGTTAGTGAAACTATGCGTGACGAGGGTGGATAGCCTATCCACAATTTGTCAAAGCGTTTAGAGCGTTGAGCTGCGCATTTTGAAAAGCAAATTAGTCGGCTAGAATTGTTCGATTCTTCGCCGGCCAGTGATCGCCATGCTCAGTGGGCTGTCCCTTTGGATCCACTCTCTCGTTCAGAAGTCGAACGTGAGATCGGACTGCTGAAGTTGAACAAAGCTGCGTCACCAGACACCTTTCTCCAACTCTCTTCAAATTCGGAGGCTCTGCTGTTGTTGATATTTTGCTTGAATTACTAGTGAAACTGTGGGAGCAGGAGATTGTCCCAACCGACTGCGGCCGCTCCGTTATGGTTCCCATCTTCAAAGGCGGCTCGCGTTCGGAATGCAGGAACCATAGGGGAATCAGTCTGATCCCCATCGCCTCCAAATTACTCGCCTCCATAATTCCTCACAGACTGACTAGCGCTCGTGAAAGCCAGACTCGTGAGGAGCAAGCCGGGTTTCGTCGGGGTCGTGGCTGCATCGACCACATCTTCACCTTGCGTCAGTTGTTGGAGCACCATCACATATATTGCCGGCCCAACGTATTCATGTTCTTCGACATCAAAGGTGCCTTCGATTCGGTTGATCGATGTGCCCTTTGGAATTGTCTACTAAGGACAGGTGTGCCCGAGTAATATGTAAATATTATTCGAGCATTATACGCGCGCAGGAAGGGCAGAGTGAGGGCTTACGGCAAGCTGTCGCCCACCTTCAATATCTCCAGCAGTGTGAGACAAGGATGCCCGCTGTCACCTTCCCTTTTCAACTTCGCTATTGACGAAGTCATGGAGTTTGCATTTACAGGACATGACTTGGAAGGTGTGGAACTACTCCCAGGAGAAAGACTTCTTGACTTGGAGTATGCAGACGACATTGCCCCCATCTGTGACAGCTTTCAGACGTGTCTAGCTGCGCTGGATAGAATAACACTAGCTGTCAGCCGCTTCGGGATTTGCAAGGCGTTCCTCTAAGATTGGCAGGGATCGCCTTCTACGCTGACCGTCGGTGCGGATCAGCTAGAAGTCGTTCGGAAATTCAACTTCCTGGGAAGTTGTATCAGCGTCCTTGGGATCGAAGACAAGATCACGAATAGTATAGCAAAAGCTCCAAGTGTTTTGTTAACCTTCGCCACCTATGGCGGCGCCGCGACATAACTCTCGTACTGAAGGGTACAGTGTACAATGCAGCGGTACGTTCGACCCTACTGTACGGTTGCGAAACCTGGCCCCTAAGATCAGCAGATATAAAGAGGCTAGTTACGTTCGACCATCGGAGCATTCTCAGTACGGATGACATTTGGTGGGAACACCGCGTGAAAAATCAGCGTGTTCGACGCCTTGTTTACGGCACAGGAAAAGGAAATGAACCGCTCAGCACCTACATTGCACGCACCAGACTCCGTTGGCTGGGCCACGTGCTGCGCATGCCAGTCCACCGGCCTCCACGACGTGCGTTGTTTGCTCACTGGGGATGTGGATAGAAGAAGAGGAGGGACGGCCAAGCGATGACTTGGCTCAGAGGAATGAAGGCCCTCACTTCGGAGCTGGCACTGGTTGGAGCGTCACGGCTCCATGGTTTGGGTCAAAAAGACGGTGAACCCGTTTGGCTGGATACAATTGCTGACACGGCAAGGAGCCGACCTCAGTGGCGTTCGCATTTTGCGTTTCTTTGTCCCTCCCCATCCCTTTTAGCCTCCCCCTCCACTTACGATCCCATTTCATAGGGTAAAACATAATAATTTTTCTTTTTGCCTAATAGCCAGCTGGTAGCTTACCGGAACGATGCCTATCCGTTGTTGGTAGCTCAGCTGGCATGCAGCTGTTGTATTTATTTTCCCTCATGTATTGCGGCGCAGTAGCTGAGGTGTTTCCCACCTCTGGCTGACGTGTATAATGATGGTGATGTGTTTCCCGGAGAAGACATCAGAAACAAACGTAGCGTATACTCTTGTTTGCAGTGTATCGCCAGCGGTTTATGATAACCACAATTAAGCAGACGAAAATGTACACACTGGGTTCAACCGCACTGAGTCAATGAATTGAAATGTCTACTCGATAAAAATGCAAGCATGTTTTCATTGATACAAATTCGGTTGACGTGACGTAATCGGCATCTTTGTTCGTGCTGGTCTGTGGCCAAGGAGACCTTATACTACCCTTTATGCACACAGATGTAGGGTTGTTAAGCCGGCTTGCCACGTCTCTGCTGCCGACAGCACGAGGCATGTGACCGCTCATCTGTGACGTCCGGGTGCAGGTTGATTGGCTCGAATGGGTCATGAGACTTGATTTACTGTTCGGAGATCACTAGGTGTGACAACACGGCACTCGCCACATCCATCCTCACACTGCTGAAGAATCGAGCTTGGCAACTGTATGGTGTTCTTACTAACAGTTGCCTAGTGGTTTTTCCAAAGTACCTTGCTCGACACAAGTAAGTATTAGTAACGATTGCGCTAACCGGCGCAAGGGTAACTAAGTATTTTGCTAGCCTCACTCCTTAGTATTTCTGGTGGGTGGTCATTTAGATCATCTTCTTTCCTTCATAAACCTCTCCTTGGCAGAATTTAGGCTTAGTAATTTTTATATACACCTTTATCACGTTCTGGATGACTATTAACCAAAACGAGATTTAATGGGCATGTAATAGAATAAGTGAACCAACTTTGCCGTTACAAATGTATTCCCCTAAACCTTATTCTGCTTTCATTCCCATGGCTGATTTAATGGTACTCATTACTTTGAAAATACCCCCTACATTAACCCTTTGGATACCTTTCAGATAACACAGTCTACCTATACGGCAACCAGCCATTTTCAGTCCCTCGAGAACATGGTCAGAAAACATCCACCGTTCCACCTTGGGAGAAATTTGAAGGTAAAGAAAACCCTAATATAAACTTGGACCAAGCACTGGAATATGGCTATGAGGGATTCGATGGACGGCCGCCGCCGGAATTTTGTGCGGATGAACCTAGTTCGCTGGTGGAAGATGAGGAGAATGCTGACTGGCTGTTGAGGTATTCCTCGAGAAGAGCTAGTAGTCATGTTCTTCCGAGGCCCTAAAACATCCGACAGCCTTGACCTCTTAAATAATTCCCATCTCGCGGTCACTTACCTTCTCAAAATAACTGGACAAAAGAAACAATCTTAATGCAGGCTTCTTGAAGGAACATAAGAATAGATGCATCTATGGTATTTTAGTTATTATATTGTTTTGTTTAAGTAACTCATTGTACTGAGTTACGTTCTCACGAGTGTACAAGTATTCTAAAATATAATTTCACTTTTGATTTGGTTCATAATTGTGTCAATCCTATCCGAAATGCGCAATCTCGCCGAAATCAAGTTCCAACTATGTATCCCATGTCTTTCCGCATTTCTTGGGTTGCCTAGAGTAAAAATCCTAACATCAAGTTGTAGTTATTGTGCTGTTAGTCTTTATAGAGGAATTTTAGCGGGCGTATATGCGAATACTAAATTTGGGGGAAATATCAATCTTTTAATTATCCTCGGTAGTGGCTCGCACATTCCCAAGATGGTAATGTTTGTTTAAGCCCCAACTGGTGAAGGTCTGCTTACATAACACGAGATATCTTAGAGTCCAAAGAAGCACTACTGTTTACTTTTTTGCCTTTTTATCTACTGGTGGCACAAACTGACCACTGTAGTAATGCATACTGCCTTGGTTCAACAGTAGATAAAGGTAAAGGTTTTGTTAATGATAGTAATATTTTCTGTCTCCCTCATTTATAAAATAAGGAACCGCAAGATAGTACCTTAAACCTGGATGCAAGATTATTAGTCTTGTGTCGCTATTGGCGCAGACCGAATTCGTGCTTGTTCTTGATTTGAAAAAAAGTAGTCAGAATGGGGTTAAGCAGCTCGAGGCAGAGTGCTGTGAACACACTCCTGATAAAATCCACTTGGTTGGGTTCTCATGGAGCTGTTTCTTGTCTTATGTTATTAGACACGTCTTGTTCTAAACTATACTAATGAGGAGATACACTTCCACTGAAGTGCGGTGTCCAGAGTTGGGTATGCTTTGGCGAAACCAATGACAAATAGCCGGAAAACTATTTACTCATTAATTCCGGTAGTAGATATCAAAGACAATTTACTTCGAGTATCAAGCGATTGATACACCAACAAGGCATAGTAAAATGTGATGGAGGTGGGAGAGCTTTACCGCAAAATATTCTTTTGCTACTAGGCATGGTGTGAGGAAATTAGCTACGGGATTCTGGTAGTAGGGGGCTCAAGGCGAATAATTTAGCTGTGCAGGTTTCAACTTATGTCATAGTTTGGTTGCTTAGAACAAGTAGCCAATGATAACTCTCTTGTGTGAGAAGTCAGCCAACTTTTACCTGGCCTCAAGCGATTACGGTGAGATAGTGACCGGTTAGTTTACCAATAATTGTGAAAGTTTGGAACATTGGAAAAATGGGTTTAGCATGGATAAAAAAGTAAAACGCTAAACAGTTTCCTTTCGTCAGTATGGAGATCAAACATGGACTCATCAAGTAAACAATAACTAATAGCTGTAGATTTACTGAAAATTTTACTTGAATGTCGCTTGGTTACTTAGGTTAACTCATACGTTTCAAGTGGTATAACGCATCCTCAAGGTAGGAGCGGACGTGATCTATTGCGGAAATCAGTTCCACGGCTGAGATACACTAATGGAGCAGAAACTACGGTGACATTCTAACCGGCTGTACTGTGTGACTAGTTTCAAACAGTGGCATCTTAGTCTGGTATTTTGCATGAGATTCACTAAAAGTCGATATAGGCCGTTATGATATTTAAAGATCTGTTATATCAATACGACAGCACCTCCCGGGATGGCATATTGTTCGCTGAATATTCCTAGAGTCTTCCGTCTCAAAAGGAGAGGGAGGTGGAGGAAGCCCGTCTTTTGTTTCTTTCCCTTCTAGGTACTCATGAGCAGCGTGGTCAAGTTTATGCCATAGGTGTCACATATGAACAGCGTATTTCACATGTGGCCTCAACTAGGCATTTAGCATATGCAAAACAAAGGTGTGATCAAAACGTCCAAACTCAATCCAGAGTAAGTCCAGTTGTTTTCTGACTTTATCACTTCTTTCTTAACCTTCCATGAGCAATCCATACCATCCTGCACGAGCTTCCGATGATCGCTTTCAAAAGAAGTATGCTGCAGGACCTTTCCTCCCAACCAGTATCCGTCGATGCGCTCGTGGTGCATGCGCATTTTGTTACATGTGATGGGTTTAAACTCAGACAAGTCCTTACCCAAGTACTCGTAAGCCTTGTTGAGATTGTCTTGTAGTGCCATGTGGTCGCCCGCTCGCTTGATTAGTTGCTAAATCTTGAAATCCTACACACAGAGAGGAAAGTATAATGTCAAAACTCCCGCGAGGTCATATGCGAAGACTAATAATAGTCTTGGTCTTAGTACTGAGCCTTGAAGTAATCCACAGTGAACCGCCATCTGGTAGCAGGGGGTGCCAGGAACGCGCACATCCAAGCAGAGCTGGAGTATGAATGAATGTATCCACCTCAGCATCGAGTAACCGATCAAATAACTCCGCTGTCTGTAAAGACGAATGCAGTGGTCTAGGCGATCAAAAGCGTTCGGGAAAGCAACATAAGTAACGTCGACTCCTATCCAGCATCGACAAATTCAGCCTAACTGCTAATGATTTAAAAAAGTTTCGTGGCACACGTGCAGTTGTGGCGGAACCCATGATGCTCTTGCACAATGACAAGGCACCTTTCTAAATATCCAACGAGTGCTTCTGCTGCGATAAATTTCATAACTTTAGCAGGCACAGGGAGAAGAGTACTCGAGCTGTCGTTTACAGGCAGTGCGCAATTTCCTCCTTGAATTCGGGGTGCACATTGCGCGTTTTTACATGGCTGGAATCTTAATTTTCTCGAAGCAGCGCCGGAAGAACTGAGATAACGGTTCAGCTAAGTTCCCGGTAGCTATTTTCAAGTACTTTGTTTGTATATGGACCAAGTGAACTGTACTCGCGTAGTGACATCAGTTGTTTCAGCATATCTGCGGCAGTGACGATGTGGCTATATCCTGGTGGCGACGTGATCTGTGTGATGATGGTATAAGGCAGCGGTGTCTGCTGGAAAGTACTAGCGAATTAATGTCTAAGAACAGTAGCTGCTTCTTGAGCAGTATGTGCTTGCCCGCATACTAGGTTTATAGTTGGGATGCCACACCGTACATTGTGGAGAATGTTAACATGCGTGGAAAGCAGATTTAGATTTCAACATGTAAATAGCATGTAAATAGCATCTAATAGAAACAGTCTTTACATTATGCTTCTAAGCATTTTTGGCTGCACAGAACGTAAGTTGAACCGAATTTACTAACAAAGCTGCTTAATGTGGATAATTGCAATGGGTTTAGAAAGACAAGCTTAACGCACCGATAAGTGAAAACTGAGCAGGAATATGCAAATTTATGGCAATGATTCGGAAAAATTTACGAATTTTAGACGATAAATCTGCAGTCTCCAGAAACAATGCTGCTACTGGGTACAAATAGATAGTTACTGTGTTTAGGTAGATCGCAGGTCATCAAGATTACAATAAGTTTAGTCAGTATAGACACCAAAGATACTAAATTACCAGACGAAAGCAAATCGTAAGGGCGCTGCAAGTCCATGTGTAAATTCGACGCATTATGCCCTCGGGTAGCTAAGGTTTATACATCTTTTGTTGAAGAGTCAAATGGCGCGCGCACCTTCTGGCGAAAAAGATGGACCTTGCAATGCATACTGATATTGATTTACATCGAAATCTAGTCGTTTTCTTATTGTATCTGTGCTAGGTTTAAATTTTCACGAATCAGCTCGTTATTCCTTGTTCAGATAAAGAAGTTATTTACACAGGCAGTCAGGCTTACCATAAACCTGTTATCAAATATACGTGGCGATCCTTTTGAATGGCGTTATGGATACATTTTAACAGGTGTAAGTGACTGTTAGTCATCATATTCGTATTACCTTGTTCAAGTGTTATATCAACTTGCAGTCGTCGCAATCCTATGATTAATATGAATAATGTATTTAATCCACTATTGAGTGGAAGCTTATGCACATCCTTGTTTCTCCTGTGCTCTGAACGCTCAAAGATTAAGGTTACGCCTGTAGATAGTTTATGATATGCTTGCTCCCAACACTGACCTCACCAACTGGTTTCGTGCTGATATGGACTTTACATTTAGTGATAGCCTTAGCTGAGGGATGAACTGGACACTGTGTTTGACGGTTCACACATGGGTCAATAGGTCAGAGCTCCTGCGAGTAAAGCTTGACATAGTAGTTTGGACTTCGTCGTCGTGTCTTGATGTACCCGCTATTTTAAGGGCTTTAAGCTCAAAGAAGTTATGCTGAAGAGAATACGGCAATTATTGCCCAATCAAGTAGTTCAAAATCCAGTGTAAAGTTATCGCGCGTTTATCTGCATCCCCGAGTTAGTTATAGCGTGACGTATATTTTCGAGGCATGGCTTTCAGTCTTGGCTGTTTTTATAATTCCTGTTCAACGGATTTACTACGCTCAAGTGTTAGAGCACCACATTTGATCGCTTTGCTCCAATTCCACAATAATTTATGTTGTAACTAGGGAGGTACTTGGTTGCACTCCAGATGTCTTAAAACAAGGCTGCTCAAACTTTTCGCCCGCAGACCGCTTTTAGTGGGACCTGGCACGGCGGACTTCCTGACATTGTTAACCACAGGAGTAGGCTTTAATAAAATGAAAATGAGGCGGTGTCCTGGAAAAGGTCATGACGGCACATTGAATTAAAACGGGTATTGATGATACTATGTAATGAAAGCTGTTGAACTTAGGTGAAAAATTAACGTACACTAAGTTTTATTGTGTGAGGTGACATTGTTGCTGACGTGCAGCCTTGATTCGTTTGATGCCTGGTGTTACTGAAGAATGCTGCAACTTCATATATGGTTCAGCTTCAAGTCTCTTGCTGTATGTTATTTTTGTGTAGGTGTACTGGGAAAATACTCTTTCACACATAATTTGTATCAAATTGGAGAAGCACAGCAACAGCTGTCTCGCTATGACAGTCCTTCGTTGTACACCTGAAAACATAGAGCGACTGTTTGTGAAACAATGCCTAAAGAAAAATATCTGATATCATGTCGATGAATTTCTCATTCTGTTGCGATGTCAAGGAAGGTCTTTTCATGCAAGTAAATAAGCTCTTGACAAGTGAATATTCCTTCCATTTCTCCTCATCTTCGAAGGGGAAATAGCGAAACAAGGCTACTGTCAGAACATCCAATGCTGCACAGTTACATCAGACAGATACTCTGAGATTTCTGTGCATCCTTCACTTAATTTAAAATGTCTATTATGGCCGAAAAGCTGTTATAATCTCCACCACAAACAGAAAACGTTCATAATTTTAAAATTCTTTTGAGGCCGAAAATTTATTCATTTGCAAAGAATATGGCCGCGGATTTTCCTTGGAGTACTAAGTTTAAGTCAGTTAGTTTTGTGAAGATATCAGAAAAATAGGCAAGTCTTGCCTAACACTTTCTGCCAGTTCTCCGGAACTGTAGCTTGAAATGGTGATTCATGAAGAGTGCGAAGACTTCTATAGGCAATTTTAAGGAAAGCCCTAATGCTTTTGTCACGAGCGAGTAATCTTACTTCAGTGGGGGTCAGTAAAGAGGTGTAGACCCTTCCCATATCTTCACACAGAAGACGATTTTTAATGAAAATTATTATTTCCACAGCCTCATCGAGGACGGTTTTAAATTGTGTGGCGTTTGTCTTACGGTAAGTGTTTATCGATGAAGAGTACATTGGCTACTTGTGCAGAATTATGAGAACGTTTTGATTCATACCATGCTACCATCAACCTTTCCTTTAACTGCTTTGGCACCAACAGGAAAAAATTCGACGCAGTTGTCCTATGTAATAGTTTTCTTGCATAAAAGTAGTCACGATGTTGAACATCTCAGCGCCACCAGTGTGCTTCGGCAGAGGTTCACACCAAGGCGTGTCTTCTTCTAGGGATAGTAAGTTTTGCTATCTTACACGAAAAATCAGCACGTCAAGTCCTGACACATATGTCGACTCATCCATTTGCAGAGCAGATTGAATGTAACAGTGCGGATTGTTAGCTTCTTACCAATAGTTGCTACTGCCTTAGTTCTTCGAGATACCTACCGTTAGATAATGGTATTACAAAAAGTTTTTGGTTTGTTTTTCATCCAGTCTGCACCTAGTCATTTCGACAGCACATGGCTTGATAAGTTTCTTGGCTATGGTGTAAGTTTCACATGTTAGCGCAATACGATAACTAAATACGTACAACGCTTCAGTAGTGTTTTTATTTACGGTCTAAGAAGCTTTAATCATGCGGATTTGCGCATTCAACAGTTCATCGCGCTTGCACTCAAAGTACTCCTTTTTAACAAGGAGGTACCACTGGTACATCTCTTTATTCTTGCCTCCGCAGAAATCACCGAATTTTCGGACGACAGTATTCAGATAAACTGGGTCTTCGTCCTTTTCGTACTGCAGCGTTTCCAAGACGCCGTGTGCTTCATCTCCACCGTATGTTTAAACAAGGCTAATTGATACGCCATCGGTTGTTCATTCAGCCGCACCAGTACACAGAATTCGACCCACTCGTCTTTCCAGATTCTCTAATTATTGGCTAAATTCTGTTCTTCCATGTTTAGTGGGGCAGATGGTTGCACAACCCGTTACGCTTCAACCAGCAACAGAACACAACTGGGTGATCTTGGCTTGGTTTTCTCTGACGCCATGTCCCAGAACTCATTCCTTCAGGAACATACGGTTTATTCGGCAATGCCAACTCGGCAAAATTGACAGCTAGACAAAAATTTGCGAACCTCGGTATAAATAACTAACTCATTTCCATAACTAATGACATTGCTGCACTCATGAGATTCCTCCTCTGAATCATATATACAAAGCCGCTCCAGAGAACCAATTAGCGCAAATACGAACTATGCGAAGGCGTCCAAACAACTGCACTTTTTACTTGCGGCGCGCTGGTCGCATAGTTGCACCATTCTGTCACATTAAAGTGAAGCAAGGCATCCCACCAAATTTCATTTCTGGAGGTAGAGTACAAAGAGCAGACGAAACAACCAGTGACTTGCGACTACAATGCGCCGCCGTTGCGAACTGATAGCTTCTAACTGTTGCATAACATCGAGCGGATTGAGGACACCATGATTTACACATGTAAACTTCAATCCACCAACCGTGCTTAGGAGGTTACTCTCATTGCGAGCTCATAGCTCTCCGGAAGCACACAACATCCGCCCGAAAGCCTTAAAGGCTGCGGCCACCAAGCTAGCCGAACAGCACCCACAGTTTTTCCAAAGGTGTTTCGATGAGCAACAATTCCTCAGAATGTGAATGCATGGTGTCAGTACCAAACATTTTAAAGGTCTTAGCGGTCCAGACCCTGAAAACTATCGCTAATTGACCCTTCTCCTTGTGTTTGCGAAGGTGATGTATGTGGTCCTCGCTGAGGCTTGAATCGACTACCTGGAAATATGCAACGTCTTGGCAGCGGAACAATACTGTCAACACCGGTCATGCACCATCAACCTGCTGATTGCACGAGGTATTCGAACGGAAGTGGCTATTAGTGGCATCGGAGTCTACGTCATTTATCTGAACTTTGCCAATGCTTTAACCACTTGGATCAAAGCATCCTACTTCACAAGCCACAGAGCTACGGAATCAGACCCTTTTCTTCTTTGGAAGCCTCAAGAGTGTGTTAAGGGATCAACCTCTAACCCGATTGAGATGGGAGCCGAGGTCCTACATGGTATCGTGATGGGACCGCGCCTATTCCTTGTGTTTATCAACGACCTGACAAGTGTCGTTTTCTCCAGTTTCCTGCTTTCCACCGAGGATGTCAACATATGGCGGGTGATTAATAACAACGAAGATCATGATCAACTCCAGCATGACCTGTATTGCGTAGATAAATGGTTAACGCGGAACCTACTCCAGTTGACCGCTGTTAAGCGCAGGGTGCTTCGCCTGTGGCACCAGCCAGCAAGCGTGTACAAGATTAGAGACCACATCTTAAATCAGCCCTATCAGGATCGTGATTTGGGTGCATTGGTACAGAATGCGCAAAACAAGCAGAGAAGGTGTCGATAAACGGCCATCAACACTTTGATCTTCGCGGAGCGTCGGTTCGACCCCACAGTCTTCCCCGAAATGCTTTAATCCTACGTGCGACCGCACGTAGAATACGCCATCCAAGCGTGGCAGCCGTGCTAGAAAGGGAAACATTTAGCTTTTGAGACTTCTCACTGAATAGCAACCGAGAACTTCAGAGACTTCTTCCATCTGCCCTATCAGCTTAGATTGTAGTCCCTAGGAAGGTACTGCAGTAGATATCCGCGTTTACGGGGAATTTCATAATAGTTTACCAGATCCTGCAGAAACAAATCACACTTGTTGCTAGCTGCTGGAACTAAAACACAACTATAATGGAAGAGGTCATCATCTGAAATAGTTAATAAAGTATGGTCGGGTGGAATGCCGTAGAAATTTCTTTTCCCTCCGGGTGTGTCGGTCATGGAAAGCTCTCCGAAGTTATGTCTTTTCTAGCCCAATCTAAGCATATTGAAAGACGGGCTTGACGAAAAATTTCCCATTCGTATTTTCTTTTAAAACTTATATTAGCCAGGGAGCTACATAACACAAACAAACGGTGTTTTTCCAAAATTCCAACCAATGATTTTGCGAATCAACACAACTAATGTGCAAACAGCTCTACTTATGTCAATGGTTTGTCCACAAAACGCTTTTAACTTTATAAAGACTACTTACTTTTTAAATATTTTCCATCCAATTGCGCTTGTTAATCCTTGATTTTGTACCCTCAATACACTATTGTTCCATTGTTCACTATATATACAGTGAGCATCTTTGATTTATTGTAAGTGGTTTGCTCCTTGCTCAGTATTTAATAACGCAAATATATTTTAGTGACAATTTAGCGTTTTTTAGTTTGCCTCTGAAAACAGACCTCATATAGCCATTTTAAATAATGCGAGTACACATGTAACTCGGTGTAGAAAGAGAGAAAGAAACTTCACCAGAACAAACAGAGAGCGAACTATGCTTAATAAAAATGGCGTGTCAACATCTTACCAAATAAGAGAAACGAGAAAAGAACTCCGGTAGCTGTTTACTGGAGCCCAAATTCATTAGTGGTAATAGTATTGAGAGTAAACATTCTCAAGCGTGAGCTTTCCTAATCCAGTGATGTTTTGAGAGCGCTCCCTAAATAATCATCTTTCTAACGGTGATGTTCTTGTACTTATCTGAAGTTGGAACATAGATTAACAAAAGCACCTCACAGTTATTGCATACAATTTCATTAACTTTTCAGAGGAATATGCTACTGCTGACTACAGCGACAAGTACACTAATTCGCTTTAGCGCCATATCGAGAAGTAAACCCTATACCGTTTGTACCACAGCCGTTCCATATCAACACTCTGTCACCCGTTGGCGTCTCGATTG
Source organism: Dicrocoelium dendriticum (assembly GCA_944474145.2). NCBI lineage: Eukaryota > Metazoa > Platyhelminthes > Trematoda > Plagiorchiida > Dicrocoeliidae > Dicrocoelium > Dicrocoelium dendriticum. The sequence continues at coordinate 34,473,726 of OX104062.1, read as the reverse complement.
TAAATTCTTTAGTGTGACCATCCATTTAGGTTCTCTGTTGTAGAATATCATGCAGGCCGTACCGCAATGATAACTGATAGTATCAGCAAAGATCAAACTCGACTCATCTACATTAATGATTGTTAGTAAAGGACGTGGTTGCCAATTTTACTGGGGCGAAATTCAGTGTCATTTCTCCTAACTTAGATAAGGAAACTGTTTCCTTGTGGAGATGCTTAGGTGCCTCCAATGGCACACCAAGAGCCACCTACTAAACCTATGTCTTCGGTGCACATTTCGCTGAGTATTCACCGTTGAGCAAGTACCAAGTATCATTATCGGCATCGACTTCCTCACGTAGTTCGATCTCTTGTTCAATGTAAAATGCCAAACGACAACCGATACTGCGACAAATTTGGTCTACGTTTAATGCGTTCGTCCCAGTATCTCAAGAGTTACACAGCACAATCAATATGCAGAAAAGCACCACACGCATTTCGCACTATTGGGTCGCCTTATTGGTGAACATCCCTCGGTCCGGTACTGGAGATCGAACCCAAAACTACTAGAGGTTGAATACAGCTAAGCAGCAGCTTAATCCAATGAACCATGGGGAACGATGGTGTAGGTAGCACCAAAGCCGACATCACATTTAACGCCCCGGTCTATGTCTTTTTCCAGACATCGTCAGGGTATGCCAAACGTTTCCCTCACTAAGCTGAGCTAGTTCAGCCAATGAAAACAACTCTGCCCATGGCATCCCAAGTCACACATAACATTCGGACGAAGGGCCCGCTAGTCTCATTTCGTCTACGCCGACTTTCACTGGAAAAAAGTAAGCAAGCTACGGTGGCAATTGAAATATTGTTCGAAATAGGATAATTTGCTTTCAGACAACCTTAGGTCTCCCTACGGCAGATGGTTCATACGAAATCTGGTGATAGTCTCCCATTTGGAAAGTACCGCGCACTCAATAATCTAACCGTCCAAGATAGATACCCTACGTCACATGTCCAGGACCTCATCGCATGAGCCAGGTAAATCAAACTCGATCTTTTTCGGGTATATCACCAGATACCTTCCAAAGAAAAGGATATTCCTAAAACTGCCGCTACAACTTCCTTTGGTTTGTCCGTTTGTAAGAATGACTTTCGTAATAGGAGACGCAGAACTAAATTTCCAGCGCTTTATCTACGAGATCAGTCGTAGTCTAGACTTTGCTTACCCATACCACAATAACAATTTAATAGCCAGTTAGTTCGTAGTAGAGGACGTTGACCATTTTCCTTTCCTGTTCCAGCGTTTGACTTAACACGGTGTCTTAGTTAACTAGACTTAGTATTACCTCAGCAAGTAAACGGTGGGAGTTTTTCGGTCGCAACATCGTGGGTGTTTATGTTAAGATGCAGAAAGTTAAGGTCATTCCAACTCAGACTTGAATTACCTCGGCAATTCTGCGTTTTAGTCATCTAATATAGACGCTTTGTCCACCGCTTTGCTTAACTCATGTGGTTCCTGACGTAACATTTCTGAGGATAGCAGCTTGGTTTCGCTTCCTCAACTCGTCCCAACAACTAACCGAGCCATCCTGGGTGACACTTTCACAGGCAGTCTTAGGCCATTCGTGTTTGACTCTTCGACGCATTTCACTCACTTACCTAATGGCTAGCAACACGTTTATGGTTGTGTGTAAGTAGCAGGGGGAGTTATGGGGTATTTTGTGTAGACTGGTTGCAGTTAGGTTCAAGCCGAAGGCCATCACACATCCAGGAAAGCGCTAGTCAGTCGGTTCGTCCTATTGGGACTCGTCAGTAGAACGCATCTGCCGAATCCTGCCGGATTCAAACACAGGACCCTTCTCTTGCGGGCTAGCGACATGGGCGACGGGAGCAGACGGTCATGAATGAAACCTAACTGGTGTATAACTCGGCTCGTCCCCCACTGTCATGCGTGCTGTGCTCTTACTGCTTAGAGTGTTTGCCCTAGAACCACGACTTCCTTTGCAAGCCGTCACCAATCGAGTTGGCATGTAAGCCGGTAAGGCGACTACTGATTGTCTGTAAGTAGTAGGTGGACTTAGTAGGAGTTCGTGAAGCTGCATCGCAGTCATACACAGGTAGACAGTCACCAAATGTCCAGAAATGTGCTAGGCGGTTTTTCGTCCGTTATTGAAGGTGAGAAGGAGAGGGCTTCCCCCAGAGCCACGACTTCCTGTGCAATCAATCCCTATACTACTCACGAAAGCTCTGTAGTCGCTTTAGCGCCTTACAGGCCAACTTGATTGGTTTCGACTTCACAGCTAAAACTGCTACCACTGTTTTGTTTTGTTTCACATAACGGATACACCTCCACCTTTACAACCGACCGTGAAACGCCTTTCGAATTTTCACAATTCAATATTTATCGCAAAATTTTAAGCTGCTACTGTATTCATATGACAGCCTGTCATTTAGCAGCCAACGGTTAAGTCGAACGAAGTTGTAGGCAGCTTAAGGCCTCATTCTTCGCTTCCTCAGATGGTAACAGGAACGAAATTGTTTCCCTTGTCCTTTTACTTAATCGCGGCAGCCCCAAATCTAGCTTTGTCTCCTCCGTTGTACAACATATGAGTTCATTAATTCTGACTTATCTTCGCGAACAGACCGAATTAAGGCAAATGCAAAGCGGGCTCTCTATCTGCACTAACTTCTAGACTAACGCAATGCGACACTTTCATTAGCCTTCCTACATTAGCGATTTCAAAGATTTGCAATGAACTTCTAAGCGCTTCCACTTAGCATAGCATGGTCACAGAAGAACGACGTCTACTGACCAGTTTAAATTGGGCTTCTTTGTTGACCCACCTTCAACTTATCCTGGTGTTTTCGCGCAGGAACCCAAATCTGCGGTAACATCCCGAGCACCACATTACTAGCAAGTCTCTGGCCGTCAAGTTACCCAGCTCTCTCTTCCCAAGCCTCTGAGTGCTATTTTCTAAGATCTCGTCCACCGGAACAGCCAATGCAAATCTTGAACTACCGATTCAAGGCCTCTCTGATGACAAATCGCCTTTGATGGCTGACTGCAAAAACTGGACTGGACCCCGAACGCTTGGCAACGTTATGCCGATGAGGACTCCCGAATATTTTTGTGGGACGACTATCATTTTGGCCGTTGCTTGGAGTGCGGTGACTGGTGTGACGCCTCTGAAGCGCACCTTCGGCCATTACCGGCGAATACCTCCCGTCTGTCATTTTTCTGCATTAGCCAATTTATTTTTCTGTCCAACGAGCCCATATCGACGGTCCACCAATTATGTACTTTGGTCCACAAACGAATAATATTTATTAAACACCATAGAAGCGTGGATCTAGAGAACGCTGCGGAACACTCCATCGAGTTCCGTGCAAAACCTGACATGCAACTATTCGCACCTACGCTCAATTTTTATCTCTCCAAATGACGGTTCAATCGTAGCCCTTTGTAGTGAAATCAAAACATGTGCTCTGTCAGCATTTGGTAATATTTTAGTGCATTAGTTTAGTACCTGTCAACTGTCTGTTTTTTACTAATTGTAAGTCCATTAAACGCTTTCTGGCAAGTGAGTCACGCGCTGCGTTGCACCTAGCTCTTGCTGATCTACTTTTACTTCGCTGTAACATTTGTAATACACCTTGGGCTCAGCTGGCTCTAGTTTCCCTACCATCCACTATTTCGCAGTTCTCTTACGTGTCATTGTTACCGACAGATTACAGAGGCGCACCTAACTAGCTCAAAATGCTCTTGGACCTTCGCATATACATAATCTATTAATGTAGACTCGCCTTGCTCTCTTCTGCGGTAGTGTTTGAAAACTTTGCTCCTGAAATACTCACTTGCTGCCGTTGTTGCACCTAATGGATTCGCACGTCTTGTTCCATGGCGCCGTTTGACTACAGCTTTTACTTTCTTTGGGGACACATATGCTAGATGGTGCAGTACAAATTGAGGATGGATGCAAACTGCCAAACTGTAAAGAATCTGGTTCCTTGGGATTAATATGACCTAGTTAGAACAGGAGGACTAGCTTGGTCTCGATTCACCTCAAACAAAGCGGTACAAACTTCAAAAGTTTCCCTGAGAGTCGGAAGTCAAGGAGCTTAATGTTAGGAATCGGTGTGTAAATGATCGCTGCAAGTATTCAAAATGGATATAACCACGTATTTTGAAATTTGTATACACTAAGGGACAGTATACGAACATTAGATGAGCATTTGATTTAAACATATATATATATATATACAGCACTTGTCAAATAAACATTTGGCACAGCACATGAGTACCAATAACAAAAAGGAGAAACAGAGAGAGTCGGATTAATGAAAGCTAACTTTCATGTGATCTAAACATAGCCGGCCTAGAATCGTTTGAGCAAAGCGTATTGAAAACTTAGCTTCATGAGTGATATAGTGCACCTATACAATGAAGTTGAAAAGCTAGAAGAAACAACATTTTAACAGAATTTACTGAATTCAGCAATTTCGCGTATTCTTCTCAGTTGTTTACATACAGTTAGTTGAAAACAGTGCGATGTTAACAACAAAATCTCAAAGCGGTCGAAGGTCCTCATGCTCACGTGACCTGTTCCGAGGAAAACGCTATCATTAGTCTCACCAGGATAGGGCTAGCGTGGTCGCGAAATCCGTTTGCTTGCATAGATTTGGCTTCAGCCCCCGAATTGCTGCCGCCTCCGCAAACTGTAGTAAACGGGGATTAGCTTGTTTACTAACTAACCTGAAATTGCCACATGGGTTCTGGCATTCAGGGCAGTCAAGTATGTGGCGGGCAATAGAGCTAGTCGGTAGCTTCGGACCCTTAGCGATCATGTTTCGCGGAACATGCTCTTCAATCCTCGCTGAAAAGGCTGGAACTCCGAGGTCATGAGTGGATGTGTACAAAGTAACTGGTCTGTCCTCTTTGTTCTAATGTATTTTTAATGTTAGAGCATTATTAGAAACTTAAGTTGGCAGACAAAGAACGTCCTTTTCTACTCTCGACAACATCGTTGCAGGATGTAAAGCTCTGTTAGCATTGTTTGGGTGTAGTTAAGAGCATACTTAAAATCAAACACAAAAAGAAAGGATTTATCACGTCGAACAATTTCAAAAATGCCATTTATGTTAAGCAGCAGTGGTAGTGCGTTTAAAACGCTAAACTATATGACACCGCGTTGTTGCAGGAATAGGTGTAGGCGCACCTTTTCCAAAATTGGATGCGTGTAGATACCAACGATGTTAATCATGCAAGTAAGCAGTTAGATATTCCACACAGGCTAACTTTGACGGACGTTCCTCAAGGGGTGCACGGAAGAACGCTTTTCCATGTCCATGAAAAGATAACCAGTGTTTCCCGGAAGTCAGTCGATTTTGTTACTCTGTCCAGAAATTTAAGTTGGTAAGTTTAAAGAGATAACGGCAAGGAGGAATAAGTGCCACGATTTGTTTACCGGATTTTGCGTATTTACAATCTGCATGGTTTATGCTTGGATTACACTCTCCATACTTTGAGTAAGTGGGAAGTATGATTAACTGAGCGGTAATCGTGCGTGGTGTCGCGTGTGCTGTGACGTATGCGTGGTTCCCCCTAGTTGGGCGGGCACCAGTATTCATTAGCATGAAAAGTGCGATATCGGGCCCGGCTTGATATGCTGTCAGGCCCAGGGAGAAAAGAATGCCTGAGGGCTGTTATTTGCCTGCTAATGCCATATATGTTTTACTCAACTATCTATTTACTTAGCAGTGAGTGGATGCAGCATTTCTTGTGCAACAACCGTGCCTATATTAAGCGAGAAGTGCTTATTAAATAACTCACATAGCGCTTCAGGGTCGATAATGTGTCTGTTTTCTTATCAGGCGATTGCTAACGATTGGTAACATTTGGTTTCCTATCCTTCTTTCATTATGCAATGGAATATGTATTTGCTGCTGCGGGCTGCTAGTGCTTGTGCTTCTTGTGTCACAAGCTTCCTTTTATATTGAGCTTGCAAGTGCTGGGGGATTTTTTTAGTCGGTTTGTCTTCTTTCATCAATGGCGCCATCCTTGTAAACGCATCACAACAGCTTTGAGCATGGGTTTTTGAGAGCTGGACACTTGCTGCTTTTTCTATCGCCTTTGGGTGAGCAGATAATTTCAACAGGTACACTCTTGACAAAAGTTATTTATAGCGGTATCTGAACTGTCTGTAAGGACAACTTCATCCAAGCAAGGGATATAAGATTCAGAACGAGGCTTTTCCAGTTCAGTTTGTGGTATGTTCGATATTGGCAGATATATCGGGAGGCGACTGCCTATAGTGCGGTAATCCAAAATGATAGTTAGATAGCCTTACGAGCGCTCCCAGGGAGATTGCTAAGTATTAGTGCACTGGGTACATTGAACACGAAGTACAGGTCATGAACTTTCGGTATATCTGGTAAGCGAGCAAACATGCTGCATACAGCCATATACAATTAAGGAAGAACGAAAGTCCCGATGTTTGCTGTTAATAGTACCCGGGTTTGTGCTTCAAAGATTTACTTTCAGATGAAATATTGTATGTTGCAGCTGGTTATACACAACATTTGAGGTTCCTCATTGCATTTGTGCTTTGAGTTTATGCTGTAGTTGGTAGGTTGTATCCAGGTGGTGGTCCACACAATTTCGTAATAGTTCTCGTCGCAAATAGACACCTCTGCTTGACGTGCTTAATAGGTTCCGGACAATAAATGCCTTCTCCTCGATCATAGACTTGCCGGAGTTTCATGATTAGTAGATTGTTCGGACAGCTGCTCGAGTAACAACTTAGCGCCCATTAGTACACTTGCATGGGGATGGTTTTTAATTTCCTCCTTAGAAGTATCCATATCAATACAGTAACCAAGCTAATTTTAAAATGACCAGGACGCAATTTTGTAGTTCAAATCAAGTACATAAATGCTAACTTCTTTTCCGTAGTAGCCAGGACGCTTCCGTGATCGGCATGATGACAATGAATTTAAGTGCAGTAGATGAGATGACACCAGGTTTCCTTTGAGTGAACTTTTAGGCATCAAAGGAACGAATGCAGCTGCTGTTCGATAGGTTTTTCCAACGTGCCCCAAGATACACTCCTTCACGTTATCCTACCAACATTAAAAAGGTAAGTTTCAGTGCGTCAGTTAGGTACATATCAGGGGCAAAGCGGACAACTGCGGCTCCAGGACTGAAAATTCGCTGGTGTGGCCCAACTCCAATTTAACATTCTGGCTTTATCTCTCGCCCATTTGGACTCTGCCGCGTAATATCGAGGAATATTCCGTATATTCGCTTACATGAATAAAATACGAAAGGGCTCAGTGGTGTTTCCTTTAAACAAACCGACGGAGTCAAGCATTGAAACTGTGGCCCAATTGCAGAAGATGTATAACTACGCACCGCTAATTCGGTCCATACATCTGATAGTCTCATGTAGGTGTCTGATATGATAGCAGCAGATTTGACCTTGCATTGTTTTGAATAACTAGGTAGTTCAAATTTATGCTCCACTGCATTCTGTCCAGACGATAGTACTCTAGCAGAATGACAAGTATTTTAAAAACTACTGCCATTATTTTATGCGGTAGGATAAAATATTTTGTCCAGATGAGTACCAAGCACTAATGTTAGTCGTAGTGCTAATTTGGGAGCGTGTTTCTGAATTACCGAGGTTGTTAGTGGCTGGGTATCAAAGCTACTAAATAAACTGCGTGATGTAGAGTGAATAAATGAGCAGACGATACTTGAGAACAAACATTTCGGACGTTTTGGCAGAGATGGCAGAAGAACACGTATAGATGCGCAGTGTTTTTAAATTTGCACCATATTCACGCAAGATGGCTGCATAATCAATACTTCTGCACATCGTTCTACTTAGATCCTGAACGTCTATGTTTGGACTTGGTACCAATCACAATTACCCAGCCTAAAAGTCTGGGTTTCGTCAAATATACAAACCCATATAGCACACCAATCTACTTATGTTCTTGAACCGAGCATAGTAGTTATAGTCATTAAATTAGGGGGAGTGGTATCTCCTGCCGGCAAACACGTGAGTTCATTGAAGTCTGGCATGCCGAGCAACCTCCTCGTGGTGCCAGCTGGATGGTTCGTGTTTCTCCCGTTCCACCAAATGGTTCGGCGACAGTCTTCCAGGGTGTGGTGGGTTTTCGTCTGGCAAGCGTTCTGCCTACAAAAAGCCAAAATATTTGTTTAACAACATTGCGACGTGACCGATGTGACTCGCCACTAAATAAAATCACTGTCCCTTGTCCTTCCCTGAGAGCCGTTGTACTTCTAGGGTGTGTTGGGCCACTGGCCCTTCAAGGACCGAAAGGCATATGAAGTATCTATTTGGAAACCGGCTCTCGACGGGTTGCGACGCCCTCCCATCGCCCTGCAGTCTTGTGGATTAGATTTGTGTTCAAAGGGTTGGTATAGGGCCTCTTAAGACAACCTTCTACTTCGGCCTGGGTAACTGGGTAGCATCAATCCCACTGACGAAGCATGGACCGCATTGCTTACTGCTGCTCCTGCAGTGCCTCTCTTCTATGTTAACTCAACTGCGTAACCTCCACTCACAGATCATCACACATTCCGTCCTTCACCTATATGTATTCTTATGTCTTCTTCAGTCACCGTTACAAACGACCCACGTTTCGCAACTGATGGAAGCAACAGCCAAACTTCCAGTTTTTAATGTCCTGCGATCGCAACCGTCTCTTGTTCCACCGAAGCTCCAGCTCTTCTTCGACCTGCTTCTCCATTCATCCTCGCAGCGTTTAATTTTCGGACTTTGATGTAGATCAGACGACAGGCATGTCTGGCCCATACTCTTGAAACGCTTTCGGTAGACATCTATTGTCTTTCAGAGACCAGATTACAAGACTCTAGCGCCGTCATCAGAATGGCCTCTCCGGTAACCCCTGACGCCAAATACCACTTGAGGCTTTCCGGAGCCCCGTTTGCTGCCGCCACTGGCCAAGATAGTGTTGGGCTGGCACTGAGTGCCAGGGCTGAATCAGCTCTGCTTGTTTGGATCCCAGTCAACAGTCGGCTATGCGCAGTCCGATTAAGATGTCCCTCTAATGTAAGCAGGCGTCGAGGCGTTAAGCGTGCCTTTTTGTCCTCTCTGCCTACGCTCCTACAGACTGCAGCCCGGATGCAGTTAAAGATAGCTTTTACCAGCAGCTACATGAACGTCTGCGTTCCTCCAAAAGGACTGATATAGTCATTCTTGACGGGGGCCATAACGCACAGGTTAGCCGCCTTCCACTAAGCGAGCACCACCTTGGTGGTAGTTTTGGTCTCATTGGCAGCCCATCAGACAATGGAGACAGACTGCTTTCTCTTTACTCTGATCATCGTTTGTATCTTTCGAGCACTAATTTTCGGCACTCGAGGAGACACACTGCTACCTGGCGCCCGCCCTCACAAATGCAAGTGTGCTCCCAGCTTGACCACATAGCAATCAGCTACAGATGGTGCGGAAGCGTAACGGACTGCCGATCATACGGGTCAACTTATCTAGACTCCGATCACTCACTGGTTCGTGTTAAGATTTATATGCTTTTCGGAGGATCACCCAAGCGCGCTCACTACCGACCGGACGTAACAAATCTATAAAACCCTACGATTTTAACCAGGTACCAAGCCCCATTGTCAACCTTCCTTGGTTCAACTAGTGACGATGATCTCGATTCGCATTAGGCTCAGATCAAAGATGCTTTAGTTTCCGCCAGTATCGACACTTGTGGAGTTGCCCGTCACCAACCAAAGCATTGAATTTCCGCCGTCTCTTTGTCGCTGATGGACAAACGCCGCTTGAGCCCGTTGGATACCAGACACAATGAAGAACGCCAATCCCTGGATAGAGAGTTGCGCAGATGTCTGCTAATGGGCCACGAAGCTTCTTGGTGTGAAGATGTTAGGGAGATGGAGCTTGTTAGTCGTTCTGATAATACCAGAAAACGTTTCCATCCCCTTTCACTCACCGAAGGTGTTCGATCTGGTATAAGTGAAACAATATGTGAAGTGGATGACATCTTAATCACCAACCTTTAAAGACGGTTTGAGCGATGGACAGAAAATTTTGGCTCGCAGTTTTTTGGTCTTCATCTTCATTTGCTACTTTTAGCGCTCGTACTGAAGCCGTGTGGTCTACCACCACAGATCCTTTCTCTTGCCAGGAACTCGAGAAGAAGCACAGCCAAATGAAGCGTTATAAATCGCCCGGCCCTGATGGTCTTGCTCCAGCTCTATTTAAGGATGGTGACGCTTCGCTGGCTTGTGAACTCACCGCTTTGTTCTCAGAAGTCTGGACAAAAGAGGAAGTTTCATCGTCTCAGGGTAAATCGATAGTCGTCCCCATCTTCAAAAGAAGCCTGCGCGCAGTCTGCATCCCCTGCGGAGACATAGACCTAGTCCCCGTCGTTTGTAAGCTGCTGGTGTCCAACATACTTCACAGGCTATCCCCAACGCGAGAATCGTTGCAACGGGAAGAACAAGCGTTTTCTCCCTAGTCGCGGCCGCATCGATCAAATCTCCACACTCCGCCAGATCCTCGAGCTCCGGCATTTGTATCAGAGACCAACGATTGCTGCATTCCTTGGATATACGTACAGCCTTTGAGTCTGTCGATCGTACGGTATTGTGGCACCGTCTACTGAGGAATGGTGTCCCCGGGAATTTCGTCTCCATTCTGCTCCCTCTCTATAGTCTGACCGGGGGCAGGCTTAGGGCTTATGGCAAGCTTTCACATACCATTGTGATCTCCAGTGGAGTTCGACAACGATGCCCTATATCTCCGTTCCTATTCAACTTTGCCATTGAGCATGTCCTGAAGAACGCTCTGGGCGGTTCGTTGAACGCTGGCGTTGAGCTCCTCTCAGGTAGTCGGTTCGCTAGTTTGGGTTATGCGGATGATATCGTTTTGCTGCGTGGCAATCCACAAGCGGTCCAAATTGCACTTAATCGCTTGGCGACTGAAGCACCAAAGTATGGTATGTACTTTTTGGGCTTCAAATGCAAGGCTCTCTTCCCAGACTGGCAGATTCATCCGCCTACATTCACTCTTGGTGGTAAGACACTAGATGTTGTGGCTAGGTTTGTCTATTTGGGAATTTGCATCAGTGCTGGCGGGGCTGTTGGAGATGAGATTTCGATGCGCATCTCGAGAACACGCCTCGTCTTTTCTGGGCTGATGCACATGTGGCGTCGCCACGACATTTGTCTCTACAACAAAGGGCGGGTCTACTGTGCAACTGTTTGTGTTGCACTGTTGTACGGATGCGAGACCTGGCCCATTCGTAAAGATGACTTATGCAGGCTATCCGTCTTTGAGCACCGCTGTCTGCGGTCCATTACCCGTGTGTGGTGTCAACACTACGTGAGCAATGTGGTAGTTAGACAGCGTGTCTTGGGACGTGCAAGCCACTCGCTCGAGGAGTTTGTCTCACTGCATCAACTGCGGTGCTTTGGACACGTATTGCGCATGCCTGTCCAGCGTTAGCCGCGTCGTGCAATGTTTGCGGTTACTGAACTGGGCTGGAAGAGACGGTCTGGTGGACAGCATACAACATGGAGATGCTGCATGAAAAAGCTGATGAAACAGTTGGCCTTTGCCGATTGTTGTCGACTACCTGGTTGGGGTCCGAGAGATGCGAATACTTGCTGGTTGAAGACCTTGGAAGCCATGGTTCAAGATCGATGCCAATGGCGGACGTGTTCATCGGTGTGTTGCGGTGTCCCTTCTTCCCCCTCCCAAAAAACACAAACTGAAAAAGTTTCAAAATCTGCGAGTGGTAAACTAGACAAAAAGCTCTTGTTGTTGTTGATATTTTCTTATTAGTCACACTGTTTTCCTATTCAGCCAAGATTCCGCTGGCACAATATCTGTACCACAGATTGTGTATTAAATACATATGTAAACAGATGTATATATGAAGTCTGGCTTCCAAGTCAAAACTAGATCAATAAGCATTTGGACGTTGAAGTCGCTTACGAGGCACTACGAACTAGGCCCATGAACCCGCACTTATGATGTTGCCTTGTCAGGCAACGAGACATCTGAACAATAATCCCGCAGCTCAAAGAATAGCTCGAAATCCGGATATTTGAGTATGTTCAGCCTGCCAAGAAAATGAAGTCGCAATTATGCTACCCCACGAATCAAACGAGCGCGCATCGCCAATTACGCAGCAACACATCAAAGCAAAACCACCGAGTTTCAAATTTGATAGAATTAATAAAAATCCCTCAGCATGTTTTCATCTATGCCCAGTCTTTTTTAATGCCACGCTTCATTTTCTTGGTTATCAGACTACTTCACATGAAACTGTTATCTAGGTATACTCAAGGCCCGTAATCGGATGTATCATGATACACTGGTGTTTAAATTAATGCCCGATGTGGTCTGAAAACCTCTGCAATCCTGATTCAGGTAGTATTTTGCAGACCGAAAGCATGTGATGAAGATTTAGGAACACAAATCGGAACAAATTTTGGTCCGTAGCTACGTAATAAAAAGCAGTGTCCATGACCAAATCCTGTTCCTAGTCAAGGTCAACTATGTTTCTGGCGTAGTTCCCTTCAGCACACCATAAAATTTGCTGAAGCTACCGTTACCTTTATACTTTCCACCCAGTTTTGACCAATGATACCTTTAATAGAGTCCATTGCAGTTTCTATGCACTTAAATCTGGTAATCAATGTGGAAATTATCCTTCTAGGCAAATGTATGTCATGCCATATAATAAAAACACGATCTAAATTCTAGTGGCTTATATCTTGATGTGAATCACAGCATCTACCGCGTCATACGGGACCTAAAGTAGGGATCTCCGTGTCCACTCAAATTCTGTGAACAATACAGTATACCATAGAAAGGCTAGACAAACCATAACATTGAAATCTAGATTTGCTGTAAACAGTGTTCCTTTTCTATACACTGGTTGTTCTCCCCGGAGTTTAGTTATTTACTTTGTTGTGCGGTACCAGAATAAACATCAGCGGCAATGTTGTATCGCAGCTGCAGAACCCGTTCTTTAAACTATTTTTCTGTGTTTTATTAAGACTAGGATGTTTGGAAAGGTGTGGAAAGCTCTTACTTTGACACCTACAAATGCGACGTTTGAACCGCAGTCTAATCATATTCTTCGACCTTCTACCCACAAGGATGACTATGTCTAGCCTCAATATGGCAAGAACACAGTCAGTCGTTTGCAATATACGAAACTACGATAAGTCATTGGTAGAATGGAGGTCGAAATGCAAGTTATTCCAACCATTGTTTCAAGAGATACAGACGAATCTATAATACGTTTCTGTGAAACATATATATGCAATTCCTAGCATAAATTTGTATCATATTAACGGACCCCAGAGAACAAAAGATGGGGGCAGATTTATGGGATGCTTTATAAACCCTTCGACAAGATTCAGTTTCCGCATGAGCAATCGTTAAATATGCATCTCTATTCTGCCACATTATCTTCTGTATACTTTTACGCGTCCATGAAGGGTTTCTAAACGCGTGAGCTAAGCCTCTGTTAGCAGTTGTGCATTCTCCGCCCTCACTTTCTTGTTGATCCGTAATCGCAAAACCCGGGCAAGTCTGATTTGGTGGCCAAAAACCTAAATATACTTTAGCTGATTGTGTTTTTAGTTACGTCCCGGTGCTGAGCGACATGCCGACTTGGTCACACTTAAAGCCTGCTTGTTCAATCTGATCTCCTCGATTTGTGATCAGGTGTCTATAGACTCTATACGTATTTCGGATGGTTGTTTTTCGCTCAATGTAAGTTATATTTCCATCCTCTGTTCCGCCATGGGTTTGGTTTAAAGTGTTACTGTCATCACTCATCTTCCACTCCGTTTGCATTTTGTGAGATAATCTTAGCATTGGCACCACATTTTGAGCCTGAGTAATTGAGAACAAAGCGTCATTCCTCCAAGTCATGTGTCTGAGATTCTAACTTGCTGGGTGTCTGGATATCGCGGACATCTTAAGCAAGGGTCGATTTAACTTCTTTTGCCTACGGAAGACATATTTCTCTTGTCCGCTTCAAGGAACATTCGGTAAATGCGAACAGTTCATGAGGTTATTCGGAAGCGAGTGGTTGAGGACAGAACGGCATCTGCATCATCTACAGACTGAAGCTTTACTGAGAGTAATCGTGGCTCATCATGGTGCACTGAGCTTGAATGACGGATGAATGTCGTACTGGTTATCATTGCTTGTACCCCAATTAATTGACACAACTTCCCACTGTTTCTGGTCATCTAGTAGTTTGCTTTTAATAGAGTTCGCCTCTGGCGCATGCATATTGGAGCATTTCACATTTAGCCTATAATGGTGCTCTATAGCGTTCTGTGCTTGAAGTAGCATTTGGCTGCTTTCCTTGGTCAGATAACACATGACATACTTAGTCTCGTGATGGTATTGCCGGCACTAGCTGATATTGGTTTAGAAGCCCTTGAAGCTACGAAGGACGGTGCATCACACATGTGGGTGGAAAAGAGGGACGTGCATAATCTTTGTCTCTCAGCAGTGTTGGATATACCGCGAAGTCTTAAAGAAATGTGCTGTTCGAACGGATCAATAGTAAAAGAGTCCCGTGTCGGGGTAGGAGTCAGCTTCGTTGAGACGTCCAATGCTTGAGCACTTATCTGACGCCCGGCTTTACTGTTCTGTAACGAAATGGGTTTTGTTGATAGGCCTCTAGTTCAAGACGTTTATTCCTCTGGATTCAGTGAGATAGATCTTAGGGAACTTGTTCGCTCTCTGTCTCTGCCCGTCCGTCGCAATTTTGCACTAATTACCTTATACATCGGACGAGTAGAGCAGCCCTACATTGTGCAGAGTCAAAGCGAATTAGTTACACTTTTGCGTTTTCCTAACACTCTTGTAATAATGACGGGGTATTTAGAGTGGAATTCTTTTACGGCAATTGGAGCGCGTACATTTCTAATGCATCTTCCACCACCAACTTAACATTTAGTTTAAGATTCTAGGCTCTGCATTCAGTGGGAAGGCAATTCATGCCATTGTGATCGCCGATACAGTTATTTTATTAGTAGTGCCAGCCACTAGTGACCATAGGTTTAATGCCTGGTGGATCCTCTGGTCAAATCAAGTCAAAACGAAGTAAACTTTGTTCACTAATATGGGTGCATTTGCAGCGTTTTCATACTAACACTACGGAATGTAATATTTCAAAGCCTCAATGAGAAAGTAAAGTCGACACCTTTCATCAGGCATACTGTCACAAAAGCAGAGTTCATTACTGATGGTCGAGTAGTAGGCATGATAGACAGAGAACGATTGGGCTTTTATACGAAGGGGTACGAGAATATCTTAACTTTAATTTCGACCGTATGGAAGAAGTGAATGTAGTGTTGTCTATAATAGTGTGTAAAGGGGGAGCGGGGTTAATTAATATCCTGGACTAAAAGTTAGTGCATTCTGCAAAGTAGTTGTTAACAACAAAATTCATCGAGAATTTCTTTCTTTATTCAGAACAGCGATAAATAAATGCTAGCATGAGAACGACATAATCTTTCTAAAGAAGAATAAGGAAAATAACTGGGAAACAGTTCAAGCAGTGGGGGAGTATAGATGCTGTTGCTAACCTTATTAGAAAAGCACGGCAAACGGAATGTAGTTTGAGCCCAAGGGCGTAAAAGGTGAGCCTTTTACCTTTTTCTAAATTTCTGTAATATGTGTAGACCAAAGTATTTTGTGTGACCAGAAATCTTCTAGGTATTTTACAATAGAGGAACAACGTGTGCTTTGGTCATCCACAATCATGGTACAATCATAGGTACAATCGACTATAGTCATTTTAGATGTAGAAAACGGAACGTTTAGCTACAACTATTGGAACGGTTGAGAGAGAGGGACCGGGAGCTAGACCAAGTTACTAATTCTTCTAATCCCATTTAGTGTTTCAAAGAGCCCTTAATGATTAGGAGCTGTAAAACCTAGTACAAAGTTTCCAGTATATTTACAGCCTACGAAGTTTGTTAGAATAGGGCGACTTTCGAAGAAGACTGAGAAAAGAATGGAGGATGGGATGACTTCCTGCAAATCATAACATTTGACTGAGAGTACAGAAGAATTGTTGTCACCAACTTGCGTGGGTACTTATGATTTGTGAAGTAATCACGCATTACCGCACACACACACACACAGGAACGAAGCTATTTCGGACAAAATGTTAAGCAGGATTTACCTATCGAGGCTTCCAAAGGCGTCAGTGTGAACAAGAAATAGTAGCCCCACGCTCTTTTATCTATTATCTAAAGCGAACGCAATAGAACGTACTAGCTAAACAGCGGTTCCCTGGTTTATATTCATATGTTTTTGACATAGTCAGCATAATTGATGTAAAAATGCTGGGCATCTGTAGTTCTTCCAGTACCTTTAGCAGAACGAACGTGTACGACAATAGCCGGCATTTTCGAGATCACCTTTCAGACACTAATGTTATCCTGACTAATCTCCCACTTTCGAGAACTGAACCAGTAGTTAAGCACCGTCTCAGTAACTCCGTCAGAGATATCGTAGAAACATTTGCGCATGCGTTTAGAGCAACTGCTGATAAAGCGTCCCGTCCGCTATCCTTGTCTGGCTTCAATCTTCTGAGCTCCTTGTTGACTCTTTAGCTTGACTGCATTAAATGCGGACTATATTTATGTGGTTATTGTGAAGCTAGGTAAATTTTTATTCGGTGAATCCGTTAGCGGATGACGCATGTCGGTACAGTGCAGTACGAATCTGCCGTAACATTTGACCACGCCTAAAAAACGGTCTAGGCTTCAGACAGACTGAAGTATGGGGTAGTCTAAGATGGCATGCGTTTTATTCAACAAAGTTTAGTAGCAAAGCCATCGAGCCTATGACCGAAAAACTCAACTCTGGGTTGGCTAAATGAGCAGGATTACTGGTCCAACCATGGTATTCGAAACGTTCGAAAATCATCCGAATATGTGCTACTACTCCTCAGTTGTGGAGCTTGCTTGTAAGACATCGTCTGTGTAGACATAAAAGAAAGCAAGGTCATGGGGGTGCTGGTCTATAGAGCATTGGAAGGATTATGTTATGCTTACAGAGGCCGAAAGGCGTAAGATGAAATATAGGTCAAAAGGAGAAATCACAGTAGTTTACGCAATATCTTCCGCTACCATTGGGATTAGCTGATAGTCTATGACATTGTCAAATTTGGAGAAGGCTGACGTTTCGGCTAATCCAAGCGAGAAGTCATGGGGATGAAGGTTAAGATAGTTAAGCGGAACCGTGACCTTATTCGCTGCTCGATAACAGCCGCATGGAAGCCAAGCACCTGACTTTTGAGCACTAAATAGAGATTGGATATCCAACAATAGTTTGGATGGCGAATTATTCCGAAAATAACCACTTGTTCAAATTCCCTTTAGCAGCTTTCAGATTGCCAGGAAATGGTCATCTAGGTTTACCGGTTAATGGCAGGTCAGTTGTAACGACGTGATGGCGAACGTCGATTTTATGTTCTGAAGCGTCTTTACATGTTTGTATAAGCGACGGGAAGTGCCGTAACAACGAAGAGTTTGGTGAGCAGTAAGGTAAAGTATGTGGAGTTCGAGAAAGTTGAGTTACGCAAGTTTGCAGGAGACGCTCAACGATGAGATATCTTCTAGTAATTTCCTGCAAGGCAAGTCGACCACAAGACCAAACTTCCTGATAAAGTTGCATTTACTGGTAAGTTTTTATATATCAGCGAGAGTAAATATTTGTGCAAAGTTACGCCGTAATCCAAAGCTTATGGTGCGATACTACTGGCCCATTTTAGTCTGCTTGACTGCCTATAGCATCACTCCAGCTGGTTGCAGGGGGAGGCACTTTACCAGCCGATGGTTTAGAACGCTAAGTTCTTTACCCGTGTCAACCAAGAAGTACAGCTTGTTTGTTGAGCTGTTTACATACAGGATGCGAATGATGATTTGGCCAGCGATATTTGTGCATATTACTAGCTGGCTTTGTTGTTTCCCTAAGTAGGAATAACATGTTTTGCTGTGTTGACACCCTGGGTGGCAATTACTTGCGGTGTCTCCGAAACCCCGGGGATGATAACAATACCGGTGCGGCGGTCTTATGTGTTACTATGGTGACTGGTTCTAGAAAAAGACCTTCGTGATGGGAGGTGATCATATCTGACGTGAGACAGACTCAGCTTTGTGTTGTAAAATCCCACATAAATATAATGAAGTAACTTAGTTCCAGTGGAGTTGGCAGAATTTGTTTCAGTTAATTGGTTTTAATGAAACGCTCGTGTATTATGTCATTTGCCTCTGATGGCTTGTCTACAGGGAGAGCATATGCTAGAACAGCCAAGGTAGCCGTCGTATTCGCAGACAGGCAATTACTCCGCAGTTGACGGAGGACGGAATGAACCAGGATGGAAGATCTGACAAGTAGACGCATGTTTCGGAGAAGCTGGGAAGGCGTTCGGTCTCCGTGATCGACGTCAGAAGGTAAGAGTCGAAGCTGTACTTCATCTGAAGCTGTAGTGTGCATAAAATAGTTGCCTTACTTTTATCGTAAGGCGACTATAAGCATATGGATTAAATAAAGTGAACCGCCTCAGATGCAATATTAGATGGAAAAAGAGCAGTCACCTATGAAAACAAAGGTGATTTCAATGTGACGCTTCAAAAACGGAAAATGGCTTCTAATTGAACAAACCATACACCAGGGCTATCAAAGTCGATTAAGGGTAATGAGACAAAAAGCGAATTTGCCGACGCTTTAAAAATATTTCTTTTGTCAGACATTGTGAAAAAAAAGTAAACACAGAAAAGAATTACTAATGAGGGGTTACCAGTTATGTTAGAAACCCTTAAATTCTAATACCAAGTCAGTCTAAAAATAGGTGAAACTCACAATAATGGCTTCTAATTATTTTCGGCTTTGGACGAGAAGAGAGCGCAAGTATGCCGAGGTATTCGCACGTGTATTCCGACAGAAGATGAGGCAGGCAGTCGAGCACACAATTCCCGGCACTAGCAGCAAGCAAAGCTAAACTATGCAAAAATGAGGTTGGATAAGTTGTGTACATCTAAAGTTGATTAAAATTAGCCCTACACGGACTGCGGCTAAATGGAAAGGATTAACAGCATGTATGCAAAATTTACGCAACCAATGCAGCCGTAGTCCATAGACACAGCTAAGATACAAAAATTGAGCTATCACATGAAAAATGTAGTTTCTTGAAACCCTCCGTAGGACGCACTATACACTGGATAAAACTTCAGTAGCAAAATATGAATTATATGTTTGAATGTCCACAGAGGAAATGTGTCGCTGAATATAAATAGTGTAAATGTGAATTAAAGCAAATAACAAGATCACTTGGGGGCAATTACGGACGATATGCTCCGTGAGAAGATTAAAAACAAGGATACTCAAGCATGTACCACCACCTTGTGCTTGTGTGACTTATACATCCGGCTTAGAGGTATAGTTAATATATTCCAAATAGCACAGTTTAGGAAACAAGGCGATGGGAGCCAAGGGCAGAATCCAAAAGCATTTTAGAAATATACAGGGTAGAGTATGAAACAACTGTGCTTTGGAGGGCGTTTCATCGTTTGCAAACCAGAAGAGAAAATATTTCGGCCTGCATTCCAGAAGGCTATACTGTTCATTCAATGTCTGATAGTTACCTCTAAAATTGGTGTTATGCCTGAGTTCCAATAAGTGAAGGCGTGCGTGGTTAAGGCCACTCAGTATTTGGTAAACCAATACGGGATTTCTGGAGTAGTTCGTGGCAGTTCGCTGTCAATCAGCAGACATCGATACATCTGGAAAAGCAATCGACAGTCGATTCGACCTTCTGCGTCTGGTCTCTGGTACATCCTCCCCGGACTCCAGCTATATTCCGACCCCATGACTTCGGGAGGCCAGCAGCTTTTGCCAATAAGCCATGGGTGACGGCCGCTGACCCGCATGACTATGCTATACAACTTGAGATCGCGCGTAGCTTTCGGAAGCGTCCACCGAAAATCCCCGGTAACTTCAGCGCTTTCTGTCACCATAGATTTCGTAGACTCTTGACATTCCTTGTAGTTCTGCGTGGTGGTTTCTCCGCACCACGTGGTTACGCTTCAAGCAAGTTTGCTAAATAAGATAGCGTATTCATTGTGATGACGCGCGTAAAAGTTGCGCGTCATCTGGAAGATGGATGGGCCAAAACTCCCGAATACCCAGTGTAGCAGGCCGACTTGCTGAGGGTATCTTTTCCAAGCTGCCTCAGCTTTTTTTGAACAGTTAAAGTCACTTTGAATAAGCATTCCATGGTCGCCTTTCCGGGAAATGATTTGCAATATATGTGACACAGTCCAATGCACGTACTCATATCTATGTCGTCATTGAAGAACGCGACATTTTTCCAGACGGCATATCAGGGTATTTTGAACTGACCAGTTGGAAATCGTGTTGAGGTCATCCTGGAGAAATAAGTGATCGTCCGGTTGCCTGATCGTCCAACATAACTCGATATATTCATCAAATAATAGGAAAACGGGTTATTGACCTCGCTGGATCGTTTGTGGAAACGAAGCCCTCGAAACTCAATTGCGTCGTACTTTCATCTCCAAGTGACGTTTGCGCAGGAAATTGCCTATCTAACGCAAGAGCTGGTCAAATGTTGGAGAATTCGGTGGTTCAAGCAATTCAATTCTTTTGAGAAGTCTAGGTGACATCAACATATTTATCATCAACTGATGCAATCAAGCTGTTGTCCGCAATTAACAGGTTTGTAGCGCCTGAGCCGTTTTTGTCGAAAACGATGTTGCTCCGGTGCTATAATACTGTGGTTTTCCAGCTATTGCACCAGTGCTTCAGCGATGATAGACTCCATAACTTTAGAACGAATAGGAAACAGCATAATCGGACCGTAATTGGTAGGGTCGGGTCGGCTACTTCCCTTATGAATAGGAGTGAGGATAGCTGGCTTCCACACTGATGAAATGTGCTTCTTCATACAGCGCAAATACAAGATGCAACAGTGAGGTCAGTGTTGCACATTAAAATAGAAATATATGTGCCTTTATCCGGCTGCAGGAAAATTACGTCCTTCATTCTCTTCAACTGTCTGATTGCCGCATAGTGGTCAGAGTTCGAAGATCTTTATCGGACCCCATACAAGTCGAGTGTGTTGTGCCGCAATGCTCAGTTCTAGGTCCACGTTTGTTTTTGGTGTTTATTAATGACCTTGCAAAGGAAATCACTTCAAACTTCCTAATGTTTGCCGACGATATCAAGATCTGGCGCAAGATCCAGGCGAATGCCTACCAACATGTGCTTCAGAGTGACTTAGATACAGTGTACCAATGGTCGACCCAATACTTATTGTATTTCAACGTCAGTAAATGAAAGGTGCTTTCCATCCGACATCAGAGCAGCTACTCATACCGACTCGGAACGGATGTACTGCAACAATCAACTCTCGAACGCGACTTGGGTGTTCTGGTTCAAGATGACTTGGGTTGCTCCAGGCAATCCGAAAAAGCCTCGATGACCAGAAACCAACACTTTTGGCTGTTGAAGCGGGCGTTTGGACAAATAAACAGCTCCATATTTCGACAAATGCTCAGTGCGTATGTTCGTTCCCATAGCGAATATGCAATTCAAGCCTGGCATCCATGGCTGAAACACGACCTTAATGCACTGGAGCAGCCACAACGCCGGGCATCTAAGAACGTAATTGGAATGCGCAATCTTTCCTACCAGGAGAAGCTGCGACGACAGGGATTGTTCAGTGGAAGCTATCGCAGACTACGAGGCGACCTGATTATGGCATACTTGATTCTGCGGGACCCATATCATGTGTGCCGCCCTTTACTGCAACTCAGCAGCAATACAAACCTGAAGGGCCACTCATTAAAACTCGCAGAACAATATAGTCGTCTGGAGTGCAGCAGAAAGTTTTTTCCATTCGTGTCTTTCAAGGGGGGAATGCTCTTCCAGAATCGTTCGTCTCTGCACCGACACTAACAGTATTTAAAAGACGGTTGGACGATGCACTCATCCACTTACACTTTGTTACTTAACACTATGTCTCCATCCTACACCTGGAGTTTACCCTGGAATTATTTGTTGTTGTTAACTGTGGGTGTTGTGAATCTAAGTGGATCGCAGGACTGCAGTGAAGCAAACGACAAGTCCTTATTTTCGTATTTAAAGTATTAACTATTTTACTATTCTTATTATCATTATTATTACGTTGATATCCCCACCAACTATCCAACGGGACTCGTAAAGCAACGCTTCTCAACCCGTATAAATTTATAGTTCAGTGTTCATTGACTTCAAGCATCATCTGTGACTAATAGGCGAGTTCACGAACTGGTTCGAAATATCCGCTAAGGTTGCCGGAAACCATCCTGCATAATTAGGTGGTTTCGTCGAAAGGACGCTGAGTTGATAATACAGATATTCAAAATTAATCTGCGTGTGGACCCTCTCCACATTCTTTGGTGGTATTCGGCATTTCAGTCCCAGCGATAGAACTTCCGTTCTCGTGTGAACCGTGCTGTTGACAGATTTACACATGCTTCTGGCCCTCGGTAGGGAAAGGGATGTTGTCTGATCTCACAAAGCGACACGGTGTCTTCCTCTTAGTACGCTGGAGCGTTTCGGAAGAAAATGCCTCAAGTTTGAAACGGTAAACCAGTGACAAGCCATTCAAAATAACCGGGAATCTCTTTTGTTTATCCATTATAGTTATGTCTTGTTCAATGTAAGAACCGATATGTGCGGACGCAATCCTGGCTAGATTCACAACGTTAGCCGGCAGCTTATATTTCGACAGGGTCTTGACAAATCGAGATAGAAATTGACCTGACAGGATACGTTCATGATAAAATTTAACCCTTATGCGTTCCAGCGTGATCTTGCAGCGCAACGACAACAATCGATCCAATGACCTCACAAGGTCATTGGGGAGCTACTTTTAAGGAACTTGCAACACTGAGTCCCCTTCAACTACTTCATTACTCCAAACAAATGGTTGAAACGGTGCTCGGGAATTGGCACAAGTTCCGCACCAAATTGCCATCAGAAATACGTCTGAAGGCGGTTGGAACCAGGCCACCAATGGATAAGGGAACACGAAACCAGCAAGAAGTAGTCGCGATCCCCGCTGTCTGCATTTCTGTACCGGAACACAATGAGATGCCCCAGCCGTTCGATGAAGAAGGAAAAGACAGTCTGCTGCAGATCGACTCAGGGCGCTGTAGGCATCCCACCGTAACAGCCCTGGGAAGTTTGCAAGAGACACATCAAAAAAACGTCCCTCAGCCGACCCAACAAGGGTCGGTGTAAATTCTCGGAAAACCAACGTATGTTCAAACACGCTTCTAACATCCGTAATTCTCAATTGCCTTTATACAAACGCCCAAGGGCTTCTAAGCAAATTGGCAGAACTTCGATCTCGTCATAGCTCAATGTGTTGGGACCTCATCATGATAACTGAGACGTGGCTGAACGACATGATTAGTGATGCTGAGATCGAACTACCTGGCATGTCACTACTGCGTAACGATCGACCCACCAAGGGCGGCAGTGTAATTCTCTACTACCGTTCAAACCTTCTCATCGAGCTCATGAATGACCCTGGGATTCAAACCGTAGACTCCTTATGGTGCTGCCTACACCTAAAGCACGGCGATAAATGCTTATTGGCCATCGTATATCGTCCACCAATGTCCACTTTAGAAATGGACAAGGCCCTGTCTTCTGCTTTGAAGAATTTACGGGAACGGTCATACAGTCATGTTTTGCTGGTAGGGGACTTCAATCTGCACGGCCTAGAAACCCCAGCCACTATGAGTGAACCATACAAAGCCAATCTACAAGAGCTAATTGCAGGATCACCGCTGTACTACCATGTCACATCCCCAACGCGATTCAGGACAGGAAACAAACCGGCCATCTTGGACCTCGTTTTCACCATTGAGGAACTGATGATTGACGTAGTAACCACATCCACTCCCTTGGGCCGCAGCGATCATGCGGCACTATTGTTCCAATACTTGTGTTATGCAGATTATCCTAAGGAAAGCAACGTGGAATCTTACGTCGTAACCAACTACGATAACCTGGCAGAACTCATTAGTGCTACGAGCTGGTCCTTCTTAACTGGGTGGTCCCCAGAAGTGGCATGCGGGAAATTTGTCAACAAATTCAACACGCTCGTAGCATTGGCATCTAAAACCAAAATCCCCCGACCCGACAAGGCGAGGTCGTTTCTCAGAAGCAGGACCCGGAAATGCATGGGATTGAGGGATCTGGCATGGCGCGCCCATATAGCCTCTCCGAGCGAGGATACTTGGAACACCTATATTACACAAAGAAACCACTGTGTCACACTCGTCAGGGAGGATAAGGTAAAGAGTCAACAAGATCTTGTGTCAAAGTTCTGCGTTAACCCAAAGCCACTATACAGGCACATAAATAAGCTTCGCCGCGTTAAGCGCGGAATCCCGGCTCTGCGCACAGCTTTCGGATTAGCACATACGGCGCAGGATGCGACGAACGTCCTAGGACAACACTTCGGCCGCACTTTCAAGTGTGTGCAAACATCCTGCACCATATCTAGGCAACTTATTCCGCCATCAGGCCTTAACCACATTTCCTTCACAACTGCAGCTGCATTGAAGCGGTTGATGTCGTTGCGCGAATTTAGCTCCCCGGGTGCGGACGGCATTCGGCCGAAAGCGGTGAAAGTTTCCGCCACGAGCTTAGCTGAAACTTTGGCGACACTCTTTCAGCGATGCCTTAACGAGATGCAAGTTCCAACGGTGTGGAAGCACGGGATCATCACTCCAATCCACAAAAATGGTAGCCGTGCAGATCCAACTAATTATCGTCCGATTACACTTCTTCCGGTAATCTCCAAGATCATGGAGTCCATTGTAGCCTAGGCCCTCATGGAGTACCTGGAGAAAAACAACATCCTCGTTCCGGAGCAGCACGGATTTCGCCAAGGCAGGTCCTGCACAACTAATTTGCTGATTGCTCGTTCAAACTGGACAGAGTCTGTGGACGCCGAAGTCGGAGTGGATGTAGCTTACTTGGACTTCTCTAAGGCATTCGAGCGACTGAACCATCGGATTTTACTGAACAAGCTGCAGCATTGTGGTATCGGCAATCCTATTCTAGGATGGATAGGCGAATTTCTCGTTCAACGTCACCTGAATGTGAGAGTCCGAAATACCCTGTCGGAACCAATCGAAGTTCAGTGTGGCGTACCTCAGGGCTCGGTACTCGGGCCTCGCTTGTTCATTGTTTTCATAAATGATCTTGCAGCTGCACTATCTTCCAACTTTCTGCTGTTTGCAGATGACCTAAAATATGGCGTGCCATAGCTTCAGGAGAGGATCATACAGCCTTGCAGGATGATTTGGACAAAGCATACAAGTGGTCAAACGAGAACATGCTACAGTTCAACACCACAAAGTGCAAAATCTTGAGCATGCGCCATCAGAGTGCGTATAACTACCGCTTAGGACCTGACATATTACAGCGGACCTCTCATGAGTGCGATCTTGGCGTGCTTGTACAAGAAGAGCTTGGGTGCTTAATGCAGACCGAAAAGGCCTCCAAGAGAGCAAACCAACACTTTGGCCTTCTGCGTAGAGCGTTTGGGACGTTTGACGTCTCAATCTTTCCGAAAATGCTTAGCGCTTTTGTCAGACCGCACGCAGAATACGCTATTCAAGCGTGGCAACCATGGCAGAAGTGCCACCTCACTACACTCGATACTACAAAACGCAGAGCGACAAAATACGTCAAAGGTCTTTCCAGCCTTCCCTGCCTACTCAGGCTGAAAACTCTTAACTTATACAGTGGACGTTACCGTCGTTTGAGAGGCGATCTCATATTGGTGTACCGGATACTGAGAACCCCCAACCACACATGTCATTCCCATTTGAAACGTAGTCAAAACGCATCCCTAAGAGGTCATCAGTTTAAGTTGATCACACAGTACAGTCGACTGGAATGTCGACGCAATTTCTTCTCCCTCCGAGTGTCACAACCTTGGAACGCCCTTCCAGAACATGTAATTAACGCTCCCACCCTATCCCTTTTCAAAAAACGCTTTGACGAAACTCTGACACGATTGCACTATGTGATATAACGTGCGACCATCGGATGATGGTATTAGTGAACAACGAACGTGGACGGAATCCACTTAAAATTCCTATTGGATTACTTGTTTATGTGCATCTCCCATCCCTTGGTGAGTCATGCATTTCATACGTACTTTCATCGATTCGATTTTTTAATTTTACGATGTTAATTCTCATCATCCTACGGGACCTGTCAAGCATTGATTTTATCCCCGTCATAAACCATTGTTCCATTGTTCCATTACCACAGTAAGAAGACAAAGTTGATCACATCGCAAAATTGGAGCCCATTCTCGGAGGTGGACGCACACTTCGTACTGAGAAGACGCTGGGTAAAAATATCTTGATAGAGAAACAATTTGCAAGGCAACTGCAAATTTCATTGCCTCATGGTTATAATATCTGCGTGTCACAATATCGGCAGCTAAAACCGACAGGAACGGAAACATCAAGGATAAAGGGTAGGCCGAATCTGCACAAGTCGGAAATTCATCTACGCTCAATAATGTGCATGAATGACTCAGCTTACCACAACTTAGAATGGTGGTTGGTAAAGCTTTTAAAACACTGTGTAAGCTCCTGAGCACGCATTTTTTAAAAGACTCCTCTGAAATGGCGAATATACTGAAACAAACAACGCTCGACGCGGAGCTCATGTATTGCATAGATGTGGAATCCATTTTCACGAATGTGCCCCTACGTGAAACGGTCGATGACTTATGTTAATTAATTGTGTGTCGGAACCTCTCTGTAGACCTTCCTCTGCAATACCTGAGAGACTTTATATTGTCGTGCACTGAGAAGGTGCGATCCGAGTTTGAAGAGACGACTAAAAATAGATCGACGGTGTCGTTATGGGTAGTCCATTGGGACCACTTCTGGCAGATGTCTTCTTGGGTATGATTGAAAGGATACTTGCTGCATGCTTACGTGAAGTAAAGCTTTATAAGCGCTATGTAGACAATATTCTTGTCTTCGCAAATGGTGAACATTTTAACCGCTTTTCAGCCTGCCTGAACTCAGTTCACCCTAAACTTTCTGTATCACAGGAGAGGGAACAAGAGGACAGGCTGCCCTTTCTGGGAGTGCTCATCAAGAGAAGGACCGACGGCACACTGCAGCGCACTGTGTACAGAAGGGCGATCTTGGGGACAATACCTACATGTTTGCAGCTTCGCCACAGCTGCATAAAAGCGCAGCCTTGTAAAAGCTCTCTACTATAGGGTCAGGCGAACTTGCATCCCGGAACTGCTTAAGGCTGAAGAAGAGTTTTTATACTGGGCTCTGCTATCCAATGGGTATCCGGAAATACATTCAGACGCAAAGCAGACACTACATGGAGAAGCTACCAGTACAAACATTGGAGAAGGATGTTTATTTGTTCTTACCATTCAAGGGGGATCGTGTGGCAAGTGATGTTCGTCACAAGCTCAGGTCCGATTTAATGCGCACCTACTCCACCGACCAACTACGACTTATCCACACTACACTATGGATTCCTCTACTCTGCCCTCCGAGAAATTCGCTAATCAGTTAGGCCTCTAACATCATCTACCAGTTCATCTGCAGTTGCGATGACACTTAAATCCGCAAGAGTGGTCGCCCGCTGGCTCAACGGGTGGCGGAACACTTCCCATTGTGGCTAAGTCAGTTGCTATTTCACCAAAGGCGAAGTTGACCATACTATGAAACGGAACCGTGCCTCATCAATCACTGAACACCTACTGACGACTCGTCACCAGGTAAACCCAAACGATACATTCAAGGTGCTATTGCACTACAGGAACCCAACGTTTTTGGAAATCGGCGAGGAGCTGCTGATAAGGCTGAAATGTCACGCCATCAGGGCCCAGAAACAACTTAGGCAAACTATTAGATCGCCTTGGACTTGATTACGTCATTTAGATCAATCTCGTCTGGTTATCTATGTTAATAAGTATGGACTAGATTTAATGCGTATACTGTTCTGCCTGTATTGCGTAGCAACATAAGAGAGCAATCAATACGTTAGCATATAGCAACTTATGTCTTCTTAATGCGTTGGTGAAATGGCAAGTAGTATTGATTTACTTATTGAATGTAGCAGCATAACAAATCTCTACATTTAGTTAGCACATAGGACTAATAGTTTTTATTCGTGTGCACCATGCTTATATGTTCCGGAATTAAATCACTCGGTTTTTGTTTTAGCTGTCGTTGTAAGTGTTGCTTTGCCATGTTTAGTTTCCTGTCGACCTCTTCTTACCATGTATCAGCACCCATTGGAAAAATCATGAGTTCAATCTTTGACGGTTGTCTTAACCTTAAGTTCTTTTTCATGGTCCATTTGCACCCCAAGTTTTCGCTTCAGTAATAAGGTTTTAAGGCTTCTGTCAGCCCGACTTTTCTCTTATTCATCAAAGTTATACAATGCTTATGAAACACTCAAAACCACACCTCAAAAAAGTCTGTTACCTGGTGGTTGAAGTCAGGCCACTATTGGCTAAGCAAACGTAAAAGCCAGGAGCATTTCTTAACAGGAAAGCAGATCAACTCACCAGCCGCCCGAAGAAGCAGCAATCAAACCTGCCTGAAACAGACCCGGGCAGTTGACCAGAAACTCATACATAGAATAGTTGTTAGCTGGTTCCACACTAATTAACGTAAATACAAGGGGAATTTTGTTTGTTCGGCCGCGCTTCTGGCATCCGTAGGTCTCAGTTGTTTGCACGCAAACGCACAGAGCCTACACACTCAATTGGCCGAGCTTCGATCTCGTCAAGTTCTAATGTCTTGGGACTTTATAATAGTAACCGGAACACACGTGACAGAAAGACCTGATCATTGACCCAGACATATCACAATGAACGACCCTCTAGGGGAAGGGGGACAAATATTTACCATAGTTCCGACATAAACGACCGCGTAAACGATGAGTGCATTCAAGCCACATGTTCTGGCGCCGCCTAAACCTAAAGCAAAAGGATCTGTTTTGTGACCATTGTATACCTCTCACCATGGTCCAATTTAAAAAAGTGACCAGGCTATAAAGAACCTGCTTGCACGGAATTAATAGCAAATGAACATGGTTGGCAGTTCGACCAGCGCGCCCTTTCGGTGAGCAATTTAATGCAGAAATGCAGTGGTTACCTGAATGTTCACCGCTGTACAACCACCGATGACCTCAGCTGCTTGTATACCATTTCACAAGGTCTTCCCAGCAAGCTAACCGAACTTCGTATTCATCAGGTCTCCACGCCTTTGGACCTCGTTATGGTTACCAAAACATACCTGACAACGGAGATCACGGGTGCTGAGAGTGCACTACCTGGAATGACTTCCATACGAAACGATGGACTTAGCACAGGAAGGGCAGTGCTTCTGTATTATCGATCCGACCTGCATGTTGATGTCACTGAGGACTCAGAAACGAAAGCCGTTGATTCTCTTTAGTATCATATGCACTAAGAGGTGCTGAAGTGTGTTTACTAGCAAAAGTTTACCGCCCTCCAATGTCCATCTTGGAAATGGATCAATGCCTAGCTTCTGCGATGAAACGAGTCCTCGCACGACCGTATATTCAAGTACTTCTGGTGGGAGAGTTCAACCTGCACACAATCGAAGTTCCAGCATCGCACAGCGAACAATTCAATGCTGATATGCAGGAACTGATCGCCGATGTACCTCTGTAAAAACATATCACCTTTCCCACGCGATTCCGAAAGGGTGACACACCCTCTGTTTTGAAACTTGTGCTCTCCAACGAGGCACTAATGGTCGAAACGGTGACCATAAATGCACCACTTGGATGTAGAGACCGCGCGACGTTGCTCTTTCGTTACATCCATTACTCGGAGTACATCAGTGAGAACAAGGTGGAAACCTATATCGTCACACATTGCGATATACTGTCCAACCTCGTTCAAGAAACCGACTGGTCCTTCCTGGCCGAGAAGCTGCCCGACGTCGCCTGGATGTTGTTCGTCACCCAATTCACAGAACTAGTGGCAAATACTTCAGAACGCAAGGTCCTTCGCTCAAAGCAAGTGAATTCGTTCCTGAGGAGCCGTACTAGGAAATGCATGGCCTTAAGGATTCAGCCTGGCGCGTTTACAAAGTCTTTCCAACTAACCTGACCTGGGATACTTACACAACTCAACGAAACCACTGCGTCAAGTTGATTCGCAGAGATAAACTCCAGCATCAACAGAACTTAGCGGTGAAATTCAGTAAAAATCCCAAGTTGCTGTATAGACACGTCAAAAAGCTCCGCAGAGGGCAGCGCGATCCCGATTTTACGTGCAAAAAATGGTCTTGCGCAAATTGCAAAAGATGCAGCCAACCTGCTTCGCCAACTTTTCATCCATTCTTTCCGGAGTGAATCATCATTTCATCCGCGTTTTATACAGCTTTCATTGTCACCAGGGTTAAACCACGTATCATTCACGTCAGCCAATGTGATGAAAATGCTAATATCATTGCGCGTGCACAGCTCACCTGGTGTGGACTTCATCAAAGGGAAGGCCTTGAAGACAGCTGCCATGAACCTTGCCGAACCATTAGCTTGGTTCTTCAAACGTTGTTTCGACGAAATGCAGGCTCCCACAATGTGGAAACATGGAGTAGTCATTCTTATTTATGAAAGTGGTAATCGGTCGCAGCCCTCAAACTACCGTCCAATCACTCTCCTCTCAGTTTTATCCAAAGTACTGGAACGTATAATTGCAGAGGCGATCATGAGAAATCTTGAGAGCAACAATATCCTATTGTCACAACAACACGGCTTCCGCCGAAATCGATCCTGCACTACAAACTTGCTGCTAGCCCGAACAAGCTGGATAGAGTCAGTCGATGTTTGAATTGGAGTCTACGTTGTCTGCCTGGACTTCTCGAAAGCTTTCTATCGTTTGGACCCCCGCATTCTCCTTCATAAGATTCGAGGCTATGGTATCGGTGACCCTATATTCGGTTGGATCGGCAACGTCCTCGTTCAACGTCAGCTGAATATGAGAGTCCGCAGCTCAGTTTCCGACCCAAGTGACGTCCAGTGTGGCGTTCCTCAAGGATCGGTACTGGGGCCACATTTATTCCTCACATTCATTAACGGGCTTGCCAGTGAACTGTAGTTGAATTTCTTGCTATTTGCAGATAATATCATAATTTGACATGACATCAGGACATCGGATGATCACATGGCATTGCATAGCGATATCGACAGGGTTATGCATGAGCATCCGATAATCTGCTCCAGTTTAACGTGACCAAGTGCAAAGTCGTAAGCAGACACCATCAGCAAATCTATGTATATCGAGTTGGGGACCAGCAGTTACAACATGCTTCTCAAGAAAACGACCTTTCGGTGATCGTGCAGGACGACATCGGTTGCTCCAACCAGGCTGAAAAGGCATCAAAAAGATCCACTAAACATCTTGGACTCTTACGAAGGGCTTTTGGCAATTTTGAGACATCAATCTTCCCGCAAATGCTGAACGCCTACGTAAGGCCTCACGTGGATTATGCGATCCAGGAGTGGCATCCCTGGCGCATTCGCAACGTCGATGCACTTGAAGCCCCACAAAGTAGAGCGAACAAACTCATGAGAGGAGAGTTTCAGCTCTCCTACCAACGCAAACTGTAGTCCCTGAGAATGTACAGTGGTGCAAATCGATGTCAACGAGGAGACCTAAGCATGGTTTACGTAATACTGACGAATCCAACTCACCCATGTTGCAATCTGTTGCAGCTGAGCCAAAATAGCAACCTGAGAAGCCATCAGCGCAAACTGGCTACTCACTATCGTCGAATTGATTGGCGACGAAATCTGTTCTACCTCCGTGTGTCCCGTGCCTGGAATGCCCTTCCGACTCATGTTATCCTTGCCCATACATTAAAGCTTTTCATGAAACACCTCGAGGAAACGCTTTCAAACTTTCATTACTTGATATAGTCCGTTCCACTTGGAGGACTCAATAACTCAAACCTAACCATGTGCTTGGCGTCCCTCTCCGCAACGTGGCGGTGAGGATACATACAGAAGTGTCCATGTGATTAGCCTGGATGTAGCTTAACTGGATTAACACGCCACATCTGTCAAAGGAAAAAACGAACTAGTGAGCGTAGTCTTTTCCTTTTTTATTTCTCACGCACTTACTGAACTATAACAGCTCTCCACACTATTTTGTGTGTACACATCCCATTCCCACTGCAAACTGTTGTTATGCAGTAGTGCATTTAACTCGGTGGACGCTTGAAATAACCATTTACTTATTCGATGATCCTTTAAATTTTAATTTTTACTCCAACTATCCTACGGGACTTGTCAAGCACATGCATTTTACCCGTGATAAATCACTGTTCATTGTTCATTGTCATTTATCCAAAGAGTTTCAGGTAAGGACACAAAAAGACCAGCTTGGACTTTATTTTTATTAACGTGGAAGACATGATCATCGTACTGACAAAGTACACTTCATTAGATCTCAGCAATCATGCGACACTAGTGTTAGCTACATGTGGTTGTAGATAGAAAACACAGAAATCGCTGTCAAAATAGTCCACGATGATGGAATAAGTATAAACGGGACCTTATGATATTTTGCTCTAACCACAATCGGCTTAAAATAAACATGAAAAAATCATGGAGTCATGCGCTGAATTCCTGCCATGCAAAATAGTTAGGCTAGCGCAATCGTCGCAACTGGGGACCGATGTTTTTGGACAAAAATATAGCATTTCCTACCAAAGTTTACAATCATCTTACAACTCCCTACCCAGATCATGCGGCCATCGGCGTTTAAGCACTTATCTTCCACCACCAACGGTGTACTCAAGTGGCTGATATTCTTGCGAGAGTACAGCTAACCTGGTTTAGGTGATGTTCTCACAAAAGCGTCGACATTGGCTGTCATGAGTTTAGCTGAACGGTTTCAGTACCCTTTCAGCAATGTCCTAATGGATTTCAGGTTCCCACTATTTGAAAGTCCAGGACCAATACTGTATGCTACCAAAGGGGTACAGGTGCAGTACCCGCAAGCTATCGGAGGAAACACTACTCCCGTTGATCATTAGGGTCATGTAGTCCACTGTCTCTTAGGCACAGATGGAGTACCCAGAGAGCAACGAAATTTTCTCTTTGGAGCAGCAGGGAGTTTGTCTGAATCGGTGCTGTCATACTAACATGTTGGTACCTCGTTCTTGCTATACAAAATCTGTGGATGTTGATGTGAGGGTATTTACCGTCTACCCGGATTTATCGAAGTTAGTTGCTCTTATGGTTCAACACATTTCACGTCACAAGTTTCAGAAGTATGAAATCGGCCATCCCGTATTTGCATAGATAGGCAAGCTTCTCCTACAATGTCATATGAATGTGAGGGTTCACAGCATCCTATCCGACTCAATCAACATCCAGTGCGGTGTACCGGAAAGCCCGTACTCAGGCTTTGCCTCTTATTGGTTTCCATAAACGTCATCGAGAATGTGCTCTCATCAAGTTTTCTACCATCCAGGGATGATGTAATACTGCGGCATGCCACAACTACACTGGAGGATCAGGCACCCCTCAAAGGTGATTTATAAATAAATAAATAAGTACTTTATTTCGCGGCGTTGCAAGAAAAGGTCCAGGTTGTTGGTTTGATCTGGTCGTACAATGGGATCTATTACAACAAGTCCCATTTCTTTCCACTCTTATTCGGAGTGGACAAACTTTCTTCAAACCTAGTACCCCAAAAGCATGGAAGTCAATCAAATACGGAAAGCTGCGGGCTTACGTGACCTAGCCTCCACACGTATAGGCAAGCTGAGAGTGGAGATTGTAAGACTAGTAAAAACTAGACCGAGACCGTGCGGTTGATCAAGCGCGAATATCAGAAGGTCATTGAGGTCGGACACAGCGGCTATATGTGATGGGCTACAAAAGAGGTGGGCGGATGAAGTGACCAGGAGCAAACGTCATTGTCGTAACTCACCAAAGATAAAGGTGACAAACCGATTTAGGCCACGATGGCCTAAGTTTAAAGTAAGTTAAAACAAAAAATAGTAGTCTACAATTGGTCAGTCATGAACTTGTATATAAAAGATTGTAGTAATTTTTTAGACACTGCAAGATGAAAAACGCGTACACTAGCACGATTGCAGTTAGAATCAAGCGAGAAAAAGACTGGCTTTAGCAAATGTTCTTTTACTCAGCAAAAGGTAAACATGCATTGTACACAGTGTATATTTATAGCTCCATATAACAACTGTGTAATGCATAAACTTCAGGAGCAAATGCATGTTGGAAAGGTACATGATTTGTCAAACAGTGGTACAAACATGAGTTAAAGTTATTTAGTGTCAGCGTAAGTTTTGCGATAGCTCCCACATTGTCTTGTGAAGAGCACAGATGGTTCACTGCGGCTTGATACTATGGATAAAGTAGTATCCTGCATATAGATAACTAGTTTTAATGCAGCTTGCCCAGTAGATCCATGTGTTCTCAGTAGAATTCAGTTGGTTCACTGTAAGTTGGCATCAATGTTCACGGGATGGCTTGGTTGTTACTTGCACAGCAGTGCGAGCTCCGCAACAAGATCCTAAAACTTGATTGTTCAAATAAACTGGATACGTGTAATCTTAATTTGACGGGGCGCGTATGATGTAACATGGCTGGTCAGTCATGCAGGCTCACTACTGTACTGTATCAATCGCCTGTTGGTTGGTAGCTCGCGAAGATATTGCACAGTAGCAGTTTTGTGTCTGTTACATGCTGGCAACTAGTTAGCTTGCCATGTAGTCTGTCATTGCAGCGGGGTCAGTTAAATGAGTGGACAGCGACGCGTTCATGTAGAAAGCTCAATGTCCAGCGTTAAAGTGTTGAAGTAAGTTGGCAATCAGCCAAGTGTACACGAAGCTACCTCCGCAATAACTGAATTAGTCGCAGTGAAAGGGACGGGTTCGATAAACAGAAAAATGAATACGTTGACAGAGATGCAAGTGTAGAAGACCGTTATGGTGTTGTCAATTTCACCAAATATTGTGTCGTATTTATGGAGATTTGGTACGATTTGGTACGACGTGTGAAACAGCCTAAAATAGATAAAGTTAAGCAGGATTAACATGCACGTTAAATATTCAAATCAGTTAAAATTCGTCGTCTGCAAATATTTCGAGATCCTTAGCGCAGGCGGTACACAAACGAGGTTTAAGAAGAAGTTAACGTACAGCTTCACTAAAAATATAAGGCCAAAGCTATAACATTGCATCAGGAGATGCAAGCACGAATGCAACCACGATTCGCACGAGCATGCAGACTCTCTATATCAAAGGGACAAAATTGCAAATACCGTTCTTCCAGGCAAAGGAGAACCAGCGTTTTCACAGATAGTCCACATTCCCCGTCGGAGCGTGGTTAATTTGCCAGGCAAACATGTACTCACGTTAAGCAAACGGACAGCTAATGTCAGACCAGGCAATTCGAGGTTATTGCAGATTTAAGTGCAAAAGTAAAACCAAAGTCTGAGGATATACGAATAATGGAATTTAGTCCACTTGGTGATTGTAAGCAGTGCATTGTTCTGTGGTTACATTTGCCGGGTAAATAGGTGCATATGTTAGGCTGGACGACCGATATCGTCTGGAAAACGTGTGCCCACGATTTATGCAGATAATTGACAGCTTTTTATGGCTGCCCAGCCAGTATTTGTTTGACCAGGGTAAACGACTTAACCGCGGAGAATGGTTCCTCTTTTGAAACGGTGGAAAAACTATGGATCTTGGTGATGCACTTTCGTCGGTGACTTATCTGCAACCGGGGATACAATGCATGGCTGTTGTTCAACGCGTGCTGATACTTTGATTGTATGGTCAATGAAGTTTTAACGCTGAAGAAACCGCGCGCGGATGCAACAACATGAACGCTGGAATGCACCACGAAACTTGCTGTTACGTTTCTGAATCTAGAGCGGATTTTTGTAAATCTGGTAGTGGTTGCAACTCTAGAGAAACTGATCGGGGTCGCACCACTACGGATGCGTTTTCCTCTTGCGATGTTACTTGTGAATTACCCGAAAATCCTAATCTGAGCATAAGTACAATAGCCCAGAATTTTGACGCCGCCAGTTACGGGGTTCAGCGCTGTTTAAGGAAGAGATTTCGTTGGTATGATGAACTGCAAGTGTTATCTGGAAGAATGGCGCCCATTTAATTGCTTGTTCTTGGATCACATTAAGATCCATACCATTACTTTTGCAGATAACCAAAAATTCCAATTGAACGGAATAGAGAAGCAGTATTTGCTGGGAGGTATTTAATGCGTGACGTTACTGAGCTTCACATATACAACCTGGCTCTTAGTTTGGGTTTAGTCTGGAAGAACTAGTAGAAAAACCGTGGGCTCATTTCCTTTTCCATCATTGTGACCGATGGTTTGTATCTTGTGCCGTACTAACGCTATGCGTTACGTTGCACCGTCTTACAAGGAACTGCTGCAGACCTGCAGATTTCCGCAAATAAAGGCCGAATCCAAATACGATGTTACATATTATTAACATTATGGCGCACCTACCTATTGTGCCCAAAATGCGCGTGATTATCTGGGCGGGAATTTCGGCCATTGATGGTTGGTTTAGGTCGGACCAACGGATAGGCCAGCCCGGTCACCCGATTTAAACCGCTTGAATCTTTTTCCATCGGAGTACTTAAAACGGAGAGATTATAAGGCATGAGCGAATTCGCTGGAACAAATAAAAGAAAACGTCGTAACTTATTGGCGCTTCATTACCAAGGATACTTTGTGGAAAATTCATGTTAAGTATCTCGGGCGAATCCTGCGCTGAAAGCAGTACGTCAGTGGTCAGTTTTAACAATTGCTGCATGAATATTGATATCACCGTTTAGCTGTGTCCATTTAAATTTACCCATGCAATCTTAAGTGTTCAGGTTTTTTCGGAACCCAATTCCGTAATAGGGTTGAATGAACGGTAACCCTGCAATGAAAAAACATGATTACGCTTGTATGGGCTTCGCGGTTATGCAAGTTTTCGTATTAAATGGCTTAGCAAGAGCATGGCGTTGGATGAGTACGATCAAACATCAACAAAACAGTGAAATTCCTAAAGAAAATAAATGGAACCCTGATTCTCTGAACAGTTAGTTCATCAAAAAATCCTCCCGCTTCATTTAAAGCTTGTAGCGAGAGTGGCTGACTCACGATAACAGACTATTGGCGAACAATGTTCCCAGTGATGGAAAAGAGAAGTCAAGGAAGTGAAGGAATGAAGGTGTATTGTGGTACATGCTGTTCCCGTGTATTAGCTAAAAAGACGACATGAAACCACGCAGCTAGCTAGGGATGGATGTGCGGGACCGCGCGAAAGATCCGTGTGCTGAATCCAACCGTGGCGTTGTGTGTGTATTTTACGTGTGTGTTGGGTCAGACACACAACATGTATATCAGCATTCTGCGAACAACCTCTAAATGTACAATAAGAAGGTCGTTTTATTTAATATTTTGCACAAAGTGCTTAGGCAATCCGGAGGAATCTCCAGACTGCTACAACGTGAATCTTTGTATCGGTGTGTGTTATATTAAGGCCGGAATTACGGCTACTCTCTGCCATGAAAGTAAATTTACTCTTGACACCTTTTTACCTGAGTAAAAATGGAACCAGGTTACTGTAATGGAACACAAACTAGCTCATCCTGCTGGCATATTCCTTAAGTGAATGGCCTAGTATAATGTCATACATTTTAGCCAAAGTGATTTGTTGTGGCATAGGTTTCATGCTTACGTGAGTTAAACATAACGGTTTTTTCTCATCAACTGTGATAAAAATCAATGCAAAACTGAACATTTATATCGGAGTTCCCCTTTTATATGTTTAATAATTACTCAACTTCTTTAGCCATATTCCCGGTACTGACCATCTGTTAAGTTAGGGCGTTTCGCTTAATTAACAGTTAACATCGCAAGCCGAAAACTCATCCGTAGTGATGTGACACCGATCATCCAGTAGATCAACCGGCTTACACGAGCTTCTTTTAATTCCAGGTGGCTTAGTGGAGTGTTTGCAATTTTGTGGATTTAGCTGTTGCTGAGGTTTTTGAAGAGAGTGTATAAGCGCATTTTCGACCACCAGGCATTATGTAGGAATGTTATTGGTTACACTGGATATGGGGTGTGTGGTTGGAGCTGTGGGTGGTGCAGCTCAAGCCACCCATGGTCCCTCTGTAGGCGCAGGCGTCCTGTGGCTGGCCACAGTGACAGGCAAATCCGAAACCGGATGCCGCCAAGGATATGGAAGGTCGATGGCAAAGGAAAGATGTCGGAAAAAGGTTACTGAGTCGCTCTACAGTGCCTAACACTACAAAAAATGCTGGATAAAAGTAGACCAACTGACCATTTTCTTGTTTTTACTTTCTGGACAATTCAATGGACACGATTAAGTATACACGTGATGCGCCGAGGGCATGTTGTAGTTTAAAACCGCAACTTGAAAAGTTCTGATTGTGCGCCACCAGAGCACTCATGACCATTGGCTAAGGCCACAAATTCTGCAGCACCCTTCTCATGAGTTTGATCTCGGCGTGCTCGTGCAAGACGAACCTGGCTATTTAAAGTAGGCCGAAAATACTCCGGAGAAGGCAGATAAGCATTTTGGCCTGCGCAGATCGTTCGGAAATTTGCACGTTTTCATCTTTATACATATGCTTGGCGTGCACATAAGATGTCACGCAGAATACACTATACGAACTTGGCAACCCCGGAAGAGGCACTAACTCACCTCGCTCGAGGCTGCCGAACTCAGGCTGAATCTAAAAGTCTACAGCAGACGTTATAGGCGCCTATGAAACGATCTCACCATCGTTACAGATTTGACGAATCTCTACCATACATGTCACAAAGTTTTGAAACTCAGCCAAAATACATCTCTGATGAGGCAGCAGTTTAAACTGACCACGCAGTATAGTAGACTAGAATGTCAATGAAACATTTTCTTCCTCCGTCACAGCCCTGGTGTTCCCTTCCACTGCATGCTATTTTTGCTCCAACTTTATCAAACATTAAAAAACTACTTGATGACACACCGACACATTCAGGCTACGTGATGTAGAGCGTGATCTTAAAAGGAAGGTCTCAGTGTAGAACAAATAAATGAAGGCGTCGGATGCTCATAAAAGCCAGACAGGAATTTTCACACTTGTGCAGCTATAAACGTCTTGTTGAGTTCTGTACCTTGTGCGTTCAACATCTTGAAAACAACCGTTTGGTATAGTTTGTGGGTCAGGTTTCGGTTCTGACACATAAAATCCTTTAGGCAGAGCGAACTAATAGAGGACTGGTATGGCACATATATCGAACTGGGGAAGATAACCGCGACGAATATGATTTAAGAAGCAAGTCAGTTGCGTTACAGGTCAAACCGTCGCACCAAATAGTACATGGTCACAATTGGTCAACGTTACTAGGTCCCACATTTAAACTATGTTAACCTTGGGTGCGTAGATGATGTAATGCTCATGCTCTGCCCTGGATTCGTCCGCAGACGCTCCTCAGGCTGATAGAGTTAAGACAGCCCGCCAGGGGTTCAGAAGTTTGCCCCATCCATCCCGTTCACTCAGCTATTAACCTTACTGATATCAACCGTCCCAGTCGTCAGCCTTTGTGGCATTGCTCGTAAAACCAACGATTTGGACGTTATCCAAGTCGATCTCATGACATCTATCTATCACGTGCATCGCTACTACCGTATCCCTTAGTACAGCGCTGTATTCAAGAACGTGTCTCAGTGGCCGTGTTATACACCTCTTGTGTTCTGCTATCCTTGTACTTGGCTCTCTCACGGTTTGGCATATATACACGTGTTTACAGTCGTTGCGACTAATTTTTTAAACGCAACTACTTGTCCTTTCTTCGGGAACTAGGTCATACATGTGCAACAATTCCAAGCGGACCGGTTGGAATTTCCGTAAAATTGCCGTTGTTTTCCTCGTTTAGTACCCTCCGGATGGCCTCCGAATATCCATCTTCATAGGGAACTCCTACTGTCTCAGTCCACTCCGTAGTACGCCGCGGGTGTGGATTTAAATTTCGCCGCAACTAACTTTTCACTCACTGCCTCGTGTATCCACTAGCAAGCGATTGGCTCATTGCTTCTTTCTTTACGGTGCACCTATCTTCTTCCTTCCTGCACAGGGTCCGGAGTTCGGTGAAACAGAGATGAAGCGATTCTAGCATACACATGCATTGTATGACCTAAACTATAGTGGAGTACACCATCTGTGTCCTAGACTGCTGTTATAAAAGTATCCCCATACCTGCAAACTAAACATTTAAGGGATGACAATGTGACACTGCAAGAGTTCAGTTCCATGTTGAAATCTGTAGTCTCCATAAGTGTTCAAACGGTTTATAAACTGGTTTCGCTTATCCCGATTTTTAACCACAAATGGGTCATACACGTAGCGTCACCAAAACTTCGTTGAGCTACTAACGTCAGTCAGCGCTCTCCTTTCGGAATCCTCCATGTACAAAGTTGCCAATGCGGGGTATCCTGGTGATCCCATAGCAAGTCCCTGTTCTTGAGTCTATAATCCTACTCGGATGTGAAATAAAATATGTTAAGGCACAACGTCATTCTTTCAGTCATTTTACCAACCGTAAGTTTCGTTATCTTCCCAAAGTTATGGTCCCTTTTTATACGGCGTTTCGCTATCGCCAACGCGTCATATATTGGCACGTTAGTAAACAGCTTGCTAATGTCGAGACTCATCATTAGAGTAACGATTTCACCTGTACTGCGATGACATCCTGCCTACATCCCATTCGTCGCGAGTACTTTCGCATTGCTTTGTAAGCGCAATATCAGTTGAGCTGTTCACTCTGCCTGAAGAAGCGAAAATTCTTACTATTTTCTAGTTGTTTTTATTTGGGTAAGTCATAGTCTCGGTTACTCTAAGCTGCTGACTCTGCTAAATGGTGAGATACAGCTTCATCCATTGCTACTCGGCCCTATATTTTCTCATTGAGTGGGTATAATTGCAGCGAGCACAATTGGAGGATGGACGGTATTTCAAAGCGACTAAAATCTTAAATTCTTAAATATCTAACCTTTTGTATGCCTGTCCTAACTGCTATTTTGTAGTGTTGCGAGCAGCTGAATTTTTGCTGGAAAATCAAACCGCGGTCTTTTAAGCCAGAACGGTGTTGAACTTTCTATACGCCCAGTTTTCAAGCGTAGATATTTTGTTACGCTGAATTGGAGGGGATCATGCGCTGATAAGTCATAAATATTCTCGGAGCCGTCCTGAAGCTTTAAACGGTATCTGGCAGTTTGCTTCCTTAACAAATTTTAGTACCGGCGGCGTAAATTGAGTACATTGAAGTGAATAGGCTCACTAGGTCCATACTAACGATCAAGAACAGTTGGGACTCGAATGCCTTCTGATAGACCAAACTCGACTTGAATATATTCCCACATACGTACACGCATCATTACTTTCAGGCGTCTGTATAGGCGATGGCTGTTGATCCATTCTATTAAAATAGCACCAACGGCTTATCCCTGAATCATAAAGAGAATGATGCTATAGTCCTACAGTTTAAATGCTGTGATGGACCCAAAGTAGACAATTTCAACCGCCACACGAACAACGGTCCTTTCGCTCCAGGTGACTACTACTGGGCGCAGATTGGTGACGCATGACTGATTCTGTTGGAGGCCATGTTTCTAGAGCACGGCGTAACCAGGTGCGACTGGGTAGGGCATGAGTGTGTCAGATTGGATAAATTAGCTAACTTTTAAAGACATGGGAACATAGGTTACTAGATGGTAGTTGATTCGCCAAAACAACTGCACCTTTGTAAACAGATATTATTACTTCATGCTTATATCTAACATTTTCGGAATTATTGACAGCAGCCATACAACCACAAGCATTTGTCATATGCTACTAGGTTCAATATTACATACTGAAGGACTCTCCTTAACACTGTTAATATAACACTGTCTAATTTTCCTGGCGGTGGTCAATGTCAGCATTCTAAGATAAATACTTCAGCATTCTGCTCTTGCATGTAAGTTGGACACCCTGGGTAGCAATGTGTCGCAAGTTCGAGACAAGATTAAGCGATAGTGGCGTGTCTGTTGAAATAACCAGCCAACTTGTTTTCTTGCTATTAGTTGTGCGCACTTGGAGACGCTGATGCAATAACCACTGGTCATGCTGAGGTGTGGACCGTTCTCAGTTCTAAGGCTAGTTGACTCGATTTTCGTGAGCAACTGGTTGTATGTAGATCCTTCGACTACATCAAATTAAGTTGAATTACAAATAGCAGTAGCTCTTGTATGTTTGTGTTTGTCACTAACAAGAATAATTTCTATAACGAACTGAGTACACAATGGATATGAATACGCACGTACGCTGTCTAAACCCCACAGCTATTTGGTAACTATGGGTCAAGCTCCGTAAGGACAAAGATTGGCGAACGTCTTTTACAAAGTTGCGCCAAGCATTGTTTCTTAGCAGGTCGGTTTGTAAACACAAGGGCATCGAAGAGGCATTTGGGGTTCTCCTATAGTTGGCCATCTGTCGTAAGTTACAGGTGGCGTGGTTCTATCATGGAACGTGGCTTGTTCTGTAATGAGTGCACTGAACGCGACCATGCTTTACTGTCCCGTCATCTTCCATGAACTTTACCTAGAGGCGACATGTCTTCCTTAATTATCAGCTGAAAATTTATCTCAGCAATCTGTCGGACCAGTTTACCAAGATGCCTAGCTTTCAGAGCTTTCTGTCTTTCGCTTTACAGATACAGGTTCAAACGAATATAATTTCGGCCGAAGCGCACGACATGGGAGCTCTAGTTGCGGCACTACCAATCGTTACTCCTCCAGCCAACAAATATCCGAGAGGTCGGTGAAGCTGTTGGAATTCAATCGAAAACTCAACTGCTAACGTTGGACACAATCTAACCAAACAGAAAATTTGATACGAACTAAAGCAGAAAATGGGTGCTGACAACTTAGCCTGGTGGACCAGTATGCTACAAGAAATAGGTGAAGCAGAAGGATTAGGCAGTTTATGTAAGCATTTTCGAATGAGCATCCTCCTTAACCCCTAGAATGCAAGCATACTTAATACAATTAATAACCACGAACATAATGAGATCCGCTCAGTTGGCCCAATGCTCCCGGGTCTCTTCCTGTTAACTTATGCAGGCTTAGCAATAACGAATAACTTCATCGATTGCATCAGATCCTGTGGTCCAAAACGCGACCGCGGCCCTTAATCGTTCTACGCTGCTGGTCTGAGTTTCGCTGTACCCTCACTAACAAGGGATGAAATTAATGTTATTTGCAAAATGAATAATGCACCTGTTTGAACTGGTCTAAAATGAAGAGATCGCTCCAACATATTGAAGGGAATAGATCACCATGCCTACATGTCAGAAAGGCGGTGGCACTGAATGTGAGGGGAAGAGACATTGGCTTAACTCTGCTAGTGACATACGCACTAGCCTTAATTCTCGTTCGCCACCTCATTACGGAAAGAAAATCATGGGATATTGAAATGAAAACACATATCCACACAGGACGGGTCTATATAGACTATTTTTTCACTTTTCAGTAGGTGCTAGAGCAGCTCCACATGCACCGCAGACGGGTAATAGCTGTGTTCCTATACTTTAAATGTGTGTGTGACTCGGCCGATCAATCCACTCCGTCCTAAATACTCGCAGAGTAAGATGGTCTCAAGAAATTTGTGCACACTTTAGGTGCACTTTTCTCGATGATCGCAAGCCACTTCAGGGTCTATGGGTATTTGTTGGATGTTTCCCGGTAACATGTGGAGTTCACTAGGTTTCTTTAAATTCCCATTTGTGTTTAGCTTCGCCGTTGATACCATTGTAGATTGTTCCTCTGCGGAATCTATTATGCAGGTGTTGGATTTCCGCATGGGGGAAAACCATTTGACTCTTTCTTGCTTTACCGAGGTTGGTCCAGTCAAACTGAGCTGTTAGTTCTGGATTGGCCCCCTCATGTGGCGTGCGTTTCGCAATTTAAAAGTGCAAAGTGCTTATGTAGCACCACTAACCACTTGATAATTG
This sequence comes from Dicrocoelium dendriticum, assembly GCA_944474145.2. Lineage (NCBI taxonomy): Eukaryota > Metazoa > Platyhelminthes > Trematoda > Plagiorchiida > Dicrocoeliidae > Dicrocoelium > Dicrocoelium dendriticum. The sequence goes on along the minus strand of OX104062.1, from coordinate 34,429,493 downwards.
ATTGACCCTTGATATAAAGGAACCCGGGTGGTTAGTCAGTTATCTTAACTTGGCATCTGCACCAGCAGGAATGAGTAGGTGGCGGCCTAGGTTATTTCATGTATTACAAAATACAGGACTGCTTATTGAATCTGCGAAATTTTTGACCTAATAACTGAGTTGCACTAGGTCTGATAGACCGTGTGTGCAATACCACCATGAGATCCGTCCTACTATGTGGAAGAGAAAATTGACCCAGTTAGTTTGATGAACTGGGGCACCTTCAAGCATTCGGTAAAGATGCCTACGAAGCATTGCAAAGATGACAGCGTGGGTTAATGCTACAGGTTGTTAATCGGAATAGTTCCTTAGGACAACAACTAACATTGAATAAATTCATTTGATCCGGACACATGCCACGTATACCCAATCACAGCCGAGCTGTGCTAATATTTCGCTGATCAGCTGCAGGTTAATCTGAGTTTTACCCAACCTTCATAATCAAGGTGACTATCGTATATTTTCATAAGTTCTGAGAGCCCTTTCAGCAAACCCGTGACTTGTTAGAAGTCGTAGGTGATTGCTGTATTTTGAGTTGTTCGACGCAGTCAGAGAGAAAGCATACATCCGGACGAACACTGGTGTATGTTTCGCTCGGTTTGAACTAGTCAGTGTTGCATCTGCCGAATGCCATTGGGCGCAATGTCTATTTGAACAGATCAAGCAGCTATATCCATAAGAAAAAGCACCAGCTGTTTCATGGCTACTCAGAAAAATAAGTAATATTTAGATAAGTTTAAAGCTTAAATATGTAAGCGTAGAAATGCCTGGAAAGTAAGCAACTCGCAGACCATGGGAAAATTGAAAACTCAGAGCCGGAACTAATTCTACTGAACTACGTGCATAAATAAAAACATTAGAAATGCATGCCTTAACGGTTTCCAATTTTAAAGAATAAGTGACCGCTGTCAAAACTAGATGGTTCGGCGTAGTCCAAACCCAACAGTCTAGCGTCAAACGGAAGGGAATGCAAAGTAATTCAAATGACGGTTACATGCTCTACGCAAATCCGATTAGCGGTTCATTCAAGTCGGTCAGATTTCATAAAAGCTGTATCACTGAAATGCGTAAGTGGAGGGCGGCAATTTGTGCAAGTTAACGATTAAATAAAATAAACGTTATACACCCAACCAGAGGTATTTTGCTTGTAGTTCCAAATGACCTAACCTAACCCATTCAAAATGATAAATATTGTTATTTTTAAAGAAGACCAAGAAAAGGGTTTGACTAGATTTATTCCTAGTCACACGTTTGTAGAATAATATGCAAACGAATCGAAGGACGAGCAAAAACTTTTCTACATTTTGAAAACATCCGCCGATCAAAACTGCCTGCGTTGAACTGCTAACGAGAGTGTTAATAATATGGCACACAAACATAATTACTTTAGTAAATTGTTACTTTTATATTAAATTATATTTTTATTTAATTTAATTTTTACATTTTACATTTTACATTGTAAAAAATTCGAGTATAAATGATGCACATCTGCTTCAATGTTGGTCACTAACGTGCTGACGAAATTCACTTGTTATACACATCTAGTTAATGACTACTAGTCATTCCTCTAACGGATTGGGACAGTTCCACATGCTGAGAAACAACTCATTCAGCTATGCAATGTACAGTTTGTACACAAGATTGTTCCTTAAATGGAAACGGTCTTGTCACTCTTTTGAGATACACCCATTTATTTAGTTTTTTAGTACGTCGTATCGCTGGGGATGAACTTTGTCTTATGCACTTGCTTTACCTGCGTAACCTGTGTAGCGCATGTGCGGATGAGTCTCGTCATACCGCAGATTTACACAACCATGTTTTTACACAGCGGTTACCCATAAAAGAGTGGCTTAAATCGTTTGTCCACGAAACAGGAGTCAAGGGGTAACATTTCGCAGATGCGCACTGCTAAAGTGTCCCAACAGAAGGAAATATAAATTTACCACCTCTCTGGCTATACGGTGACTACCTGAATAAGTCCAGCTGCGAAGTAATTCGCAAAAACTAGGCTTTCTCGTTATTTATGCAAATGCGGTTCGTTCAAACGCGCAATGTCGCAAACTGGTGCTGAACATGGTAAGCAAAGAGGAAAGAATTCATAAGATTGTGAATTTAAAGAAAGGACTTCGTTTAAGGAAGCTTGACAATATAAGCAAACATTGGGTACACTCCAGAAGTGATGCAAAATGACACACTATTGATCGACCAAGAGGTAGCAAGCAAAGCTATCACCCATATGTTAAAGCTATTATCGCTACGCTCTGTTACTACTTCCAGTTTGTCAGTAAGCAATGCAACCGTTGCTTTGTCTTGCGTGCAGTTATGACTGGATGAAATCCTACACCAGTTTAGACGGATACGCGGCTATTATTGTGAATAAATTAATGGTCTATAAGTTAAATGTTTTCTTTAACACCACTTACTTCATTCATGTCTCCAGACACTTGTTCGTCTCAGTTGAAGGGATCCAACATTTTTCTGGTCAAGAGCGGTCCAACGCCTCATGATGTCAACCACCATCTTATGACTAACACTCCAGTGACTGGAGAATCATTTTGGAACCAGTTTGTGCATTGATCGCCATGCACAGTATCAATGTGGACCATAATTTCCATTGAAACATAACTGAACCAATTAGATCACCAGGACAACAACCGATGAAGAAGAAATAAATTTGGTGCTTCTCGCTACGATGTCTTTCGACCTGGTTCGATCTCGTCAAGTGAAGACAGCAGACTTCAAATAAGAAACCGATGGGATGTTGGTTGGGACCTCTATTTCTTTGGTCACCGAGACTGCAGTGTTTTCGGGCTGGCAGCCCAACTTTCCCTAACACCATCGGTTTTTCGGATAATGTTGCAAGTCTTCAAAGCAGTGACTCTTAGGCTCTTCTTCCAGACGACTTTCTTAAAGGTGTCCAACATGGCCATCTAAACTTCGCCTTCATTAAAAAATTCTTAATGTGTCTACAAGCAACTCGATCGTTCTTAACCTTGTCGCAAAGTATCAATGACCAAACGAATACATTATGGAAGGGCCATAATTAAAACAGATCACTTTGCATCACAAGTGTGTTATGTTTAAGCTTCTATTACGATGTATTATAGTAGCTACAGTTTGATCACATTATCCCTTCGAATCTTCCCTAGAGCAGGTCTCTTGTTGTTGGATAGAAGGCAATACAAGAAGACCAAAGCTTTTCCTTTTTGTCCGGATGACAAGTTCCAGTGTTTTATATTATTTTGCGTAAGCTTGTATAAATGATATTCGTTTCTCTTATACATACATTCTAAATACATTTTGATGTCATTCAAATGAAATCCAAAACTCACGATACGGCTTGCAGAAAATAATATCTTTGATCAGCAAGGGCAGGCATTTTTGTAGTGGTACTACACCACTAACTCAGTCGCGTTCGCTGATCACCACCCTATTTCACCTGGAACTACTAGTGTGTCCCGTCAACTGCTTTGGCAGTTCTAACACAGATAAATTGATTTTACCGGGTAGCGTTGATCTGAGGCAACATCATCACTTAAGAAAGCTTGCGTTAGCTTTGGCTCCTCTTACTTATTTAGTCTTTAGGTGGAGCATACGTATGCAAAAGGAATTTAGAATAGAAAGAAGGAACCACGATTAAACTTCGCACAATTATCTGCCTCGACAGGGAATCGAACCCCGATAGAGCAGCGGACCGGTAATCCGTATGTCCAGGGTTCGATTTTCCGTCGAGGCAGATTATTGTGCAATGTTTAATTGTGACTTGTACTTTCTACAAAATTTACGTACTCAAAAAACCACCAATACTCTAAATTTAGAATAGCTCAAACTTCCATCATTGCATCTGCATACATTTTCTTGTTTTGCATCTCTGCTTCCTTCCTCAGATGCCAAAATTTGCACACTAAGCACTTGTGGTAACAGATAACATAAGGTTATAAAAATGCGTCAAGCAGTCACTCCCTGATTTAATGATTTCCATTTAGGCTTCGCCTACAATGCATTATGCAGGAAGTTTACCGGTTGTAGTAATTTTGCTCTTTCTCACGTACTTTAGTCAACATTTTACCCATGTTCTTGTTTTTCAGCAAGTTCTTTATGTTGTATTAGTTAATTTGTGTCGGATATCAGAACGCATGCTGCAGGAATGTAAGTTTCAACAAGCCATTGTGTCTCAATCAATCACACGCAGCCGATCCGATAAAGATTTAACAAAGGCTAAATAACTTCTGTAGCTCTGTAGGTAATTATCTTTGCGTTCACCAAAGACGTACATCCTTTTGTTTTAAACTTAGTGAGCTGTCATTTTATTCACTTATTTCTATGCTTTTCTCAAAGAAAAATAATAGGTTATCAGGCCGCCACTCTTCGCCTTGTGATGCATATGAATGTCAATTATAAATTGGCAACTGCGTGAAACAAAATTATCAGGTTTTACCAAGGAAATCAGAAAAAATTTAGTCCATAAATGGAGTACCCACAGTTTGACTAATTTGGAACGAAAATTTTAATTGTGCTACTAAGCGCAACTAGATCAAATCGCTGGAAAGCTGAGTAGCATTTCGTACTTGTTGAGATCCGTGTTATGGAAGGATTGCAGGTGAGCTTTGGCTTGTTCATAAGAGATTTAAGTCCAAAGAATCTGTTTTGATTCTAGTTACTCCGTTCCGCAATTAATAATTAAGTACTACTCGCGTAGATATGTCTGCTTAGATCTATTGCATAATTAAATAATGACAGAATTTACGTAATATATGGCCAGTGGACGCTGATTTTTGCACCCAATCTCAAACGAGTGACGAGCGAAGAAGCAGTTTTCACTAGATATATTGGAAAATATGGGAAGACTTTACCATTAAAAATGGAGGATGGAACCAAAACAATTTTGTGTATTAAGCTAGAGTAGCTAAATGAATAGAGTATTACGTTTCTCCTACCAGCTTTACCTAGGCATTCCATTCCGAATGATTAAACTGTTCTTGTGAACAGCAGTATGGTTTACATATGTATGTATTCAAGCAACACAGTGAATCGAGTTACCTTTATACTTAGAAAAATAGGTTAGTCGAACTACCGCGAAGAATTGCATCTAAGTTTATTGACACCTATCATATAGTGCTCCGTAACAACCGTCCATCCACTGCCCATATATGCGAGTAAACCATAAGGCTGCTCGACTTAACTTTATACCTATACCAACACACAAGATGCTATAAGTAAGCTAGAGGAGTCTCGTTATAAGTCGACGCTAACTCTTCGGACACGCGGTTACAGGGTAGATTACTGTGCTCTACTATCATTTATATTCATAAGCTGCAGTTAACCTGATACAATTATCCTATTTTACCTAACACTTTAGAAACCATATCTAATGTCAACCCTTGTTATTCTTGGATTCCGGTTCTAATGGAATATAGAATGTAGCTGTATTAGAATAGCGATGACTCGACTGATTACAGAAACAGTTGGACTTTCTTATGCTAATCAGATCAGTTGGATTGTTGCCTAACCAAATAACAGATTGACGCAAAAGCTAGACTAATTGCAATGCACTCGCCTCGGATGGCATACCAATTTCTAATTTGGTTTTGCTTCTGCTCCTATCATTTTTAATTGCGACGCTTTGAGATACCGACTTAATCCAAACATCCACGCTTGGTTATGAGCTTGTGGGAAGTGAAAGGCTAAATATTCCGACAGCATCCGTTCGGATGCAATATGTGCACAGGCTAAATCGACCAGATTTAGTGTAAAGTTAACTCTATCTAAAAGCAACCCAAAAAGCTTTAGCTATCAGAAACAATAAGCTCCTTCAGGAAATAAGGTATACAGCTGATATTCGGGGCTGGTAGGACGGTTTTATGTACTTAGTGGCCACCAGATCACATTCATGTAGCATGTCGGAAAGCCATCTCCATTGTTTAACTTCAATGTGAAGAAATACTTCGGTTTTTAAAGGTGACGAGTGCAAGTAAATCCGCAGTTTTCGGAGAGTATGCGCCGTTAATGAGTAGATGTAAATACGCAGGGTCGCAACATTCTAACTGGTTCTAATACTGTCTGAGAGGCAGGGGGAACCAGGCTAAATAGCTCAATGGACGATTCCTGTGTTACGTGTTTTCCAACTTTGAAAGCGTGAGCCAACCATGCAATCAACGATTAATCATAATGGTCTTCAATCGAATATTAATCAGAACGGCCTTCCAAACTAATTGGAGGGTCAAGTTTTGGATTACACGTTGTGTGATTGGATTGCGACACGCAACCTCAATTTAATGGACTGTGATTCACATTGAAATGAACCTTAGTCACCGCGATCACTGGGACCGTGTTCAAAGTAGATAGAAATTGGGTATTGCCCACCCGAAAACACTGAACAGCCACGACGCGTTTCGATGTAATTTTCATCTCATCAGGTGGAGACAGCAGGATTTGAACCCACGACCATTGGAATAGCAGCCAACACTACTACCCCTTTGGCTACCGGGTCACGATGGGCAACACATTTTGTCACGACGGTAACTGACTAATTGCAGGGCCAAGTTTTGGATTACACGTTGTGTGATTGGATTGCGACACGCAACCTCAATTTAATGGACTGTGATTCACATTGAAATGAACCTTAGTCACCGCGATCACTGGGACCGTATTCAAAGTAGATAGAAATTGGGTATTGCCCACCCGAAAACACTGCACAGCCACGACGCGTTTCGATGTAATTTTCATCTCATCAGGTGGAGACAGCAGGATTTGAACCCACGACCATTGGAATAGCAACCAACACTACTACCCCTTTGGCTACCGGGTCACGATGGGCAACACATTTTGTCACATTTTGTCACGATATGCGTGGAGCTGCTTTAGCATCTGCCTCAGAGTGAATATATGGTCTATACAGCCACGTCCTGGGCGGAAACCGGCCTGCTCTTTAATAATCCGAGATTCCCGTTCCACAGTGAGGCGACGAACGATAATCGAGACCAATAATTTTGTCACAACTGGCTCTAGGCTAATACCCCTGTGGTTAGAACAGTCTGTGCGACTGCCCTTCTTATATATTGCCACTAAAACCGATTCGCTTCAATTATTCGGGACACTCTGCTACAGATGCTTTCGAATAGGGAGTTCAGTGTTTCGAAGAGGACCCCACCTCCATCCTTAAATAGTGCAGGTGGGGGGAATCCGGGCCATCCGCACGAAAATGCTGAGGGCTATGATCGCGTTACAGACCTCGGCCTGCGGCGGCGGCTCTAAACTAACCGTCCACGGCTCCTCTTGCATTAAGTGAGCAGGAAGAGGTCCGGAAGCAAGGGGGGCTAGCTGAACCGTGCTTGAAATTGTTCCACCCAACCAGCCATACAGCTCTTTTTATTGTTTATCAGCGCACTCGAGCTGTCTCTGGTTGTCTCACTGACGCCCGGTTTTCTGGGACCAGTGGTGCCGAGCAACTAGAAGAGCTTGCGGTAACTCACTACTAATCCTGCCTTCTCCATTTCTTGAGCCCTACTGGTGCACCAGGCTCCCTTGACAGCACTCGGGCTCTGCTTTAGTTCACGCCTAATGCCCCTTCTGGTCACATATTGTTTAGAACCAGCCGGGAGGTGTCTTCTAGATTCCAAAAGGTTCACCAACCTATACGGTTATCTGCCGTGTATAGTAGTGCATGAATCATTTGAATCAAGCAGTTCACATACTCAACCTTTTGGTCGCATTTGTTGGGGTTTATTAATGACCGAGTGTGGATGGGATCGTCGGCCTATACATATGTGGTAATGATGGTATGATTATGGTCAGCGCCTCACTACCGGAAGAGATGCCGGACCAAGCGATGCAATCCTACGTAATGTCCGCATTCCTCAGCTCTGTTCAGTAGTCTGCCAAATTGGGCTCTGGCAACCTGGAATGGATGATCACTAGGTACCAGGAAATGGTGGTGCTATGCTGGCCACTGAGCCTTTTATACGTCCCCTTCTCGAACGTTTAGCTCCTCACGTTGCGTCAAGACTGCGAAACGAGGAATTAATGAGGTTGCAATCAGATGGTCAATATTTTCGTGTCTGACTGTAAATTGTTTTCCCACTTATCTCCTATGGAATTTCAGATTCGAACAAATCCCATCTCAACGTTACTGGATGAATGCCGATCGCCTGTATTTTATCTCATACTCTAAACTTGTGAACCCGTACAATCACGCTGTTTCTTTTTAGTGATTGGTCTCCACCAACAATTCTTCTAACATACATTCGGTCAACCCTTTTTGTTGCCTTTGGATTTCAGTCGAATTGCTTTGCTCACAGGACACCCTGGATGAGGAACTAGCCTTTATAAAGAATACGCTGCGCGAGAATGGCTACCCTGATACATTTGTTTCAAAGAATTTTGAAGAAAAGCCCAAGCCGGTACCATTTTTAACCGAGGCGAAGAAGGAGTTATTTTTAAGAATACCTTTTAAGGGGGATGCCGCTGCCGAGCGCCTGACCAAAAGTCTTTCTGCGGTAGTCAAGTCGACAATCCCAGCAGACAGGTTAAAGTGCGCATTTTCTACTTAACCACTTGTTGTTCACGCAATAAGGATATCCTGCCATTGCTGACCTCATCTATGGTTATTTATCAGTACAAGTGCGTTTGTGACACTACTTATATTGGTCGAACGGCACGGCACTTGTCCAAACGCGTGAAGGAGCACTGCCCGCGCTGGTTGCGTCAAGGAGGAACCGGGGCCATTAGCAGCGCCGTTTTGGCCCATATTGTCGACACGGGGCACCAAGTCGATCTAAAGCGCGCCTTCAGGATAATTTACAGGGTCCCCCAGCATCAAACAAGAGGTTTGCGCATCCGTGCGCTCGCGACAACTGAAACGATTCGCATTCGGTTGTTTCAACCTTCATTATGCTTGCAAAAGAAGTTGCTCCATGCCTTACAGCTTCCCTGGTCAGCTAGAACGAATGACACTGAGATCGATTGCCACAGATCAAGCTCGATAACGTGCAATCGACCTGTCATATCAGTGGTCAACTTTTAGTCTCCCTCACTGATTCGTTAATTAACTATGTAACTTGACCCAATGAGTCAATTTTAGTTCATTATTTGACTCTTAAATTTGATTGTAATGGTCTGGACAGAATCATCGAAAACAATTGTTCATCTATGGTCTCGTGTTCTTTAGTTCAACGACCTCTCGGATATCCAGTGACTGGTGCGGCCGAGGTCCTATTCCACTGAAGCACAGTGTCAACAGGAAAAGACAGCGGAAGTTCGGTATGCAGTGCGTCTTGATAGGCTTGCCTGCGCGTGCTGAGACCAATTCTCCGTTGCGAATTGCAGGAGACGCTTGGTGCTCCTCCCGGTAAAGTTCATGGAGAAGCGACAGCGTACCAAGACATGATCAGAGTCGACACAGGTACTCCAGTACGAGCGGCCATCCAGGATGGAACGACTCCATCTGGAACTTATGGCTATGTGGTCAATTTGGGTTTATTGCTGACCAGCTACAGGGGGACGCCAAGTGGCACTTCGGCGCTCACTGTGTCTAAAAGCAGTGCTACTAAGAAACAACTGGTCCTCCGCACACAGTTGCAGCAGACGCTCACCGTTGTCAGTCCGTTCGGAGTTAAGCCCATCATTACCACCCAGCTAAGCTTCTGAAGAGCTCAGACGCCCTACTTGTGCGTTCATATCCCTTGCAAGCACTATAATATCTGAACTAGTAGCATGGCGTAGTAAGGCTTTCGGTTCGTGATAGAATGTGTCCTTGACAGCATTAGAACTGCAATTGATGAGAGTATAAACGGAAATCACAAACAAACAGCGTTTTGTACTACTTCGTGAATCAACCTTAGCTGATGTCGTCAAACGGGCTGCACATAAATGGCTGTTCACCGGAATCCAATCAACTGACGATGGCTCAGTCTTGCAGCTTAGAATGAAATCTATACCAATTTGACCCGTGATTGTTGCATCGGCGTCTCCGGCTGTGTGCAACCAAGAACGAGAGGATAAGCCGGGTGCAGTTACTTCAATAACGTCGTTAGGGTCACTGATCCTATGTTCGGACACACAACAAACATCAATACCCAGTGCGTCCAAGGTGCGTGCGAGTGCAGCCTGTTGACCTGTTTGTCTTAGAAGTCGAACGTTGTATGTCGACATGGAAACGGGACAGCGTGGCCTTATAAGGGACGTTTGCCGATAGGCGTCCGATAGATGCTGTGGGATGGTGGCTGCACATGGTTCTACTCCAGTGGCACTTCGGTTGCTCTCAATTAATCTGGGAATTATAGAAGGAAGGTTTGTATTGTGGGTCGGGATGGGGGTAAAAGAAACAGGTGAAAAAAAGAAGTAAGGCGCCAGCGGTTGCATGTTTTCGCTTATCCGCCCTGCTGTATGCAGCAGATAAGCCGACCCTTGATAATCTGCGCGATGGCCGATGCAGGATGACGTTAATGTTTGAAGAAAATGTCGTGGTTGTATGTGGGCTGAGATACTGCCAGGGCGCCCAGACCTAGACGGAGGACGATTAAGGTCCTCATCCAAAGCCTTTGGCTAAAAAGCCTGTCCGCAAAGCAGCGGGTAGGTGGCAATGAATACGTTTTACAGAAATGCATGCCATCTCATTTCAAACCCCCAACCTGGAGGACCAGGAGACTGAGCTTGTCTGCCCTCTCACCATTGACCAACCTGGTGGGAGCATCCCTCAAGGTGCCTGGAGGCATCACTTTGTATATTTCAATGGATCAATGAGGTACGTAAAACGTCGCACCACATTAAGATCCAGTCTCGTTGCGACGGAGCGTACCACCTTACCTTTGCTGAACAGTTCCACACATTCTGACGCCTAGTTTCCGTATACGGATTTTCCTTTCGTAACGCTAATGTAAGAAGACACACACACATAAAGTCGTAACTTGCATGTAAACAGAAGGAGGTAAGGAGTGTGATAAGGCTCCAAGTCGCTAACTCTGCTCACTTCCTCCTTTCCGTTCGGGATTGTTCCTCTCTCTGACCTTTTATTCCCTACCAATCCGCAAGACCTACATAGAAAAATGAAGTAAACTTACCTTGATCGTCGCATCTCGGTAAAGAACTTAAAGTAATCCTCATGGGTCTCAAGACATTGTTATATAGCCCGGAAAACCATCTCGGACATTTTGTCCCATTTCCATCGGTTTGAACAATTGAGTTCAAACCCTTATCACCATCGGAACATCTCAACAAAACATTATCTTCCTGCAAGCGCTCCACTTACTTGCGATTCCATGGCGTTGTGCTCCGTCGACCTCGCGAGTGGATTTCTCCAAGTATCATAGTCCACATATGTTTGACGCCATTATCCTATGGGTATATTATCCACCTCGCCAATGTGGTCTGCCATCAATCCTATGCTCATTGGATGTTTATCTATTATGGTCTGTACTAGTGTGTTCGGCCATACCTGTATTTTGGAAAATACAGCGAACCTTCCCACCCATATCTTCTACTGGTTTGAAAATTAGAGTTCAAATCACTCACATCTCCGGGGCAGCACCACAGAAAAGTGCATCATCTACTTATAAGATTGCTACTTACTTTTACTACTATGGCGTTAAGCCTCGTTCACATCGCCAGTGGATTACTTCCCTTGCAATATCACAATCTTTATCTGCTTGATGCAACTATAATATGGATACCTTACCCACCTCGCCAGTATTGTCTGCCGATGATCTTATGCCTCTCATATAATATCGGCTGTGCTCTGTACCAGAAGATTGTTTTGGCCAGTCCGCAGACTACGGCAAGCATCTTGATCCGAGTTTTCTACTGGCCTGAACCATTGGAATCAAAACCATTTTACGTCTGCAACATCACACAAAAAGCTTTATCTCCCCGCAAGCGTTCTCCCTACCTGCAATGGTTCTACCTCTTGGATCTGTCTGTGAAGCCCAACCGGTCCGTGGGTTGTCTGCATGGACAATTATCCTACGTATGAAATATCCGACCCTAATTACTGTGACGCCCATGCTCAACTACACAACTGCATCCCCATCTACATAGCCCTATTCAGTCCAGTACCGCCGCTTCAAACCGACAATGGTCTATCTTGACTAAGTCTTCCGCTCAGCTGATGGAAAAACTGGTACACCTAGACTGCGATTAGCCGTGCGGCAAACCGATCGTAACGTCGGTTTGCCAATGAAGCACTGCTATTCAACTTGTGGTCGACGGCAGTGTTTCAGGATGGGGTGGGTTTTTGCCTGGCAGGCGTTCTCCCTATTAAAAGCTATACATGTCCGATTAACAACATTGCGACGTCGTGGATGTGATTGGCCACCAAAATAAAGTCACTGCTCACTGCTAAACATTGACAAACTCCCGATAATTAAAATCTGTGAACACGACGGCGTATGAACCAAACCTCACTCATTTGTCAAACAGTGTTTCTCAAACATTCCATCTATTTCTTACGCAAACGGAATAATGGAGATCAATCTCCTGAAAGATTCGAAATCCCATCCAGCATTTGTGTAACATAAACACTTCTAGATTTTACATTCCTTCCGCGCCACACATCTACCTGACTCCAATTGGCATGCCCATAATCCTTGCGATTTTCCTATATGACAACTACGTACCATTTATTCAAAACTGTATTTTTTGCGAACACTTACCTATATCGTATGGTGTATATCCGCTCAGTATGTTTCCGTGGCTCTGACAACAATTTGATCACGCCTGTATTGGTGTGTCTCGTTGCATAAAGCATAAAACTATTGATTTATTTTATTTATTAACTGAATTCGAACAGATATTGTATGACAGGCCTTTAGTAGGAATAACTGAAGCACCTAATCCACATGACACCATGTTACCGAGACAATTGGCGAATGAACAAACATTTGAAACTCCAGTGATCAAATTACCGAGGAAACAGCGTAGCTGATGACAGGTAAGACATCATTCCAAAATATATGAATGAAGGTATCTTAGAGTGGATTTACTAGAACTGCAGCAAAGCCAGCTATGGTAAACTAAATTTTCAGTGCACAATCGTTTGTTCATCGTTTTCCTGAACTACCGGATTCTCTTGCTTCAAGCGCAAACGAATGCTGGTGTTACATTCACGAAGCACCCTCCGTGGACGAGGTAATCACAACAAAATTTATGAGAATTCTTTCATTTTCAAACTACAAGAGCTGCGGTCCAAAAATATTGGAAGCGATACCACACTCCGAAGGAATGACAGATCTATTGAATAGCTGGTTGCAATATCGCTCTAGGTTACCATCGAGATTAGGCTGAAGATAGAAAGCGCACTGCTACGAGTCGGTAGCTCTTGCTTGGAACGTACTACCCGAGTGAAAATTTTACCTACATAATATTGCACTGTGACAAACCCAGTGACACTCTCGACACTTGACAGGACAGACAGACGCACGAGAAAACATCGCGATCTGAAAAGCACTGTGGTAACATGCAACCTGACCGAAAATCAAGATCCCATGACCCATGCATAAAACGATAAGCGGCCAACCGACAAACAGTCGGCTTTAAATAAAACACAAATTTGACGTCCACCAGCACACTTCTAACATACAAGACACTCTATTATTTTTATACTAACGCACAAGGTCTACTCAGCAAAATGATAGTGCTTCTTTTATGTCATGTTATGAGGTTGTAGGACCTCATTATGGTAACTAAGACATGAGTAAGTGAAGTGATACGGACACCAAAATCGTACTACCCGGAATGTCCGTGTAGCGCAACAATTGGCCGAATATAGGTGGTGGTGACTACTCTAGTATTGTAGTAAGCTACCTCTTGATCTAAGAGAAGAACCAGATGTCCAGATTGTCAACACACTTTGGCGTCATCTACCCCTAAGGCGTGATGACATATGCTTAGCAGACATCGTGAAACACCCTCAGAAATGGACGATCGCCTAGCTTCCACTATGAAAACTATCACCACATAGACACACATTCATATCCTTCTGGTTAATGGCTTCACTCTCCACACTGTAGAAACCCCAGCTTGTCCAGATGAGAAATACAAAACTGAACTACAGCTGCGAAGCATTGGATTACCACTATATTACCACGTTGCCTCCACCACAAGCTTCAGGACGAGTAACAAACCAAGTATTCTCGATCTCGGGTTAACCAACAAGGAGCATATGATCAAAAAGGTATCGATAGCTAGTCCTTTGGGCCGCACCGTTCGTGCAACACTCCCGTGCAACTACATATGCTATGCAGAGTATTCCGCAAACAACGCAGATTTTTCGCAGCCTATTACTAATTAGGTTGTTCTGACTACAATATTAATGCAACTGACTGGTCGTCCCTAGTTGAACTACCCTCCGATGTCGCCAGGTTGGTTTCTGCTCATCAATGCAACAATTTAGTAGCCAGTGATTCAAAAAGCATGCACCCGCGCACTGAGGGTAAAGCCATTCGTACGCTAACCCCATCATACAGCACGCTAAAACCGCCGATTAATTACAGCTTTCAGAGCAAGATTACAAGGTGCATCCTATCAAGCGCCTTCTTGCAACTACTTAAGATGACAGTGGTAGATTTCCTCCGACTCCCTGCTGGATGCCATTGTTACTTGGTCACGAGCAGTTTGATAATGCTTAAGCAGCCTAACATGAAACCGTGCAGTTTTGCTGCCACACCGCTTGATTGAAACAGCTATGGCAGAACCTCCTTCGTGCAATGGAAAGTAGAGGGTTGAACAGATATTCATCCATTTATGAATACGGAAGCTAATTACATCGCCACTGCGAACATATATACAGTGTTGAAGGATATGGACACTCGTTCTGAAAATTTCAGTACTTGTCTGTCACCTGTATGCTTTAAGCACGGGATCGTGTAAGCAAAGATTTTCGTAGGGACTGTGTATTGTTGATTGCAGCTATATTTGAAATTTCGGAGGTTTCCCATTTTCCCAGTTAAAACCATTCCGTTGTCGTCGTGACTATCAGTACAGTCAGATATGAGGAATTTTTCTCATAATTTGCAACACTGACTAATCTGTTTACCATGAGCTTAGTCGAACCAGTGTGAATGGTTTGTTCCAGTTAGCTGACAATTGAGTAAATAAGCTCAGAAAGCGGCGAATTTATCCTCCTAATTTATTTAACCAACAATTTTTCAGGATGTAGCAAGAGGCAGTGACCTGATAACTAAACTGGAGATCCTAGTTCGGCAGTCATCAGCTTTACATCTACCGTAGGCAAATCCAGGCGAACAGGAATATGGTGGCTTACTCTTCATATTTATTCTGAGAACTGCGTGTTTATTTTTATTGGAAACTCTAGGAACTTAATAATATAATGCGTTGAATACAGCTTATCAACAGCAGCTTTAGATTCAGTGGATTTACTGGTGCTGCTATTTGCGACAATTTGCTAAATTTTTGTACCATTCCAACTTAAATTACCTCGCCACAAACTTGACCGAACTTGAAAAGTTTGGTATGGCGTTAGGCATTTTTCCAGAGCATTTGTGGTTTGTTGAACAATCCCCCTGAGCATCGGATAATTATGGATAATGTCGCAACGGATATGCGGTCACTTGTCAAAACTTAGACTTTAACTGAGGTAGACTGTAGTGCAGCTGTCTAGGTTCAGAGTGTACAGGGTACAACATCTGCTTGCAAATACTATCATCACTTCGATAGGCGGTCAGGAGGCCTCCACACTATGAAGACCGGATGAAGAAACACTGCGGGCATTCTATAGTTCATGATAGGGAAACGATGATGGACCACTAAGTTCGACAATTTATAGTTTATTTCTGAATTCAACCAGGTCTCTACCTGTCCTAGCTCAAATTACTACGCATAGGTAACAAAGCGGAATAGCTTGTTTCGGTTGTTAACACAGTCGTAAGTTATGACACTGGTGACACGCAAACCGAGGTGTTTAATGTCAAGGGCATCTAAAGCAAATGCAGCCAGTTCGTCCGAAAATAAGGGAATATTTTTAAAATTCCATAAGTTGGTTTAATGAAGTTCATGCCTCTATTTCTGGTACCAAACTTAATATGAATGATCACAGACTTGTCTCGTTCGAAGTTGTTCCGTTTCCGGATCTTCCTGAACTTGTATTCTCAAAACTGTCAGCAATTAGTTGGCACCAATACAAATTGTTGATATACTGGTGAGTACGAGGAAGGTGCCAAATGTTTTAGACATTCGTTATAATATAGTTCAATTAAACATAAAAGCAAAACGACTACGTAAAATTTCCGTTAAGCCAGAAAGGATGAAGGTAAGGTACGAAACAAGTGTAAGCTTTCTGATTAATAAGAGGCGCAGCGCCTCACGTGGTGTAAACCACCGGGGTGATTGTACATAGTATGTTCATCTTATTGATTTGACTAATTTCCACAGGAACGGTTTTGATGAGCTGGTTGTCTGAACAATGCCATTTAACGCAGACATCTAAAAATTAAAAGCACCTGCATTGACTTTGTTTCTTTAAGTATAGCACCAAAGGCGAACAGCCCAAGTCAAACAGCATAAAGTGGACGTGTTATAAACTAGTTTGAAATCAGACGGAAACCCAAACAGCACATCAGTAACAAAACTACGTCCCATGAACACTCTCACCTTTTCTCATAATGAATAACCAGCAGTTCGGGGAGTCAATTAGCTTGATTGACCATATGTAAAATGATAAGATATTGTTTTATTTCGTGGAACTGTAAGAACCATTCCAGTCAGAAAATGCAAAAGCCTACATATGAAAGACCAGTTCTTGTACTTTGCTCATTAGTGATGGTTTTAGTAAAAAATTGAACATATTTAAAAATACGTCTATGTTGGAATAACTCGGTTGGAGGAAAAGGAATCTGCATTGTGTTTTCTGCTTGACTTTCAACAAATGAATCGTTTAGTTTGCTCTGGAAATTATTAGCTTTTCAAATTAGCTTCCCCTATGTTTGGAATGACAGCTAAATCTTACTAATTCAGTTTGTCTTCCAAGTTCCCTTGCGATTAGTTAAAAGAAATGGCTTTCCTAATCTGTTTCCTCATGCAAATTAATAAATTCTTGTTGACCAGGAAAACTTGCTTTTTCCGCTGTCAGTTAGGTCAGATTTCCCTGAGACAGTGCAAGCTCATCAGGAAGCTAATGGATATTAGCTGGTTTGATAAGTAAAACAGGACATAATGCCCGTAAATTGCTAGTCGACATCCAGTATAAACTGTTCGGAGTTACTTGAAAATCCATTGAGACAGATGAAATGCCACAACTTCTGCTAAGCGATAAGCAAGACAAATAAATCATGTATACCAAGCGGCATACCAACTATATCATTTACTCGGTGAAATAAAAGCAGGGGATGGGAGTTCTTGCAAATCAGTGCATTGGACTTAGTTAGCACTGTCCATTCTTTGCTTAAAGAAAAATGCTACGTATATAATTCTCGGAAAGCTCACTGAAAAACACGTTTTACTGCTGCAATTTAAATTAAATGTAAGTGAATTGTACCTAGCAGTGATGAACTTCTGTTATGGCCTTGATAGTATGGGGTGCGTTTGGGAATAGTGACATAGGATGATAAATGCGGGAGCCTGTAATTCGTAAGGCTGTTTGCTAAGGTTCTGCCAGTTATCAGGATACATTACACTTTGTGCTTCGGAAGTAATGCATCCAATTGCCAGTGTGCTAACCCGTTGCTACAAAGTAAACAGTCCACATTATTTGACTGAAAGGTAAAAGCAACTTAACGTTAAAGTCTTATGAGAGTATACCGTAAACCCACCTATTAGTAGTGGGTACTGCTTTCTATATTAAAATTTTATGAAACCAATATTGATTTAATGTTTAGTACCGACAAGAACCGTGTTAACCCAGAAGAGCAAATTCGGTAGTAACTGCATATTATATGCCGGTTTAAAATGCAATTTGCTATTGAAATGCCATAAAAGGTAGCTTTGCATGAGCCACATACCAAAGATCCGATTCCAGCTCACTACGCAGGCATGTTTTAAAGACATTAGGTCTATGATGCATTAAGTGACTGACTTCGTCACTTCTCACAAATGCATTATAAATATGGCCCAATCCTCCCTCTAAGGATCTTGCTACCTTCGTACTATTCATATCTGCATGGTAAAGGCGATTCATGTTAATAGGTTCCAATGGTAATACACCGATTGGTAAACCTAGCACTAAAAACCCTCAATCTACACGGCATACACTTTGTAACATAACTAGATTGCGCGGGCACTCCGACCATGAATTTATCCATCCATCCTGTATAATGAATCCATTACCTTATTCCAATTGTATATTTCAATTTTGATATACAACCTTAAACATTTTGACATCAGTTGCAGCACTCAAGACTCCACAGCAACGAGCCACGAAGCACGTCAGAGGGTTGTTCAATGTTCCTTATCAACTTAAACTGAGGACCCTAAGATTAAACAGTAGCCGCTACCGATGCCTGCGTAGTGACCTTAATATGGCTTACCATATTCTAAGGAACCCCACGTCTGACGTCACCTACCATAACTGAGCCACAACATGAATTTGAGGGGCCACGAATTCAATTAACCGCGCAATACAGTCAGCTAGAATGTCGACGGAACTTTTGCTCACTTCGTGGAACGCCCTACAAAATTACGTTAATTCCTGCCACAAATTACTTGTGTTTAAAAAACGCCTTGATGTTGCCCAAACCCACATACACTAGGAGATATAGTTTGTGTGTCTCAACAGACGATATAATGCGACGAATGTTGCACAACCAGAACTAACCAAAGAGACTGTGGCTGTCTCTTTCTACGTGCCTCTGTGCTAGTACTGCATTGTGTCTACCGAAACGATTTTCCTTTTGTCCCTTTGTTTTCTATTCGCCATGTTACGGTTCTGTTTTTGGCCATCCTACTGAAGTTGCTAAGTATCCGCTTCTTTACCCTTAATATACCATAGTACCATATCCATATCTTTTCACAGTTCCAGGTTTAAATGTTTAAACGGTTATTAAATGCAAGCATACTTACCTTATTGCGCACCACCTACTTAAAATGAATCAAATATTTCTGTAGAATTATACAGAAATATATACATGTGTATTGGCACTTTTATACAGGCAATTTTCATACCAAGAGGCTTGTATTAAACTCATTTATTCAGTGAAGCGGAAGCAGTAAATTTCACGCTGTGTTTAAGTTTGTTTGTCTTCATTAATTTGGAAGTGAATCAACTAACCTTAATTGGGCTTACACACCGCGACCATGCGTGGACGTGCGGTCACACAGATTCGATGTTTCAACTTCCCGGAGATTTGCTGCTTGTAGTTCACGGGTACGCTGTCACGTCTTCATCTGTTTTGTATTCTGTTCATTCCGTACTTCTCTGGGTTTTTTTCTGGGTCATTTAGCTATGTGTAAGATTTTCAAATCAACGGTTAACCTATTTATTCGTTACTTACCCCTGTAGACAGAAGACAAATTTTGACAGCCTATTCATAACCACTAAATAAATATCAAAAATGTTGGCACTAACCTGCATTGGCTCTCACTAAAGCTGGTAGCTTTCGACAGCCAAAAAGTTGTATACATCCTGCTCCAAAAATGATAAATGTATAATAAAATACATATGTAAATACTTGACAACGCTTTCCAAATTACCAGTCTTACTGCGCGACTAAAGGTTAAGGTTAGCACTCTCAAACTGCAAGCATCTGAAATAAACAATATGTTCTGCACCGAACCCATCAAGGATCATCTGCTTTTCCTAGAGTACATTAGTAACCTGTCAAAACCTCGATCCGTTCAAATCCACTTATTGTCTTCACTTCATATGAGGTACAAAACGAACAAGCAGACTAAAAATGAGATTTAATTTGGATGAAGTGAATACATATTTACCGAGTACCTGTGGTATGCATGAGGTTAAGTGCAAATATCTGGGCCCACAAAAGAAAACTCCAAAATGTTGCGGTTTGATCTTTTCAAATTTAGAAGCAAAAATCAGTAGACAGATTCACTCAGCGTTGACTACAAAAGACCCAGCAAATTAAATTTACGAATGCAGAGATACGGACAGACAAGATGTCACAACAAAATATTACTTCTCATTGAAACGCAAACGAAATGGAAAAAAAATCATGTGGCACGAAACCTGCAACTACCACAGAGGAATTGACCCCAGTGAACGAAGTAGTGAGCTGCGTTGCAAAAATCTTGAAGACGCATACCAGGGAGTTGCAATATCGAGGTAGCTTCAAAGGTGCATTAGGTGTACCTTCTGTGTGATTGGATTGCGAATAAAATTTTCAATTCATACCTTGGTCCTCTTTGTGGTAGAAATCGGTCATTACGAACACAAGTACCGTATCCGAATTGGTGGTTCGGTGTTACTACTCCCAAGCCTGATATCCAATAAACGGTTTCGTCCACGTTTGGACAAAGCAGATGAAGATTACCGGAGTTAACATGGTGTTCAATGCCCTCGTGTTTGAAGGTTGACGCCTTAATCATTGTGGCTCAAAAGTCCGTAAGAAACACTTGGCACAGCGGTGAGCATTTAAAGTTGCATTTAGAGTGCTTCTCATGCGGCTGCATTGCAATTCGCAACCCTTATTCCGACTTCAATCCTCTTTACTTTTGACTTCAATCATTACGATCACAAGAACCCTAACCGATTAGGTGATTCGCTGTTGCTCCTTCCAATCCGGACACCCCATAACCTGTTTCGTCCTCGTTTGGACTCATCAGATGGAGATAGCCTGAGATGGGGTGGACGACTGGGCTTGGTGGAGAAAGATTGAACTCCCGACCATTATGACTCTTAAGGTCCGTGAGCAACGTTTGGCAGAGCAGTGAGGACTTCAAGGTTGCATTTGGTGTACCTGCCGTTTGGTTGGATTGTGATTCGCAGTCTCTATTCAGACCTCAGTCACTACGATCTCATGCACCCAATCCTACCTGGTGGTTGGGTGTTGCACTTCCCAACCCTGACACTCTATTACCTTTTTCGTCCACGTTTAGAATCATTAGATGGAGGAAGCCTGAGCTGCGATGGACCACGGAACACCTGAGTAAAGGTGTTGCCGCCTTGAACATTATAGCACTGAGGTCTGTGAGAAACGCTTGGCACAGCGGTGATGATTTCATAGATGAATTTACATTACTTCTTTTGTGGTTGCAGTGCAACTCGCAACCACTATTCAGACTGCGATCCTATTTGAAGCTGCCCTCGGACATTATGATCACAAGCATCGTAACCGAATAGGTAATTTGGTGTTATTGCTCCCAACCCGGACACCCCATAACCTATTTCGTCCTCGATTAGACTCATCAGATGGAGATAGCCTGAGATGTGGTGCACGACTGGGTTTGGTGGAAAAGGTTGAGATCCCGACCATTATGACTCTAAGGTCCTTGAGCAACGCTTGGCAGAGTAGTGCGGAATTTAAGGTTGCATTTGGGGCACCTGCCGTTTGGTTGCATTGTGTTTCGTAGTCTCTATTCAGACCTCAGCCATTACAGTCACAAGCACCCTATCCGAATTGGTCTTCGGTGTTGCCTTTCTCAATCCTCACACCTATAACTGGTTTCGTCTTCGTTTGGTCTCAACAGATGTGGATAAACTGCGCTGGGTTGGACCACGGGACTTGGTGGTTAAAGGTTAACCCACTGACGATTATGGCTGTAAGGTCCATGAGCAACGCTTGGCCCATCGGGAAGGAGTTAAAAGTTGCAATTCCTGATCCCATTTGAGGCTGGACTGTGATCCGCACTATCTATTCAGACCTCGGTTATTACGATCGCAAGCATGTTTTCGAATTGGAGGTTTTGTGTTGCTCATTTTAACCCTGAAACCCCATAACCAGCTTCGTCCTCCTTTGGACTCATCAGATGGAGATAACGTGAGCTTTGGTTAACCGCTAGGCCAAGCTTCTAAAGTTGTTGCCTTTAACACTGCAGATTCAAGATCCAGAAGCACCGCTTAGCAGAGTCGTTAGGAATTCAAAGTCGCGTTTGCCGAATCTGCTGTGTGGTTGCATTGCGACTGGAATGTTTTATCTAGACCTCGGTCCTATTTGAAGAAGCCCTCGGTCATTACGATCATAAATGCTGTATCCGAATTGTTAGTTCGGTGTTGTTCCTCCAAACCCTGGTGACCCATAACCGCTTTGATTCTTCTATAGATATATTAGGTTGAGATATCCTCAAATTTCGTGGACAACGATTCCTAGTGCTTAAGGTTTATAGCCTTGATCATAATGGCTCTGTGATCCGTAAGCAAAAATGCACAGTAGTGAGGAAATCAATGCATTTGATGCTCGCTTATTATGAAATCATTGCAAATCGTAAACTCTATTCAAACTTCGATCCTTTTTGAAGCATACGTACGTCATTACGACCACAAGTAATGTGTCATCATTGGTGGTTCGGCGTTGCTCCTCCCAACCTCCATACTCATACTTGGTTTCCTCCTAAATTATACTCACCAGACAGAAATATCCTGAGATGTGAAGGACCTCGATTCCTAGTGTTTAATGTTGACGACTTGACCAATATGGTTCCACGATCCGTGAACAATCCTTTGCAGAGCGGTGAGGAATTCAAGGTTGCCTTTGATGAACTCACCGTGTGAGTGGATCGTGACTCGCGGTTTCTATTCAGAACGCGGTCAATACGATCACAAGCACCGTATCCGGATTAGTGGTTCGGTGTTGCTCCTCCTAAGTCTGACAACGTAAAACCGGTTTCGTCCTCCTATGGACTCATCAGATGGAAATAACCTCAACTGCGTTGGAACTACAGTCCTACTGTGTAAAGGTTGACGTCTTGACCAATATGGATCTAAAATCCGTGAGCAACCCTTCGCACAGCCATGAGGAATTCATAGCTGCTTTTAGTGTATCCGCTGTGTGGATGCCTTGCGACTCGCAATCTTTATTCAGACCTAGGTCCTCATTGAAGTAGACCTCAGTCATTACGATCACAGGCACCGTATCCGAATTGGTAGTACGCGGTTGCCCCTACCAAAAGTGGCCCCTCACAACCGGGTTCATGGTTGATTCGACCCATCATATAGAGACAGCGAGAGCTGAGATGGACCTAGGGTATTTGTGTAAGAACTTGCAAACCATAAAATCTATGGCTCACACTTCCTTGAGGAACACTTGGCACAGCACTGAGGATTTGAAAGTTGCATTTAGAGTGCTTACTCTGCGGTTGCATTGCAACTCGGAACACCTATTCAAGCCTTGGTCCAGTTTGCAGTGGACCTCCGTCATTGCAATCACAAGCACCCCATCCGAATTAGTGGTTCGGTGTTGCTCTTTCCAACCTTGACACGCATAACCGGTTTCGTCCTCTTTTGACTTATCAGATATAGACAGCTGAAGTGGGTTGGACTTGGGTTCCTGTTATTTTAAGATTGACTCATTGAACATTATGCCTCCAGGATCCATAAGCAACGTTTGGCGCAGCGGTGAGGATTTCAAAGTTGCAATTAGGGTGCTTCCTCTGCGGTTGCAGTGAAACTCACTACACCTATTCAAGCTTCGGTCCTCTTTGAAGTGGAGCTTGGTCATTAGGATTACAAGCACTGCTTCCGAATTGGTGGTGCGGTGTTGCGCCTCCCAACCGAGACCCAGTATAACGGGATGACTCCTCATATGGCCGCAACAAATGAAGAAAGACTGATTTTGGTTGGACCTCGATGAATAGCGCTTGAAGGTCGGCGCGTTGATCACTACGGTTCTAAGAACCGTCACCTTTATAGGACTAGTAAATACTATTACTAGACGTTGCGCGAAATGAAGCGCGAATATCAGAGGGCAATGGGAGACGGACAAGGCGAACTGTATTCGATGGGCTACAAGAAGACGAGGACGGATGAAGCGAAACAATAGCTGCATGTCGAGCTGGATGTAGGTCAAGGTGGACATATTGTAAGTGAGAATAAAACAAGTGAGAATTATGTACAATCCGTAATCAGCGAGATTGTACACAAAATATTATAGTTATATTTTGAGCGCTGCAGACCACAATAACTAAATTAAAAGCAGCTTATCCGAATTGGTGGTTCGGTTTTGTCCCAGCTTGGGCTCATCAGATGAAGCTAGCCTGATCTAGCATGGACCTCAAGGGCTACTGTTTGAAACTAGTCGCTTTGCACAAATCGGCTCTAAAATCCATGAACAACGCTTGGCACGGCGGTGAGGAACTTAAGCTTTGGTTTGGTGAACACGCTGTGTGGTTGCATTGCTACTCGCAATTAGCATTCAGACTACGGCCCTCCTTGAAGAAGACCTCGGTCTTTACGATCAAAAGCACTGTATCCCATTTGGTAGTTCGGTGTTATTCCTCTTAACCCTGGCAACCCACAAAAGTTTTCGTCTTGGTTTGGACTTATCAGATGGGAATACCCTTAGGTAGGTTGACCTCGAGTCCAAACATTTATATGCTGTAACCTTGCTCACTATCGCTCTAATATCCGTGAGCAACGCTGGGCACTGCATTGAGAAATTCAAAGTTGCTTTTTGCGTACCTCTGTGTGGTAGCATAGCGACTTGAAATCCTCAATGAGAAACCATGACACTTCGAATTAGACATCGGTCATTACGATTACATTGACAATATCCCAATTGGTGGTTGAGTGTTAGGCCTCCTAACTCTTACACCCCATAATCTGTTTTGTCCTCCTTTGGACTCATCTGATGCGGATTGCCTAAGCTGGGTTGCATCCCGAGGTCAAGCGTTTTGATTTCGGTGCCTAGGCCACCATGGCTTTAAGATCCGCGAGCAATGCTTGGCAATGTGCATCAGAGTGTAGTGTTTCGTTTTGTGTAACCGCTGTGTGGTTGGAGAGCAACTCGCAATCTCCATTCAGACCACGGCTTTTTGAATCAGCCTTAGTTCATTACTATCACAAGCACTATCCGATTTGGTGGTTTAGTGCTGCTCCTATCAACCCTGACACCCCATAACAGATTTCGTCCTCTTTTGGACTCATCAGATGGAGCTAGTCCTGGCTGGCTTCTAAATCTAGGCCAAGGGTTAAAATTTTGAAGCTTTGACCACTCGTGGCTATAAGATCCATGAGCGAATATTGGCATAGCTGAGAGAAATTCAACGTTGCATTTGGTGTATTTGCTGTGCGCTTGCATTCCGATGCGCAACCTGTATTCAAACCTCGGTGCTAATTGAAGTAGAACTTTGACATTTCGATCACAATCGCCGTACCTGAAGTGGTGGATCGGTATTTCACACATAGCCCTGGAAATACATTAACATGTTTCGTCCTCGTTAGCATTTATCATTTGGAGATAACCTGAGCTGGCGTGGACATCGAAGCCTAGTGCTCAGACTTTGACGCCCTGATCACTATGGCTCTGAACTTCGTGAGCTACGCTTGGCACGGCGGTGTGGGGTTCATAGTTACCTTTACTGTACCTGCTATGTGGTTGCATTCCGACTCCCTGTCCCTATTCAGACATCGGACCTTTTGAAGTATACCTTGGTCATTACGATCACAAGCAAGGTATCAGATTTGGTGTTTCGCTGTGGCTCCGCCCACCCTTTACACCCCAAAGCCGGTCTCGTCTTACGTTGGACCCACTGGATGAAGATATCCAGAGCTGGTGTGATCCTCGAGGCCTGGATTTTATACGTTGAGGCCTTGACTACTATGGCTCTGAGATCCGTGAGCAAAGCATGTCAATGATTTGAGGAATTCAAAGTTGCATTTGGTGTATTTGCTGTGCGGTTACATTTCGTTGCGTAGCATCTATACATGCATAGTTTTTTTGAAGTAGACTTGGTTGATGTCAGTCACATGTACCGTTGTCCATTTGATGATTCGTTGTTTCTCGCAGAACCCTGGAAATCATTAACCAATTTCGTCATCTTTCATAGAGATAGCTTGGGCTGGTTTTGACTTTGCGGCATGGAGTTCAAACTATGACGCCTTGGACACCCTGCCTCTTAGATCCGTGAGCAAAGCATTGTACTTGGTGTGAAATTCAAAGTTGCAGTTTGTGTATTTGCCGAGAGGTTGCATTTCGTTGCGCAACCTATATTCATGTCTAGGTCCTATTTGAAATAGCCTTCAGTCATTAAACTCACAAGAGCCGCATCCGAATTTGTGGATCGATGTTGTTCCTCCCAACGCTAATAATCAATTGAAAGTTTCATCCTCGTTTGGACTTATCTGATGGAGATAACCTGAGCTGGCGTAAACTCCGAGGTCGAGCGTTTAATCGTTGACGCGTTGACCACTATGCATCGAAGATCCATAAAAATGCTTTGCACAGCGATGAGGAAGTCAAAGAAGAATTTGGTGGATTCGCTGAGTGGTTGCGTTACGACTCATAACCGCCATTTATACCTCGGTCCATTTAACTTATAACTCGTTCGTTAAGATCATCAGCTCTGTAGCTGACTTGGAGGTTTGGTGATGCTCCTCCCAACCCTGATTTCCAATTACAGTTTTCTTAATAGTTTAGAATTATCAACTGAAGATAGTCTGAGCAAAGTTGGACCCCGAGGCCCGGTGTCTAAAAGTTTACATCTTGACCACCATGGATCTTAGATCCCTGAGCAACGCTATGCAGAGCCGTGAGGAATTCAAAGTTGTTTTAGATGTAACTGTGTGTGGTTGGAGTGTGCCATTCTGCCTCTATTCATACCACGGCACCTTAGATATGGACCTCGGTCATTAAGATCTCGAGCAACGAATACAAGTAGATGGTTCGTTGTTTTTCCCAAAACGAGGACACCTGAAAACTGTTTCATCCTAGTTTGGACTTATCAGATGGTGATACCTTGATCTGGGTTGGAACATAAGGCCTTGTTTTTAACGTTTGACGCCATGATTACTATGGCTCTACGATTCGTGAGCATGGCTTTGCACAGCGGTGAGGAATTCAAAGTTGGCCTTGAAGTATTTACTTTGCGGTTGCATTTCAACACCCAACCCCTATTCAGACTTTGGTATTATGGAAATACACCACGAGCATTTCGTTCACAAGCACCATGGCCGAATTTGTGGTCCGATGTTGCTCCCAAACTCTGACACACATTAGCCGGTTTCGTCCTGGATTCGACTCGTCCGATGAAGAGAGCCTGAGCTGGCGTGGACCTCAATGCCTGGTGTTCAAATGTTGACTCCTTGGCCTCTACGACTTTAAGATCCGTGAGCAACGCTTGGCAAAACGGTGATCAAGGCGTCACAAATACAAGGCCTCGAGGTTCATATTAGCTCAATATCTCACCATCTGAATAGAGCAAAGGAGGAGGAAACAGGATATTTTGTGTTAATTTGGGAGGAGCAACACGGAAACACCAATTCGGATACGGTGCTTGTGATCTTATTTACCGAGGACTAAATTCAATAAGACCGGGATTGTAATAGCCATTACGAGTAGCAAGTTAAACATTCAGCTGGTTCACCAAATGCAACTATGTATTCCTAAGCGCGGTGACAAGCGTTGCTCACGGATATTAGAGTCATAGTGGTCAAGGCGTCAACCTTTAACATTAGGCCTCTAGGTTCACTCTCCTTATGGATTTGCATACTGGACTCCGCTTTTTTTAATATTTAACTTCGAATATTTTATTTCCTTGTTGCTTTTGCGATCCCCTAAATTCTAGTAATGCAATTACTAACCATTGTATTTAGTTAGCACTTATGTAGCGTACTATCCTGCTATATGTAAAGCCATTGAATATTAAAACTTGCCAGTCGGCTCACCATCCTACGGAAGTGTTTCTGCTATATATGTAAATCTAGTGTTTTCCGTCGATGGAGCTGGTATGTTGCAGGTTTCAGCAGAAGGATTAACATTTTTGATCGGCCACTTACCACTGGACTTATGCCTGCTTCCGCTGAACTGCTGGAACATTTTCCTGGCAATTATCACGGGGTGGTCACATTTTATGAAGCACTCACTCCCGAATCCCATTAAAGATTGCGCAGAAGTCACAAATTTTCTACAATAAGTTTACTGTGACGCTTTTACCATTTCGTTTAAGTTTCATCAGTGGGACATCGTGGTTACTTTAGACCCCCAGTCAGCAGCTGAAGCTCTAAGGATATCATTAATCTCTGTCCCGATATACTGGCTTCGGTAAGCCGTTGATATTTTCCACCCAGAGGAGACAGGCCCGTTTCAAGCAAAGGAGCTACTAACCTCAAAATGCTTTTTGCGGCCAACTCAAGACGAATGATTTGACGGTTATAATGCAACGTATCAAGTTGGCTACCATGATAGAGATGGATTGCCACACTAGAAAAACGCAGGTGAAAACGAGCCCTTGATAGTCATTTCAAAATAGCAAACTACTAAATATTTTGAAACGCAGTACTATCGCTCTTAATCAGAGCAAAAGCTTACTACTAATGTCGGGTCTGGCACAACAGAACCTACTGAAAATAACAAGATATTTAACCATAAGTTTTTACTACAAACAACATGGATAATTTGCCATATGCCTGGTCTTGCAGCAGACACAGTCGACCAACTCAACCTTATCAACCATACGCTCCGCGATATACATGAAAGTAACTTTTGTGCAATATTATCATATTTCG
This sequence comes from Dicrocoelium dendriticum, assembly GCA_944474145.2. Taxonomy (NCBI): domain Eukaryota; kingdom Metazoa; phylum Platyhelminthes; class Trematoda; order Plagiorchiida; family Dicrocoeliidae; genus Dicrocoelium; species Dicrocoelium dendriticum. The sequence continues at coordinate 34,400,899 of OX104062.1, read as the reverse complement.
GTGGTCCAGAAGGTAATCCAAGTGGTTGTGTAATTCGACGTGGAAGACCTTCCCTGGTATCGTGGCTTCTGTCCAATCTATCAAGGAGCACTGGTACTTGGCCAGCTCATTGGAAATGAACAACAGTCGTGCTGCAACCAAAATCAACCCCCGTAGGATACTAATAATTATCATCCAGTAAGCCACACATATATTCTATATGAATGATGGTGCGACATGTCAACACAAAAGCGGTCGAATTCAAACTGTCAAGAAAGCATGGTCTTTCCAATAATCTGTCCTGAATAAGGCATCACGAGGAATTTCTAAACCAGCTAACTGCCTCACATGGTTTTGTTATGTCGGTAACGCATTTACCTCGACATGCGCAAGGTCTTCTATGGAGTGCCTCAGGAGAAAGTGATATATCAACTCATGTCGTACGGTTGTTGTACTCCTGCTTTTCTTACAAATAAAATACAGGCGGTACAAGTTCAAGAAAATATGGGAGCATACACAGTTTAAAAGCAGTGTACTAAAAGTCAGTACCCTTGGGTTGAAATCGTTCTTTATCGATATTAACGATATCTTTGACATAGCAAGCTTCAACACACTATACCTTTCGCTTATAACGTTAAGGTTGTTTACACTTTCCTTCTGGATAACTCAAATGATTTTGTTAACTTGATCCACCTCTAACCTCTTGGGTTCGAAACTTCATTTCTGATTTGGAAAATATCTTTCTCTACATACAAATGTGTGCAATGTCCTTTTAGCGTTAGTTGACTCACATCGGCTTTAATCATGACTATAAAACACTTACTCACTGCTCCATGGCACAAGTACAACGATTGCGATATTTATGCTCAGTTGAGTAATGTAAACAATTAGGCTAAGCCACTGCAAGGGCAAATGATAAAGTTGCATAAATCTTAAGGACTTTTTCTCCACATAATCTAATATTTCATCATTATACCTTTAGTTCAATCCACGCTGGAATACTTATCAATGGTGTACAAAACGTGGAAAAAGTACGGTTGCATCACATTGGAACCAATACAGTGAGCGTTCACAAAACACATTTTAAGTGCATCTTCGAAGCTGGAATATTCGGAAGGGAAAGGTAGTTTTAAGTTTTATCCGTTTGGGTCTAGGTTCTGAAGCGCAACCAATTCATACTTTCCAAAATATCGCATGGAACTATGGAGGCTGTCAACCTCAGTATGACATCGATGCAACCAGCTGTTTACAACGCACGAAATACATTTGACTTCTTGACTGATTCATGGTCCAAGACCAGCATATCCGCGGCGGTTTTCCTTAACAAGTTCGCTATAATCTGTAACAGCATACCAGCCGGTGTATTGCTTGATTTAATGAGTGCGAATTTCGAAAAGGTATCAGCAAATTCCTAAGTGTACACATCGTAATCAGGATATTCGGTCATTCCCAAACCCCGACCAACCGTACGAGCAAGGTCCAGGTTTTAAGTGGCCAGTATTTGGCTCGCCGTCATAAGCTGGCGTGGGAGTTAGACTTTTATAATGACTTGAGAGAGTAAACAAGGTACAGCCAACATCAGTACATTTTAGTTAACTATATTTTGTGCCATTGCTCTCCTAACAAACATCGGTATTTTAACAGTTTTTTGTTTTCCTGTTCCGTTGGTGTTACATATGCAGTTATTAATCATGCCGATCCAGGAATGCCCCGCATCGTCCAGAATAACATTTACTTATTTATTGATTGTGCATGTTTACTAGGTTACCAAACCAAAACCATATCATATATGCAAACTCACCCAGAACTCCAATGAGAGACGCTGGATTTCTGAACCGCCATTGTGAACGATACCATTAAGTCTTTTTCACCCTGGTGAAACGTTACATGGCTGATCAGTATATTTCAAGATTTATTTAGAGAAATCTTGTGGCTGAACTGCCTTTAGAAGTCCAAGCATTTGGAATTGAAACAGAAAGTTATCTTGACCATGTTGTTATAATTAGATTGCTTTACTAAGTGCTTTATCAACCACCGATTAAATGCATCAAAGTTTAGGTTAGATGCAAGTAAATAGCTTTCTCAGACACTAAATACGTTTGCGTTGCATGTGATAGTAGGTAATACTAGACCTGGTTGCGTTTTTAAGTGTCCTATTAAAAATAAATTTCGAGCTCTTTTTCATCCCCACTGAAGCCGTAATCCATATATTCGAACTTTTGTTCAAGACTGAAATCAAAGTAACTTCTCGGTTTGACAATCACGGGAATTCTGAGGCAAGTTATTCCTTGTGCCCACTACAGATTCCTCCTTAATTTGACATTTGAAAAGGTTTGCTCTTTTGCAAAATATTTATCAAATCATTACAGATGTGGCAGTTTTGATTAAGTTTGAGTCCGAAGCAACCAGATAAAATAATGGGATTAGCCATTCATTATGTCAACCCAAACTTGTTCAGAATTCGAATCATTGATACATTCACGTGGTATATAGTCTATGGACAGAAAAAGTAACGATGCTTATGCGAACCTCATAAGCAAGGTCATCTTAGTCGACTAATATTTTTAAATCTGGCAGTTAAATGAAATATTCAACCTAGAATATGGCATTAACTCAGTCTATTGGAAAGACCGGAAACTATCCTTATATGGCTAGTGGGGAACGGATTCTAACGGCATCAGGTGTTTATGATCACAAGAGCAAGCCATGTGAAGCTAACTTGCTTACTGAGTAAGCCCAACAGTAACAAGTGAAAAGTTTTATTTGACTCGTAGAGAAGTAATTCTTAAGCTGTGTTTAGGCTTCGTAAAAATACCATGGCATCTCACTACGTTACATGGCTGCTTTTCCATTTGTTCGTGCATAAATCACTAGGAAACGCTTAAAATATTGAAGCAACTGTCATCTTTGGCTTGGATGAAAATAAGGCGTATTAGGGATAATGAATTCCTCATTTATGCTATTTGTCTAATACAGTGCAATTATAACTCTTGTGCAGTCTAACAGGTAAACAAATTAGGCTTTCATCATGTACGAGCGCTTGATTGAAACTAGTTTTTCTGATAATGTTTATAGTTTCTCTCAAGAAAGTAAGGCACATTTGGGTAGGTAATTTATGATTATAGCTAGGAAGAAGAGAATGTGAACCTCGCAGTGAATAGGCGTCTATGTATTTGTCTCCCCATCGGTTCACTTCTCCGTTTTCAATATTGCCTTTCCGTGCATAGTCAAGCACGCCCTAAATATCCACCTACAAGTGAAGGCTGAATGGAATGCAACTGAGTCACTCAGCAGCTGAACCATCTGGCAGCCAAAAACGCAACTTGATTAGATCCATTTCATAATTAAAATTAGGAATGCCTAGACACCACACTATGCCTTAACCGCCAATGTTATGAATTCTGTCTATAGTACTCTGCTAAAGCAACTAGATTTACCTTAGCTTAATATACTCTTTTAGTTTCGCAACTCCTTAGCTTGCTAGTCACAAATAGCTCCAACTTTATTACTTCTGTCTATTAGGAAAGATTATGTACTATTCATCCGATTTTGATTTGTGACTCCAACTGCTTCTTCTTCAAACCACCGCCATCCTTGGACCACCAACCTGCAAAGAAAACAACCAAATGAGAAAGCCAGCGAACTGGTAGCATACGGCGACAAAGTACCAAATGCAAATATCCTCAAAAATAACCCTATTGTAACACTGTAAAAACCCATTTCATTGACAGCCTCGCATGCTGGGCATGTTGAAATGTAAACATGATCCGTCCCGCTCTGAGCTTGGTTGCTAGGTACCATAAGAAATATACCCTATTATAATTATTATACCGTATTTATGTATAACAAGTTATTGGAAGTCTCAAAAGTTTTAAATCATTTGCGGTTAACTATTGTCGTTCTACTCACACGCTTCCCTGTCCGCACAACTGGACGGCCAGCCTTCCCCTTTGGTCACTTGTAGAGCCAAAAGGTCACTATTAAAAAAATGACATGATCTGTCCAGATATGACGTTAAACAAAATTGTATATACATAACATCTCAGTTCTTTGCCTAAATGACGTTACTTTTTAAGCAAATCGTAATTTCATTCATTGCCAGTAATTGTTAGAGCTCCCTGAATGACCAATTTTCGTGCCCCGACCATCTTAATTGGGTATGTTTTGGTCGAATGTTTTTACTCTAAAACATTTTCGGTTTAGCTTAACGGTTATAGTACTATGTACGCATAATATGGGAATCGATTTAAGCTTAATGTTAATGTTATTTGCAATCAGAAAAATGGTTGCAGTGCATGGTAAGGGTGTACTGGAAAAGCATTCTGAGTAGCCAAACGTTGTCCTTGTGAGGACGAACTATGGCCACTAATAACCATTTTCGGTTTAGCTTAACGGCTATACTATTGCCTGCTTGCAAGTTAGGAAAGAGTTTCCTCTGCATGTTGACGGTATTTGCAGCTAGGAAAGAGGTACTCAAGGTACATATTAAGGGTCTGTTGGAAAAGACATGCTGAGTGATCAAAAGTCATCCGAAGTGTCGAGTCGGGACGGCCGGCGACACAATAATTGGTCACTCAGGAACGTCCAAAGGTCCCTCGCGCGAACTGGGTTAACATAATATGTCGATAGATTACAACTTAGGTTGTAAATCGAATACCTATTTAGTTCACATCAGCTAGGTATTAAATTATGTGTCCACTAATTATATAGTTATAATGTATTTTCCATTGCCATTGTATTGATGGTACTTGCTTTTTCTCAACAAAAGGAACATTATCCGCGCTTTGGTATTAAGCTTGCGTAAAATATTTGCTGAAAATACGAGGTTAAGACTCATGTTTTCCTACTTTTTACGGACAGCTGCGTGTTAAGTTCCTGGTTACACAAGCACAGAAATTCTATGAAAGCTACTTAACTTTGCGCTTTCTTAGGTTGCACAAATAATCTTGGCTTGACCAAAAAGTAGTTATTGTCAAATCGCATCGGCGACATTACCTTAGTTTTGAGGTTGCTCAATGCCAGGGATCATCCTATTTTCCATATATTTAGTATTATTTTTTCTTTTTACCATTGTCAATTGCGTCAAAGCTGCGTAACTTTACGCAAGTCTGTAGTATAGACATATTCATGACTAAGGCATCAAATTAAAATCGCACCTTTTCCTTCCAACTATTCGCTAAAGTTGATAACCTATAACGCGTTTTAGCCTACAATGGGACATAGAATACCAAACGGCCATTAAAGACAAGTAGATAAAAGGTGCTAGTATTTTTTTAAAAAAATACAAGAGAAAATATTACATCTTTTGATAAAAGTACTGAAATACAAATCATAAATGTGGTCGGAACGTGCTCGAATAAAGGCAATATATATCTAAGGATATTCACTATTATGGCACCAAAAGTTATTATTCTACTTGTTTTTAGTGAGATTCGTTCATTAACTCCGTTATGATTCCGATATCCAAAGGAGGCTTGCGTTCGGAATGCGGCAACCATTGAGCAATCAGTCTGATCCCCATCGCCTCCAAATTACTTGCCTCTGTCATCCTTAGCAGATTGACTGGCACTCGTGAAAGCCAGATTCGTGAGGAGCAAGCCGGGTTCCGTTGGGGTCGTGGCTACATCGACCACATCTGCACCTTGCGTTAGTTGTTGGAGCATTGTCACACATATTGGCGGTCCACCCTAGTCGTGTTCCTCGACATCAAAGGTGCCTTCGATTCGGTTGATCGATGTGCCCTTCGGAATTGTCTACTAAGGAACGGTGTGCCCGAGAAATATGTAGATGTTATCCAAGCATTATACGCGCGTAGCAAGGGCAGAGTGAGGGCTTACGGCAAGCTGTTGCCACTCTTCAATTTCTCCAGCGGTGTGAGACAAGGATGCCCGCTGTCACCTTTCCTCTTCAACTTCGCTATTGACAAAGTCATGGAGATTTCTTTTACAGGACACGACTTGGAAGGCGTGGATCTGCTCCCAGGAGAACGACTTCTTCCAAGTCAAGAAGTCGTTCTCCTGGGAGCAGATCCACGCCTTCTTGACTTGGAGTATGCAGACGACATTGCCCTGATCTGTGACAGCTCAAAGACATACCAAGCCTAGCTAGACAGATTAGCACTGGCTGTCAGCCGCTTCGGGCTTTGCTTTGCACCATCGAAATTCAAAGCATTCCTCTAAGATTGGCAGGGATCGCCTCCTGCGCTGACCCTTGGTGGGGACCAGCTAGAAGTCGTTCGGAAATTCAACTACCTGGGAAGTTGTATCAGCGCCCTTGGGATTGAAGATGAGATCACAATCCGAATATCAAATGCTCGAAGTGCTTATCCTAGTCTTCGCCATCTATGGCGACGGCGTGACATTACTCTTGCCCTGAGGGGTAGAGTCTATAATGCAGCGGTACTTTCAATCCTACCGTACGGTTGCCAACCCTGGCCCCTTAGCTCAGCGGACATAAAGAGGCTAGTTACGTTCGACCATCCGAGCCTTCGCAGCATGGATGACATCTGGTGGGAACACCGCGTGAGTAATCAGTATGTTCGACCCCTTGTTTACTGCACAGTGAAAGGAAGTGAACTGCACAGCACAGTTATTTCAAGCACCAGGCTTCGATGGTTTGGCCATGTGTTGCGCATTCCAGCTCACCGACTCCAGCGACGTGCGTCGTTTGCGCGCCGGCGGTGTAGATGGAAGTAGAAGTGAGGTGGCCAACCGATGACTTGGCCGAGAGGAATGAAGGCCCTCACTTCGGTGCTGGCCTCAGTTGGAACATCACGGCTTCCTCGTTGGGGATCAAAGGACGATGAGCGCGTTTGGCTAGATACACTTGCTGACCTGGCTAGGAGCCGACATCTGTGGTGTTCCTGCTGTGAGTTTCTTTGTTCCTCCTCATCCGTTTTAACCTCTCCCTCCAACCACGATCACATTTTGTAGTGTAATATAATTTTACGTAATAATTTGTCTTGTTGCCTGGTATCCGGCTGGTAGCTTTTCGGAACGATGCCCATCCGCTGCTGGTAGCTCAGCCAGCATGTAACCGTTGTATTTATATTCTTTTATGTATTGCGGCACAATAGGTGAGGTGTTTTAAACCTCTAGCTGACGTGTATACTGATGTTGATGCTGATGATGATAAGTATGGTCTGGGGAAGCACGGTTGTTTCGTTTGAGTCGGTAAAAGCCCTCTTGCTATTGGCCACATTTCTTTCCCGGTGTTTCGGATTACTTGTGCAGCGTTTACTGTTTCCACTTACCTTCTAAGTTATGAGGTAACTTCTGATAAAGTCCACAGGCTGTTCCAACTCGAATCGTCTAGACTACACTATGATTCAGATTCAGATTCAAATTCAGATGGGACTGGAACGATAGAAAAACCCATTGCGTGTTCCTTCTTGAACGGATCGTTGAGCCAGGAACTGATAAGGTGCTATGAGATATTGATGGATCTAAAACGAAACACCCCAACCACACCACGGTCAACCGATAATGATTCTGGTTCCTTGCACTAACCGTCCCCACTGTGTAGGTCACGTGAAATGGAAGCTAGAGAGGAAGGAAAGTCTTTTAAATGAAGGATAACACCAACGAGGGAAAAGAAAGACAGAATATGAACTCAAACTTGGAAGCTGGATATGGTCAGGAGAAGCAAAAGCTTTCGTGTCGCCAACCAAGAGCGTATAACTGACGCTGGAAACCCTTAACCATAGGTTCATTGACTGCACTTTCCGGAAACGAGTTCCAGCTCTCGATAACTCTACGCGATAACCGAGATTCCGCCCTGATCCGTTCGGAATGCGGCTTGTGTAGCTTCCTGAGATGACTTCGAAGACAAGGCAACCTATCAGAGCTAAATAGCCAGTTCAAGTCCGGTCCAACCTTCCCTGTTTAAATGCGGTAATTAGGGATTAGGTCTCTTTAAAGCCGTCGGTAGTGCATTGAATAAATACCCAAGCTAAGTAGACGCTCGAGATACGTTTGCCCCCGTAACCCCTTGACCAATTTTGCACCTACTCTAAAAACCTTCTCTAGCTCCATTTTGTCCCCAACTAGGCCGGCCGGGCAAGCCTGGACACAGTATTCCAAATGGAGCCGAACGAAAGCTGAGAACAGTTTCACAAATATGTCGGAAGTTATGATCCCGAAAGAACGGCGTATTAACCACAACATCCTGAAATCCCTACTTGCGGCCTTCTTCCAGTTGTTAGCAAGATGCTAAGACGAGGAATGGGTGACGCCTAGGTTTACCTGGTTGGAGACAACGGCTAGTTCGACCCCACCCTGCACGTACGTCGAAGGTGGGAAAGTTGCTCTTATACGAAGGACGGAAAACGTAGCCTTATTAATGGGCGGAAGCCAGAAAGTAGACCAGTCCCAGTGACTGTTCAGGACATGATGCATGACCTCAGAACCCTCAGGGACATTTACAACATTCCATGTCATTAACACACAATAGCGATGATACCCAGGGAGATTGTTTTACGCAGATGGAGAACAGCATCGGTCCACGGACCGAACCCTGTGTGACACCGCTAAGGACACTTGCCTAAAAGATAGGCTGCGACCCACACGTACACACTGCTCTCTTCAACGCAAATTGCGGATACTTAGTGAAGGGTGCGGTCAGATACCCCGTAGGAGCTCAGCTTTTGTGATAGTCTTAATTTGGGAGGGGTGCGTTGCAGACAACGACTGAAAAAGTTTGTCCGTTCTGACTAAGCCAGTAAATACCAACTGGACGTATATAACATTTTTCATATCATTTTTGATATTTAGGTGCACCATTATTGGGCAAGCTCGCAGGGGATATCAGCGGCTCAATCTTTCCTAACTTGGACAAGCCTTTGCCGTCTTGAGGGTTACTTCTCTAAAGGTAGTACAATGGGCTATGCTTGTGGAATCAAGAACGTTGGGTGCCATTTGGGTATGTAGAAACTGTTTCCTTTTTTACGACATTATTTTTGAGTCAGCACGACCAACTGTTCCAGCAGGTGGTTTGCGCTGGTTTTGAGCTACGGATCTGCAAGGGGCAAATTGGAGAGATGATGCTGATAACTTGGCAATATTGCATTGACGAGGCTGGAGTAGATTACTGTTGATCTTATGTGAAAGCCCGTTCATGCTAGTAGATGTAATCGAAACAGCTGTCTACTGAATATGACATTCGTTAGATTTGGCAATGTGCCGAAAACATCTAGTTTGTAGAAAATAGCAATTAAGGAAGCATGATTAATTGAACACAGACTATCTGGTGCTGGATGAAGGTGGATCCTCTTTGGTACACTACTGACTGACCAATTATGGCTGCACCTACTACAGCGCAAAGAGCATTTACTGCCAAAGAAGGTTTAGGAAAATTGATCGATATATGAAGCGTTTGAAAGAATAGTCGATGCAGCTGGTAATATTATCAGCTGACCGGAAGGTTATGTAATGAAAGGTGAAGGAAACACCACAAAGTCTACGGATTCTAGGATATTCTAGGCCAGAACGCTGTGAGTAACGTTGTGGTTGAGAGTTCTGCTGTAAGCCATTTGAATGGAAGCTCTCACATGTGTACCTGATATAGTATTTGATCCAAAATATTGAGGCTTGTATGATGAATATGTTTGCTCGGCTTACCTTGAGCATGCATTACCAACTCCCGACACGACCATACATCTGTCAATGATCTTTGGTGTTGGCCATCGACCCTTGTTAGTGTTTCCAGTTTCTTTCATAGTAGTATGATCAACCATCGCTATAACTAGACTGTTGGTCATTTGACAACATTTTGGAAGTGTCTACTTTGACGTCGCCACTGGACGAAAGCGTCTCATTACTTTTTCTCCATCGAGTATCTTAGATTTTGGCTGGCTGATGTTTTTTCTTTCCACCAAAATCTATTAGTTCATTAGCTCTAGGCGCCACAGTAGGTAGAACGTCAGGAGCAATTACTATGATAGATAAAATAACTCGGTTGTGTGATGGAAGTTGGTAATTCAGGCGAACAAAACCGACGCCTGGTCCGTGGACTAGAACGTCAGTCAGCACCACGGACACAAAGTGACCACGTTTATAGAGGCCGACTGTAGCGTTGTGGATCATGCACACTCTTGTAAATGTCAAATGGTAATCAAGTTTCCTTAAGTGACGCTGATTAGGAACGGATGGAGCATCACGCGATGCGGCTGCTAGGCCAAAGAAGCGAAACGGACAGGGCCGGCAAATGAAAAGCCAATCGGCTTCACGAACAAAACAAGCTGCTCACGTTTGGAAGGACCTAATGAATCGACCAGAATATGCTTGGAATATTGTGAACAAAGCGCAGTTTTGTTCCGGTCAAGATGGAATTGGTCCATACAGCTCTGAACGAACGACGAGCGCCAGCCTATGAACTCAGACAGGTAGTCAAAAAGGATCCCACTTAAAGCAGGGGTGTCCGAAGTCCTGCCCACGGGCCAAATGCGGCCCGTGTTAACATTTTAACTGACCCGCGTCGTCATCATGAAATAATGAATTTACTCTAGGATTTTTTTCGTACATGTATAATTTTTGTTGTTATAATAATGTCCGACTAAATATGGTCAGACATATATTAACCTCACAAAATGTGATGCTGCTTTCAAAATGTTTGGACGTTCAGACGTAAATTGCGTTACAGTCAAAGGTGATGGACACTATAAAATGACACTGTTTTTTAATAACTTATTTGGATTACTGTTCAGTCTAAGTTTTGATTTTAAGCAAGTGATTTCAACCGTAGGGATTCTGTTACTATAGTTATCAGGTTCACAGTTGTGCTTGGCTAACTAGTGTGTAGTGGTGGCTTGGTAGCAGTAGCTGTCGCATAAACAAGTGTGCTGGTGAGCGCTGTTTCTCGGAGCAGAAAAGAAACTCTGTCTTCGGCACAGTTCTCTTTGCAGAAGCTTTCCTCAACAACATTTTTCAAAACCTAAACATTTTGTCATATAAGCGGTCACCATTCCGATAATTTTAGTGGCAGCCGGAGCATCCACAAACCGAAATTGGGTGTGGCAGGAGCAGTGTTGAATTGTCTTCTTAGCCTCGTGCAACTGCAAGGCACACTGTGTTGTGTCGCCGCTGAAGCCTTCACCCCACGACCACAAGAATAGGTCCAAGACGGAGTCAAAGAAGGAGACTTGTATACATGAAATCACAGTTGCTTATATAGTTTGAAGGCAAAATGAAGGGAAGCTACTAAAGTACACTTGGGCCAACCAACTGAAGGAAAAACGTAAAGGGCAACGACGAATAAGCAACCGCGTATGTAAGAGCGAATCGCGTAGTTCCCTAAAAATAGCATCATTGGACTCCAAGCATGAAGTGAACGACCATTTACAGTGACGGGCACTGGCCAATCAGAATGACGAAATGAAACGTTTAAACAAAAGTCACGAAACAAACGCGAATAAGAAATGCAGACCCAAAAGTTGAAAACTAGTACAATAATTGCATGACACTAAATATTCCTTTAACATAACTAAACAGAACAGTGATGAGAAGAAAAAAACTAATAGAATATGCTTTTGCAAACAGCGCTGCTGAGAAGGGCATGACGATGAGCGTCCATTAACAATGACGCGGATGTACCAATCGGGCAAACCCAGTAGAGCGTTTAAACAACAGTCAAGAATAGAAAATAGGAAGAGTAAAGAATAGCTATTAAGCTCGGTCACAATAAATGTATGTCTAATAGCTGTTCTCCTAATACCTTGACCACATCACTAGCTTTAAGCAACGTATTCATTTCTGAAGTTTTGGTAATTTCGTCAACAGTAAACATTTATACAACTTTCAATCACCGCATCTTAGTTATGGTTTCTGTGACTATCGTAATCTACCACAGGACTGGTTGTCATCAGCCAACTGCTTACGTTTACTGACGACCAAGTGAATACCACTAATAACAGGTCGTCTTAATTTTAGTTTTTTCAGGTCATATAAATATATTTATGTATATATATATATAAATTAAAATGTGGTATATTTACCGACAAGCGTTATGCAGCCCCTAAGCAGGTGCGGTTAACTGTATACATAGGTGGAGTCATGTTTTACTTAAAAATAATTATACACTAAAATTCCGACTCGACTCGTTCAATCAAAATACAAAAGACAAAATTTTGTACGCCTGTTTCAAACTTAGTAGTTCGCGAAACCAGGCTGTGGCCAAACGAGCTTGGGGGATAGTTGATTGCACAGATGCAGGTTTAATTTTATTGGTAATGCTAAAGTGATCTTAAACTGATTGTAGGCTTCTGGTTTTGAATACTTTGTTTAGAACAGCTTCCGTGCATTTTCTTGGTATATTTTGTGAGCCAGTTGGTGCTACAAACAAGATCAGAGGAGCCAACCTTCTAGTGATTAGGTCGAGTGACTTTGTTTTCACGGAGCATGCTACTACCTCATTGCTTGAATGTCTCGACTTACAGCAATATCAGATGGGTTGGAAGTAGTGGTAGCCGTGTGTTGTATAGTCCACCCAGGTTTAACTTCCATTAAAGTAGGGTGTTTCGTGTTCCTATTTTGCTACCAAGTACTTGTTGCGAACTCTAGGCAGGTTATTAAGATGATGTACGTACGTAAAGTAAATTAACTCGGTATAATCTCAGTTCGGTGAGGTAACGCCCAGCTAAGCTGGTCCGGTCATAAGTATAATAGAAAAGCGGAATAGTTTTATAAAATTGCTGTACAAATCACTTGGGGTCCCAAATCCATTGATACTTTTGACATTGATTTCTTTTCGAAATTCGTCGTAATCCACGACACTTGCAAAACGTTCAGATACGTTCAGGCGGATGTTTAAGAAATTAAATCAAAAGAACCAACTTTTAAGTGGTGAGTGACAATAGGTACGTGGAAAATATAATCAACTTTTTATAACATTGGAAGATAACAGTAATTAATAAATAGAGTAATTGTGTGAACAGACATGATAAAAGAACAAACAGTTAAGCCGAGAACTGCATCCATCATGAAACATAAATTAATAAGAACTAATGAAGTACCTCACACAAGAGACACAATGTGATAACACAGGGCAAATGCAATTCTGAATATAAAATTGATGGGTTAGTTGCAGCCATAAGCAATTCACGCTTTCAGTAGGTCCATGTCTTGCAAGCCCTCATGCGCTTCACCTATCTATGAAATAGAAATATAATTATAGTAATTATGCATATCCTCGGTTTCAAGAAGCATGCCATTTCTGCATGATGAATGTTTTGTTTTGGGTCCTTTGTGATATCCACAGGGTAGTCTAGATGTTAGGAAGGAATGCAAATCTTATTTTCCTAAGTGATCGTTTTCCAACTCAAGTCTCCAAATGGGTACACTTATTTCGTAACGTTTTAAATTCACAGACCAATTTCGTTACGATTAGAAATTATGAGCAGTTATCTGCTGATAAGAGAAAGGTTGGAATTTAATTTCAAATGTAAAGCATATAACGAATAATTTAGACAGACTATTCCTGTACATTGCGGCGTTTCAAAAAGCGGGAGCGAAGAATCCATGTGTATTGCATTTTCAACTCAGCAGATGTACCTGAACACAAAGACAACCGGAAACGCAGATTGGTTAGTGGTGTGTGATGCGGACGTGCTTGGTAGTATCCAACCGGTTCAGGCACTTTGGTTTAGTTGCTTTCAAGCTTGATGATAGTAGGATGTAAAATACAAAACATGGAAAGTCGGAATGAAGATGCAGAAAACAGGATCTGGAAACTTCACCACGCCGCCTGTCATGTATACAAAATGCCCCAAAGTAAACGTGACGGATTAAATGATGAACAATAATCATTAATACATGTGGTTGAATTCAGTCGGTGTTAGTTTTATAACCCACACAATTTAGACTGTTTGTGATTTGTTTACGTAACTAGCAAACTTTACAAACTGGACTTAACGTCAATGCTTCACATTTCCGACGTGGTGTTAATTGTTCTTACTTCACTGTAGCGGTAACAGTGACTGATCTTAATCTGGTCCAACCGCTGTGTAGCAACGGTGCTGTTGCGTCCTAAGAGGTGATGTTAGTCGTTTGTAAATTGGGACCAGCGGTTCAGATAGGATAGTTTCCGTGGATAATAATTATCTGGCCTGGCTTGGGGTGAAAAATTAAGGGCATGTGATCAGTGTAAGCACAAATCTACCTACCTTCATGTAAGCGGCGAAATAACGAATATGCAAATACAGCAGAACCACCTTAAGTTGACGGCGCAAGTGAATAGACCAACTTGGTCACGATACGGATGTTTTGCGCAAAAACATCGTAATCTACTTTCCCAACGTGAACAATATAGTATGACAGTTACTTTCACATAAATCCACTTCGAATACATTAGACCAGTTCTCACTACCGACAAACGCAGTTCAACCATAGCGTGTCATATTAGTTAAAATGCAGTGTGTGTTTCGCAATTTAAATCACATTTAAAGACGATGTTAACCTTTATCGGTTTTTTACTCTCATCACTAAGTAACTGAAAATCTCTCAGCTAAAGTCACACCAATCAGCATGCATAGGCACTTTTTCACAGCAAATGATGCCAACTGCAGAAAAAGATGCCAGACAACATTATTTTGGAGATGCTGTGGTTCCACGTAATTTTTCTATTGTTCTTCCCCATTATCAGGCGATTCTTGTTTGTTCCCATAGCGATTTACCGCTGTCAGTATCTCTACAAAAATAGCATCTAGATGTGGTACAGTGCAGGTTGCAAAGTCATCATCCAGTTACACGAACTTAAAAATCTATTCCTTTGGCATCTGTAATGGATGGGATATCTAGTATAAAAACAATGTCCTTATCGAGAGTTTGAATGAATGCAGTTATATACAGAGAATATCTATGAAACATTACAACGGTCAAAGTCGCTAATCGCATGTATACACTGTGGTTTGTTTCAGCCAAGCTCAAAAAAGGAAAACAAATTGCTGATCCGCGGATAGTTCTATGTGTGGTCAGCAATCTTAATTGATCCGTTGCAAGGAGAACTTGGTCACTGATATAACTTGACTTTAGTACTTTGGAATTAGTTGGAGGTAGCGTCTGTAATCAATTCCGATTTGAAATCCATCCACCGATGCTTATCAACCTGGCCGGAGTATGACTGGATGCCAGGCACTAGACAGTTCTACTTCCTCTAGTCTATTCACGCAGTTGTTAATCTTGGTTATTTCTATAGCGTCAGAAATTAGCATTTGTTTGGCTGATCGTAGTCCCTTCCTGATAACCTCGAGATCTTTGAAGTCAATTTCGTGCCCCGTGTCTAGCGCATGTCGAGTCTCTGAGTAGAGATTTATACTCTGGCTAATTTCGCGGAGGTCGTGATATGTGTCGCCTATGTTCTGAAATCCTTGTACGTAATTCCCTCGCCGTTTGGCCTCTATACACATGCCTACAATCTTTACATAGAATTCTGTAAATGCAGTTATTTGGTCAATTGTTCATTTGTTCTCCGAGCTACCAGTATTTCGAAACATTTTAAGCAGTTAGTTGTTCTATCTAAACGGAGTGAAGATTTCAGATGCACAAGCGTGGACCGTAGCGTTTGGCCCTTCTGGAAAACTACCCTTATCTTTCTATTCAATACTCTCCGAATCGCATCCGAAGTTCCTTCTTTATACGGGATACCCACTGTCGTTATCCACTCTGTGATTAGTGTTGTGCGTAGGTTGAGATATTTCTGTAACTGTCGTTTCACCAATCATTTAGGATTTCCGCTAGCTATTAGGTTTTCATCTCCACCCACTGCGCTGCTTTCTTATTTTCTTCCTCCGTGCACAGAGCACTTGCTCTGTGAAACAGTGATGAGGCGATTCCCGCGTACATGTGCTTCGCGTGGCTTCACCTTTAGCTAAGTACCCCATCTGAGTCCATCGGTTTGCGATACATTGCAGTTATTTAACGTTCCTTCCTTACTATGGATAAAAAATCAAGGAATGGAAGTGTACCGCTCTGCGACTCAAGTTCCGTGGTAAACTTTATTGCATTGTCAATGTAGTTCTAATAGTTTAACAATTCCTTTTTTCTATCAAATTTTATAATCGCAAAATTTTCATCCACGTAGCGTCACCATACTTTCAGGGCACCATGGAAATTTGGTAATGCCTTTTTTTCAAACTCTTCCATGTGCATATTGGCTAATACGGGGATATTGGAGATCCCATTGCTAGACCCTGTTCTTGAGTGTACATTCTAGACTGGAATGTGAAGTAAGTCATATCGCGACACAAAGTTATCCCCTCGACCAATTGATCCACTCTCAGCTAGGCCGTTGTCCCCTATGAAGCAGCTTCTTGTTAATCGTAACGCCACCTCCTTGCGTACATTCGTGAACAAGGAGGTAACATCGAAGCTGACCATCATTTTGTCTTGTTCGATGCTCACCCCTCGAACCATTCGTGCAAACTCATAAGAGTTATTTACGAATGTGCATGTACCCCTTTTTAGGAGTTACAGCAGGCTCGCCAGATATCTCGCGTGTTTATGTGGGGAAGAGCCTATGCCATCCACTATAGGTCGCAAGGGGACATTGGGCTTGTGTATCTTTGGCAGACCGTAAATTCTAGCGAGAATAGTTGATTTCGGATATATGCTGTACCATTTGCCCTTTCCTAATCTGTCCTTCACAGTCCTTAGGTATCTACCGATATCTGATTTCTCCTTATTCATTACCGATGTAATGGTTTTCTGCTCAACCACTTCGTATGGTCCCGTGGTCAAATGCTGCTTCATGTTTTCTAAATAATCTGTTTTATTCATTACCACTGTTACTTTAACTTTATCCGCTCCTGTAATGTTAATAATAGTATCCTCTTTCAGAGTCTTTAGCGCTATGTGCTCAACTGGGACAAGGTTCGCTTCTACCGGCTGTCGAAAGCTAAGTATATTTCCTAATTGGACGCGGATGTCCTCTGCCTTTTCAAGCGTCAATCTTGTCGTAAGAGATCCAATTCCAAGAATTACATCGTCTGTCCTTAGTTTAGATTTACTGATAGTAAAATCCACACCCTTTTCTAAAACTCTACGCTCTGTTACACTTAACGCCCTATCCGAGATGTAAACAATACTATAATAGTTGCTAATAGATACACGCTTGTCATTACGGCTATCGACCTTATTGAGTGCAGTCATCAAATTTTCGAACTTACGTATTTGCCTTTTCTTCGACTCCCGTCATCTTGCTGCCTTAACTTCGGGGGCTTTATTGTAAACTCTCTCATAATCAGTTTGTGCTACCGCAGTCTGTAAATCTAAGCGCAGCTGATTCGAATGGAGGCTGACTTCATTCAGACGTATAGTTGTTTGGTAGATTCTTTGTCTCAGAAATGCTTTGCTTGCTCTGAGTGCTATTCGTGCCTACGTGTACGAAGAATCCGGAGGTTTAACTGTGAGGGATTTGGGAATACTGTTGTTCTTGAGACACCTGATGTTAAAAATCCGGTGATTTTCCCAGTTGGCTTCGACGGCTCCTAGACGCACAGATTCACTTGCCAATTTGCGAACAAGAGGTCCGTATCTGTACTCAGTGTCTTGGAACATAGTTGGAATCGATCGGGAAGTCATCATTTCAGCAAACCTGGTAGACGACCTGTTAATATACTTATGGTGATACACAACCTTCGCTTTTGACACAAAGGTTCATCAGGCGAAGTGAATTAATTAAACATTGGCATTTTAGAACGATCACTTCTAGGCTACATACTGAGACTAATCAATTTGCAGTCCATGGATGAAAGATTTACGCCGGGTAAAAAAGCAGTTTATCTAATTCATTATTGCCACGCCCATTCAGCCATCTTAGTCCTGTTTGGAAATTTATCAGACGTCGGCTTTTCGACTTTATGGGTCTCGACATTTGTAGAGGTGTTGACATCTCCCTCAGGTTAGTGAAGTTAAAACTACATTTATCAGGATATAAGTGAGTCGTCTGTTTGAGCGTTTATATAGCAGATTTGCTGCTGAATAATAATGGTGTAAGTTGAAATTGAATGCGAACGACGAGACACATTTTGAACAGTTATAGTTGCTGTGCTCCTTTAAAATGGTAGGAAGTTAAAACGTAAATACTCAATTCTGTCTCGCATCCTCAGGTTTAACACATTAATCCGGTCTGGATGGATAAGTAATATATTCCAAAGTTGCAAAGTTTAAGCAAATAAGTGATGGGGATCAAGGACAAGATCTAATCTTTTTTGAATAAGTCCAAAATGGGGGAGGAAACAACGTAGTTTGGGAGAGAGTTCCATAGTCCGCAAACCCGAAGAAAAAAATAATTTTGCCGACATTCCAGGCGGCTAAACTATGCACACCATTTCAGAGGTTTACCTATGAGATTGGTCTTATGGATAAGTTTCACCAAGTGATGGCATACATGATCAGGGTCACTCAGTATTTGCTAGACTAATATGAGATCGCCCCTCAGCATTCGGTAATGACCACTGACAACTCCCAGTGACTTCAGCCTTTGATGTTAGGACAGATTTCTTAGGCCCTTTAAGCTTTTCGTGGCCCTGCTTTGGGGATCCCTAGTAGTTCTAAGTCGCGCTTTAACTAAGGTTGCCAAGCTTGGATGACTTATTCAACGTGAGGACGCACTTAAGGATTGTGCAGCATGGAGATGGATGGATCGAATCTTTCAAATGCTCTCCGCAGAAAGCCGACGTGCTGGTTGGCTTTCTTAGCAGCTGCCTCTGACAGCTTTAAACCGTAAAGGTCACTTTGGATGAGCACCCTTAGGTGGCGTTCTTGGGAACTTATTTGCAATACATTTCGACCCCAGCCTATACACGTAGCCACGCCTATGGCACAATGGTACGGCGTGACATTTTTCCACATTGAACGGTACAATATTCAAAACTGACCAGATTTCAATGGTGTTGTGGTCACGCTGGAGCTTTTCGTGGTTGTTCAGTTCTTTGATCACTTGCCGTAACTTGACATCATCCGCGAAGAATAAGAAATCGGAATCAATTTCCCACGTCATATCGTTTATGCAAAGTAAGAATAGACAGGACCCAAGCTCCGAGCCTTGTGGTAATCCGCACTCCACCTCAGTTGTGTCGGACAGGGATTCTTGTACTCTGACTTTCAACCGATGTTCGGGTAGGAAATTGCCTATCTAACGCATCAGTGGGTTACCAAAGCCATAGAGCTGAAGTTTGTGGAAAAGTATTTAGTGGTTTAAGCATCCAAACGCTTTTGAAAATTCCAAGTAATTAACATCAACTCCCGCTCTACCATCAACAAACTGAGTCCAGCTGCTGCGTGCAATTGCCAGTTTTGTAGTGCATGATCTCTTTTGTCGGAGGCCATGTTGCCCTGGTGATAACGTCATGTGATTTTCTAGATACTGAATGAACGCATCAGCGATGATAGACTCAATAACTTTGGAAAGCACAAGGAGTAGGGTTATTGGACGGTAATTATTTGGGTCAGTACGATTACCTACTTTATGAAAATGGTTGATGACCCCTGGCTTAAATATTGTTGGAATATGGTTTTCTCCATACAACGCTGATGAAATATAGCCAGAGGTTCCACCAGATAACTGACTGCTGTTTGTAAGGCGTTCGGTTGAATGTTCTTGACACCAGATGGGCTGTAGATACGCAGGGACAACGGCTTCTTTGACACACTTTCTGCAGTAACAGTAACATTGGATAAGGCTGATGGTGGGACAATCAAAACAGGGATAACCGTTGAGCCTGTTACATTTTGGGAACGTTTGTAAGTAATGAAACCGTAAGGGATCGGTTGTTTCCTTTTCTGATCGCTTGCCACCGCCAGTCGTGATCAGTGTTGGAATTCCGCTTTGCACGTTACGAAAGCCATTCAAATGCCTGTATAAGTGTTTCCAGTTCGTGCAGAATTCATTAACTCCTGCTAATGCGTCAGCTTGTCCTCGAGGAGCAAATTCACACAGAAGTTACGCTGTGCTACATAGGCAATCCCCGTTTGGTGTTCTGCTCCTCAGATTTGACTTCCTTCTGCTTTGACGATAGAATGAGTTCTGCTCAGATGCGTGCGTTACCAGTATGGTAATGTCCTTGTGAAAGTGGCCCAGGTGATTTCTGGGTGGCATTTAGTTAAGTAGGTCCAACATACATCCTTAACAAGCGCGGATAACACGTTGTAGTGCGTGACCGTATATGCTTTATCATCCGTTTTCTCCGGATATTTCGCATAACCTACACAGTTGAACAGTAAAGGCACATGATCAGTGTGACCCAATGGTGTGCTTGCAATTATTCCATCGACCATTAATTCTTCGTTGATGAGCGCAATTTGAAGGATGGTGTGCATTTTAGCAGTTTGAAATCTGGTGAGTGGTCACGTGTTTGGACAGCGGGTAGCCGGAAATTATCTATTGTAAACAGGCTTTGAACTGCATCCCTTCGATCTCCGTTATTTCCAGCTAGTGGATATTAAATTCGACTCGTTCAAAGCAACCTGAAGAAAGTGGCTCATTTTGAAGCCCATTGCACACGTAGAGTTTGGTGGACGATAAATCACAGCTAGAAGATATGTGCCATTGTTCCGCAACCATAGGCGGCACAAAAGCGAATCTGAAGCACGGATCTCTGGGTAGTCACTAAGTGCACATCGAAGGTTAGCCTTGTAATAAAACTTACGCCACTGCCTCTTCCAGCTCTGCCATTCGGAACCAGTGACATACAGGTTAAATTGACTTCAGCATCTGCTATCTCAAGACGTAACTAGGTCTCCGTAAGCATAATGAGATCCGGCTGTTGTGAAGCCTGGAGTTCTCTATGTTCGGCCAACTTATTAAGTACACCTTGGGTGTTTCCATACAAACATAATAGTGTTTTTGAATTTGGACGTGTGTGGGTGGACAACCAATTCGCGTTTAGTTTTAAGCCGACCATTCGTTGGTCGGCCGCAAATTTTTTGCGTGGGTCATTGGTTCTTGACTTTCAGGCAGGCTGTATGGTAGCACGGAGCATCTCAAATCGAGATCTTCTCTCGTGTGTCTCGCTGTCCCGTTAGGTGTCGCTAATGCTATATTGTCTACAACTATGCGGGATGGTGAAGGCAAATAGTTTACTGAGGTTGCAAATTCCAATAACATGTTTAAAAATAGTAGCCGTGCGCCTGCTATCTTTAGCCTATTCTCGGTGGGCAACCTGGAGCAATGCTACAACTAGCAATTCAATAGGACTTCTGTCATTCCATCAGAGTGTAGCACGACTTTCAATATTTTTGTACCGCAGCGCTTGAAGTTTGAAGTTGAAGGAATTCTCATTAGTGGTTTAGCGATAACATGTTCCAGAGTGAGCTTCGGGAATGTAGCACTACTGCTCTTGGTCATGTTTTTGCGCCTCGTGCTTTGGAGAGCCCAGTAGTTTACGAACATAATGAACAAATGCGGTTATTTTGCGTACCTTCGTAGAAGAGTCCGCCATAGTTTTCTTTTTTCTTTGACTGTCCTTTTTAAGGAATATCGAGAAGTGTGCGTACACTGCTCGATGAGTTGCGAAGATGAACTGCTGAGAGGAAGACCATCTCTGTCTGCTCATTTGAATTCCCTGTAGTGTACTGAATTTGGGTGACATGCTATACGTCTTGGCCCAGTTAGCTCAACCAGAATACCAATCGCATACCAGATGGAATGCGATTGATTGCGATAATCTACCAAGTTGCCCATTATTGTGCCAGAACTGGACTCATGAACGTAGTTTACGTAGCTGTTAACGCACGGTCGTTCTGTTTAGCGAATTTTGGTTAGAGTGTTTTGGATGTTTACTTGAATTGTTTGGCAGGCACTAAAGGATGTTGTAAAAACTGCGCTGTACCACTCGTGATTGGTCCAGAAAATGGACGTACGGGGATATTTTAGGCGTAGTTTGAGGCCACCGATGCATATGTTACTCTTATCTGGACTGTCGGTATCGGTGTTGCGACTAACTCTTGAGATATGGTGTCTACGGATGAGATAATAGCAGTCACGTTGGTTGTTTTGCCTAAGTAAAGGGTTAGTAATTTTCAGTGTATATACCGCAGATGCCATCGGGCGGTTGACAAGCATGACTTTAGCCTTGGAGTTATAGACAGAGCTTTGAGGGTTTCGCTGTAGAGCAAGATCGTTGTTGATAGATGCTAATGGCAAAGCCCTGAAGCTCTCCACCTGTTGGAATGTTTTAGCCAGTTTTTCACACTTTTTCACTAGCAAGGTTATAATTGGGATTGGGTTGGCTATGCATATATGGTAAAAGCAGCAAATCAGTCAGGTTAATTTTCTCTTGTATTGCAGATGACTTAGACCAACAGAGAGGGGGTGGAACGGAAAGCCGCAAAATCCACAAATAAAGTCTCGTTTAACTGGGCATGTACACTCCTGCATACAAAATTTGCGGGTAGATGAAATTAATTCTATTGTGGGCTGTTGTTGCAAACAAACGCTTTCCTTGTCTGGTCACGTGACGTAGAGGGCGAGTGAGGCTAGCGTTCTTTGCCCCATTCGCCCTCTTGACGTCGGGTGCTGTAAGCGAGCGCTCATGAAGAGAACACACGTACACGGAACTTGGATAGCTTATTGATCCACCCTGGTTCATGTAGGACAAAGCTGTTGGAAGTGGATTGTATTGGGTTTCTGACAGCGGAAATTGCCGACGATGGAACACTGCAATTAGACGCACATATTGGGTCGTAGCTTCCTTAGAATTATTCCTATGGATGTAATTTTAGGACCAGCAGATAAACGGAGAATCTTTGATGGATCACAGTATCTTAGCAGTGCAATGGGTTAAAAACAACAGAGTAGCACGTCTGGATAGAAGCACAAAGCGCGCTAAAACAGCTTAGGTAGCAAAAATCAACTTCCGCATGAAAGGCAAACCTAAAAGTATGCTCACTAAACACGGTGAGTTATTCCGATGCGAATGAGTATATGATGAATGCACTATGCGAAGCGCACGCATTCTTAAAAAATACTCGGAAACTTTATGTTATTCCTCATACAAGGCTATTTGGTAAACGTTATATCGTAGTTGAAAAATATTTAGCCACTCAATGGATGCTTAACACTGTTCAGCCTCAAAGTCCGATGAAAATTGTTTAGCAATTTCTTTAATCCTTGGCCTGGAAATTGAAGCATTACCTAAACTCATTTGTTCAAACCAACGCAGCGTAGTTTCATAGAGTACAACATGCGAAGTTTTCCGTCTCTTCCGCTGTAGATATCCTGTTCCGTACTCGTATCTCTCCAAGTACTTATGCTTATGCTGTTGGATGTGCCTACTTGTTGTTTTGATAACACTAAACTGTTCTGCAATGTTTAGTTGGCTGCTGCCTTCTATAAAATGAAGCAGATTAATTTTCTACTTCCAGCGTTAATTCTTTGAGGTTTTGTTTTGGATCATAATAATTTGATAGACGTAACAGCCGAGCCCGAATTTTTCAAGGCAAGGCTAGGATACAAGATCTAGTGTGCTATTTACAGTAGTTCAATTCTATTCAAAAACAAACTTTAATTCTTTTTGCTCTCAGGCGGACAACAAAGCTTCTATCAATTAGTAGACGTAAAGCTCAATGTCACTAAGATCCAATAGGCTGATGACCAGGTTTTAAACGGGTTAACATAGAACCGGCCAAACGATGGACATGAATTCTCGGCAAATGCATTTATGGCTCGAGAAATGAGCAGTACAGCAATTTACCAAGGTGGGACGAATGCCCTGACATAACATTAAACCAATTGCTCAATAAATGCTGGAGGAAGTTGTCAAAGATTGCAAGCCTATTACCTGTCTGTGTTTGTGCTGTAATAATGATTGTTTTTGGTGGGCTGCATCTCTATCTAAGCGTCCTAGATATCCCTACAAACTTCTGAATGTTATCAGTACGATACGTGGGCACATGTTATCAATTAGGCTTGATGAGTGATTGTACGTGGAAAATTTCACACAAAATCGGGCGGGATCCAGGGTGTGGACACATTTTACGAAGTAATTACCTAAGCGCATGTACGCCTTGCGGAGGGTCAGAAGTACGTGTAGAGAACGTATAGGCAGACAACCTGCTGAATTGTTCAAAATCTGCGAACACTTCAAGTGTAGTAGTTTCGAATTAGATAACTTCGCATATTGCAATATCCCGCTACATATGATTGTTGATTTAACAAACGATCGGCGGCCATTGTACAATAGACTTTCCTATGGTCAGTTTATAAGGTTAAATTAGTTGTGAATGTTATAGGCCAAGTGCCCAACATACAAATTACTGAGGCGTCGACATACTGAGGTCTGCCTCAATCAATCCGTGCAAAAACGATTAAATTATAGAGCTGCTCAACGTATATTGATGGACAGTATGGAAGGTTTTGTTGTATCCAGGGGTTTTCTACTAATAATATTCTATTATGTTTCGAAAGGGGACCGTTTACAAGAGAATAAAACCATGTCATTAGAAAGGTTGTTTAATTAATTGCTGTAAGACTGTATTAACTACAACAACTGCTTACGTCTACGTTAAGGGAAAGAGCAGCTTCGATTTGCAAATGAAAAAGAGACATGTTTGGTTTCATCTGTTAGCTGACATTCGTCGAGACCAAGATTTCTAAATAGAAGACATCGATTGGTGATAATACTTTCACAGCTTTAAGAACGAAATGTTGGAAGAAACTGATCATTTCCAAGACGCGATCAAGTTCGTTAAATGAGCTAGATACTGGAATGCATGGAATAGCATCTGAATTGACCGTGTTAAGTGAGATACTATTTGCAACAATACTGTGACTGCACTACTCCAATGAAGCAGATCCAAAGGTGCACTTGTGCATTGATCGACAGCTGCTGCATCAGTTGTGCAAGCAAAACACGTACATGTTATAAGTGTTGCTAAGGCTAACGTCAGAAACCAACTTATCGTCTAGATACTTAAAAGTACAAAAGGCAGACCAGAAATAACCTAGCCAACAAAAAGTTGACATTTTTGGGCAACATGACCTGAAATAAACGGCATGTGTAAAAATTCACAAAAGCCGAACGTCATAGAGATATTTGTTTTATGGAGATCGTCGTGGCATACAAGGAGTAGATCTTAACTCTGCAAACTAACAGAAAAGTCGTGAATGTTTGTTATTTGCTAATGGTCTATGGTGACGATATGAATTGCACATTCTGTAGGCATAAAAGTTTAAGCTTCCTGCAGCTTCTAAAATACTCTGTCTTGTTGTAACTGAGTCATTTTAGAACTTAATTTAGTGTCGCTTTGAAATGGTGTATTGTGACAGATTTAGATATGCGTTTCGCTCATTTTGATGATACGGTCATTATGATTTCGACTCTCCCAATAAATGCATTGCAAGGTTACTGGATGTCTATTCATGTACGGTATTATCACGGGGTATGGTATTCCCACCAAGTTAAAGAGAGTTTGAAAGTTGTTGAATGAAGCAATGGATTTAGCATTATTAAAAGTTAGTGCACACAGTTTGGTTACGTTACATCGCGTCCCAGCAAATTGTGCTAAATCGTGTCACGCGAGTGGCGCAATGCAGCATCAAGCGGAATCATGAAATTGACCAATGTTGCAGCGGAGATGACAGAATGCGAAATCAGTTCCACTGCTGGGATACACAAAGGTATACAAGGTTCCGTCAGCATTAGAACCGGATATACTTTGTGGTAAGTCAAGTAGCTGTTGCGAATATGTACAATTAATTTCTGTTTATCAATAAGCGTCGACATGAGAGTCTTGGATACATAAGGGTCTGCTATACCAATAATGGCTAATCAAGCAGACGAACATATTGTTCATTTGCAATTCTAGTATCTTTGATCTCAACCGGTAAGGCAAGTAGAGCAAGCAAGTACAGCAAGTAGAGCTGCTAACATATCGAGTCGCTTTCCTTTGTGATTTTACAAGAACAGCGATGTCGGGATTTTTACAAGTGTGCGGCACATAGATGGCGTATTCAACGTTTGGTCCCAGGTAACCGTTGAACATTTGTGAAATAAGTATTGGAGCAAAATGGCCAAAAGTCCCCCGAAGTAGGCCTAAGAGTTATCTGGTTTTCTTCACTTCTTTCTTAGCCTGTCGTGATCATCCGAGCTCAGGCTGCAGCAGCACTACAATTTCAAGTTCAAGAGAAGCGTCGCTGCCAGACATGTTCTCCAACTCAATATGCATAGGTGATTTGGTGACGCATGCTCTTTATTTTACAAGTGACTTGGTTAAAATCAGGCAGATCGTGGGTCAACCGCTCAAATGAATTTCTGTGATAACCTTCCACTGCATTGTGGTCGTCTGCTCTTAATTGCCATCCAAACTCGAGATCGTCTGTAAACAGTCGTATGTTTGATGTGAGTAATCCCGCAAGATCGTTTCTCTGCGCTAGAAATACTCTCGATTATAGTTGAGAATTTTGAGGGAAGCAGCACTGAAGTTCATCTGTTCGACATGTTGCTTTGAACTCGCAGATTCAAGCAATGTTGCAGTAGGAGTGCAGGTTCCCATTCTAGCATATGGTCACTGATCGCATAGCTCTGAAGATGATGAAAAAGAAACCGTTAAGCTATACGACCAAACCCCTTCGATACCTTAATGCACGCGGCACAGGTTGCGTCTACAGCATTGACAGATTCTTTAAGTTTAGTAGTACATAAGCGGGTATGATAGAAGTTGTGCTGATTCTGCACAACGACATTGCAGCCTTTTCAAATATCTCACGTGTGTTTCTTCTATGACAGATTACATTGCTTTATTAAGCACCAGAAGAATTGCGAGCACAGCACGATGGCTTCTTTGGTAATGAGGAAGTCTTTTCCACGACTCCATATATGTGAACCCTTTATATTTTTGAGATAGTGATGGAAAAGCTGAGAGTATCGTTCAACTAATCTCGTGACTCTACCTTAAATGACATGGGGCACTTTTTGCTTAGAATATCAATCCAGCAGCGTATATGAAAAGCTTACATTCTTCCTATATCGTCCGCATAGATTCTTGGTGTCCTACCCTAAAGCATGCCAATTTAGTTGCGACATGCGAGTTAGAATGTAGTCTATGCCTCTAAAGGACCAGTTCTCCAAAAACTTATTAACTTTTCCAAGAGGCTGTCATGCGATACCACTTTAAAGCCTTTCATCATATGAGTAAAGAGAATGATAGTAGCTTTACTATTGTCAGTTTAACTTATCAGATGATTTAGAAAAGCAAGATGGAAAATCTGACATGAGTGTTTTATCAAGAAATCGTGTTGGGCAACGTTAAGCAAAAGTTGTGAAACAATTGCTTACTGGTTTCTTCTTTCTAAATTCTTCGTATTATTCTCAAAATAGGGGGTTGGTGGCAACTTAGGTAACAACTTTCGGCGTCTTATATTGAGCCAATTTTACACCCAGGTATTATAATAGATAATCCTTTGATTCGGATTTTTTCCAGGTTTCTTAAATATCGTAAAAATATTTAAAAGTGCAAGTCAAACATCTTGGCCAGAAAGGAGACTGAGGCAGGATGAGACGTAAACTCTTTCTGACCAATATAGGCCTGAATGTCTGTGATCGAATGTCACTGTGGGCAACCATCATATCAGTAGGATTGCTTGGCCTAACGTCACTGTTTACGTAGTAAACGAAATGGTTGTGTTCATCTATAGAGTTCTCTATTGGGAAAAAGTCTCTGATCTTGACACTAGCAGTTGTTTCTAATCATGGCTACAGATTTATTGTCGTGTGTCCGTGCTTAGATACATTCGGCTAACAGCCAAGGTGTTCGAACAGTATGCAATTGTCCAAATATATTCTTGTGTCTGATGAGCAAGATGTTGCAAATTTGTGCTATTTCGAGGCAGACTACTTTCGGTGCACGCAAAGCGCACTATTACAAGTAATCTATGTGGGAGGCTTTCTGTTTAACTCCAAAAGTACGGTGCAAAATTTATCAAGATGACGTTGGGTATCTATATACGTTTCGTAATCGTAAGCTGTGATTCTGTGGTGAGAAAACGCAATTCTCATTGCTTTATTGCACCAGTATGTCAATCTTATCCGAGTGGGATTTCTTGAGTCTCCATGGAGCTCTGCTATGATTATTTGGTCAATTTTATGTCCGCACCGAGTAACCGAGAAACAAATGTACACTACTCCAAGACTGCTACCTAGGGACTGAGATAGCGCATCGATATTTGGAAGATGGATATCTCTTAACTAAGAAGTCTAATATGTTGTTTCCACGGGTGGTTTCATAAACATTTAAACTTATGCTTTAACCTTCTTATTAGAAGCAAACCTGAACAAAGTTGATGATCTAGTGTACTTCTAACACAGCTGCACCACTTAAAGCTACTCTGAATATCTTTGACTGATGAACCGTCCAGAAGCACAAACAAAACCGAAGTTGTGATGTCCTAGAAGTAAGGCGTGCTAGGCAGCTGGATGGTAGGTTCTGTTAAGCAACATTCGAGCGCAATTATTTGCTACGGAGATACATGCAGATTTATTTATAATGTTTAATACTGAATACTGAGAATAGAGAGCAAGATACAAATCTGTGTTGCTCCATCGTAGGTGGATCGGACACATACACGGAACCACTTCGCGGAATTCTGCACGGTCGCAGCATACTGCTGCTGCCTTACTTCATATCCGCGTGCGATACGTTCCCTATACCTGTAGGCAGCCAAATAGGCGTCAAGGAATCTCGCAAATTCCGACACCGATTTAACCTTGACTAGTGTCTCCGGCAATATGTTCCAATATTTCACTACTCGTCACTCGAATCTTTAAATCCGGTACTACTAGTTTGTACCGGTGTCCGCCTGTGCTGTTTGGTGCATGGTCGTGCAGCAACGACCGCAAGATAGGGAAGTAGTCTTGGTTCGTCATTATGAGAGTAACACAAAACCGGTGATGTGACAGGGTATAAAGCCATAGTCTACTACATCGGTCCTCGTATGACATACCCCGTAAAATGGGGATAAGCCGGATAGCTACAGGCTGGACTACTTCCAGTCTCTGCACCTCACTTATTGTGATTGGGCAATGGGCAAGTGAGCCGTACGCATGCGTTGGTCTTCTTATGGAAGAGAAAAAACGCGTGGCAATCTCCTCAGATCAACTGCAGAAGCTTCGTCTAATTGCCCAAAGCAGGCGTAGTCCGTTTGCTTACAGACTGTCTGTGTTGTCGACAGACTTCAGATAACAGCGTGAGAGTACGCGTAAATCCTTTACGGAATTGGTGGGTTGCAGCGGATGGCATGCCAGGGTGTACGCACGCCCATTACTACCCCTACCCAGGCTCAGAAACAAGGACTTGGCCTTGTTGATCATTAGGTCAACTTTTGCAGATTACCGGGATAGGCGGTTGAGGTCCTGCTGAAGGACGTCACAGTCGCCCGAAGAATTAATATTTCACCAAATCTTCAGGTCATCGGCAAATAATACGCAGAGCGACCGAAGAAGCTGAGGCAAATTGTTAATGTAGATCAGGAATAGAATAGGTCCCAATACTATGCCTTAGAGTATGCTGCTAGCGGACGGTTACCATTCTGTTAGGTGGTCATTCACTTGAACCCGCCATCTTCTCCCAATAAGGAAGTCACTGATCCATTGATTGCAGTGCGCCACCAAAACCACACATTCTCAGCTTGTAGAGCAGAACCTCCTATTCACTTTATCGAAAGAGTTACTAAAATCAATGTAGATGACATTCACCGACTTCCCCAGCTTCAACGCTTGCAACCATTTCTGCCTCGTCAACATCAAGTTGGTGATGCACGAGGGGACCTTCTTGAAGCCGTGCTTTGCCGGCGTTAGGAAATTTTTAGACTCCAACAACTGGAGAAGTCATATTTTCAAAATCTTATCGAGCACCTTCGTCAAAAGATAGGTAAGAAAAATCGGATGGTAATTGTCCACATTGCGTGGGTCACCACCTTTTGGAATCAGCTTCACTACCGAGCATTTTCAGTCGTTTGGCAATGCACCTTCGGACAGCGATTTTTTGAACAGATCCCTCACAGCTGGCTTGATGATGGTCGATAAGGACTATACAATTAGCGGATTAAATCCATCGGGTCGGATAGCTTCCCTGTCATCAAGAATGCGGAGTAGACTGCGAACACCTTTCACACCGCAATCAAGGCCCCAAGTTCAATAGGGGCTGCACACGCCGAGCTGGGCATAGGCGCATGCCCACTTGTATAAAGGGAAGCGAAGTGCTCCGCCGTTACGGACGCGCGTTCCCTGCTGGAAGACGGAGGATGTCCGTTAATGCCTTCTAACACAGCTACTTCACTTGCGGGTTTCAGGCGCCGCTTCTCGAAGTAAACATCTTCTTGGGGGCCGTCTTTGCTGAGATTGCAATCTCCTGTTCGAATTGCCGACGCCTTCGCGCTTATGTTCTGTTGCAAAGCATTTGCTGCCTTTCGTACGCAGAGCCAGGTAGAAAGCAATTATTACAAAATACCCGTCGCTATCTTGCCAATCGACTACGCTCTCTGTTGAAATAATGTTGCATTACTGGGCTAGCTAATTCAGGGGTACAAAACGAGCGCACTACGACTGCACACTCACTTTTTTAACAGTCTTACAGGCTTCAACAGATGAATCCTGCGACAGTGACCAGTCTACTTCACTGGTGGCTCGATTTAGACCATTGAAGTCGGTCTCCCAATATTTTTTACGGCCCTGGCAGACGTAAGTACGGTAGCTGCAGCTCTAGGCTGGGTCATACTGCTGGTCACCAGCTGCCAGAGGCTCCAGGACCAGAACGTTTTGCACACATTAATCGCAGCTCCTTAGTAGCAGGTCCAGACATGATGGAGCTGAATGAGTTTTAACGCGTCGGTTGGCAGGCATGTTGTGCTGCCTCAGTTTTAATTACCATCACTGCAGATTGCACCTCGACTTCACAGTGCCCGGGATGAATTTGACCATCAGACCACCGTATTCGAGGTAAGTTAACCTCACCAACAAGAATGGAGCGCAGCCGACTCATGTATTTTCTAGCATGCGGCAAACAATCCAAGCATCGAGTTAGCGGGCTACGATAAGCAGAATCTAGAAACAGTACACCCTGTCACAGGCGGATCAAGCAACATAACTGTCCACACTAACTATCTTCGCTACGGTAGGTGTGTGCCAGTCTCCCGCACAGCGAGGACCAAATTTATAACAGCACGCCGCCTCGATCGTTTGAAAGTCTGTTGCACCTGAAGCATGAGTGGTCACTGATCCTACTCCCTGGCAGTGATCTAAGGATTTAACCAGCTTTCGGCCAGTCGTAGTACGGCCAGATAAGGTGAGGTAATGAAGTGAAATACATCGCCACGTTTGCTCATTAAACTGCGAACCTTTGTAAAGGCCATGCGCGCGCTGCGCTAAGAACAGGCAGACGGGCGTGTAACGTCATCGATCTGTTTATCCAAAAATTTACAAGGTGGTGATTTGTTTATCCACCATTAGTACTCTGCTTCAACTCTTCGACAGCGGACTTCAGTATCTCTTCGTTCGATGGTTCTAACTCAAAAAGACTATAGATCTTTAAACCTCTTAGCCTACCGAGGCGGGAAATCATCAGCCTCGGACTCGCCGCATCAACAAATTTGACTCGCAGAGGCCGGGATTTCCCTCCCTCTTTCTTTGCAAGACAAGTGATTTACTTCAACTGCAACCCTGTTCATCCATGTCAAGAATCCTATCAATCAGGCGCTGCAGAAAATCCACGTCCTGCTGATAACGAGCTTGAGGACTGGCGTCTAGGGAATCAGGCGCGTGAAATATCATAAGGGCTCAACGTCGCGGATTACTGGCAGTTGTCTTCACATTTTTGAATCGCTACATTCTCCATTGGTCTTAAAAGCTTGCGCTATCGCATACCGGTATGTTAGTGTTCGTAGGACACAAACGCAAACACGTCACCTGAGTCTCCAGCAAGGGGTGGACATCATTCTGGAGAGCCTGCATCCGTTGTACAGTTGGGCTCCTTCAAACATAGAGTTGGTTGGATTTCCGCTTGCTTGGATTAACCCATGGAGCTTCTCCCTACGTAACGTTTCGTCCGGTTTTAGGCCCGCTCGGCTTCTCGGCTATTAGTGGCTTCACAGGCATGCCAGCTGAGGCTTCAGCCGTGGGTGGACATCCCTCTGGCAAGCCTACAGCCGGTGGGCAGGTAGGCTGGTTTCAACATAGAGGTGACTGAGTTTCCGTTTGCTTCGTTGAACCCACGGAGCTCCTCCCTATGGTACATCTCGCGCGTCTTGAAGGCACACGCTGCTAATCAGCTGTTTGTGACTGCACAGCGGCTTGGCATTTCTTACAAAAATATTTGGACGAAGTCATGTTGCATTGTACGCAGTAGTTTGAAATGAGCTAAACAGAAACCAAGGCACGAAATGTGAAAATTCAAAACACGCATCAGGTATGTAACATCATTGGCTCTATACATAACTATTTTGTAACAAGTGCCACAGGGAGTCAGCATTGTCATTACTGATAACAGCAGGTTTGACGGTAAGGATGATAAAGTGAACGCTAAGTACACCATACAAGTACCAGAGTAAAAGATACAGACACGAAACTAGTACACACTAACCAAAATAGAAATGCAAAAGAAACTGAATTGGACAGCAATAAACACGAAATAACTACTTGACACAAATTAATGAACGTAGCAAAATGGCCCGTGAACTAGAGCCAGAACAGCCTTACGGCGAGCACTATTCGTAGTCTTCTCCGGAAATAAATAATTGACTAAATCAATGAAGTATTTCTCGACATTGCGAGACAGACCGATTTCGTAGTCTAATTATATTACAACATAATCACATAATGGAGCAAATTGTCTATGTGTAACAATGTATCATCTGAAGTATTTGAATTTTGCTATCAAGTAAAAATTTTGCGAAAGAGAGCTGTAAGTGCAAATACTTGCAGAAATCGTCACCAGTTCAAGTAAAGTAATATGGCCAAACATGGAATCAGTTGAAATTTTTGATAATTAATTAGAAATATTTATTTTAAACAATGGTCAATCTGTAGTAAATGAACATATATTGTTTTCGACAACGTGCTGCCAACACTCAAAGAAACTTCTGAGGCCTGTCTTATTGAATTAGCTAAGCTGGCTGTCAAAATATTGAGCAATCGATATTTCCATATGGTCGCAGTCATCGCATTTGTCGTTCTTGATGAGACTGTTCAGCTAGTGGAAAAGCTTGTTGCGTGTAAGAGCAAGGTTTAGTCCGTATGCTGGGTACGTAAGCGTTTCGATACCTGGCTGCTGGATATTAGGACTCGCTACCTATACTATTTTAGGCAAGCGTTGTCGTGCGTGTGAAGGATTCGAACCGCTGTTGGAGGTTCTTTCGGTTTTGCAACCATTCTTTTCAGTTGCTGCCAGAAGACAACAGCGGTCACTGTGAAATTGTCAAGTAGCATATTTAGATAAATAGCGGCATGGCGATCCCAACAGAGCGACAGCATATTTTGTCATGTAGTTCGCATGTCTAGATTTCTACTGACGTTTCATCTCCTACGATCCCCTTTCTCTACTTGCTATGGTTGAGATGGAGTACCCCCTTCTCCTCTGTAATAACGACATCGTTCAGCCACCGATTGCATACCCGGGTGAGCAATTAAAGTGCGATGACACAAAGGTTTGAAATATGCTAATCAGTTTATTCGTGCATTACAAGTTGTTCTACCTTTGGAACCATGCTGGATTGATGCATATGGCAAGAAAGGATGTAATTTAATAGGTCATTGTATGGTTAAACTATTCGCACAGTCTTTCTAGGATCCTCTTTTAGAGCGTACTGGATGTTGCTGACCGCTGACTTACGTCCTTAACCTGCTGTCTTTGACAACTCTTGGTTTCCTGTTTTAAATCGTCGGAACCAAATTGCCACCACATCGCGCATTGACGCATCTGTATCTAGTACGTCAAACTGTTTCTGATAAACCTCAAGCGCTTTGCGCCGTTGTGGAAGATTGTACAATACGTATCCGAGAATAGCATTTTGAATAATTGTTAATACCTTAGCCATTATTTCAAAGCGGGGTTATTGAACAGTGTAAAGTTATTGCTCAAAAATGTCCCGTTGTCTACCCAAATTACAGAATCGCCGAAACACGTAACTGTAATTCCGAAATGAGATCAACAATATTCTAACCAAATTTTGGCCAACCAATCGGAATACAAGGCTAGTATCAAATCTATCTAACACATCCACCGTACTTCTCAACGTGTCGGCTGTTCATGATTGATATTAAGCCCAATAATTAATAGCAAGCATCTAAAGTTGGTGGTCATATTAATTCGCAGTCATGGGTGGTAAATCAGGAGTTGAAAGGGTAATCAGATGACGCGAAATTGCACGACTTATTACTTAAATGCACGTGGACAGTGATTTGTTTTAGAGGTAAATTTAATGCCTTATGAAGTATTGTGGGAAGAACACTGATGCTGTATGCATTGGTGGCCACGAGATGGTTAGCGGTTAAAATACGGGATACCAAAGCCGCACTAGAACTAAGATACTTGTCCTAGATTTAGACGTTGTTTGAAGAAAACCTACTACTCTTGACTGTCAAAACAAAGCATATATGGTGGCTGTGTTAGGTTAAAACAGTGGCCCAGAGATATGGTGGGAGCGCCATGGTCAAATGTTGTAAATGTTGACGGCGCATAAAATTGTGCAGAGCAATTTATTTTACTGTAATATCCGACAAACCACGAATTTTGCTAGATGCATTTGATGTACTTATCTCAATAAATGAGTTAATACATCTCAAGATCTGACGTTTGGAGTGCAGCAAGAGAATGTCACCAGAATCAGGCAAGCATAGCGGCTTTGGAACGCAATGAATCATAGCAGAAATTATGGAGCATTACCCCAGAGAGCAGACGTTCCTCTAACGTTGTGTGCTCCCTAATTGCTTGAAGGATCTTGTCTACCTTATTTGGTTAGGTGTACTTAATGCTAGAACATTTCTGGGGCAAACGTTTCACCTGCTAGGACACGCTTTTTATTTAAGCCATGGTTCGATACCTCTCAAATTTTGAACAGTGCATTTATCGGGTTTGTCTTTTATCTTTGAACTAGATGCAGCGCTTCCTAAGTTCGGGTATAGTCAGTGGTCCGGAGAAAATACCTCCTGTCATAATCGAGGAATGTACTGATCTTTGGACATTGATTATATATATATACACAATGTGCTTGTAACTGATTGCTGCGTAGGTGTAATTAGTGCACCCCTGCCAACAAAGGATCCAGCAAATATCCACCAAATGCTTGCAATTTTATTGCTCTGAATGTTCTGAAAATGACCCTATCTGAAATAATACTAGTAAAAATATGCTTTATTTACCTTACCGTAGTTCGAACTCTACGCTAGATGCAGCGGCTTACTTCGTGCAGCTGTACTGTCCGCACCTAACAAGAGAAACAAATGCGCTCCGAGGCCATTACACGAATATGCAAAGCATACGACTGTGTAAATCGCCAGTTGCTGCCAAAATATCTACTGTTTGAAGGAATACAAACTTTACTCTTTAATTGGCCGAGTGAGTATGTTGCTGGACCCATTCACAATAACCGACTCATCGACAAATACTCCCTCCTCCTAAATATTAACTCAAGTTTCCCTCAGAAAGCATTTACGTCGCCCATTCTCTTTTCTAATTAACTAGGCTCAGTGCCAGTCGCTAAAAATGCTACCCTGCTAAAGTATGCTAACGACATCATGAAAACAGCAACTGTTTACTCAGGTTGCAAGACCTGCCGAACAACCTTAGTGTTTAGTCCAAAGCTCATAATCTGTCTCTTAACGTCTTAAATGTCATGATGTCCTTCTTTTGCTACGTGCTAGAGCGAAGTACGAACGGCTTTTCAAACAGTGTCCCGTACTGTCTATTAGCGGCGATGGATACACTGCTCTGCGTCAATGAGAAAAGGAGGCGTGGACTACACTGCTAGTTATCTTGGTTGCTCCATATAAATGAAGCATTAAATAAAGTCAAGAGGTTGGTGTCAGCGCCTCTCCCTTGTATTTGCAGGGCTCGTTCGCCGGGAAGTATCTCACTATTGAAACTTATCCTTTTTGTAAAATTACTGTGCTTGCTGATCACATGTAATCTTCGGATCAACCCATTAGGTTATTCATCTAGATGAAGGGGTTTCCTGATGCCTAAATTTGTGTTGAAAAAGCGAAACAACCAAAAGATAGGAGACATTTTGACGGCGCAAAAAGATATACTAGGTTCGAGAACAGGTTTACTAAATCACTGAAATCTGGCCTGCAATGTCTGCAAAACGAACACA
The DNA here is from genome assembly GCA_944474145.2 of Dicrocoelium dendriticum. Taxonomy (NCBI): domain Eukaryota; kingdom Metazoa; phylum Platyhelminthes; class Trematoda; order Plagiorchiida; family Dicrocoeliidae; genus Dicrocoelium; species Dicrocoelium dendriticum. Next base: position 34,364,629 of record OX104062.1, on the reverse strand, counting down.
GAGCCATACAATTACGCGTCATGTGAGCTTTAACGAAATTCGGAGCAACGGAAAGTGAGGAAAATTTGCGGGGCGCGAAACTAATAGCGAGCTGGATACGTACTGTATGGATAATTCTGAGTGTAAGCGACGACGACAAAGTGGAAGCAAACAAAGGTATTTGGCAAACGTGGACGAAATATTTCAGCCAATATTTCATGGTAAATGCCACGAAATTACCATCCGTGTTTGCAATATATCAAACTACAAAATGCCTCCTACCTTCTCATCTAACACAAACGCGACACATTTCTTGCCAGAAACACAACCAAATATAAGAGCATATTTTTATTTTACCCATTCAAGAGCATGCTATTACATATACGTAGCTGATTTGTGCCAATTATGGACACAGATTCTCCGTTGATGAGGAATATACCTTTTATGATTATTGTCATTCTCGTGATAAAAAGACACGGATGAAACCCTAAGTCAAGAGTCTCCTGACTTTAGTGGATACTTCATACACTTAGTAAGATCACGTAAGATCCAGATTAATTATAACAGCCAGATATTTCACTGGCTTACACGATTCCAGATTGACACTGTCAATACAAAGATGCGTAGTGCGCTTAACGAATGGTTGATAATGAATTCGCTTGGCAACACATTTTAGATTGAGCAAAGCAGCACTTACAGATTAGGGCTCAAAACATATTTTTTCCATCTAGTCTCTCTATTTGGAACTTGTTTAAGCTAGAAGGACTGCAAACGTATTTGCTCTTACAACAAAATTATATATGAAACAATTAGAAAAATAACTAATAGATCCAGGAAATCCGTTTTATATATTGAATTTGCATCGTGTGATCCTTTCAGCCAGCTTTCGCACCACAACTCCCTCACTTGTTCATTTGTCGTTTAAGTAATAACAAATAGTTTTCGCAGTTTCCATAAACGGAAAATTAGTGAAAGTCACTCAACGTGATAAGAGAGCATCTGTTTACCACTTAAGTTCATTTGTTTAATTTATCTAAAATTGCACATGTCTTTCTCCGTGTTTTACCTAATGCATGAAGGTAAGAGGTAAACTGACAATCCTACAGCAATGAGTCAGTTAGCATGAACGTTCGGTTGGAGACTGGCAAAAGTATCTACGATTAATTAAACGAAAATACATAAATGTAGGTATTCCGATGTAAAGCCGAAAGATTGCATCGAGATAACATCTACCACGGGCAGATCGACGGAGTCGCGAAAGTCATTTCTGGGATGGCTTTCTACTACGCTACGCTTGAAGATGGTCTTATATGACTAATCAACTCTTCCCTTGATTTATATTTCTGTATGTCGATGGCACTTTGATAGTTTGTGGTTTGAACACTAATTATCTTGGCCTGTTTAAATAGTTAAACAGTGTACGTCCACAGTTGCAATTCACCGGTGAAATCGATCATGATGATAAGCAGGAACTTTTGTCAAGTAGTATGGAAGCTTGTTCAGTGGAAATAAGTTTTTCCGAGAGCAACATGCATCGGCCAATACACGCATTTCTCAGTTTGGTGCACCTGAAGTATAAACGGCATCTTTTTCGCTGCAGCTCACTCAAATGTGCAGCTCATAAACATATGAGGCTAAAAGGAAGCGCATACTCACATTTATGGGAGGAACCTGTAGAGCAATACTGCTCACCCGAAAGCACGCATCGCTTCATGGTTGTCGCAAATTGATTATAACTGTTGTCACAAAGGATGTGCTTCGATCACTACCCTAAAAAGCGGAAATTGCCTTACCATTGGTGAGCAAAAATGTCAATGCAAAAACGCAAACACCCAACTATCTATTCACAGGTTATTGCTGAAACCGCGCGGTTTATTGTCCAAAGTCTCAAGGATATGGTTACAGTCCTGTCTAAACCTAGCGTACGAAGCCAATTTACTTGCACCTGTGGTGTGAAGTACCTCAGACATAACAACACGCGTTAATGTTAAATGACAACTGTGCTGCCAAACAGCCTTTGGGACGTTACGTCTGTTGCATCGATAAGCTCATCCTGGAGCAATTGGTTTAATCTGGACAACAGATGAGGGCTTCTAATACCACCAAATTAATTGATGTCCTGCCAAACGGTACTCATAGTGGCCTAGGCAACAAATCGCATGGATAGCCGAAGCCATCCACTTTATGCTCACACCACGTGGGCTATCCAAACAGAGGGAATTTGTGCATTCCCTCCATTTACACAGGTGTTAACTTGCCTCTCACAAGCTGTTCGCGACCTGGTAATATACAATCTCAAAAGTCGAGCAACAAGTGCTCAGGTGCGTATTTATATATGCTCCAGGGTAATGTGCAACGTTCTGCCTCAAAATTTGACCAATGTAGCGAATAAGAGAGTTGGATTTCAGCCTAGTAATTATTGTACTAATCCCACACCATTCTGCTTCAACACTCTAGTTTGTAATTGTAGAACTCCAAAGGAATTTATCAAACGCAGAACTCGTTGCAACCGAGCGTCTTAGATATTAGGTCTTATACTGAGCTACACACAAAGCCGTCCTGTATACCAACCTATTTCGATTCAATTCGAAAAACGTCTATATAAAACTTGCGCAGGTAAACCGTCAGTTATAACAATCGATAATGACAATGAAAAGCAAAAATCCATTGGAAAAGATGCAAAAAGTATAGACTTATAAGGGTTGTACAAAAAGGTCGTACAATGAATTGGCCAGATTTTCATGACCAATATTTAGAGACAAACATAAATGCGACAGCCGAACAATAATGTAATGGGCCAGTCTAAATCAACTATACCATTTGCGGGCAAATTCACGCCTAGTGCTAACAACTTAGCTTGTTAAAAGAGCAAAATAACGTTCTGTTCATTCAACTTAACGCGGGCGTCAATGCATGCTCTCTCTGAGAGATTACACGCATGCTTTATCGTTGACACTCTCATTGGTCATCGGATATTAGCGAATGAGACTCCCTGAATGTAAGCACAGTGCGAGATGTAGGCGTCTATGGGGACAGGTAGGCTCCCGACTAGGTTGACACATAGATGTTAACAGAAGGCAGAGAGGGATGAGAGTGTCAGTGCGAGATGTCACTAGCCGTACGCTTGACTGTAGCTGGTCAACCCAGGATGAGGTATTCACACATTCTTCCTCATCATCCCTATAACAGATCTGTTGATGGAAGGAGTTACCATTATTCATATTCTGATCCGGCCGGTAGCCGGCGTCCCTGTGCTAAACTTCCAGCGTTCGTCCGAGCTTTCCGTAACGTATCGAGCGCACAAGGTATGATCGGTCCAAGGTGCACAGTACCAGTGGCACATTTAGGCTCCAGATTAGTAGTGCGTCTGGTCGAACGAAGATACTGCGTGAAGATAATAATAATAGTAATAACATTTTTAATGATAACATCAACAATGAGCATACGTATTATCAAGTAATATCTGTGACAATGTTTGGCATAAAACATACACGCACAGATGAAACCGTGCTCTTGCAAGTGCAATATCAAGTTATCTTCTTATATTTGTCTGCATTCCTGGCAAGTTGTTTGCCCTATATATATGTCTAATGCAATGGTAGGAGGCAAATGTTCCGTTTAAGCATGTTGTAGACACTGAGATCTGATTGCCTTGCATGATTGGTTATTTTACACCCATCGGACGTTAGCTGGGCTTTCATTGGATGGATATTCAAACGAGATTCCCTTACGAAAGAAACAACATAATGGTGTCCAGGTTAGAGGTAGCTTACCAACGTACTGCGAAAGCATACCACAGTCTCACCAGGCCATATGGTGAATGGCAACCGATTTCACAGTAAAGCATATGTGGTGAGACGAAATGTTGACCGCAAATTTGTCTTGTGGTATAATCGGGGTAAGATCTTGTTACCTAGGTCTCGCGTGTAATTGTGCTTCAATATTATGGTGGTACGATTGTAATGAGTATAGCCATGCATCGGATTGTGCAGCAGTCTCCAGTTATCTTTTAGTGTTTGCAGCCAAGGCGGATGGGGATGGAGCTGCTAGCATTGCTCCCGATCGTTTTTATGATAGAACGGTTTTCAATACGTCCTTAGAAAATGACGATTGCAGGCTTCCTATCGATGTTATGCCTGATTTCCCATATTGCCCCAGCTTATGCTGCGATACATCAGGATGGGACGATAAAGGTTTTTAAATAGTTTAAGTGTAGCTTTGCTTGTATGCATATTATGAGGGATGATAGCGAAGGAGTGTCTGGCTCGTCTTAGCTGGTACCCAATCTGTTCTAAGGAAATGTAGTTACAAGTAGATCCAATTCCATGGTCATGGGTAGACCGCTGTACACAGATGCACTCGCTGTTGCGTGTGATAGATAGTTTGCGTAACAAGCAACCGCGACAGATGATCCTTGACTGTTTTGCTTAAAACGTCATCATCCACTTGTCACACCAAGGCTCAAGCGAATAAATGTATTGTTGAATGTGTGGTAGTACATTCGAAAGCTCAACTCCACGGTACGTGTGAACAAATGGTATATCATTAACAAATAAATACCGCACGTCATGTATGTTACCCGAACGGCTATCATTGACAAACTGAAGGGAACTATATGTACTGAGCGCACATCCTTGTTTAACCCCGCTGGTGACTGGACGCGGAAAAGAACAATAGTCGGCCAAGCTGACTATTTTATCGTTAATGTATGATGATGGCCAACCCATTTAAGCGTTGCGCACTTCAAAGCAATCTATCTGAATCGGTGACCGCTTGTGAGGCACCCGATCGGATGTTCGCTGCATGTGTAAGGACAGAAGTAATAGGACATCTTTTGAGTCAATGGATTCCGGTATGTAGTTCAGGTAATGCAAATACCAGAATGCGTAGGATCGTTAGTCAAGGAACCCAGTTTAGGACTTGTCTATCAGCTTCAGTGAGCTGATAAATTTCGTTACATTCTTTTGCAAATTTCACGAATAATCCGGTTTACTCCCGGCTTAACCTGTTATCGTCAACCTCAAGTTTTGCTCATCTTTTTTGGTAGGAGCTGCACAATGAAGGTTTCCATTGAGCTGCAAAGCACTTTGGTCCCATTGACATGTCAAACATATACAAAATGATCAGTGATATCTCAAGCCCACCCAGTTTCATGGCGAATGTGGGGATGCCATCAGATTCCACCATTGAGCACGGTTGTATAGAATGTGTTGCTTGGTGGATATTGCGGATAGCAATAGCATTTTAGCTAGAGTCTTAGAGTAATTATATCGTTAGTTTCATGGGTCCTGAAGGCAAAGAAAAAGCTGACCGCGCATTGATGTCGTCCACCAGTTCAGTGATAAAAGAAAAGCGTTCTTCGACGGCAAAATCTGAGCAGCTCTTTTGCTGTACATGTCATTCGTAGGGTTACTTGATCTTCATGTGTTCGCCCCATCAATTGTAAGCGCTTGATTTCAGAGCTCAATCGGTACACATGTGGAATCATTGTAAAACATCCTTTGCTATTTTGCGCGTGATCGGTTTGCTGCACTTCTGCATAATCGAACGTTTGGATGTAGCGTTTTAAACCTCACTGATTCGTTTTTCTTTTGCAGCAGCGAGGGTTATGGCTTGCTGGACCTAATGAGAGAAGTGTTTTACGGCTGTGCATGCATGGTTGCAGAGTAACAAGGCATCCCAATAGGAGGATTGGATTACTTGACCGAAGGGTTTCCAGTTAATACTGCGGCTGTAGTAGTAGGAAGGAGGTACTTGTTTAGTAGCCAAGTTAACGGTAAAGGTTAAGGGTATCATGCTGCCATCGTTACCAGGGATGTTCTCTGAAATGTCTCTCTGTACGTTGGTCATACCTAATGTATACATCACTTCTAATGTGTTCGTCAACCTAATTGGTCTAGTAGCCCACTGTGTTTAACCATTTTTGGCTGAATAATTGAACGCTCAGTGCATATACAAGAAGGTCTAGGAAGACCAGTGTGTCATCGGTATGTTGAAATCACCTACAAGTATCCTTTGTTTCTTGTTCAATATGGATGCAAAATAGAAACTTGAAAGGATACGGATAACATACAACGTTGAAGAATTTGGCGACTTGCGAACAGATGGAAATAAACCGAGGCTCTTGAGACGGAGAACAAAAAAGATTCAGGCACATTTGCCAGTGGTGGATGTTCTAAACATGCGGCTGTACATACGTGTTGAAGTTACATGAGGCATCATCCACCTTTTATTTTACAGCGCTGTTTACGAACAGATGTTAAATGGGGTAATTGAATTACTATCTTATATATCAGCAGGTACCATGTTTTTTAACTGAAGTCGTTCAACCGCGGTGCTAGCAATCTAAGGGTAAAATGTCACTTTTATTCTTCTTGGCTTTTGCTCATTCAGGTTGCAACGGAAATGAACAAGCACGTTGGGTTTATTATCAGCAGGCTTATCGATGCACATTTTCCATGCCTTCGGTTTGGCAATCCATGTAAACGGCTAGAGTGATATTGCGGGACAAGGTACTAGAAGGCGCTTTTGTGTGACATTATTGTGTCAAGCTGGGAGAAAATGCAATAGAAATCGTATTATGTATATATATATATACATATATACATATGGATCCGCGACCAGTCGAACTCCGTACGTATGCTGCAGGTGCGAAGTAAATGCACCAGTTATGTTTGCAAGTTTTTCACTTGATTAGATAAGCTCTGCGCCAAGCCAACCGCAATATCTCCTTGATGCCTCAACCCTCTCGTTTTACACGTTATGCCGGCGATCGCGGACGGTACACTACGCCTACCCGCAGGGATATTAGCAATGGAATCGTTTCTAATGCTCCCACACATATTTACCGCACAAATAATCCACGATTACAAGGACTCACACAATAATGACGAGAACATTGATTTTACCATTTATGGTATGTATTCACTAATTAGATTGATGCTTATAGACAATCCCTAAGCAGGCTTGCATATTTAAAGGAACTGCAAACAATTCTAGTTACCAAAACATGGTACCGGCTGATATACAAGATAGTAATTCAATTACCCCATTTAACATCTGTTCGTAAACAGCGCTGTAAAAGAAAAGGTGGATGATGCCTCATGTAACTTCAACACGTATGTACAGCCGCATGTTTAGAACATCCACCACTGGCAAATGTCCCTGAATCTTTTTTGTTCTCCGTCACAAGAGCCTCGATTTATTTCCATCTATTCGCAAGTCGCTAAATTCTTCAACGTTGTATGTTGTCCGTATCCTTTCAAGTTTCTATTTTGCATCCATATTGAACAAGAAACAAAGGATACTTGTAGGTGATTTCAACATACCGATGACACACTGGTCTTCCTAGACCTTCTTGTATATGCACTGAGCGTTCAATTATTCAGCCAAAAAAGGTTAAACACAGTGGGCTACAAGACCAATTAGGTTGACGAACACATTATAAGTGATGTATGCATTAGGTATGACTAACGTACAGAGAGACCTTTCAGAGAACATCCCTGGTAGCGATGGCAGCATGATACTCTTAACCTTTACCGTTAACTTGGCTACTAAACAAGTACCTCCTTCCTACTACTACTACAGCCGCAATATTAACTGGAAACCCTTCGGTCAAGTAATCCAATCCTCCTACTGGGATGCATGCACAGCCGTAAAACACTTCTCTCATAAGGTCCAGCAAGCCATAACCCTCGCTGCTGCAAAAGAAAAACGAATCAGTGAGGTTTAAAACGCTACATCCAAACGTTTGATTATGCAGAAGTGCAGCAAACCGATCACGCGCTAAATAACAAAGGATGTTTTACAATGATTTCACATATGTACCGATTGAGCTCTGAAATCAAGCGCTTATAATTGATGGAGAGAACACATGAAGATCAAGCAACCCTATGAAGGATATGTACAGCAAAAGAGCTGATCAGATTTTGTCGTCGAAGAACGCTTTTCTTTTATCACTGAACTGGTGGACGACATCAATGCGCGGTCAGCTTTTTCTTTGCCTTCAGGACCCATGAAACTAACGATATAATTACTCTAAGACTCTATCTAAAATGCTATTGCTATCCGCAATATCCACCAAGCAACACATTCTATACAACCGTGCTCAATTGTGGAATCTGATGGCATCCCCACATTCACCATGAAACTGGGTGGGCTTGAGATATCACTGATCCTTTTGTATATGTTTGACATGTCAATGGGACCAAAGTGCTTTGCAGCTCAATGGAAACCTTCATTGTGCAGCTCTTACCAAAAAAGATGGGCAAAACTTGAGGTTGACGATAACAGGTTAAGCCGGGAGGAAACCGGATTATTCGTGAAATTTGCAAAAGAATGTAACGAAATTTATCAGCTCACTGAAGCTGATAGACAAGTCCTAAACTGGGTTCCTTGACTAACGATCCTACGCATTCTGGTATTTGCATTACCTGAACTACATACCGGAATCCATTGACTCAAAAGATGTCCTATTACTTCTGTCCTTACACATGCAGCAAACATCCGATCGGGTGCCTCACAAGCAGTTACCGATTCAGATAGATTGCTTTGAAGTGCGCAACGCTTAAATGGGTTGGCCATCATCATACATTAACGATAAAATAGTCAGCTTGGCCGACTATTGTTCTTTTCCGCGTCCGGTCACCAGCGGGGTTAAACAAGGATGTGCGCTCAGTACATATAGTTCCCTTCAGTTTGTCAATGATAGCCGTTCGGGTAACATACATGACGTGCGGTATTTATTTGTTAATGATATACCATTTGTTCACACGTACCGTGGAGTTGAGCTTTCGAATGTACTACCACACATTCAACAATACATTTATTCGCTTGAGCCTTGGTGTGACAAGTGGATGATGACGTTTTAAGCAAAACAGTCAAGGATCATATGTCGCGGTTGCTTGTTACGCAAACTATCTATCACACGGAACAGCGAATGCATCTGTGTACAGCGGTCTACCCATGACCATGGAACTGGATCTTCTTGTAAATACATTTCCTTAGAACAGATTGGGTACCAGCTAACACGAGCCAGACACTCCTTCGCTATCATCCCTCATAACATGCATACAATTAAAGCTACACTTAAACTAGTTAAAAACCTTTATCGTCCCATCCTGATGTATCGCAGCATAAGCTGCGGCAATTTGGGGAAATCAGGCAGAACATCGATAGAAAGCCCGCAATCGTCATTTTCTAAGGACGTATTGGGAACCATTCTATCATAAAAGCGCTCGGGAGCAATGCTAGCAGCTCCATCCCCATCCGCCTTGGCTGCAAACACTAAAAGATAACTGGAGGCTGCTGCACAATCCGATGCATGGCTATACTCATTACAATCGTACCACCATAATATTGAAGCACAATTACACGCGAGACCTAGGTAACAAGATCTTACCCTGATTATACCACAAGACAAATTTGCGGTCAACATTTCGTCTCACCACATATGCTTTACTGTGAAATCGGTTGCCATTCACCATATGGCCTGGTGAGACTGTGGATTGCTTTCGCAGTACGTTGGTAAGCTACCTCTAACCTGGACACCATTATGTCGTTTCTTTCGTGAGGGAATCGCATTTGAATATCCATCCAATGAAAGCCCAGATAACGTCCGATGGGTGTAAAGTAACCAATCATGCAAGGCAATCAGATCTCAGTGTCTACAACATGCTCAAACCGAACATTTGCCTCCTACCATTTCATTAGACATATATATAGGGCAAACACCTTGCCAGGAATGCAGACAAATATAAGAAGATAACTTGATATTGCACTTGCAAGAGCACGGTTTCATCTGTGCGTGTATGTTTTATGCCAAACATTGTCACAGATATTACTTGACAATACATATGCTCATTGTTGATGTTATCATTAAAAATGTTATTACTATTATTATTATCTTCACGCAGTATCTTCGTTCGACCAGAGGCACTACTAACCTGGAGCCTAAATGTGCCACTGGTACTGTGCACCTTGGACCGATCATACCTTGTGCGCTCGATACGTTACGGAAAGCTCGGATGAACGCTGGAAATTTAGCACAGGGACGCCGGCTACCGGCCGGGTCAGAATATGAATAATGGTAACTCCTTCCATCAACAGATCTGTTATAGGGGTGATGAGGAAGAACGTGTAAATCCCTCATCCTGGGTTGACCAGCTACAGTCAAGCGTACGGCTAGTGACATCTCGCACTGAAACTCTCATCCCTCTCTGCCTTCTGTTAACATCTATGTGTCAACCTAGTCGGGAGCCTACCTGTCCCCATAGACGCATACATCTTGCACTGTGCTTACATTCAGGGAGTCTCATTGGCTAATATCCGATGACCAATGAGAGTGTCAACGATAAAGCATGCGTGTAATCTCTCAGAGAGAGCATGCATTGACGCCCGCGTTAAGTTGAATGAACAGAACGTTATTTTGCTCTTTTAACAAGCTAAGTTGTTACCACTAGGCGTGAATTTGCCCGCAAATGGTATAGTTGATTTAGACTGGCCCATTACCTTATTCTTCGGCTATCGCATTTATGTTTGTCTCTAAATATTGGTCGTGAAAATCTGGCCAATTCATTATACGACCTTATTGTACAACCCTTATAAGTCTATATTTTTTGCACCTTTTCTAATTGATTTTTGCTTTTCATTGTCATTATCGATTGTTATAACTGACGGTTTACCTGCGCAAGTTTTATATAGAAGTTTTTCGAATTGAATCGAAATAGGTTGGTATACAGGACGGCTTTGTGTGTAGCTCAGTATAAGACCTAATATCTAAGACGCTCGGTTGCAACGAGTTCTGCGTTTGATAAATTCCTTTAGAGTTTACAAATACAAACTAGAGTGTTGAAGCAGAATGGTGTGTTGAATCGTACTAGGGATTAGTACAATAATTACTAGGCTGAAATCCAACTCTCTTATTCGCTACATCGGTCAAATTTTGAGGCAGAACGTTGCACATTACCCTGGAGCATATATAAATACGCACCTGAGCACTTGTTGCTCGAGTTTTGAGATTGTATATTACCAGGTCGCGAACAGCTTGTGAAGGGAAAGTTGTCTGGAGGCAAGTTAACACCTGTGTAAATGGAGGGAATGCACAAATTCCCTCTGTTTGGATAGCCCACGTGGTGTGAGCATAAAGTGGATGGCTTCGGCTATCCATTCGATTTGTTGCCTAGGCCACTATGAGCACCGTTTGGCAGGACATCAATTACTTTGGTGGTATTAGAAGCCCTCATCTGTTGTCCAGATTAAACCAATTGCTCCAGGATGAGCTTATCGATGCAACAGACGTAACGTCCCAAAGGCTGTTTGGCAGCACAGTTGTCATTTAACATTAACGCGTGTTGTTATGTCTGAGGTACTTCACACCACAGGTGCAAGTAAATTGGCTTCCTACGCTAGGTTTAGACAGGACTGTAACCATATCCTTGAGACGTTGGACAATAAACCGCGCGGTTTCAGCAATAACCTGTGAATAGATAGTTGGATGTTTGCGTTTTTGCATTGACGTTTTTGCTCACCAATG
>OX104062.1:34288825-34352986 GCA_944474145.2 Dicrocoelium dendriticum | reverse complement strand
CTTATAGTGAATGAAGTCTAGTATGGATTTCGAAATATGACACGGTTTACACTTACGTGTATCCGTAGGGGTAGTTTTTACACAGATCGATGTATCTCACTAAGAAGTAATTCGATCTATTTTTTGACTTTCAAGCTTTGTGCATAGCAAGTAGCCGTCATTTCGTGTCAGGTAGATTGTAATCTTACGCAGCTTAACCGCGGCGCTTTGTACGTAAATTCTTTAATTAAAAATGTTGTAAAAGAGAATGAGGTTGTTTTTTATGCGTCTAAGTCAAATAAGCTTTATATGGATATGTCAAGAGCGATCATAGTAAGTTAACGCCCTTTGACCAGCTAGGTAAATGAGCGTTGTACATTTTCTGGAGCTGCCCCGTTTTATTGTCCTTTTCATATGAACGATAGTGAAGCATTTAGGGGTCAGTCATACAATTAGCTTGGATGAATCAAGCCGTGTTTCAGGCGGGGAGAAAGACCTGGTGATGTACCTGCATAGGTGCTTTGTTTTTAGTGACCTGATAGAGTAATGTTCAGAGGAATTGAAGGAGTTCATTTACCTAATTTATTAGTACCGGACGGAATCAAACGTTTGAATCACGTTTCTGGCAATTGGGAAAGGGCCTCCTGGAATGCGACATCTGTTCCCAAGTAGTTGGGATTCTATTGCGGCGAACTTCATTAACAAATGTTCACTACCTATCTTTAGTGCAGAAACGTATTCACATATGTTTCCCAGGCATATTCTTAGTTGGTATGGATGAAATGATTAGACCAGGTTGACGTCAACTGCAAACAGAAATGGGATTTTGTGTTTGATGAAGGCGAATAGGTAGTTTAGATAGATTAGGAAAACTAATGGTCCGAACTCACTGCTCTGCAAAACGCCGCTGGTTGTTTATCTTGGCCTAGATTATTGCTGACCGATTCCAACTACTTGAGTTCGTTCGTCCAGGTATGGGTCGAAACAGCTTGACAGAGGTTTTCCAATGTCATGTGACTCTAGCACAGTGAGCAGTGGCTTGTGTGCAATTACTAGAACGCCTTTTGTATGTCCGACAGAAGTATGATGCCTGCCGTTCCTCTGTCAATCAAAGTAGTGACATGATCGAAGAATTGTAGCTGGTAGGTAACGCAAGAACGTTTTGAGAGACTGCCATATTGTGGAGGATTGAACAGTTCCAGTCTGGTAAAAAACAATACAATGTTCTTTTTGACTTCCCATAGGGCTTTGGAATCGGCAGAGGTGTGATTTATAGAGCAGTAGCTTGACACTTCGTTTCGCGGGCCTACCTTGTGCTTAGACATTATGATGGATTACTTTCATTGAGATGCGAAGCAGCCGGCAGTGAGAGAAAGTGTGAATATATTTAACAACATTAGATTGATGTTTCTTCTCTGAATTTTATAACAGTTGGGGAGATGCCATCTGGGTTTGGACGAGTAGATGGTTTTGTGGATGCGAGACAATTTTCACTTCTCTCAACGTTAGAGGAATATTACAGAGTAGCATGTTCTTTCTTTTTGGATGTGGAGAATGAAACAGCTGAGTATTAGGGACAAAGCAGGAGGCAAAACTAGAGTTGATAGTCTGCATATGCAGGAGTTGTCGCGTGATATCTAACCATCGTGCAGGGCCAATCTTTCAATTTCCTGAAGGGGTTTAGAGTTCCTTCTTTTGAGAAGTTGTATCAATGTACACACTTTTTCAAACTTCTCAGTAACCGATTTTCTTTCTTGCTTTTGGCTTTGTGGGTTAAAGGTTGTAGCTGTTGCATAGCCTCCTGTATTTCTAGTAGTTTCGCGAAGCGATTGCTCCCACAGAATAGTAAAGTTAGTTCCTTTTGTTTGGATGTAACTTTGTATAGTAGTTTGAGTTCACTACTATGTTCATACTTATTTCTACATGCGATAGGTACCAGTGGATCCACATCAAGCGCCGTATTATTAGTTAACTCATTTGTAACCACAATATGATGGTGTTAGGAACGACGTGTTCCAGTTCAAGCTACTGATAAGTTATTTAATGCGTTTTAGTTCACACGATGGACGTTGCCAGTTAGTGTTAACAACTTACTTGATGGCTTAGAAGATTCAATATTCATATCACAGAGAACCGTGTTATGATCAGAACCCGGTAGTGGATTACCAATGAATATTTAAGCACACGAGGTCCCCATCGTCATTACTAGGTCTAGGGTAGTGTCACTTCTGGTCGGCTCTAAAACGCTGGATCCAACCATTGAAGCAGATACAAGAAATTATTTCCTCAATCCCTACAGTGTTTCTGAATCTAGGCATCATCCAGTTAGCAGGTAGTAGGTTGAAATCTTCCCACATAAGTTTGGACTTGTAAGTGGTGCTGGAGGCAGTATTGATCCTACCGATTAGCTTCTGTGTGTTAAATTGAATAGTTTGGGGTGGTCTATAGATACAACCCAATGGATGCTAAATAGATGGGATCACCAGCCATAACATATATTCCAAGTCATTGAGCACAGGCTGATCTGCCGGAATCACAATCAGGTAATTTCGGAGGTATTTGGCCCAGCAACCATGAGGTTTGTGTGAGCGATATTTGCGGAAATGTTTATAGCCTAATATGTTAAGCGGAGAATCACTAATTTCTTATGTGCACCATGTTTTCGTATTAAAAGCAATATCGGGGAATCCCTTAAACATAAGTGTTGAAACCAGAGCTAATTTAGGTAAGAGAGAAGTTGTGTTAATTAAGACAGATTTGAACGATATTGTTAGATTGGAATAAATGTCTGGGTAATAGTTGTTTCTTCGTCAGTGTAGCTAAGAATTGTGTGTTGTGAACTAGATGAGACACACTGAGCTCTACATAGTGTTGGATTGATTATAGTACATTGTCCAGTAGTTTGATTCTTCTGTGATAGGGACTGGATTTCGGGGGAGGAATTAGTGGTATACGATAGTCTAAAACTTGACCTCCGTAATATTCAGTGGTGAGGGATGATGAAGTTCACAAACGCATTCTTCTTAGATTGTATTGATGCCAATTTAGTAGTAAAGGTGGTAGTATGCGGGTTTTGTCTTTAGGTAGATGGTGGTTGCACTGTCTTACGTATAATCGATGAGGCCTACCACCATTTTGTTATTTCTGTGTCGCACGCATAAGGATTTTGCGAGCTTGAATGCGCGTGGTTTGGGTTCATAGCCAGAGGCATTGTGGGTAGATATTGGGCTGTCTCTCTGCAATTTATCTCGACGTCGGTGTCAATGTTGCTTGGGTAAGCCTGAACACGTACACATTTCTTCAGTTGGCCTAGCTGGATATCTACATTCTTGTTTTGGTTGCCTTAGAGCTGCTGAGCTTTGATTGTTTCCGGAAGAAATCCTGGGTGGGTGTTTTCCACTGCCTTTTCTACTTCCTGTTTAGTCGGAGATAAGCCACATCTTGCTTCATTTGGAGCGGATTTTGATTTGTTTTAGTGATGTCAACATGACAATCTGCTTCGTTGTTTCGCTCTAGATATTTAGCAAGTAAAGCTACTTTGTAGAGGTTAGTGGCTGGATGCAGGGCAAAGGCAATGAGTGTGCAGTCAGCAAGTGTCTCCTGAGCAGATATATTTTTAGGTTGGTTGATGATTTTAAATAGGAACATACCACTGCTGCTCTTTGAGGACCTCTCACGAGGCCGCTGAGGATCGGAATGCCATTCATCTCCTATCTTGAACGACGTAAGTTGACCTGTTCAGGTACATATTGCAGATGGCTTCACTGGTAAGGATATGGGATGTTCGTTGGGCTGGGTGATTGATTCATTGTTAGTCGCCTTTAAGGAGGCGTTTGACCACGTTTGATCATAACGTATTTACCATTACTTCACGCGGCGAATAGTAGGAATTTTGATGCACCCCTATCGTCTGGAAATTTTACGAGTACTTGACATGAGTTCATATTTTCCTTTTTCAGCAGCCTGATGTCTTGTTAGGAGACTCCAACCATATTGCCTGCATTTAAAAAGGTATTTTTAGTCTGATGATCTTCGGTTTATCAGGTAGCGTAAAAATGATAACATTACGCGATCTATGGATGCTTTCTCGTGTTTTAGATGCAAATGGCTGTAACATTTGCTGAACAAGATCATAGTTTGTGTCGAATTCATGCACTTGGTATTTCAGCGTGGCCACTTCTTCCTCAAGGGTCATATTCTGATTTGTCGTTTCAGTCGGGATGGCAGTAGTGAAGTTCGTGTGGTTCTTTAGCTACATCCGACTTTTTGGGTTTAGATTATGTATGTCTCCCTTTTACAGCAATAACACATGGATTTGTAACAGTGGTATCAGTGGTTTGTATAGTTTTTTCTGTATTAACCTTAAGCTAAAGTAGGGAGCTTCTCGTTTTCACATTGCTAACAAGCGACTCTACTGGGTACTTGAAAGTATGTTATGATGCAGAGCGTAAGGCTAATAAACATCAAAATTGAGTCGGAATCCGACCACAGTGGATTTTTAGCAATAGAAGTTTTCAATGAATGTTTTCCTGGTCTCTCGCTTATAAAAGGTCAGGTATTTACCTGTGTATTGAAGCACCAGGGCATCGACCAAAGGACTAAATTACCGCTGCAGTCGCAATGAGCATATATAATCACATAAATTAAAACTCCTATCTCAACAATATATGCTTCTTATTAGTCAGCAGTAGGTGGAGTAGTTGTGTTTCTGTGAAGTTTCGTCACAGCTGAACACAGACGGACAGCCATCACACATCCAGAAGAGCGCCAGACGACCGTTTCATCCTGTTGGGACTCGTCAGTAGTGCGCGAATGCAGAATCCTATCAGATTCTAACCCGTCACCTTAATCTTACTAGCCAGAGGCCTATGCCTTAGCTGCTTATATGCCAACTCGTTTAATTGCAACTTGCTAGACAAATCGATTCTCTAAAGTGTATGACAGTGGAGGATGAGCAGCTTTATAGCACAGTTTGATATAACTCATGGCAGTCTGCTGTCACCACCCATGGATCAGTGGCATAAAACGTTGGCTCGCAAGATGAAGGTCTTGGGTTCGAATCCGGCGGAGGGATGCGCGCTACCGACGAATCCTAGTTAGACGAAACGTCCGACTGGTGCTCTCTTGGATATGTGTTGGCTGTCTGTTTGAGTCTAGCTGTGACCAGTCTTCATGGAAACGTATGGTTCGTTTATCATTACTAGATGAATGAGCTGTAAGGAGCTATGAGCCAAAGGGGAAAACAATAAGCTGCTGGCAATTCTTGAAATCCTTATGACGAAGCGCCCATACACCTAACCAGCCCAAAAGACAGTCTGTCATCAGAACAACATCATCTAATTAATAAGTTTAATTCCGCTATTTTTGCTAAATGGTTTTTGAGTTAAATATCCGTATCCGTCGTTTCATACTACAAGATGGTAAGCAACTTAAGCAAATGTTACTAAAACTTTAAAAGGAAAACATACCTCGTTGTACATCTAAAAAATAAGGACTCAAGGCATGACTGCCCAATAGGTTAAAATAAGCTAACTATTCAGTGTTTAAATGGCATGCTATTCAACTTGGAAGCAGATGGGTGGCCACGTAGTTCTTATTTTGCTGACGCGAATTGCTGGCTCCAAAATCACAATGTATTCTGACAAATCTAATACATTACAAAGTTTCGCACCGCGTAACACTTAAAAAGCCTACTATGCTCAATAATATTCAAGTCGATTACGGATTAAAAAGCCTTTGTGAAAACTTACATTTAAAAAGCAGAATATGCGCAGTTATCATGCTAACTTAATGTACTGATTTGCGTCGCTCTTGGAAGATTCTTCGTTCTTATTCTTCTGTCTCGCGTTAACAATGTGATCGGCTCCACAAGCTGAAAGATCAAGTACAAGCAAAAATTTAGGTAGTCATTCTCCTCTTGCTTAACAAGTAACTCATCAATATTAGCCCTGAAGTTTTAAACGGCATTGTAAGTAATTACTTCCATCCACAGTAAACTAAATTTTTAGGTCTATCGGCAGTAAACTGACAGACAAGTTAAGCCAGTCATGAGAGCTCACAATTCTTCTAAAAGCTCAGCAGCTTATTCAAGCACGCCAAAATCCAGTAGTTTATGATCCCATCTTACCAATGCTAATGGTTCTGCTGCGTAAGATGGTGCCCTATCTCCCGACAAAATTTGGATACCACAATATATTATTTTTGGATGTTGCTTCCCCGCGAGCCAGATTCACCCCCCCCCATTCACGGGTTGACTGGACTGTCCGGATAATTTGCGTCTCACCAGGACTTGGAAAACCTAGCTGGTTCATGATGCTTACTTTCATATCCCAAGTTTCCAAATCCTTAGAAACAGTCAAAAAACCACCGCGAAGATAGTTGCCATACAAGCGCGGTCAGTGAACCCCACGTAACTTGCGCGCGTGGCATAACACTAAATGGCCCCGTTGATTCCGTTTGTGTTCACATGCCAGTAATCAGACTACCTTTGCCGGATATGCGCACGACACGACAGACCACCTTGAGCCAGATAGCGAACTTTACGCTGAACTCTTCTCAAATGATTCTGCGCAACCTGTAACAACTGGATACTTCTTCGACATAAATCAAATATCTTTGTGTACCAAGCATTCCCACACGAAAATATTCATTTTGTAGCATAAACCGAGGCATTTGTCCACAGTAAACAGATTCAATTTGCAACAAAAGGTAATCACATTTATGGCTTAATCTTCGCAATGCCATATTCATTAAAACATAAATTATTCCCCATCTCCGTGTGAGTGACTACAAGATAGCAGGTATTTTAAAGAGCTGTTTGCAGCCGTGTTGCAACCAACGAACTTATTTGTTAACTTGATTTTCACTGATTAGTTGAAAAGCATTATCAATAAATAGATGATTGATGACTTATGATATTGCATCCGCTTCCGTTTTATTTCGAAATCCAAACGACTTACACAACGAAGAGTTGAACTTATGCTTACAAATCACCAGAGATTTAAATTTCATGGAATGAAACTTCACATCACAGCCATACATAAACCAGAAAGCTAAAAATCCACGATACGTCTTTTGAGGCACTGGTAATTTTAGTCCGATAAATTATAAAAATCTAATATTTCTATAAAATTAAAGAATAGATCATAAACATTGGAATTAAGCTATACAGGTTCATCGCATCTGCGAAAATAATAAAATAATGCTAATGAATTATAAAGATAAAGAAGTAACTAATTAATTGACTCAAATTTAACTCGACAAATAACTTGATGTAAGAAGTCTGTTTGCTGAATATGCCGAAATCGAATAAAAATAGATTAAGATATCAACTTCGATAGAAGGCTCGTTAGATAACGCTGGAAATGAGTACATCATTTTCCAAACAACTAGAAGTGTTACAGAGGCAACAAGCAGATAACCACCTAACGTCAATATTTGGCCACGTTGGAAATAACGGTTATACAAAATGTTTGTGCAAGTACGGTCTCGACTTGAGGTAGCATACGCAGACACCTACGGTAATGAAGAGTAGATGTTTCCGGAATATGAACGACAAACATTATGGAATGTACCAATTCAGTATGCAGTCTTTTGCAGAAGCTTCTTGACCAAGATCCAAGAGTTGTGAAGTGAGAAGCACTTGGAATATTGCGCTCTGCCTCTGCAAAACTACTTCGGAATATACTGACATGTCCAATAAGTTGTCGTCTCACAGTAAGTTTTGCGCAGCGTGTACCACAGGAGCAAGATCACATAGAAACATGTACGATTGAGTACAAGATAGTTTACTCTTCAAGGTTTAGGGATTACAGGCTATTGTTGAGTATTCCATACAGGCAAGACGAGAAACAGAGAAATTGAACAGTGTCACTTATAAAGTTGGCTAGATTATCAGCTGCAAAGTTGCTAGTAAGTAGCGACAACGATAATGGATATTCACAAGTACACTAAACACGTACAGCTGGGCATATTGAAGTTATTTTATTCGTTTGCAATTAAGGAGAGGTGGGTTACTAAAATTGAGCGGCAGTTTTCGGCTAGGCCATTTGATTGCGGATTTTGCACGCTCCGCTTGTTACTGTGCTGGATTTGATAGATATGATGTGGTCCAAGTGGCTACCAACCAGTTAACGTATTGACATGGATGTAGTCCAAACCAAAGTTAAAACCAGCTGACAGGAATCTAGTAGATGAATGGTAAATATTTTAAGTTACAGTAAAAATGAACCTTTACTGATTTATCTGCATTTACTGTGGTATACATTTTCAAGTATACTCTTCTAAGATTTGGCATACCAGATGTTACATTAGAGAAAGGGCATGAACTTATTTAAACACGTACGCATGACTGCTTTTTGGCAGCCATGGTCGAGAGGGAATGTTACTTACAGTCTTGCGTATAAAAGCATAGAGATAAGCGTGGCAGATAAACCGATCGCTTGAATGAGAATGAGAACGGTTATCACTTACTACTTCAACTACTCACTTGCTCTGTGTGCTTTGAGGGAGGTATGGCATGGTAAAATTGATAATAGAGAAAAGAATTTACGAGTGAATATATACTCTGCTAAATTAAGTTGGGAGATGTGAACCAATAGTAACAATGTGTGAAAAATTATCGAACTGGATACTGAACAAATTAAGTGACCTGCATTGATACCCTATGGAGAATGGAAACGATTGTAAATCAATGCATTTTTAATGAGAGAAAGTGGATTACCGGCTGCTGTACTACTTTGCAACTTGTAAGAAGAATTCTCTGTTTGGGATACGGTAGGGTTTATTGCATTGCAGCTGGACCGATTATCCAAACGTATCAATACGCCCATGAATTTGTTAAAATTATTGACTAGTTTAGCTCCCGCCTACTCATCCACATTAGTTCTTAAAACATTAGTCCTCAAAGTTTAAATACGTCGGTGTGTGTTGAACACAGGATCCGTCCTGGGCTCTAGTGCCGCTGTATCCTATTCCTTTGCGGCTTTTGCGGCTATAGAGCAACATTGCAAGTTTACGTATCGTACAGCATAAATCTGGCATTTGAAGTATGTACCTCCGGTAGATTGGACGACTAATTCCGCCTGCAATCTAGATGGTTACCATGCACAAGTATACTTGAGCCAAACCGTCAGGACGTTGCGTGCGAGATGGACGGAACACAGTAGTTGCATGTCACGTCTAAAAAATAACGACCCAGATTTCACTGATTTGCTGGGAGTTGCAGTGGTAGCGGTGTCTGAAGTACATAGGAGATGAAACCTACTTGGGTGAGGTACAGTAAGTCCGATTTATCTAAACCGATCCACTAAATTCTGCCATGATTCGTACATTTCAACAACGTACGGGCGCGCTTATAGGAAATTTCAGCATCTGTAACGCTTATCCGGCTGTCCAGTGGGCAATTGTTGTTGGACAGCAAATGCTCAAACGCATGAACCCGCGTTTGCAGGAACGAATTCAGGTGTAACGCCATGGAGTTTGACAGTTGGCGGTTTTTTGCAATTCTGGCCAACTACATTGCCAGTAGAATGGAGCACTGAGAAAGGCTAATTTGCCTACGTTCCAGGATGAGCTTTTCCGTGAAGAGCAGTGGTTAGGTACTACCTATGCTGAAACACGCCAGACCATTGTGATGTTTAACAAAACCGGATCAACGCATACGGTGAAGTGTAAAATTACGTATGGATTCGCAGGTCAATCGACCTTGACTAGGAGATAGATCTATTTGTATTATGCAAGCCGCTAATCAATTTATTTACCACATCCTGCAATTCAGTGCAGTGCTCACTCAGACGGGTTGCCTTGGTTGCCTTAACTCTATATGAGGCTTTCTGTATCCATAGCTGTGTAATGGAAATTCAAGAAAGGTTCAATCACCCAACGATCAATGCCGCTGTATTTTGCTGACCGAGAACACTGCGGGTGTCAGTTCCCTCAGCTTAATTTAGCGACTGCCAAAACTGCAGTTAAGACCGATCTTATGACTAAAAATATTCTCCATACTACTAGTAGGTTGCCAATCAAAATCGCTAGGTTGAAGTAATTAGTTTCCCAGCAACATCAGGTGCATCCATGTCAACCACTTGGTGAAGCTCAAGTGCAAGCATTCGGGTGGAGTTTAAATGAGTGCCTGCCAATAATTGAGCTAGGTTGTCGCTCCTGTATGCGTGAAACTTTATCTTGCTTAATGACGGTAGGTTTTAATGTTGTAGGCGATGAGATGGCTGGTCCGCTTCGAATACATGTAATCGCATCATATAGACTATTGGATGTAAACATTAGCATACAGCTATGCTCCTTAGACATCTCGTGCAGTGGCATCAAACTACAGTGAATCCCTGTTAGGTTGCAAGCCCTAAGTAAGTTGCGCATCACGGTTAACAATGGATCAATGCCTGGGACATGGAAAATGATCGGACTTTTGCGATCTGATTATACGTTGGTGCATTTCAGCGAATATGCTGTTACTTTAAACACCTTCTATATGTATAGCAGGTAGTGATTACGAACCACTTTTCCTTTTTAGGACATTGATACTTAAAATACAATAACATTGGGTTGCTGATTCCAACAAATGTGCTTTTAAATCACTCGTAAGTAGCAGGCTTTTAGTTGTAATTTGGTTGAGGTATTCATTCCAGTTAGATTGCAAAATATATAGCCCAGCTTATGTACCTCATGGCTCAGTGGCTTAAGCTGGTGGGTAGTTGGCATCCGCCTCCAGCGGTCATGGGTATGATACCCAGTAGGGAACCGAGGGAATGCGCACCACATAGGAGCACCATTAGGGCGAAATGCGTCTGGGATAAATACCTCAACCAGATGGGATTTTGTCTATAAGCTTATCGTGAGGTACACGATAAAATGCTTTCTGCATGTCTAGGAATATCATTACTGATGAATTCCCGCAGTCTAAGGAAAGAGTAAGATTGTTGAGAAGGGCAAGTTGAAATGTTACACCGAGTGTTTCTTAAGAAATCCATGTTGTGCTTTTTATAGCAAGCCGCTTGTTTACAGGGAATCGATCAATTTTGGAGCAATTCACCTTTCCATCTTTCTACTAATAATGGAAGTGTGGTTCATTGACTGATAGTTTCTAACGTCATGTCTGTGTCCAGATTTGTGACGTGGTATAACAATGGCTGTCTGCCACTGTGTGGTTACTTTGCCGGCCTTCATTAAAATAGAGAATAGAGTGTGCAGAAGAGGGATGTATTGTAGAGGGGCCGCTTCGAAGAATGCCTCGGGGGAGTTCTTCGGAGCTAGCTGAGAGCGGATCGAGAAGGACGGCTAGCGATGAGCCTGGGCCCGCAACTACGGAGCGCGAATATGTGGACAGCGCAATAAATCAGACATATACGCCGCTAGCGAAGCCCACAGGACCGAAGCCAAGCCGATTGACACAGCCCAGAACAAGCAAGTCGAGAGCTCTCGAACGACTCCTGGCCGATCCGAATCGGGTACAGAGAAGTGGAGATCTAGGCGAAAACAGGAAGGCTGATCTTCCAAGTCAGAGCTCCCGAGGCGAAAGGACTGGCTCGTCTCTAACATCCGTACCTGTGTTGCGTTTTGGGACGGAAATCTAGTCGATATTCGATGGCGCGCGTGAGACCCGTGTGCGCCCATTTTCGGTGTGCAATAAACGTCTATCCCCCCTGTCATGTCGTTATCGCTACACTGGTGCCGTGACCATTCGCGACGGAGTTGACCTGGTTGGAGCAATTTGCGGCCGGTGACGTGGAGGCGTGGCTCGATGAGTTCGACGGAATTGCGGCTTGCACGGGTGTGAGGGGGGATGCAAATTTGCCAATTGCTTTGGACACACGGTTGAGCGGACGAGCCAAGACGGTGCATCTGCTCACTCGGAAGGCCAAACCCAGCTGTTCGTTCGCTGAGATGAGGACTGCCTTGTGTGCAGAATTCGGGGAGGATCTGGAGAGAGAACGAGCACTGCAACGGTTTCAAGCAGCCAAATGGGACGCACAGGAGGATTTGATGGTGTTTTCTCAGCAGCTGGACAGACATCTAACGATTGGGCTCCTCGAGTTAGAGGGCAACGCAAGAGAGCGTCTACTGAAACAGCAGTTTATCCGAAGTCTGCCCGATCCACTCCGTGATCAGGTGAAATTGGCGTTGATGGTGGGAGACAGTAAAGCGTTGGATCTGGTGACGGTCTCCCAGAATTTGTCGGAACGAGTGACAGTGAGAAGCATCCAGCATGCTGAGTTGGAACAGAAAGTAAATCGCCTATCCGAAATGGTGGAGCAGCTGTTGTCGATAGAGTCTTCAAGTACCACTTCACAACCCAATGTACGGGTAATCCGGAACGGTCGCCACTGTTTCCAATGCAACCAGAGTGGTCATGTGGCGAGATTCTGCACCAACGTCAATGTGCCCCATTGTTTCTCTCTATCCATGCCGAGTCGGTGGCGAGTACCAGTCCTCCAGGTAGCTATAGAAGGTGTGTCTGTCCGAGCCATAGTAGACACAGGAGCGGCAGTGTCAATTACGAAGAGATTCAATGGGGTTCCAGTAAACCCATCTTCAATCACGATGCATACGGTCGGCGGACATTCTTTGAAAGTGATGGGCACGCAGCGGTTACGAATCAGGATAGGAGAAAAGCTCATCCGCCATGACATGTTCATCGTGGAGGAGACGACCGAAACCATCATCGGAACCGACATCCTGAAACGCCTCAGTGTCACAATTGACCTGAAAAACGATGTGGTGATCGTGGCTAACGATACGATTGAAATAAACAAGGGGAGAACCGACCGGGTGGGTGCCCTCAAAGCCGTGCCTAATTGTCAGAACCGGGCAATACGCAACGTACTGAGCAGGTATGCCCACTTATTCACAGACGCGGAAGATGTTTACGGATTTTGCAATTGGGTTGAACGCCGAATACCATTGATCCCAGGAGGACAATGCAAGCAAATCTTCAGACGAATTCCACAGAACACCCTGGTTGAGATACAGAAGCGGGTGACCGAAATGGAATCGATAGGAATCATCAGGCAAACGCACAGCCCGTATTCATCACCCGTGCTATTGACGAAGAAGGCCGAGGGTACCTATCGATTTTGCATCGATTTCAGAGAACTAAACAGGGTGACTGTGAAGGATGCATACTCGATGCCTCAGATGGAAACAATTTTCTCAAGCCTTCACAGTGCCAAGCAGATATCTCTGATTGATCTCCGCTCGGGATATTGGCAACTGCCGATCGCAGAAGAAGATCGCCACAAGACCGCTTTCATTGTCATTGGCCAACAGTATGAGTTTTTGAGAATGCCGTTTGGATTATGCAACGCCCCAGCTACATTCAGGCGTTTGTTGCTAATGGTCCTGGCTAACCTGCAAGGCGTGGTTGTTTATGGTGATGACATAATCGTCTTCTCTGAGATGGAACAGGAACATGTGACCAGACTTGGAGCAGTACTGCAGAGGCTTGACGAAGCTGGTCTGAAACTCAGTCATAAAAAGTCGCAGATTGCCCAAAAGTCAATTGTATGCTTGCGTCACATCGTGGGAAATGGTCAAGTCCATCCACTTCCGGAGAAACGCGAGACGATCAAGTGCTTCGCAAAACCAAACTCCAAGCGTCAACTCTGTTCGTTCTTGGGAGTGGTGGCATATGAATCAAAGTTTGTACCCCAGTTCGCAGAGGTCAGCCCGTTGTTAAAGCTGCTTCGCAAGGACGTGCCGTTCGTGTGGACAGCTGAAGCGGATCAAGCCTTTGACCATCTAAAGGCATGCATAGCAGAAGCCCCGACATGTCTACGGCTACCCAATCCTGGTGAGAGGTTCACTGTGGCTGTCGACGCAAGCAACGTGGCAATCGGTGCGGTTTTGTCTCATCCGGCTGGGGTGGTGGAGTACGCGAGCAGAGTGCTGACAGGGGCGGAACAGAAGTATTCAACCACGCAGAAAGAATGCTTGGCCATCGTGTGGGCGTTAGAGAAGTGGAGAAATTACTTACTGGCGAATGAATTCCGGATCGTCACTGACCACAAACCGCTCTCGTGGTTGATGACGGCGAAAGACCCGCGGGGACGGTTTGCGCAATTGGCCTACCGATTGCAGGAATTCAACTTCACCATTGAGCACGTGGATGGAACGCAGAATGTATTGCCAGATATGTTGTCACGCCCGTGTTTGGACGACATCATGCCAGACAATGCCATACCGGTGCGTGCGATCGTGATGGGGCGATCAAAGGACAGATGAATTTGTGAGTGTGTTGTGCTCTCACTTACAGGCTGGCACCAAACCGGAGTCCACATCGGAAGAGGTGGAGGGACTCCTCAAGATCTGGGACAGATTGAAGGTCGAAACCGATAACGTGGTGGTGGCGATAGACGGACGGAAAGTGCCTTTTGTTCCACCAAATCAGCGAGAACGTGTGATGCGTATAACTCATGATGGCGCCCATATGGGATTCGAGCGGGTCTTTGAATTGCTGCGGAGGCGAGTGTTTTGGCCAACCCTGAGGAAGGAAGTCGCGGCATACATTCGGGGGTGCCCAAACTGCCAAACGAGTCGGGAGATGGAGTCCCCGAGACCGCCGATGCGATCGATGGAGGTTGGTGAGCCACTTCAGTGTTGGGGACTGGACGTCTTTGGACACTTACCAGTGAGTCGAACAGGAAACAGATATATTCTAGTGATGATTGACCACTTCACTCGATGGGTGGAAGCCATACCAATCAAGGACCAAACAGGCGAGACAGTGTCGCAAGTATTCGAATTCAATGTGCCTGCAAGGTATGGGATCCCACAGTGTATCATCACGGCCCTGCTTCGAGTCAAAAGCGTTTAAGGCAGTGTTGGACAAGTGAGGCATCCAGAGACGGCGAACTTCACCGTACCACCCACAAACCAACGGCGTGACCGAGCGGTTCAATCGGACATTGAAGACGTGGATAAACTGCACGAAGTTGGCATAGGAAGATGCTTTGCCTCAGGTTCTGATCGCGTATAGGACAAGCATGCAATCAACCACCAAGGTCTCGCCATTCGAAGTACTGTTCGGCAGAGAACCACTGATTGCGCTCGACACTTGCCTACCGGACCACGGTGAGCGGAAACATCTAGCTTGGCATCAAGAGCGACTGCAAGGGAAAGCTAGAAGCGAAACCAAAGCTCGACAAGCGTGGTATAAGCGAAATTACGACGCCAGGCATGAGGCTCACAAGTGGAGGCTATTCAGGATTGGAGAACGAGTCAAGGTACGAAACAACGATCGGCCGGATCATGACGGGCCGGGCGCAAGCAAGTTCAGAGAAAGCTGGAAAGGCCCCTACATCATTATCGACGAGAAAGCGGGCAACTTCTTAATCGACTGGGGAGGAATGAAACGTTGGGTGAATGCTGCTCTCCTGCGACCATGGTACGAGAAAAAGAAAGGTCCTCGAGGAGGGGCGGGTGTAGAGGGGCCGCTTTGAAGAATGCCTCGGGGGAGTTCTTCGGAGCTAGCTGAGAGCGGATCGAGAAGGACGGCTAGCGATGAGCCTGGGCCCGCAACTACGGAGCGCGAATATGTGGACAGCGCAATAAATCAGACATATACGCCGCTAGCGAAGCCCACAGGACCGAAGCCAAGCCGATTGACACAGCCCAGAACAAGCAAGTCGAGAGCTCTCGAACGACTCCTGGCCGATCCGAATCGGGTACAGAGAAGTGGAGATCTAGGCGAAAACAGGAAGGCTGATCTTCCAAGTCAGAGCTCCCGAGGCGAAAGGACTGGCTCGTCTCTAACATCCGTACCTGTGTTGCGTTTTGGGACGGAAATCTAGTCGATATTCGATGGCGCGCGTGAGACCCGTGTGCGCCCATTTTCGGTGTGCAATAAACGTCTATTCACCCTGTCGTGTCGTTCTTGCTACCATTATACCATTGTAGTTTTAATACGATTAGAGGAATAGCATCAGGGCCCTCGTATTTATATGATTTCACAGCCGTTAGTGCTTTTTTATATCTCGGAGTAAAAATTCTACTTTGATATACGGTTAGAGGTTACGGTGGACATTTCATGCGGAGGGGAACCTCTGATTTTGCTGAAAGAGTAACAAAATTGCCAGTT
Organism: Dicrocoelium dendriticum; assembly: GCA_944474145.2. Lineage (NCBI taxonomy): Eukaryota > Metazoa > Platyhelminthes > Trematoda > Plagiorchiida > Dicrocoeliidae > Dicrocoelium > Dicrocoelium dendriticum. Next base: position 34,336,917 of record OX104062.1, on the reverse strand, counting down.
CATTGCCTCGGGGAAACGTGACAAAATAATGTCATTCGCCCTAGGTTTTCGACTTTCTAAGAGATCAGCCAACTTTAGCTCATTGTTGATACCCGAAATTGCATGCATTTCATCTGCCAATTGGTTTGAGTGGAGATGTGTATAGTACTTGGCCAAGAGTTGTTGCTGTTGCTGAACCAGTGAAAATCGACCGTCCGCCTGTAGATTTTGCGAAGGATTTCAATCTTGTTGGTGATTTTAGGTGGTAGGCTATCAACATATTTTCTATTTATAGAGCATTTACGCCTAAGCGGTAAGACCAAATCAAGACAATTGCTGATGTTGCTTTAAAACTCATTTGCAGTGACTTGAGGGAAAGCCGTTAAGACGAAACTGTCCCATGGCGACAGTCAAATGAATAATGCAAATAACTCCCAGTCAGTGAAAGTGTACTTACGGTACCGTGTTACGGGTTGTAAATGTTAACGAGGTTTGGAAACGGTGAGCAAAGCTAAAGTACGATTAGCCTATGGTCACTGTCGGGAAACAATGAACAATGATTTATCACGAGATAAAAGCAAGTGCTTGACATGTCCCGTAGGATGGTAGCGGTGAATATGATGCAATTAAAATATGTGTGGGTCATCTATCGAACGTCTGCCGAGATGAATACTTTGATAATTAACATCAGTGTAAAAGGAAAAAGAAATATCGCGCTTAAACATTCAGAAAGACAGTGGGGCGCTGTGATAGTTGAGGTAAGGAGTGAGAAAATAAAATATGGTCGCTCACTTAGGTCCATTTGATACATTAGTCCTGTTGAAAACATGCTTGGCGTAATCCACAACAGAGGAGCTTAGGTAACAAAATGTTGGGAGCTGAGGGCAACATCTAATCGTTTTTTGAAAACATCCAGGGTAGGAGAGGACACTACTGAGTCTGAGAGTGCGTTCCATCTTTTGCAAACTCGAAGGGAAAAGTAATTCCGTCGACACTCTAGACGGCTATATTGTTCCTTCAACTTTAAGCAGTTACCCCTGAGCTGCGTGTTGTGGCTAAGTTTCAGCAAATGGCGGCATACGTGGTTGGGGTCACTCAATATTTGATACGCTAATATGAGATCGCCGCGCAGCCTTCGATAGCGTCCGCTGAAAATTCCCAACAACTTCAGCCTTCGGTGGTAAGAGTGATACCGCAGGCCCATCACGTTCTTGGTTGCTATCCGTTGTGGTGCCTCTATCGCTTCTAGGTCGCGTTTCAACCAAGGTTGCCAAGCTTGGATAGCGTATTCAACATGCGGGCGCACGTAGGAATTGAGCATCATTGGGAAGATTGATGGGTCAAATCTCCCGAATGCCCTTCGCAGCATGCCGACGTGCTGGTTGCCTCTTTTCGCAGCTACCTCAGCCTGTTTTGAACAGTTGAGGTCGCTCTGTACGATCACACCAAGATCACGTTCCTGGGAGCTATTCTGCAATTCGTTTGTCCCAAGCATGTAGGTGTAGTTATGTCTATGGCGTAATTGTACAACGCGACATTTGTCTACGTTGAACGGTAGGGCGTATTGAACTGACCAGTTCGACACTGTGTTAAGATCGTGCTGGAGCCGTTCATGGTCATCCGGTCCTCTGATCCTTCGCCATATCTGGATATCATCAGTGAAAAATAAGAAATCGGAAGTAATTGATCTCGCCAAATCGTTAATGAACACCAAGAATAGACGAGGTCCAAGAACCCAGCCTTGTGGTACTCCACACGTCACGTCGATTGCATGAGAAAATGATTCTCGGACTCTCACCACTAGCCGTCGTTCTTGTAGAAAATTGCTAATCCAACTCAGGATTGGATCACCAATGCCGTAGTTCCGAAGCTTCTGAAGGAGAACTCGATGGTCTAAACGATCAAACGCTTTTGAAAAGTCCAGGTAGATGACATCGACTCCAACTCCATCATCAACAGCTTCAGTCCAGCTATTACGTGCAATTAATAGGTTAGTATTGCACGAATGCTTTTGACAAAAGCCATGTCGCTCTGGGGCTATTAAATTGTGGCTTTCCAAGTATTGCATCAGCGCGTCTGCGACGATTGATTCCATCACTTTGGATAGTACGGGAAGTAATGTTATTGGACGGTAGTTCGCAGGATCAGTGCGGCTGCCTCCTTTATGGATAGGAGTGATGACCCCTTGCTTCCATACTGGTGGAATAAGGTTTTCCTCTAGACATCGCTGATAGAAAACAGCCAGTGGTTCTGCTAGATCACTAGCTACTGCCTGTAGAGCCTTTGGACGGATGTTATCAGCTCCGGGAGAACTGTGGATACGCAAGGATAACAATTTCTTCAACACAGCCTCCGTAGTGAAGGTGATGTTTTCTAAACCAAACGGCGGAGTATTAGAAATGAGGTGAATGTTTGGGCTCGACACTTGCTGGAACGTTTGAGAGTAATGAAGCCGTAGGAGATCAACTGCTTCCATTGCTGACCGCGTGTATCCATCAGCTGTGACTAGCGCCGGAACCCCTCGCTTTACCTTTCGAAGGCCGTTAGTGTGCCTATACAGGAGTTTGTGGTTAGTGCAGAATCGCTTCATTAACTTCTGCTGATGCGTGACCTTGTCCTCGCGGATCAGTTTCACACAGAAGTTACGATGTGTCACGTATGCAGTCCAGGTTTCGGCATTCGGGCAACCCTGGTGATTTCGCCATGCCAAATCCCTCCGGGACATACATTTACGTGTTCTGCTCCTCAGAATTGACTTACTCTGGTTTTTGGGTTGGAAGGACTTCTGTTCCGATGCTTGCGCTACCAGTGTGCTCAAAGTCCTTGTAAACATATCCCAGGCCAAATCTGGGGGGCATTCGAAAAAGAAAGTCCAAGATGTATCCTTAACAAACTTGGACAACACATTGTTGTTCATGACAGTGTGCACTTTATCCTCCTCCTTTTCCGGGTACTCGGCATAGCATATATAATCAAAGAGTAGAGTGACATGATCACTACGACCCAGTGGTGTGCTTGTAACTATCCCGCCAACCATGAGTTCTTCGTTAGTTAGCACAAGATCTAGTATCGACGGCTTGTTAGAAGTTCGAAATCTGGTGGGAGAGGTTACGTGGTTGTAAAGAGGGTGGATAGCAATAAGTTCTTGCAAACAGGCTTTAAACTGCGTACCGTCAGTTGCCGGCGTTTCTATGTCGTGCACGTTAAAGTCTCCCGCGATAAGAATGTGGGTGTAGGACTTGTTCAAAGCAAACTGAAAAACGTGGTACAGTTTGGAGTCCATTTCCGACGTTGAGTTTGGTGGGCGATAAACCACGGCTAGTAGACATGTGTCCTTGTTTCGCAACCAAAGGCGGCACCAAAGCGAATCGGGAGCTCGGATTTCTGGGTGTTCGATAACTTCACATCGGAGGCTTGTATTATAGTAAAGAATCACACCGCCACCCATTCCGGTTCTATCGGTCCGAAGCAGCGACATACCGGGTAACTTGATCTCACAGTCGGTTATCTCAGGGTTTAACCATGTCTCTGTAATCATGACGAGGTCTCGTGGTTGTGAGGCATGGAGTTCTCTAAGTTCGGCCAACTTGCTTCGAAGGCCTTGAGCGTTTGTGTACATGCAAGATAGGGCTTTTGTGGTTAGGAGTTCATTGGTGGATGTCAAGTTTGTGTTCGCTTTTAAGCCGGCCGTTAGGTGGCCGGCAATTAATCGTTTTTTGGTTTGTGTATTTCAGTCGTGTTACATGACATTATTGAGCGTTCCTGAACTGATGGTTCACTCGTGCTGTGCTCGGTCCTCCTGTGTGACGTGGGCGCTGTTGTGTCGATCTCTCCGAAGGACTGTGCAAATAAAGAATTTGCAGGATTTGCAAGTTCCATCGAATTTCTTCCGACTTTTGGTCGTTCGCCTGCTGCCTTTAGCCGTATTTCTGTTGGCAACCTAGCTCGAAACTTTAACCAGCTATCCAACAGAACTTGCGTCATTCCTTCGGAGTGTAGTATTACCTTCATTAGCCTTGGACCGCAGCCCTTGTAGTTAGGTGACAACGGAACTCTTGTTAGGGATTTGGCAATAACATTGTTAACACAGAGTGCTTCGCGGATGTAGCACCACTGTTCTCGGTCATGTGTATGTGCATCGTGATCAAAAGCATGCAGGAGCTCGGGAACACCATGAACAAATATTGTTTTCTTGCTATCCCTAGTAGCAATACCGCGTTGCTCCACTGCTTCTTTTGTGCGGTCTTTCCAAGGTAGATCAGGTAATATGCGCACTCCGCTCGGTGAGTTGCGAAGACGAACTGCTGAGAGCAGGACAGCCTCTGTCTCATCTGCTGAGTTTAGAGTTACTCGAAGAATTCGAGGTTCACCAGAGTGCACTGAGGTCGGGTGACGTGCTACGCGTTGCAGCATTGCAGGCTCAACCCGAATACCAATCGCCTCGCAGATGGAACTCCACTGGTTGCGATCGTCTTGCAACTTGCCTTTTATTGTGCCAGATTTGGATTCGGGAACATTGGTGCACACGAGAGTTAGCGCAGCGTGGTTTTGTCTAGCAAGTGTTGGCTTTATACTTTTTGCCGGCAATTCAGGTTGTTTAGAGGGCACCACTGGACTTGACGGTGAAAGCTGCTTTGGGCCACGCGTGCTCGGTACTGAAGATGAACTTGTGTGTGTCGCTCCCGGTGTGTTTGTGGATGCAATCGATGCGTACGTTACCTGTTTGTTATCTGCACCGGATTTCCTTCGGCTGTGAGCTATCGGTGTCATGGCTGAATCTCCAAGTGAAGCGTCTATGGTTGGAGAAGTGGACGCAGGCATGCTTGAGGCTTGCCCACTGATGGGAGTGAGGTGACCCAGTGGGTTTAGAGTCACAGAGGCTGCAGTGCGGTTGGATCGTCTAGCTCTTTTCTTCGGTTTAGACGCAGAACTAACTTTGACCGGGTGAGGTATTATCGTGGCCATATTTACCTCCGAGGGAGCGACCTTAGTATTTACAAATTGTGCGATTATTTCAGTCATCCTATCGCATTTTTTCATTAGCAATGATAAACAGTTGACAACTGGAATCACTTGACATGATGGGCAAAACCAAATTGTGTCAGCAACTTGGTTTGTCTGTCTCACTTCTTGGACAGATTTGCCTGCACATTGCGGGCATTACGATTTAATGCAGCTGGAACAGGTGATACTGATCTTAAGGACCTTAATGCAGTTGTCTGCACAACATAGGCGACGCTGAACCATAGGAATGCTAGTTGTCCTCTTGTTTACAACAAAGCCTTGGTGAGTGTATTTTGCGCTAGGGGTGACGCACGAATAGGTCAGAACACGCACACGAACTGAGAGTTGTTCGACCGCACCAAGGTCAGGCGTAGGGGCAGATGGGGGTCGTAACGCGCAGATTGTCGGATTCAGCGATCAATAGACTTGCAGTGGTACACACACAAACAAAGCGGCAGCGTGTGTTAATCGGCCTGCCTTAAGCGACGATGCAGGTGGAGCTCTGATAAGCTTCCTGAGAGCTGCTCAGTTGATGAGCGGAGCAAAAAGGCTCTAACTTTGTTATGCCGCAACTTGCAGGGATGGTTGCCGCGTAGTTTGGGAGCCCTCAGCTTCTTCTTCCGAATGAGACCAAAATCTTTTCCGAAAGACCGGTCTGATGTAGTTACACAAGTGAAATTCGGCAAAGAATATGCCGAAAACTGGGAACTGGAGAAAGAGTATAATCCCCACCGGTTAGATCCAAGAGTTGGGAAGCACTGAGTAGAGCTCGTCGAACTGGTTCGAACGAGCGCACGCACAATATTTTGTGAGGAGAATTGGAGTGGCCACAGAGGGCAAAGCGAGAGACGAGTTACAGTGCGGCCGCACGGTAGGGTGTCTGACACGTGGTTAGTACATTGGCGGCTTTTATGATACATCTTGCGTGAAGTGGAGATCGAGGATGTGATTCTGTCGAGTTTGACGACCGTACGTGTTGAAAGCAGCTATGGGAATGGACGGAAGTAACAATCCTACCGTACTATGTGGATGAGATAGGTTTTCCCCAAGGAAAATTCGGCGTATTGAAATCGCCACCTATGAGTTTGTAGTCCGCAGGATGCTCAAAAGCTGTGAAATACATTTAGTAACCTGTTTACAGTGGTTATTTCAGAGTTTGGTGGGTTGTAGTCGCAGCTGATAAGATAGTCGATTTATAAGAGCAGAGACGAAGACAGAGATTTCTGACTGCTCAGATATGGGTCTGTAAGTGGGTAAGCATAGATTAAAATTAAACTTAAAAATTAAAAGTTTTTTATTTACCAATAGATGGTACACTGCTCCATAACTAGATGTCATGTCTCATGTAGATAAGGCATTCGCCACCATGATTAGCGGCTCGGAAGCTGTCGTAACTGTTGTATCCTGCGATCTGGTAGGCAGCAAACGACGTATTTTCATTTAACCATGCTTCAGTGACCAAGATAATGTGCGAGGGAAAAGTTAGCTGATAGTTCAAAGGGGTTGAATTCTATGCAGGAGTGGGAGGACTTTTATTAGTGTAAAGCAAATGCTGTGCTTGTTGCGTGTTATATTTACTAGCTCCCTAAATATGTAGGACAGTGAGCAGAGTGGGCTGTCTGCGGGGTCGTTGCATGGTGGGAGGCAGCATGGTGGCTTAGGAACAAACGTAGTAATTGATGGGATCCACCCAGCTGGTTTAGTGGAAGTGGACATGGTGGCAGCTAACGGATCACCTTTGATTGGAAAAATGGGTGTTAAGGGTAGTGGAGGGGGGAGTCATTAAGAGTGAACCCAACGTCCGATCGCATGGTCTACTTCATGTAACAAGCGGTAGCGCGAAATACTGAGGGTTGCTTATTGTACTGGTCCATGGTGCTTCTGCTGCATTTGTAGGTCTACACAACGCACGCAAAATGGAGTTGGTAGGTAACTTTGTATGACAAAAAAGCTTAACAGGTGCCACTAACCTACTGAAAAACACGTGCAATATTTTAGTTTTTCGATTGGTATTGAGCTTACCGACCAAAGCTTTAATGGTGAGTTGCTCAGTACAGCACAGTGTAACTGGTACCGGATAGGCATGAATCCTTTTCGGAAATCTTACGGCACTTCCATATGAGGCCTCATACTATTTGTTTCACAGAAATATTTTACGGAGTCTTGGAGGTCTGCGGCATCAGGTATATTGAATGCAAGGATATTGTGAACGTCTGATGTTCTGTTAAACAATGTGGGATATACGGATATAGTATAATGTGATCTTGCTTGAGTTAGCCATGGAAATACAGCTGTGGGCGGTATACAAATGGTTGTAGTTGTCTCAGTAATATGGTATTGCTGATGATCTGCTAAAATTTGCTTTCGAGTAGCTTGTTTTGTGGAACCAGCATTTATATAGATTGAATTATGAGGTATCGCGTAGTCATCCCCAAGTAATGACGTGACTGTTAGTCGCGTATTAAATTGCTATGGTCCAACATCATCGCAAGAACTCATCTGGGTGGAGGATAATCTAGTAGACAGGTCTAGATCGACCTCATAAATGTTGGTGCTCAGCGACTGTGTTACATGATCTTTTTTAGATTGAGGTTGCCCTGGTTTTGGAGGACTCTAGCGCTTTGTTTTAGTAATGGGAAGCTGTACGGCATTTGTTGCATGTTTTATCATCGTTGCAAGGTCACTGAGTTCTACTGTGCTGGTGGATGGGATATTACTTACTCTTGCATTTAGGCTTTTACTTTGGTTGCTAGTACACGATTTATTGTGCTTTGAAGGATTTGTCGGTATTCTTGTAATTTGGTTTGGCGTTTCAGCGCATATGGTGGCGGTTTAGATTACTACTTTATTTGTACTATGAGCTATGAGCTATTGCAGAGAGGAGCTACTTAATCTGTATTGACGTCACTATGATTAATATGTTTCATTTGCAGGCTGAGTGCACAACTCGTGCTGGTATGCAACTCAGGTGGTATGTTGATAGTCGTCGTAGTGACTATGCCGAAAGCAGAATTCCGAAGTCTGTCTGAAGGTGGCAAAAGCTGATTTCGTCAAACTTCTCTTTGCAGTGGCGTTTTATCGTTCGTTATCCTTAGTGTTTTGAAGGTGGTGCTTTCTGCTATCTGAGCACCATTTTTGATGAACTCGTTTTCTACCAATGAATCACTGAATTAGAAAATCAAGGGGCAGTTTTTTCGCTGATCTTTCTTCCGGAGCATTGTAATAGCAACAAATGCCTTCAATATTACCTGCCTTAAGCAGGATTTCTTGTGTAGTGATTCCGCAGGTAGTTTATGGGGTAAGTTGAATATTGTTGCCTTTTTCTAGCACCGCACTCTTTTACACACTTCTGTAGTAATAGTTTCAATGAAGATGCAGGCAGGTTTAAGGTGATTCCCATTTGAGTTTACCTTCGATTGCAGAAGGACATTCAGAGGTTCAAGTGGTTTGAGGGTTGTGTGCAAATAGTCAAAAGAAGCTCGTTTTATTTTGAATCCAATCCAGCTCATCTTGGATAGACTTAAATTGGGCAAGTGTGTCAGTCAAGGGGTAAATCATTTTACCTGATTTATTTCTCGGCCCAGGTGGCTAAGTTGATTTTGACAAAATCTAGAACTTAGCAATTGCTGAATTTTCTGGAAAGCCATGGTAGTGCGTGTAAATCTGCCTGATATTATAAGCGACGGTTATAGACCTTTGAGGCTTATGGAGTGAGGCTAGCTAGGAAAAGTGCTACAGAACTTATCTACGGAACCTAACCTGGACTACAGCAAATACTTCAAATATAAAGTATTGTGGTAAAACGAACCGACCATTCTCGGAGTTTTACTGTCTGGAGCGTTCATGTTCCTGCGCCTTATTAGTTTTGGGCACTGTCAATGGTCACTTGTGCTTTCTGGCATTTTGAATTTGATAGATAGGTCTCACAGCTACATTTGTCGATGTTAGCCACAGGTATCAATTCAGCGAACGTGTCCAGACGTGCACATGTCGTCTGGTCGAGATGATGAATCCTGCAGAATGGGGCCTAGAGTGGGGCCAGTCACCAACACACATACACGCGCACACAAATCAAGAAACTGGCCCTCTGGACTCGTCAGGCTAGCTGACGCACGCTAGGCACACAAACCGTGAGTCGACGATGGGTCGGTTACCGATCGAAAACGGCTGCAACAAACCACTTGGCGAGGTTGGAGTGACAGCAGTAAGCCGGTGGCTGCAATGTATCATATAGCGGCTTAACTCTGTATTAGCTGAGCACGAGTTTTGGCGAATGGTATAGCCTGGACAAAACTCTTTTAAGTAAGAGTAAAATGTCCAATGGGAACTTTAAAATGAAGAAGTTTCGCGCTTGAATTTCGATAACAAATCCTAAAGTGAATATTATTTTGAAGCTTTGGGATTACACCGACAATTTTATATCCACCTTGTGGTGCTGTTAAATCCGTGTGGAATGAGTGTAGCCACCGTGATGAGCAGTAATATAGTGATGGAGGGTTTCGGCGTAGCTCGCTCCCATTGCTGCACTCCACGCAAAACGGTTTCGTCTTGGTTACGACTCCTCAGGTAGAGGTAGCCGAACTGGGATTGGAACGCGGCGCAGAGTGCATGGCGGCTATAGCCATGATCACTAGACCATTGAGCTCCTCGAGCAGTGCTTGACAGAGTGGTTAGAAGTTGATTTTCGGGTTTTGGAGCACTCGCCGTGTGTCTTGGATTGCGACAAGCAATCGCGATGCTGGCCTCGGTTAACTTTGAAGTCAGCATCTGCCCATACGTTCACTAGGACCGTCAGCAAAGTGGGGGGTTTCAGCGTGGATATCTCCCATTTTACACTCCACAACCAACGGTTTCGTCCTGGTTTAGACTCATCAGGCGATAGTCGCCAAGCATTATGCGAAGGGTGCCTCTCCAAGCTCGGCCATCTCTACCTGATGAGTCTAAACCAAGAGGAAACCATCGGTCTTGGAGTGCAGCTTGAGAAGTTGCATTGATTTTGGAACGGTGAGAAATGTGTCTATCTGTAGACGGAGCATGTGAGAAGATGTGCATAATCTAATGGACAGTATGAGATGATTCCTGGTCAATGAATATCATCATCATCATCATTATACATGTCAGCTAGAGATGGTAAAACACCTCCGCTATTGTACCGCAATACATAAAGGAAATACATACATACATGCAATACATAAAGGAAAAATAAATACGACAGTTGAATGCCAGCTGAGCTACCAGCAACGGATACGCATCGTTCCGGTAAGCTACTGGCCGACTACTAGGCAAAACCAAAAATTTAATTACGTTTCACCCTACGAAATAAGATCGTAGATGGAGGGGGAGGCTAAAGGGATGGGGAGGGACAAAGAAACTCACAGCAGGAACGCCACTGAGGTCGGCTCCTTGCCATATCAGCAAGTGTATCCAGTCAAACGTGTTCATCGTCTTTTGGACCCCAACCAGGGAGCCGTGAAGCTCCAACTCAGGCCAGCTCCGAAGTGAGGGCCTTCATTTCTCTGGACCAAGTCATCGCTTGGCCACCTCTCCTCTTCTTCCACCCACATCCCCGGTGAGCAAACAACGCACGTCGAGGGAGTCGGTGGGCTGGCATACGCAACACGTGGCCCAGCCATCGGAGCCTGGTGAGTGAAATGACGGTGCTGAGCGGTTCATTCCCTTTTCCTAGGCCGTAAACAAGGCGTCAAACACGCTCGTTACTCACGCGGTGTTCCCACCAGATGTGAGCCAAACTGCGAAGGCACCGATGGTCGAACGTAAGTAGCCTCTTCATGTCCGCCGATCTTAGGGGCCAGGTTTCGCAACCGTACAGTAAGGTCGAACGTACCGCTGCATTGTACACTCTACCCTTCAGGGCGAGAGTAATGTCGCGCCGTCGCCATAGGTGGCGAAGGTTAGCAAAAGCACTTCGAGCTTTCGCTATGCGGTTCGTGATCTCGTCTTCGATCCCAAGGGCGCTGATACAACTTCCCAGGTAATTGAATTTCTGAACGACTTCTAGCTGATCCCCACCAAGGGTCAGCACAAGGGGCGAACCCTGCCAATCCTGGAGGAACGCTTTGCACTTCGGTGGTGCAAAGCAAAGCCCGAAGCGACTGACAGCCAGTGCTAATCTGTCCAGCGCGGATTGACACGTCTGGGAGCTGTCACAGATCAGGGCAATGTCGTCTGCATACTCCAAGTCAAAAAGTCGTTCTCCTGGGAGTAGCTCCACACCTTCCAAGTCATGTCCTGTAAATGCAATCTCCATGACTTCGTCAATAGCGAAGTTGAATAGGAAAGGTGACAGCGGGCATCCTTGTCTCACACCGCTGGAGATATTGAAGGGTGGCGACAGCATGCTGTGAGCCCTTACTCTGCCCGTGCTACGCGCATATAATGCTTGGATAATATTTACATATTTCTCGGGCACACATTTCCTGAGTAGACAATTCCAAAGGGCACATCGATCAACCGAATCGAAGGCACCTTTGATGTCGAAAAACACGACTACGGTGGGCCGCCAACATGTGTGACGGTGCTCCAAAAACTGACGCAAGGTGAAAATGTGGTCGATGCAGCCACGACCCAGACGAAACCCGGCTTGCTCCTCACGAATCTGGCTTTCACGAGCGCCAGTCAGTCTGTGGAGAATTAGGGACGCGAGTAATTTGGAGGCGATGGAGATCAGACTGATTCCTCTATGGTTGCAGCATTCCGAGCGCGAGCCGCCTTAGAAGATGGGAACAATAACGGAGCGGCTCCAGTCGGTTGGGACAGTTTCCTGCTCCCACAGTTTCACTAGTAATTCAGGCAAAGCATCAACAAGAGCAGAGCCTCCAAATTTGAAGAGGGCTGGAGGAAGATCATCTGGTCCCGCGGCTTTGTTCAACTTCAACAGTCCGATCTCACGTTCGACTTCTGAGCGAGAGGGTGGATCCAAAGGACAGCCCACGGAGCGGGGCGATCAGTGACCGGCGAATCGAACAATTCTTGCCGATTAAATTGCTTTTCAAAATGCTCAGGCCAACGCTCCAGACGTTTTGACAAATTGTGGATAGGCTGTCCACTCTCGTCACGTATACTTTCACTAACACCAGGTCTCCTGCTGCCCGTTTCCCGTATCAGACGGAATAACTTACGATGGTTGCCAAGGGCAGCGGCCACTTCCATCTCTGACGCACGATGAGACCACCAGGATTCGCGGTCTCTCTTCAGGCTAGCACGGAGTTTTGCCCGGAGCTCTTTGCGAGTTTCATTGTGCTCGCTTCCAGCCGGGATTTGCCGGCGAGCATCTATAAGTTCCAAAGACTGCGAAGAGACCCAATGTCCATGTTGTCTATTAGACATACCACATGAGGATTTGCCTGCTGCTAGTAAGGTCTGGCGAACATGGGACCAGTGACCATCAATTGTCTCCTGTGAGCGCTTGCTCAACTCGCATGTTAGCGTACTTCGATACGCATTCAGAACAGCTGGTTTTGTCAGTTGGCTGGTGTTAATACGCTCACAGCGTCGTCGTGGGCGTCCGCCAAAACGCATCCGCATGTCAGCACATACAAGTGCATGATCGGTGTCCACAAATGTGCTCCAAATCGAGCGACAATTCTGGATGCAGCCTCTCCAGCGGTAACTAATAGCAATGTGATCGATCTGCGTCCAAGGCTGGTTCGAGGTTGGTGGGCGCCAAGTCACCCTTCGGCGGGTGCTGTGTCGGAAATTAGTGCTCGCAAGAAATAAGCGAGCATCTTCACACAAATGAAGTAACCGCTCACCGTTATCATTACGGGAGCCTACACCGTGTTGACCGCCCAGATGCAGTTCATCAGTGGACAACTTTCCAACTTGTGCGTTCATATCCCCCGCCAGCACAACAGTGTCCGTGCTTCTTCTGTGGCGAAGGAGCTGGGTCAGTTGGCGGTAGAAGTCGTTCTTTACCGAATCATCGCTACAGTTTGTGGGCGCATAGGCAGCGATGATGAATAGACATCTATTAGTCCCGCGCGACTTCGAAGCTTTAAACGAGCCAGCCAATCGGACCGCACACATCCGGCTACTGATTGGAATCCAATCAACCAGAGCAGCTTCAGCCCGGGGACTCAGGGCAATGCCAACACCGGCTTGGCAGGTGCTCGAAGCTGCATCGTCACCGGATAGGCGCAAGGAGAAAATACTGCTTGCGTCACCTGAAGGGGATCGCAGAGTGAGCACAGTGCTCGAGTCTTGCAGGCGAGTCTCTGATAAGCAGCAGATATCGATCGAGAGGGTCTTCAATGTTCGGGCAAGTGCTGCCTGTTGACCGATTTGTAGCAGTGTGCGTACATTGAGGCTTGCCAATCTGAAGGAGGATCGAGGGCTCCAAATGGAAGCCGATGAACTGGATTGGACCGCTTGGTTGGACATGGGCTTGTCGACAGGAGAGGAGTGACGCTCTGCGTTCACGTGTGAGTTGAAATTAGAAGGTAACTGCCTAGCAAAGCATGTTGGGGGAGGGCCAAGAATCGGGGGGTTGAAAACTGGGGGGATATAAGTGAAGTTGGAATGGGACGGTAAGAGTGAAAAAGCGTAAGAGGGGGAGTAAGAAGACGGGAAGGCTTGAGCAGTAGCATCCAAACCCCTATCCATCCTGCTCGATGCAGCAGGTAGGGCACCGTTTATTATCCTCTGCGGTGGCCAGAGCATCAAGAAGTTGTCAATGAATATATAATACGGTAAAGTCTGCACGCATGTTGGTACACGAGTATGCGTCTTTTACTACCGTTAAGTTCATGTTTACTGTGTTGTAATTGGGGTGAGTATGCAGATGTATGCACATGCCCTTGGATTACATCGAAGAGCATCGATATGTTTAACTCGATTCTACACAGCCGTATCGGTTCCAACATCAGCAGTTTGCAGCATACAGAATATGTTGACCTCTGAGTAGAGCCCAGGGTCTGTCTTGTAAAAGCTCTTTGAGCGCACTCTAGTGCGGCTGTCACTCTGTCTTGCACTGCCGAATACCAGAAAGCAGTACTCTAACACTGGGCGTGTACAACTCTTGTACAGTATAAGTTGAATATGTGTTAACGTAGAGTTTGAGTAACAGTGCATTCTATTTCTTGGCTTTAAAGACAGTGCACTGAACATATTCGGATATGTTAAGGCTGCTAGAATAGTGAAGCCGTAAATCACTTACTTAGTTACTACGTGCTAACGGTTTACCGAAGGAGGGTAGTAGTCGAACATTCATATCACATTTGGATGAGATGGTATTACTCCTTTCGATGGAGAAATTCACTTTTGAAGTGCTACACCATCCTCCAAGCGCATCCAGTTCAGTTCGTATGTTTCAAATCACGGACTCCTTGTCCTATGATCAAATATTTATTTAATCTGCAAATATGTAGCGCTTACCATAGACACTAATGTCAACAATGCCCTTTCGTAAGTCAGGACGCGAAGTGGTCCCAGAACACTGCCTTGAATGATAAGAATTGTTACAGAGATGCGACCTGATGTGTGATTACCTAACTTAACTGCTTGGATTCTATCGGCAAGGCATCAGGAGAACTAAGAAGGTAGAGGGTCAGCAATCCCATACTCAGCTAGAGTAGTCAAAATCCTACCATGGGGAAACTGTCAAATTCTTTTGCATGTCAAGGAAGATGATAATATCACTGTCGACTGAACTTGTGGTGTGGTTTAAGAAGTCTAGCTGGCAGAACTAACGTTGTTTAATAAACCCCTATTATTTTTAGCTGATTAGGTTCATTCACATTAGAGACTAGGAAGTCGTAGCCCATTTAATCCTCTCCAGAACTTTAAGTAGTATGTAGATATAGCTAATTAGGCGGTTATTCGCAACATCCCGTGTTGAAACCTTGTTATGCCTTGGTACAACATCGTGTTTCTAATCATACGGAACAGTGCTCGACTCTTTTTTCAAGATAAATGTGTTCTGCGAAAGAATAGAGAAATCCGGACCTCTTTACTTGACAGAATAACATCAGGACTACCATGAAAGGATCGCTACTTAGCGTTAATAGATTTCTTATTTCCGCTACAGGGAAATAAACGGCCACAATCTGTCGTCTGTAAGCCGTTTTGACGATATGGTGTGTCGGTCATTTGTATGACATTTGAAGGACAAACGAAAATGCTCTTTGCAAGGATTGCTGCTGACTACAGGATAATCCGTTGACACGTAGGTAGACTTTGCAACTGATATGATACAGTTATTTTTGCATCCAGCTTTTCTCCTGATAAGATTTATAAACTCACTTTGTTTATTTGAATCTACGAGAGATTGATGTTCTTCATAACACCGTCTATCAGCTTGACCAGATTATAAGTTGCAGCTTTTATTATGGAATTGATATAACATGGTGAAGTCTTGAGGTTTTTTTTGACAGCTGATGAATTTCCTGATTTCTAGTTTAGCAAGTGTTGGCGCAAGCGTTCGCAGTAGTTTTGGGCGTTTGTTTAGCAAAATTGGAGCGATGATATCTGAGTATTGGTTCTCAGTCACATGATTGCATATGATCTGGATAGTTTCTTTCAGTGGTACATTGGTGAACAGTGAGACTATATCAATGTTAGCCATAGACTTTCCACTTATTCGGACACCACCCAACAGTTCCACTAGTTCGAACGTGTCCGTTAAGCTGCGCTTAACCATTGACTTCTTATCTGGCTCCAGTATTGTCACTAGTCATTTAGCCAGCTTGTGTTACAGTGAGTTGCTCATGGATAAGATTGGCATTAGTGGGACGTCCGTTTTGTGTAACTTTGGCAGCCCGTAAAACTGAGCTGACTGTGTGCCTCTAGGTCTTAAGGATTTTGCGGTTGCAGCGGTAATGAAGTTTCCTTCTAACAAAGCCTGCAATTCCGTGTTTATCCTTCTCTCTAGTCCAGCCGCGTTGTCAGGGCTATCGTCGGGTTCGAATTTTGTGTGGTCATTAAGTATCGTCATCATCTCTTGACGTACTGATCGAAAGCAGGACTGATGGATCGGTACGTAGATCGGTATACCGTAAGCCGAGGTGGAACCGCCAATTTATAGTTTTGTACCCAAACGCTACAAACAGGGATTGGTGCAGACCCTGTTTGACAGAGCGAGAAAAATCTGCACGCCAGACACGTTAGATGAAGAATTGCGATTCCTCACTAACACCTTAGAAGAAAATGGGTATCCAAATTCTTTCATCGCACACTTCAGTAAGTAGAGGGAGAAAGAGAAGGTGCCCACCTTGCCGAAGCCTAAAGTTACACTACAGCTACCGTTTAAAGGAGATAGTGTAGGCCAAATATTTCATCGGCGTTTGAAATCCGCAGTTGCACGAGTGTATCCCGCGGCGCAACCCGTACTGGTATACACAACGACGCTCATTCCCACACCTTCGGTTAAAACGCAGCTACCTCTGTACAGCCATTCACACATCGTTTACAGATTTACATGTAATTGCAAGGCCACTTACATAGGCATGACAGAGCGCCAGTTGCGGGTGAGAATCGCGGATCATATCCCACCGTGGGTCACGAATCACATATCGAACCTAGTCCTGTCCACCACCCAACTTGCGCAGCCAAAGAACGCAAGTGGTCCACCTTTTAAGACGCCTGTGTCATCCATCGCCCGCCATCTCCTGACTGACAAACACTGTGTTGACCCCACGCGTATGTTCAGTGTGATCTATGCATCAAACAACACTCATGTGCTACGAACAGTTTGACCCTAGTCTGTGTGTGCAGGAGGACGCGTTCGTCACTCTGGCTCTACCCCGGTAGTAAACCAATAGACAGGTCTTAAATTGACAAAGACTTGTGTGCGCGTGTATGTGGGTGTACGGATGTTGGTGGATTTGCTATTTCAACTTTCTTTTCATGATACCATTAATGTTCACGTGTTCTGTGGTACGCACTTGAGAATATGCAGAGAGATTTGTTCGTAATTAAATCGTGCAGGTGAATATGTCAAATAGAAAAAATATTTTGACATTCTGGATTGCCTTTTGGCCTGTGGTCTCGAGTGTAGGCATATTGGGCTGCAGCCAAATTTGGTAGGCATGCATCGCGTACTCACATACGCATTGAGCTTTCGTTGATAGTTGGAGTGCTCGGTTTGCCCAAACGTCCTCCATACTAGGCCAAAATGCTGCTACCCATATGTGACACATTTCAGGATTGACCCGAACAACGTAGGTAATTTCGATTCACCATCCTAAGCAGGGTTCCTGTCAGGCGGTATTAAAGTTATGGTCACGCAGCCTACACGTTGAATTTGATTTATCTCATTCGTGTGCTATTTGGAGCTTTGCCGGATCAAACGAAAAAAGATTCTCTGTTAACCATTTAACAGCACGGTGTGGGTCTCGTTAAATTAGTTCGTGATCTTCTGATTAATATATTTGTCTTCGACGGAATCCAAGATAACGATAGGCGCCTTCACTTTAAATACACTAAGACCAGGCCTGGCCCTAGCACTGATATGAATATCACTGCTTTTCCCTTTACTGCTTTGCATGGAGGCAAACCGTTTACCATCAAATTGTCAAGCTTGATGAACAACTGAACAAGTGATGCAATCACGCAGCACTACATGTTTGCTGCAGCTGTCGGGACTAGTGCCGTCTACTCACACTACGCTGTGTCCCTTATTGTTATGCAATTTAGAGTTCGGTCCCGAAGGAAAGTTGTACTTTTCAGAATGAATTGTCCCAATTATTTTGTCGGCCTAGGACTGCTTTCACCCACGAACGGTGGTGAGAACCCCAACAGCAACCTGGGTGAAAACAATGTTGCTTGCCGCGAGCCAAACCGGCATCTAAGTATCCTTGAATATATGTCAAACGATTAATTCACATTAGGGCATATACAAAGACTATGCAGAAAGACTGCAATTGGCTCAACTAAGACTGGTCAGTTTAGGGCCAAAGGATCGATGTTGGATAATTGGATTGCAGAGAGTGGAATGAAAGAGTTTGTCAGGTCCTTCACTTCCTGATCACTATGTGAAAGCCGTTAATGGTTACAAGTTCCGGTAGGACTGGAACGATAGGAGAATCCCGTGAGTGTTCCAACTTGCGTGGATCGCTGAGCCAGGATTTGATGACGTACTCAGAGTTCTTGATGGATGCGTTTTAGATCCATCAAGAATTCCCAGCACTTCATCATGTCCTGGCTCAATGATTCACTCAATTTGGAGTTGACGAAGCTCTTTCATTCCGCTATCTACACTTTAATTATCCAATGATACAACATCGATCCTTCGGCCTTAAACTAACCATCCTTGGTTGAGTCAATGACAGCCTTTCTGATAACCTGTGTATATGCCCTAATTTGAATTAATCGTCCGACTTTTATTCATGGATTCTTCGCTGCCGGTTTGGCTCGAAACGGTATTTCACATGGGGCCGTAACAGCTACATTGAATAAAGCAAGTTCCCAGCCCACTCATCAAGCAAGAATTCATAGTCACTTTAAAAATTCCTCAGTCTGGTCGTCGACCACATGTTTCGGCAAGTCGTTCCAGTCACTTACAACGCGGGTTGATGAAGCGAGAGTGGAGCGAACTCTGAGTCTTCTGAGTTTAAATAGTTTCTATTTGTGCCCAAGAGCGGAGCTATTAGTTTTTACTTGGAAGAACGCTTGTAGCTTCATCCTAATCCCCCAGCAGAATTCGCCGACTAAAAATCACATCATATCTTCGTCGACGAAATTCCAGGGAGAACAGGTACATCCCCTGTAGTCGAAGGGGGTAAGGCAAGTCTCTTAACTCCAGTATGTGTTTCGAAGCACGTTGCTGGACCTACTCAAACATACCACACTCGAACTTGGTAAGAGGACAGGTTGCGGGCATTCCGTATTTAAGCGCCGGGCCTATGGGAGGTACAGAGGATTCTGATATTGAAGTCAGTAGCGAAAAGTTTTTCCGTACAGCATGGGACGTCCATTTGGCAGCGATAACCCTCCTTAGTGTGTCTTTTTTGGTCCGTAACTTATGTGAGACAAGTACACCGAGGTCTTTCACAAAAATGATGGTTCCGAGTAACACCCCATCAGCATGATGTGTCCCGAACTGCTCAAGGGCGCCTATGGGGAGAACTGAGCATTTTCCCCGATTTATGGGCAATTGCCAGTTGGATGACCAGTCGCTTTGCATGTCCAATAATGCCTGCAATCTGTCAGCTTCCTCGAGCCAGGACACCTCCAATCAGGACTTTTAGTCCTTGGCGTAACTCAGGCAATCCAGCTGAAGCTTCAATGAGGAGTCATTGAAGAATAACTTGAACAGTTCTGGACCAAGTACGACACTTGCGGAACACCGATAGTCATGAGCACAGGAGCGGAGTAAGCTTCGTTCACCTTGACTCGCATGCTCCGTCCATCCAAGATATTAGCGATTCAAGAAAGTTCGATATCAGAGACACCGCTTCCTAGGAGTTTAAGGAAGAGGCTTTCATCGGAGGTATTTGCAAACGCCTTGCTAAAGTCTAAAAACCACCTGCAGGCTTTTCTCATCATCTACCGACATCACCAATTTCTCCCTAGCAGTAAGCGCGTTCGAGTTACGTGAGCGTGTCCGCCGTAACTCATGCTGAGCACAAGAAATGATGTTTAAACTCTCTATCTGAAAATGAAGAGCCCAGGCTGAAAATCCTTTCCATTAACCAGCACAGACGGACGATAGGCCAATAGGTCGATGGTTGGCAGGATCTTGACCATTCCCTCCCTTGTATATAGGTTCGACGGTCCCCAATTTTCAAGCAACTGGAAGTCATCCAGCTTCCAGGGAGTGAAGAAATATCTAACAGACGAGAGCAGCAATGTAGTCCGCCGCGGTGGTGAGGAACAGGGGTTGCAGCCAATCGGGACCTGGTGAGGAGTTCGGATCTAATTCACGAAGGCCTTTGGCAAACTCAACACTCATTTATACGTGCTGCAACGAAGAAGGGTAGATTGGCGCAGTGTCACCGGGCAACGGTGTCTCCATTGAGTAGACGCATGAATACTGCAGGGTCAGTAGACTGGAGTTCGCCGAATTGTCGTCAAGTAAACTGACTAGCTCTGAAGAAATATAGGCAGGAATGCGACTGCTAATTTTGGTACTTATTTTCAAGTAGGAATAGATGGCCATCCGTGTGGTCCTGGATTGCGTAGCCAAGCTGAGTTCACATAGATGTCGTTTTTGACGTTTTTTCAAGGTATATTCATTTCTGACTATTTTGTACATTGAATAATCAAGCGTGCAAAGAGTGAGCTCGAATCCATCCCTTTATTTACGTCTTTTGGACATTAAACACTTCAATCCTCGGTGTATCCATGAAGGGCATCTGGTAAACGTTCCTCTTTTGTAAGTAGGAACAAACTGCACAATAAACCAAATCATCTTAGAGTACAAAAGTTTTCACCCCTCATATGGGTCTGAGGGTTGGCGGATATTCCAGTCCACAGCGCTAGCGACCGCTTACAGCCGAATTAGATCCGAAGCCAGAAATTTCTGCGGAAACTACCTTGGTTGTGAAGAGTGAGGCGTCGAATCCAGTGGAACGAAGCCACACATTGATTACTATTAGCAAGAGGCAGACGAATCGTCATGTCCCCGACATTTGATTGCGCCGGGAAAGCGCAACATCAAGCATATGGGGGTGTCTGTCCAAGAAATATACTGGTAGACAGAGTAACATATGGAAATATGTTACACTGGGGGACCGTTTCTAAAATGTCCGCAGCGAAAAGCTCTGAAGAATTAGCACAATACAGCAAATCGCAGTCAACATCTAAGGTATTGAAATCCCCCAATCGTATGCGGTCTTTTACCCCACCACGCCTTTTAACAGAATCCAGAAGACGAGCTCCGGAACACAATGGAGCTCTGTAGACAGCATCGATCATCTGGGATCTGTATCAATACCTGACCTGGCACCACAGAGCTTCGAAACCACCATTACCCCTACAAGTAGCCTCAACTTGACGAGCCTTGAAGTCCGCATTCCAGTACAGAATCACACCGCCACTAGATCTCCCTCCTTGGCGGTCAGCCCGGCAGAGATGAAATCCATGATCTGTACCTCAAAATCCAGGATATCCAAGGAAAAACAAGTTTTGGTGAAAGCCATTAACACAGGATGATTCCCTGAGGCAAAAAGTTGAATTTCATTGTGTTTGTTTATAATACTGCTCAAATTAGCCGAAATTATGCACAATCCGTATGACACCAAGTGGTTTCCAGCGAATATTTGTAGTTTTTGGACTACACAAAAATCTTCAATTTTTAAATCTGTCTCACGGTTATCTCGGCGATACCTGAGTTCCTCAACCGTTTATTTCATTTTCACTCGAGCCTCGGTGGAAAGGTTTTGTAACACATAAACTGATTCACCTCTAAAACAGGGAGTCTGTCGAAGAGTGTGACGGGCCTCGTCATCGTTTTGACATACAACCTTATGTATACGAAACTTTAAGGAGTCCTACTGCTTCTTGCCGAGGCGCAAAGCTGAAATAATATTGATTCCTTGTTCATCTTCATCGAACAGTAAAGTGATCAACCGTTGGAGGAACTAATGTTCATTTCCAATCCTTTCAGCTGGGGTGGCGTTGGCCTAGTCGGCTGCATTTACTATGATAAGGCAGCGGTCACAAGATGGCGATTTGGCATTCTCATGTCTCGTCAGCAACTGAACAGGTGGGCCATCTTTAAGCAGTTTCTCTAGTTGACAAACTCTATGGAGAATCATTTTCAACTGCAATTGAGATGATAACGACTGGGATTTTACCCAAACCCTGCCTTGATTTTATGTTCAGCATTTCGTACATTTTCCTTCGCCACTTCTGCGTACTTCTTGATCTTAGGCTCCTCGCTCTGGTCAACAACCGTCGGCGTCACCGCAGGTGATTTGGACGGTGCTCAACTGGACTTGCCAGTGGGGGCAGCTGTACCAGAAGTACATGAGGTAAGGTAATGAGTTGGTAGCCAGACACCAACGATATTCAATTTGGCTTGAGCAGGAAAGGCTAGCGAGCTGAGCGCAGGCAGTACGTCAAGACGTCGTATTTTGCCCATCGTAAAGCGGAACAAATCGCAAAAGAAACATAGGCCCGGAAGGTTTTATCGCAGGAGAAATTTGTACAACTCAGGGCCGACTCCACAACAAGCTATGTTGACCTACCCATTGCAGGTGGTACACTGCAATGCTTTGGAGTGCGAAGTAACTCTTTACAACATGACAAGCTTTTGGACGTCATAGCAGATGAGGTCCAGATAGTGAACAAATGAATCTCCTAAACTACCTTGATTCGTTTCTCTTCGATCGAACGTCCTCAATGGAATGGAACGCTAAGAGGACGTCACTATCCAAAGAAGTTGCCTCGCGATCGAGCGGAATACCGCAAAGCTAATGAGAATTCGATTCACTGTCTACGGTGACGTATCAGTTATCTTCCAGGCAACAAGGGACGTTCGTCGGGTGCTCCATCATTGTTCCTTCACTTGTGGAATATAACGATGCGTGCGTTGAGGTGCCTCCAGGTTAGGAGATTGCTGACCTTGAGTTTGCGGACGATATCGTCTTACAGATTAACAATATTGGGGAGGCGCAATCAAGCCTTAATATCCTGTCCAGAGTGGCCCAACTATTTAGTATGCGCTTCGCACCTTTACAGTGTGAATTGTTGTTGCAGGACCATCAGCCAGTTAACGATCCATTGACCATAGATAGCAAGGGACTAGAGATAGTTTCTCGGTTCGCTTACTTTGTCAGCTGTATCAGCAAAGCTGGGCGCATAAGCATTGCAGTCATTTAACGTATTGCAAAGCCAAACTGCCTTTTAGAATATGCGATATCATTGGAGACATAAACGGGTCTTCCTCCGTTCGAAATGTGGTGTTTACAATGCAACGGTAAGGGCTGTTTTACTCTGTGGTTGTGAGACTTGATCTCTTCGGTTTGAAGATCTGAGGCACATTCAAGTCTTTGACCATGGCTACCTGCGAAGCATTTCACCAGCGTGGTGCCAGCTTGTCGGCAACGATGATCTGCTACTTGATAGCTGGGCAGTGAGGATGAAGCTAGTTCTTTGGAACTACTGATAGCACTGAATAAGTTGCGTTGGTTTGGGCACGTACTACGTAATCTCGGTCAACACTTACCGAGGAAGGCCTCTGTATGTCTGCCAGACGTAAGGTGGCGCAAGTCTCGGGGTGAACAAAAGCGGACTCAGCAGTAGGAGATGAAGTCACTGACGTACAGTCCCAGTGTCGTTGGTCCGGCTCGCTTTCCAGGCTGGAGTCCACGTGGCTTGCCTTGTGATTGGCTCTCGACTTTACAGGATATGACGCCCAGTCAGCACAAGTGACTCCTCGGCTGCGGTCTCCTAGCCGGAATGCTTATTTAAACTGTGTTTGTTGCTGAGTTATCTACGGGGTAATGGTTAATTATGACGCGTGTCAGTGAAAGCCGCAACAAAGTCATATCGCTGACGCCGCCTTATCTTTACATGATAGCCAGTTGTTTGTGATGATCCGTCGTTGAATGGCGTAGGCCCCTTGTTACTAAATGTTTGTTCAAGATATTAAGCTTTTCTGGTAATTCCCCAGCACTCCCTATTAATATTCTTCGTTCCGTAGGTCGTAAGGTTTGGATGGCAGAGAAGCCTCAGTGCAAATAGCTGATGCACTGATGTTGCTGATGAAGAGGTTAAGTGTATAATCCCCATTACAGCCGAGAAGCTAAAATATTGCTTTAGTACCTTGATAATTGTTTAAAACGTCCCGAAAGGTATTGCAAAACTATTCAGACATCCTTTCTTTAAAGCAAGCGGAAAATAAGCTAATCGACCGCATTCTGGTGAGTGCTCGAATAGGATGCTATATTTTACTTATCTGCATTCACTTATTACGTGTGGTGGTGTGTTCATATGAAAAATACACCAGGTTAATCTCACGGAGTAGTCGTCTAGGTGCAATTGATATTGGTACTCGAAAGCATCGAAGAATATAGTGCGTGTCATCACTCTAATGGTGATCGTTTAAGGTGACCTTGGGTGTATACTGTTCCAGCACTAAACCTTTCAGAACACAACCAAATTTGGGGATAGGTCAGAGTTCTGCAATATCCCAGATTTAAATTCCTCTGCAGTGTAGGTTTACCTACAAAGCATTTGATACTGTCGTCATACTCACAAGCAAAATCATTCGAAAGGGAAACAACAATTTCCTAGGCATACGTGAGACAAATTTTCATATCTGGCTTCGACAGCCCACACTAATATCAAAACAAACCACTGAAGCTTGTACGATCGGCTGCACTGCACTGGAGTCCATACAGCGGTTGCAACTTCCTCTCATATGTTTAAGTCTTACTAATGCAGCACCAAAAAAGGTGACAAAATGCTGTTGTGTATCATTCGAACCGTCAGTTAGGTGCACATCAACCGATAACATCAATATAGGTCCAAGAAAAAACGCTGGATAACATACAATATTGCACTTTATAATTTTGGTTACATAAATTAATTTTTAAGGCCAATCAACTGAACCTATCATTACGAATAAACCAGCTGAATTGGCACCGAACTGCGTGACCATGTATACACACTGAAATTAATACTGGACAGCTTCCTAATGACATTATGGGATAAAACTGTCATTAATTTTGACAACATAATTTTCAGTGAATTATGCAGAACGTTGTTCTGGAAATTATTTCTTTCATGATGATAACTGCTAGTCGACCTGAGAATCCGGGACAGCTGGGTATGTCGTCTCCAGGAGGAAGGTAGATAAACATGAGTGAAAAATACCGGAGCTGGATGCAATTTGCCAGTATTTCATTACTTATTTAACATTCCGAACTACGCCAATTTAAAGTTTTCCCGAGAAATAACGCAGTGGCTCCCTAAGAATGATTACAGGAACGATTTCACTTTTCTAACCTGCGACAAAAACCAACTTGTGCTCATTTGAGCAGGCATTTAAACAACGCATAATTCTCATACAATTGTGGGGAACTAACATGCTGAGAGATCATATTATTTGTATCACGTAACTACGGCGCTCATCAACTATATGTGCTTTCTGTTATATGTTCTAGGCTATGAGTTGGTTCAAAAGGAACATATGTGCAAACTCAGTGTTGAATGGGCTGTCTACATGGTTTTAGACATCCGTTTACGGATTTGCTTAGCACTGCAGTCTCCATAGGACAGCCATAGTACGCTGGCGCCTACAGAAGGACCATGGTGGGTTTGCTCTGCACGACGCACTGCTCCATCCACACGCACCGTATCCGGTGTAAACCAGAAGGAATAAAACCGGGGGTCTAGTCGATCGGAGCTTCGTTTCTTCAGCGGAGCCGGTCAACATTCTTTTAACACGCGCAACATCAGGATTCCTGCGTATTTATTTTGGGAAGCATGCTCACCAGACGTACACAAGACGGTGGCTGCGAGGTAGTCTGCTCCACGCTAGACAGAATCAATCTTTGAGCGTAGCACAGCCACGAGAACAGTTCACCCGATTCCCACAGCAAAATTAAGCAGTCTCCCGAAGCCAGCAATTAACATGCAGCGTCAGGCAGGTACCTTGTCAAGATTCACATTAAGAGCGGCCACATCGAGGATATTAAACAAACGACATCGAATGTGAAGTAAAATAGATGCGCCAACTTGACCAGAAATATGCAGTCGGTTTAAAGAAATGAGCAAATCCGATAAAGTGGAATACAATATTTCAAGTTTAAGAAGATATAGTTTAAATGCAAGCTGGTGCAGACCGGCTGCGGTGAAGAAGCATGATGTATACAACATCAACACCATGGCATGAGAGCAATCTCGGCTGACCAGTTAACCAACGGTGATGAACACGATACGGTGCGATGCAGCATGAACATCAGGTCAACTGAAAAGACCAGAGCAATAATGATGCCAGTACCCCAACGACATTTTATTGATTAGAGCGTAGTTTACAAGCTGCTTAGGACCATGTTTTGGGACCGATGGGTTATTTGGGGTGAAAGTGTGAGTGATGTACTCAAATTTAGTGGGTGTGGGTTCTTGGTTCCAAAAACCGATGATGCAAAGGTGCCGAGAGAACACCTATCCGACTGGGCGGTCAATTTGATATAATGTTTGCGTGACTAAACTGTGACGCGCAATCTCGACGTAAACCGTAATTCGCATTGAAGTTAATTTTGAGCAAATCGATAACTTGAACCCTACCTAATGAGGCAGGTATATATTTGGTGCTGTGTACCTGAAAATGATGCACTCTACTACACGTTTCTCTCTACCTGCCTTATCATGACAACTTGCCATTATTTGACTTTATATTAGGGGTTAAATCCGAGGGAGTTAGTAGAAGTTCTGCTATATCTACCTGTAGTTAAGCACCTTCTACAATATGTTACTGTTGACATTATTCCTTGCACGGTAGATCAAATACCACATGTGCACTAAAATTATATAATTTCTACAAATACATGGCTAGTATGGAATTTCATCCATGACAATTGCTCTGAGGAAATTTTGCTACAGATGTTAAGCAACCGAATTTCCATCTCAATGAAACTGGGCCTTACATTGGTGTGAGGGTTTGCGTGCCTCAGGTATATTCATTGAGCTACGCTGGGCGTGATTTTTGCAAATTCAGAGCCACTTATATAAGATTGTTTAACGCTTAGATGCCAAGCAATCACAGCCGCCTGGTCCTCCGGGTTGGGGTTTGGAATGACGGTGGCTTCTTATTCCTTTAAACGGACTCCTTGTAGCCCACTGCAAAACCCGTGGCCTTGCAGTCAGTTTTCTGAACCAAAGGCTTTGGTTCAGAACCCTACTCTTTCGCCTGTCTAGGCCTGGGAGACCTGACAGTATCATGCCAATGCAATACAATCATTTACTTTTCAAACAGTTTCCTGATGCTCTGACCGCCGCAGAATATAATAAATGGCGTCCTATCTGCTGCATCGAGCAGGGTGAAGAGGGGTTTAGAGGTTAATGCGCAAGCATTCTCGTCTTCTTATTCCCTTCTTACACTTTCTCTCCCTTATCGTCCCGTTTCAACTTCGTTAGTATCCCCCCCCCACAGTTTTCAGCCCTCGATTCTCAGCGCTCCCCCAACATGCTTTGTTAGGCTTTTGGCTTCTAGTATCAGCTCCCACGAAAACGCGGATCGTCACTCTTACGTAGTTGACAACCTCATATCCACCCAAGCGGTCCACCCCAGTTGCTCGACTTCCATTTGGAACCCTCGATCCTCCTTCAGATTGGCATGTTTCAATGTAGCCACATCGGTCAACAGGCAGTACTAGCCCGAACATTAGAGACACTCCCCATCTATATGTGCTGTCTATCGGAGACCCGCCTGCAAGACTCGAGCTCTGTACTCACTCTCCGATGCCTTTTAGGTAGCATTACAAGTTTTTCACATTGCGTCTATCCGGTAACGGTGCAGCTTCGAGCACCGGCAAAGCTGGTGTTGGCATTACCCTGAGTCCTATGGATGAAGCTGCTCCTTTTGGTTGGATCCCAGTCAGTAGCCGGATGCATGCGGTCCAAATGGCTGGCGCGTTCAAAGGTTCCAAGTCGAGCGGGACTAATGGGTGTCTGTTCGTTCGCTGCCTACGCACCCCCCAACTTTAGCGATGATTCTGTAAAAAACCATTTCTACTGCCAACTGATTGAGCAATTTCGCCACAGAAGAAGTACGAACACTGTTTTTCTGGCTGGAGGTCTGAACGCTCAAGTTGGAACGTTGTCCACTGATGAAATGCATCTCGACGGCCAACATGGTGTAGTCTCCCGTAATCATAACGGTGAGCGGTTACTTCATTTGTATGAAGATATCGGCTTATTTCTTGCGAGCACTAACTCCTGACACAACACCCGCCGGAGGGTGACTTGGCGCCTACCAGCCACGAACCAGCCTTGGACGCAGATCGATCACATTGCAATCACATACCGCTGAAGAGGCTGCGTCCAGAACTGTCACTCGATTTGGAGCACATATGTGGACACCGACCATACACTTTTTTGTGCTGAAATGCAGATGGGTCTTGACGGACGTCCACGACAACGCCGTGAGCGCATTGACACCAGTCGACTAGCAAAGCCAGGTGTTCTGAGTGTGTATCGAAATACGCCTACATGCAGGTTCAATAAGCGCTCACTAAGGAGAATTAAAGGTGTTTAGTCGCATGATCACCAGAGCTTACTTGCAGCAGTCAAGTCCTCATGTGGTTAGTCTAATAGCCAACATGGACTTTGGGTCTCCTCGCAGTCTCTGGAACTTATCGATGCTCACCGTCATATTACAGCTGAAAGCAAACATAATGAAAAGCGCAAACAACCCGGGCAAGATTCCATGTTAGCCTGAACTGAGACTGCGAATCCTGGTGGTCCCTTAGGGCGTCAGAGTAGGAAGTGGTCACTTCTCTTGGTAACAACGAAAGTTATTCCGTCTGCTAAGGGAAACGCGCAGCAGGAGAGCTGGTGTTAGTTAAACAAATTATGACGAGAGTGGACAGTCTATCCACAATTTGTCAAAACCTTTGGACCTTTGGGCTGAGCATTTTAAAAACTAATTTAATCGGCGGGAATTGTTAGATTCTTCACCTGCCAGTGATCGCCCTGCTCCCTGGGCTGTGCCTTTGGATCCACCCTCTCGCTCAGAAGTCGAACGTGAGATCGGACTGCTGAAGTTGAACAAAGCCGAGGGACAAGATGATCTTCATCCAGCCATCCTCAAATTCGGTGTCCTTGCTCTTGTTGATGATTTACAAAGATTAATAATGAAACTGTGAGGCCAGGAAACTGTCCTAACCGACTGAAGCCGCTCCTTTATTGTTCCGATATTCAAAGGAGGTTCGCATTCGGAATGCGCCATCTATAGAGGAATCAGTCTGAACCCAATCGTCACCAAATTACATGCCTCTGTAATCCTTCGCAGACTGACTGGCGCTAGTGAAAGCCTGCTTGGTGAGGAGCAAGCCGGGTTTCGTCGGGGCCGGGGCTGCATCGACAACATCTTCACTTTGTGTCAATCGTTGGAGCACCGCCTCACATATTGGCGGCCCGCCGTAGTCGTGTTCCTGAACATCAAAGTTGCCTTCGATTCAGTTGATCGATGTGCCCTTTGGAAAGATCTGCCAGAGAAATTTGCAAATATTATCCCCGCACTATTAATGCGTAGTACGGGCAGAGTGAGGGCTTACGGCAAGCAGGCACTTCTCTTCAGTATCCATAACGGTGTAGGACAAGGATGTCCGTTGTAACTTTCACTTCGACTTTGATTTTGACGAAGTAATAGAGATTACATTCAGTGAATACGACTTAGTAGATGTGGAACTACTCACAAGAGTACGACTTCTTGATTAAATGTATGTAGATGACATTGCTCTCATCTGTGACAGCTCCAAGACGGGCCAAGTTACACTGGGCAGACTATCCCTAGCTGTCATTCGCATTAGGCTTTGCATTGCACCATCGCAGAACAAAGCATTCCCCCAGGACTGGCAAAGATGAACTCCAGCGCTGACCCTTGGTAAGGATCAGCTGGAACTCGTAAAGAAATTCAACAACCTGGGAAGTTGTATAAGCGCACCTAGTAGAGAAGATGGGATCACGAGACGTTAAGCAAAAACTGGTGGCGGTTTGCTAAAAGTCGCCAACTATGGCGCGGCGAGACATCGATTTCTGCCTGAAGGGTAGACTGCCAAACGAAGCGGTAAGTTTTAAAATTCAATGTACGATTGTGAAAACTGAAAATTAAGAAAAAGGGTCATGAAGAGGCTAAGTAAGTTCGACCAACGGTACCTTTGCAGATTAAATGATGTATATAGCCCGTCCGGGAAAATGTCTACCAATTTCAATAGCCGCACATTAAGCGCCCTGAGAAAACCCCGTGGAATTCTAACAACTTTCCGGATATCCAATCGGATCTCCCACGATGCACCGATGTACGTAATCGCGGCGTCTGTCTACTAATTACACGGAGCTGCATGTATTCCTGCGACGAGATGCAGACTATCCCCATGTGAACGATTGATACATCCATGTCTGTGTTTGAGGTCAAAAGTTTCGTGAAAAACTGGAGACCTGTAAGCTCTGTACTGACCGAGGTTTAGCCCTAGCACTGAAGTAACCTTTACGTACAGGGTCTACTGTGGTAAAAATTGCACATCATGTTGTCGGACGAACGTACATTTGATGCACAACTGCCACAAACCTGAGCACAAAGTTTTCCATGTACCCGTATTTGCATCAAACGTAATGTTTAAACACAGTTATGGTGGGCACACGGGTAGACTGAAAACCAGCTTCCAAAGAACCACTGTGGAAAAAGGGCACAACTTTCAACTAGTCCCTTCAGATTAAGCATAATAACTACTTGGTAGAGGAGTGTTTTCTCGATTTTAGTATTTTTCTTTCTTGCTAACTGAGCCAAGTTCTATCTGGAATTTCTCTCTCCAAAATAACCTACGATAATTAAAGATTGCCTGGTTGTTTCAGTTTCAGTTCAGTGCACTTGCGAAACCATGATCCGGGTACCAAAGTGCCGTGGATGCAGCTGGTACGACTCATGTCGCCAGATTGGCAATAAGAAAAATTGCTAAGTAAGTGCGAGTAGACAGGCAGCATAACAGGCTGAATAAAATAGGTTCTAATGTGCTTGTATCGAAAGGCAAGCTCAAAAATGGGCAAGTTATGGGACCATCTTTAACATTGGAAACAGATATATCAAGAAACGGGAATCCTACTTAAACCGGCCAAATTGGTTTGTATTGTCTCCCAGGCTAACTCAGCTCTTTATGAGGAACCAAGATTACCTCAAGTGGCACTTCAGTCTGCAGAAGAGGTGGAGACAGTTCTTTCTTCAACTCCCCATTTCCGTGACACGATCTGGTCGGAACACAGGGTTAGCAATGCTGAGGTCCGCCAGTTGGTTTTCGGCAAGAAACCCTCATGCCTCACTTCAGTGTCTGTTGAAGTTGAATCGCTAACATTGATTACATAATGTACTCTTTACATCAGTTAAGCGCATTCCTCGTCGAGCATTATATGTCGTAGATGCACCATAATGGGCGTAACTACGAGGTGTTAAATCGATGACATGGCATAGGGTTATGAAAAATTTGACTGAGAGCCTTGGTCAGGCAGGTACATGCCATCTTCGTGGATGAGGGCCTCGTGCTAGTCCAAAGCAATGGTTAGAGAAGCGATCGGACGTAGCGCATTGTCAGAGTCAATGCTGGCCTTGTATTCCTTCTCGCATTTAACTGTGCATAGTTCAGTGCGAATGGCTTCATGCACCTCGTTCTTGCTTCCATTCTGCTAATACCATATTTAAGTCTACTCGCAATTACTTATCAATTTTCCTTATTGCCAATCTGGCGACATGAGTCGTACCAGCTGCATCCACGGCACTTTGGTACCCGGATCATGGTTTCGCAAGTGCATTGAACTGAAACTGAAACAACCAGGCAATCTTTAATTATCGTAGGTTATTTTGGAGAGAGAAATTCCAGATAGAACTTGGCTCAGTTAGCAGGAAAGAAAAATACTAAAATCGAGAA
Organism: Dicrocoelium dendriticum; assembly: GCA_944474145.2. Classification (NCBI taxonomy): domain Eukaryota; kingdom Metazoa; phylum Platyhelminthes; class Trematoda; order Plagiorchiida; family Dicrocoeliidae; genus Dicrocoelium; species Dicrocoelium dendriticum. Next base: position 34,305,388 of record OX104062.1, on the reverse strand, counting down.
AACACTCCTCTACCAAGTAGTTATTATGCTTAATCTGAAGGGACTAGTTGAAATTTGTGCCCTTTTTCCACAGTGGTTCTTTGGAAGCTGGTTTTCAGTCTACCCGTGTGCCCACCATAACTGTGTTTAAACATTACGTTTGATGCAAATACGGGTACATGGAAAACTTTGTGCTCAGGTTTGTGGCAGTTGTGCATCAAATGTACATTCGTCCGACAACATGATGTGCAATTTTTACCACAGTAGACCCTGTACGTAAAGGTTACTTCAGTGCTAGGGCTAAACCTCGGTCAGTACAGAGCTTACAGGTCTCCAGTTTTTCACGAAACTTTTGACCTCAAACACAGACATGGATGTATCAATCGTTCACATGGGGATAGTCTGCATCTCGTCGCAGAAATACATGCAGCGCCGTGTAATTAGTAGACAGACGCCGCGATTACGTACATCGGTGCATCGTGGGAGATCCGATTGGATATCCGGAAAGTTGTTAGAATTCCTCGGGATTTTCTCAGACGGACATTATTGCGCATCCTACTGTGAATCAATTTCAATCGGAAGACATTTTCCAGGACGGGCTGTAATGTGGACACCGCGTGAGCAACGAGCTTGTTCCTCGCGGTATTTACGGCACCGAGAAGTATCTGAGCCTCTTAGCACCTACATTGTACACACCAGTCTTTCATGACTAGCCCACTTGCTACGCATGCCAGCACATTTGATCCCGCGACGTGTGTTTTCTGCTCTCCGGGTGTGTGGATGTAAGAAGTGTAGAGGTGTCCAAGCGATGACGGTCGAGATGAATGAAGGCGCTTACTTCGAATCTGGCCTCGGTTGTAGCGTCATGTCCCCCTGAGTATGGTTCATATGACGAGGAACATGTTTGGTTAGATTCACTTACGGATAACTCTAATAACCGACCTCAGTAGCGTTCCTGCCGTAAGTTTCTTTTTCCTCCCGCATCTCTTTTAACCCCCTCCAACCATGATCTCAATTCGTAGCGTCACATAATTTTATGTAATAATCTTTTTTTGCCTAGTAACCGGCTTTTACCTTTCCGGAACGATGCCCATCCGTTGCTGGTAGCTCAGCTGGAGTGCAACTGTTGCATTTGCTTTTTCTTTACCTATTGCTGCACAGTAGCTCTCTAGCTAAGGTGTATAACGATGACGATGGATGATGATCAATCCACTTTCAAATTCCAAGGCTGGCGATGTTGCCTTTGTTGGTAATAGAACATTAAAAACAAATTCCCTTCGTTTAAAGAAGTATTCAAAGTTCACATTTATTTCCCGAACTACAAGTGTTTTCCAATTTACCAACTTGAGTTTACACTAACTTTTCTGTCTACCTGATCTAAAAAAGCTGCTTAATAAACTAATTTGGGTATAGCGAAAGGTGCGCCCATGATAGGTGGAGTTATTAGTGTTGTGTCAGAATAAATACGCTTACCATTAAGATCCCTTTTTAAGCCCATGTATACTAATATGCTATCAGAGACAGTATTAGAATGAGATAACAAAATTTGACTTCTTCCGAAAACATAATGCTTTTACAGTGGGTTGATATGGGCAACCCTACCTATAGCAATGTGTCTAGCACAAGTAGCATTAAATGCGAAGAAGGAGCACCACGCCTCAGTTTATTTTAATTAATTTGTGTAAAATAAACTTGCTGTTTTTTGTTGACAAGTGAATTTAGTGAAGCAGAACGCCGCGGTGTCATACAGAAAGTTGTTTCACTCGTGTGCTCTAACTCTTTTGTAACCCTAACTTTACGTGCGTACCATGATTCCTTTACGAGGATGTAACCCTATAAGATACTTCATATCAATCCTGTTCGGGTAGTCTCATTGAAATTGGCGTGCCTTTTCGGGGCCTTTTATAGCCGTGTTGTCTTTGTCTAAGGGAGAACAATATGGGATAGGTGTTTTAGTATTATGTAACATATGTGCATCGGGATGGTATCTCTTTATTTTGCACTGATTACAAGTTGTCAGTCCCAATTTGTAGAGTTCCCTCTCTGGGCCAACTTAAATGAGCAAAGGGAATTATGTCCGTTACGCCTCAGTTCATTGGATGCAAACTGCAATTTATATTGTGTCCCAGCTAAATGACAGCGGAAGCATCTTCAGTGACAATTAAAAAAGCGAATATTGTTGAACTAGTTTACCTCTCTGTGGCTCAATCAGATAACTGCAATCTAGAAAGAAGCACAAGAAGCGCACGAGAACAAATTAGAATTCAGGCAACTTGCGATGGCCGTGTGGGTTAGTTCACTGAAGGTACGAATGATAGAAGTGAATGTGCAGAGAGAAAACCGAATGCTGAACACTGTCGAGAAACTTTGTGCTAAAAGTAATGGACCATTTTTCAAGCATCTTAGCATATATTTGAAGTGCATATCCTAAAATGCACTCTTGCACTATTTCAATATACTAGATTGTACTGTATTTTATTATCTGAATGTCCATGTGTTTTACTGGTTTTACATTCCTTTTCACTTTCCTCCTATGTTAGTCGCATGCTACGTCAATCCTCGCCCGTGAATCCTTCTCTATCCCTTGTAGCTTGTTTAATGTAGATTAGGTTCACCTGTTTCTATCTTCTCTACCTTAAGGTATTGGACACGTCTTTTACGTGTTATGGCTATCGACTTTTATTTCATTTGCGCGTAAAATTGATAGTCCCGGTTCGGAACACGTTACTCGCCATTTTGCATTTTCCATTTTTGTGAGCTTGGTTCTGTTATTTCGTGATTCATTAATTGTTAACATTTTATTTCCCATACGGTATATTTTTATTCACATTTTTCGTGGATGGCCTAGATGGAAATCCGACACCACATATGTCCAGTGTGTAGGCTTAACAACTGCACAATTTGGGGAAAAAGATCTTTCATTGTGGTTTACGCACCTGATAGCCACCTTTTAGGATTGTAGATCTTTTTCCATTAGGTCAACTGCTATCCGCTCAAATATCGGCCTCCTGAGGGTATCTCCTTACAGGTAGGGAACAAAACATCTTGTCCACTCCTTAAGCGGAAACGTGAACCTTAAGCAGTTTATTATGCAGCGAATCACGCCATCAGACAAGGCTAGGTTCTAGCGAATGTTTCGGGATCTGCGATAAGGGGATAGGATGCCTTTTCCCTTGTTGTGAGAATACCAGCAGAGCATTGGCATGCCGAACATAGACACAGGGTTTCTCCGTGAGTTGTGGATGCAATGCCGTCTAGAAATCACACGACCCATCCTCGCCGCCGCAAAGGTCCTGTCACTCCCGTCAGTTATAGAAATAGCAGACTCTTCATAGAATGGCATCAACCACCGATGGATTCTAAAGCATTCCTTCGACACAACACCGGCCTAAACCCAGCGACATCCGCCACTAGTGAGCCGTCGGTAATAGACGTCTTATCATTTCAACTAGTGTCGCATCAGCGCCAAGTGGAGATTCTCACCCTAGTCTGTAAGCATCGCACCCGTACTAGATCATCTCTCAATCACGCTAAACCTAACGCTCCAGATTACTGCTTTTGCTACTTGTGTCTCTGCAAAAATGCATGTAAGTAGGAACAGGCATGCATTTTAGCCGCTGCAGAGAACAGAAGCTTTCAAGCAGGCGCCTAAAGGTGTGGGCAAAACGCAAAGTAGTCTCAACTACATTGGAGATTTTGATTTCAGGAAGTTAGCTTTATTCCGCCCATCCCAGATGTGCCTATGACTTCCTTGCCGAGACGACTGAATGCTGCTAATGGCAACCAAATTCCACATCCGGTCTTCGGTCGTTTACACCGAACCAACGTAGTCAACGCAAGTTCCGCTGGGTATTCACCGTCCATGCAGTACCATTTGCCATCATCAGAATATAATGTCACTGGTCGTTTGATCATTTGATCTATGCAGAACGCTAGATGGTATTCCATCCTGCAATAAAACTTATTGTGTGTGGCTTCAAAGCAGTCATCACACCTAGCAACCCAGTTTGCGTATTCTCTGACCTCGCCTGACTAAGCCAACCATTACTCTCAGAACGTCAACCTCGTTCAGCCAACAAACGCAACTTTCCCTGTAGTGTCCCAATTCATGCATCACATTCGGACGAATGACACATCGTCCGTATCTCTTCCGCACCGAATTCTATCGTAGCAAACAAAGGTGGCTACGGTGCAGTTTCTGCACATGCACGAACTCAGAATATTCCACTCCTGCGACCCCACTAGGCAAACTTCGATGAAAATGGTTCCTAAGAAATCTGATGATTGCAGCCCTTGTGGTGACTATCACGTACTTAATAAGCTAATTGTGCGAAATAACCTCCCATCCCACATGTGCAACACCTCACTGCATGCTAACAGTTAAGACGACCTTAGATAAGATCGATCAGGTGTATATCACCGGACACCCGTAGGAGAAAAAGATATTCTTTTAGAGGCTGTAATCATTCACTTTGGCTTGGTCGAATCTTTAAGAACGCAATACAGAATGTGCAGCGCATACAAACATTCCACGGTATCAATCGTGGTTTACATGCACTTAAACACACCTCAATTACAACTTAGAAGACAGTTCGTCAGTAGAAGAAATCCTCAGCCATCTTCGTTTTCTCTTTCAGCAGACGACCAAGTTCAGTGTCACAGTTAACCCGAGGGTGTGAAGTCAACATGAAAGCAGTTAAACACTTGTAGGTTACCTCGTCTCATCGACTAGTAATGACCTTCTGCCTGGTAAGATCCATGAAATTGAAGACTATCCAGCACCAACTACATTATGTGGTCTAGCCATCTACTATCGACGCCTCATCCATTACTGCGCTCAGCTAAACTATCTCATGACGGACATCTACAAAAGGGACTAACTTAAGTTTGCTTTCCCGGACAGTTGGCATAGCCTATATGGAGCTCAAGGTGGTTATATACATAAAACTACTCACGCATTCCGAATCTACTGCAACTCTAATTATTAAGACCCATTCCATAAACATTTCCGTAGAAATTGTATTTCATAACTACGTAGATGATCATTAGCAAGCTATAGATTTCTTTTCCTAACACCTGCGACCGGCACAAAACCGTCCCAGCACGTATGGCAGAGAAGATCTGGCTACTTGCTTAGCGATACGGCACTATATGCATGCAATGCTAAGTCGTGCTTAAACGATCTACAATGACCACAAGTCCCCCATATTTGCCCTCAAATCAGCATCCTATAAATACCAGGAGAAACTGGATACCTAGACATTGTCACACTTTGATGGAGCTAACCAGGTCGCCGAAGCTCTCTCTCTCAGTGTTTGCCTACTGTCGATCTTGCCGCTACGACATCAGCCCAGCAATTCAACGCATTCTGTAGTCCACTAAACTCCATGTGCGACACGCACGGAACTCAAGTTTGTTTCATTCCCGAAGGTTGCTATAAATTCCTCATGACCGTCTATTTTAGACGCACTAGCATCAGCTCACTCCGCTCACTATCATAGTCCGGTAACCGCGCATATTTCAAACTGGTCATCGAACATTTCTTTTGACCAAGGTTACACAAAGGTTAAGTCTCTTGATTTGGACATCACTTTAAAACTCGCGCTCTAAAGTACATTGACACACCCGTGGTTCGCTTGGCTCGCTCCCTCCTCCAGACTCTCGATTTTCGCATCTACACTAAGACATAGCACGAAATTTGCCAACTTCAGTAGTATTCGTAACTATTTCTACATCTGTCAGCCTTCTCACCGGAATTGCCAGAAACCATTCCGTTAAAAGACTGCACAGAGGAGACTATTATTCGGGACTTATGGGATCACGGGTCTCGAATTCACCATAAAAACTGACCGTGGAACGCCTTCCGAATTCTCATCATTCGGTACGTTCTGCAACAATTCAGGCTGCCACCGTATTTAAAAGAATAGGTCTCATCCCGCAGCCAGCGGATTACTTGAAGGTTTCCATAGACAACCTATTCATTGCTCAGTACCTCCTAAGTAGAACGAAGCGTTTAGCTTACATTCTTAGGTTCATGCAGCAGCATAGAAACCGATTTGTAATGTAGACAAGGAGAGCAGGTTTACGGCACAATTGTAAAGTTGCCAGGAAGATTCGCTTCGCCACTAGCATCGTCGTTCATGCTCCCCCCCCCACTAACTTTACGTCATCACTTGCGTAAGGTAAGCGCTTAATAACCCTGACATGTGTTTGTCAGCAGACAGGAGTTCCGCAAATACACAGCACACTCCCTATCTACACTCACATATTTGCTCGTAGGTTTGCACCCTGCCAAGCCTCTGTATACTGGTCTATTAAGAGGTATGAAACCAACTCCGAAAAATTTCCGTCTAGACCAGAATGGTCACCGAACAAAATATTTCATCCCCTGCATTAAATTGACATTTGTTTACGACCCACTTCTAATCCATCCTGATACTGTTACACAAGCAACGAAATTTTCAGTGCCTTCTCCAGCTCCGGACAACTCAAAACCTGAACCATCAATCTACACAATCGCAACTCCAGGTAACCGACCAACGCGGTAGACAGACTAAATATCTGGTCAGGTTTACAGATTTGATGAAATTTTGCTGTTTCTATTAACACGCAGTATTTCATTTTTTGTAGTTGTATCTTGTATTTCACTCACAAACGTTTCGCAAAATAGACAATGCACCAAAAGATTTTCAAAACTGACAGCGTATTTACCCTTATCTTGCATGCTTTGTTTCCTCTCCGGCATCTGGCTACAGCCACCGACAGCTTGCGCACCCCCACTGAGTCTACATTCCGTAATGTCAATCACATAAACAGCCAAGGCAACACTCGAATTACTCGTCAACTATTGTTATCTATCAATTACGCAAGAGGCGAACAGTCGCTATTGATGGCCAACGGTGACAACAGGATTGGTAGCAAAACAATTGTCTACGATGATGACGCCTAGATATCTTCGTTGCACGAATACCGTTTTGGTCTGCGACTAAGATGAATTGGGGAACTAACAGCTCCCAAGCACACTTTCGCGCAATCAGTATATGAAATGCCCTATCGACCATTTTTCGAAAATAGCCAGCATTTTACAGACTGAAGAGCCTGCCTTGATGGCCCACTGATAATGCGATTCAGCCCACACCTAAACGTTAAATGAACGAACGAAACCTGCATAGACATGGCGTGCAATATTTATTGCCTATTTAGTAGCGTTTCTGGAAATTTCGATTGTCGCTACGTCTATCCGAACATTCACTGCTGTGTGTAGTGTGTGAATAAGACCGCTATATTTTTGCATGTATTTTGATGACGTTTTCTGTGCTGCAAGAGGTATTTTACCCATAAACTGCACGCGGTATTCGGCTAGAACTCTTAAGATCCTACCCAGTGATCTTATTCCCAGGTCTGTCAAAGACATTGACTGGTTCACTACTATGGCAAAATCTGAATATCTGGAAACATGCGACAGCCAGAAACATCAAAGGTTCCAATAAAACCGTAACAAGCTTACTATTCTATCCAAGCTTTGCGGTGGAGCTATCGGTATTGGATGCAGAATACGTCATATCTTCACATTTTATTTGCCTTTAGTTGTCGGACAGCTTTTATTACATTAACTCTTTATTCACTTTTAGTTTTACATAAGTTCCTATGTCCCTCACTCGAATCTCATTTTTAGCTAATGCCTACCTTTTCATTTGCATTTTATTCAACCCGCTACCCCAAAACATCCCTCTAACGCATGCTTAGACTGCCTTCATTCTTTGTTATTTCCCTTCTACTTTTTAAAGTCATATGAGCATTTGACGGCTTCTTACCCGGATCATCTTAAAGCGCTGTACAATCTCTCAGCTAGTTTTGCGAACCTTTTATTTCTTCAGTGGGAGAGAAAGAGTAACTGGTTAGTTGCTTATTGTTATTACCCATTTTGCCCGACCCTGACGAAAGTTACGAACCGATATATTGGTTTTTGTTTTCCTTAATTTATGTTACTTCATCTTTGGCTAGCCGTGCTATTTTTATTTCACCTTTTATTTGCTTATGGTTTGACAGTTCAATCGTCTTGTGTAGTGCGTAGTTCTTTCAAGATGATCAAATTTGGTATCAACAAAGTGCCAAAACATTCCAGCCCAGAGTCATAAACGACGGTATGAACGTCAAGCTTCCTTTTGCTACCAAAAAAACATCAGTGTCAAAATTTCCGCTGAATTCCGAGCGTCGAAGTACATAGAAAGAACAACCATAACGAAAATTGGTACCGTCGGTACACAGAAGATAAGTTACAATGGTGTGTTTCATATATTGAAGGTGACGTTCATCATACACCAGTATGCAGTAGGTGCAATAAGGTACTCTCAAACCAGTGTATAAAGTCATTCGTTTCCATGACATTTTACACTCAAGCACGCAGATTATATCGGAATGTCGTTGCCGTTTTTATCAGGAGTACAGAGGGATGTTCGAAGCGGCACGGTGTCTCGAAAAAGCAAAAGATTTTCAGGCATTGTATGAGCTATCATCGCTAGTGCAAACACATAACCATCATGCTGCAGGGAGAAGCGTGTCCTTCTTTTGGCAAAGTACATCGTATCAATCATGCTGGAAGACAAATGGCCGGCGTTTTGAAAATAAACCCTGATCAGATAACATAGTGCAAAAGATAATTTCAGATCTAACTGCTGATTTGATACAATATATGGTTGAGACGAAAACTGTAGCTCAGACGTTTCTGTTGCAGTCGGACGAAGCCAAGCTGACGGCTTTTAATCGGATTCCATTGTTTTGGTATGTTGACTTTACAAGAGAGGGTAAATGTTGAGGATTATGCATAATAATCGAGGAGTTCCTGTGTGAAAATGATATTCTTTGGCTATGATGCGTGTCACCTGTTCAGATGGAACAGAAGCAAGGAGACAAAATAACTACATAGATTTCCCTCATTGCAACTGTAAGCGACAAATCTGCTTAGCGGGCACGGGTGACGCTTAAAAACTTCGGGGCCGAATCAGGAAAGGAAGCCGAGACGGTAACTATTCAAATAGTAATTTAAATACGGGGCATTTTAATAATCTGTTCTGCAGCTAGGAGCAGCTGCACTTAGGTATTGACCTACACCGGTAGACTGAATTGGTAACTGTCATATGGCGCAAATTAGCTTGCTGGCGGGGCTGAGATGGGACACATAGACGCGACATGTGCGCCTACGATCACAGGGCACACCTAGCCGTTCGGCTGTGAGCACTGAACGTTAGCAAACACCACAGCCTTAATAAACCTGTCATGGGTCGATCGCAGGCCAACTCCAATGGAACGGACGCTGTTTGGCTGTCAGAACTAGACGTGAGGCAGACACCGCAGCCGCAAGGATTGTGTTATGCTTCGACCACAGGGCAAGACCAACTAAACGCACGTCGTTGGGCTGCGAGAACTGGACGTGAGCCAGACACCACATAGCTGCACTGAAGATGTCATGCTTCGATCGATCGGTAGTCGGCTTTCACTCAGGCGAAATGCCAAAAAAATGGGTTCCTTGCTAGGTGGTTGTTGGTTCGCTGTGCTAACCATGGAGAAGGAGCCCACACCCGTGTAGTCAATGTATCAGTAACCACAGGCGCGTAACGTATCGGTCCATCAGCGCCTGGTTATTGTACAGTTGCATGGTGAGTGTGGCTGTAGTGCGGCGGAAATCGAAAGGCTCTATAATGGTATGTACCGCGTTACACGGCCCATTAACAAACGGTATGCGCGTCGAGTGGTGAAGCAATTGCAGACTCTGGTAGCGTTTGCAGCATCAAACAGACCGGACGGCCTCGCACGTCACGGAAGTATTACCAACTTGCACGGTTGAACAGAAGGTATGCAGTAACAGACACCTCAGCATTCAGCAGCTCGCATAACATTGCGAAACCAAGCCATATGCTGTGCATAGACATTAAAGGAAAAAATGTTCTGACGGTACTGTGGTCTGCAGGTGCTAATGGTGAAAACAGTCGATTCACAGAATCTCTTGGAGTTCGCGCGCTTGTTTCTAAACAGTCTGAACGAGCATTCCAGGCTTTATACCCCTGCATGGCCAAGCTATGCTACATGGTTGAGCAATAAATAACCCAGGACATTGTAGCTACGGCATTGTAGCACGTGTGCAACATAGCGCGGAGCTCATGGTCCGGGCTGGGTTGACTGGTTGAAAATTATTAGGCTCTTTATTATTTTCCAGGAAAGTGTCCGGTAGGTTGTTGTTTAAAAGCATCTATTACTGACATTTCTTAGTGTCCTCGTACATGAAAAGGTTGCAGATCAGCATCATTCTGCAAATGCAGTCAGAAAGGTCACTGAACGACCTTTGGTGGCAGCAGCATGGTGCAACTGCACATGCCGCGCGATCGGTTCGTGCGTACCTGAACGTGACTAGCGTTGGACGTTGAGTCGATCCCGTAGGAGCGATCTAATGGCCTGCACGATCACCAGATTTGAATCCCATGGGACTTTCCCAATGAGGATACTTGAAGCACAGTGTATAGAACGACATGGATGAACACGCATGAACTGAATGAGAACATTTTGAAGGAATATAGGAAGCTTCCGTTTGAGACATTAATATATGCTCGCCAATACCATCCGGCAAATGTTGCTCTGTAGCCAAAACAACGGAGAGCACTTCGAACGTCTAATTCGTTGATATTTGTCGACATTTCATATATTCCAGGTAAAGAAAGTAAGCAATGAATACATGAATATTATCGTTTGAATAAGGAAAACACCTTCGAATGCCTTATCAACTTGCACACCTAGCAATTGTCATGCCTAAATTAATATGTTGGTTAATGGTGCCACCATTTCGACGGGTACAGACTGAAACCTAATAACGTTGTCACGTCAAGTCAAGTCAAGTATTGGTTTTTATGCACCCATGAAGCGTGATTTTCAGCCGTAACACACACACCATGAAAACAGTAAAGAAAACGACACAGTAACCTTACAACTTGCTTCTGGCAGTATACTTCCCTTTAGCAGCGAAAGCAGCCTAAGAAAACCTACGGGTTTGTTGAAACCCAGTGATGGAGCATTGACGGCTTTTGTGGCGATGGCACTACGACGCCCATCGACGTGTCATCACTTATAGCCAAGCTGTTTTTCTTAATTGCTAGCACAGCGACCCACTATCCGTTTCACAGGGAACCCTTTTGCTGGCATTGCATATCGGTGGACGCCGCCTACCGATCGAATGTAGCATGACACCTTCAGTGAGGCTATCTGGTTGCTGGCTAACGTTCAGTTCTCACAGCCCAACGGCGTGCGTTTTTGTAGAAAGTAAAAGTCACGATACAACGTTGCGTTTAGTAGGTCTTGCTCTGTGGTCTTAGCATGACACAATCATTGCAGCTGTGGTGTCTTGCTCACGTCCAGTTCTCTCAGACAATCGACGTGCGTTCCTTTGGACTTGCCTTGCGATCGACGCATGACAGGTCGATTAAGGCTCTGATGTTTGCCAACGTTCACTGCACACACCCGAACAGCGTACGTTTTTTGCTCGCCCTGCTGTCGAGGCATGACGCATGCGTTGCGTCTTTGGGTATGGCTAACGTTAGTTTGCACGGCCGAACGGCGTGCGTTCCCTTGGACTTGCCATGCAATCGATGCATGACATGTCGATTAAGGCTGTAGTGTTTGCTAACGTTCACTACTCATAGCCGAACGGCTAGGTGTGCCCTGTGATCGCAGGCACACATGTCGCGTCACTGTGTCCGATCTCACCACTGCCTTCGAAGCAACTTGCTTTATTGTTTAGTTAGCTATTAAGCGCACTAATGTACATCAGTGCCGGAGTACAGCTGCCCGTAGCTCCAGATCCGATTAATAAAATACCCTGTTCAATAGGTACATACCTCGAACATACCCGATCCGTCCCGAAACAACCGGTCTTCGTTTTGTCCATAATGATTGCAACTGATACTTGCAACCGTACGCAAAATGTTACACAATACCTAGCCCACGATCGGGCTATGACCTTCCTTTTTATTACGTCCGTAAACCCTTGATTCATTTGCTCATTATACAGCACATGAAAGGAAACACGATGGGCTGGGCTTTGCTCAGTCAAACAGCGTTGGGAGGAACTTGAAGGTGCGTACCCCCTAGGGCGGGAGGATTATTCTAATTAGAGGAATGTGTGGAGGGTGGTCTGGACGGGTTGCACAGTGTGAGCGAACGGTTTCCACACTGAGTGGTGAAGTGATATCATGACAACATCGATATGAGATCACATGGAGAGAATCGATAAGCAGGCGCGCATCAGTTGCGACAGACGTCTGCTTTGGTCATCCAGACCGAGATCCCAACTTTCGGCTTACTAAGCACATAAGTGACATGTCGGTTGGTAGGTAACCATGGCACATAAACTGAGTGAGCGGATAGATGATAGGAGTTAAGAATTATATCACGTCATTCATTTTGTGGATTACATCATATTTAGGTAGGGAAAGTAAGTAACCATGGGGCATGGGGAGGGTAAACAAATAGTTGGTGGGAATCCATACTTAGCTTGCGTCATCCATCTTGCGAATTGCAATGTAAATGTACCGCTTAAAGCTTCCAGCATATACATGTGCTAGGATCAAAGCGAACAAGTGAGATTTTGCAAGTGAACGTAATGCTATGTAAAGGTCAGTTATTACATCAAACATTAATCTGTAAATGCACAATTCATCTACTAATTATGTTTGAATATAAGTACTTTTCATGAGACGTTGCTTTTCTATGCTGATGTTCCATGGCTTTCAAGGGGGAATTATGATGTTTTTTAACACATTGATGAAGCATATCGTCTTGAAATATGCCTCACCACTTGCAAATAATCTTGAAAACGTGTCATATTTTTGCCATCTTGGCTACATCATAGAGGTGCTTCAAAGCTAAACCAAATAAATTTTTCCATATATTGATACAGACACAACCTTTTTGAAATGGAAGGTATATTTTCGGCTTTTCCTACGAAAAATATGCTTGGTTGATCTTTATTGTAACTGGGAACGTAGAGATGCTTCCTATTCTCTCAGCATTTCGCGCAACAGACATTGACATGTATGCGAAAGAAATGAACAACTTGTTGCAAACCAATCGAAAAGTCTTAATCACATTTACCGTTCCTGGTGTCAGGAAAAATTATGAAATGCACAGGATTATCTATCTATCAGCAAGTGATATTAATAGAGATGAGAGATGCAGGGCATTTTCAAGAGATGCTTAAAAATATTAAATGAATTTCGAAGGCTTGCAAGTGAAGAATAGGATTAACTATATTCTAAGGTTATTGGATGTTTGCTAATCTACGGTCACGACTAATCTAAGGAGCAACATATGTACGCAAAAATCATTTTCGTCCACGACAGGTATAAAGAAGATAACAGAAACCTTTTACCTTTAACTACATGTCAGTCCCGGCAAACACAATTTTCCCACGAATCCGGAACCAGATGAAATGAGCAAGCGCAATTTTCAAGCAAAGCGTGAAAAGAATAGAGCAAACATATCTTAACGATATTCTGAACTTCGAATCTAAACGAAATTATTATGCTTATTCACGTTATTAATCGCACGATGTCGCAGAACTTAGTCCCTCAGGGACAAGCTTTTATTCAAAAAAGTTATTTCAGCGAAAGTTACAACACTTTTAGCTGGTTAAACTCCTCGATGTAAGTTGCACGTCTATCTGAGTCGACGGCTCTCCTCCTTTGCCTCAGATAAACAAATAAAGGGTAACTCAAGAAAATGTTGCCTCATCAGTGTCCAGCAATCGGATATTGTAATTTGCGTCTCCCATTGACCGTCTCATTTGCTTGCTTGGTCTATCCCTTCAGTTTGATCTAACACACACATCACATCCACCCATTTTTGTCATTGCGCCTCCATATTGCTATGAACCCTGTACTCCTTGCCACTCCGTGGCGTCTTCGCTGTACATGCAGCCGCATTCTCCTTGTGTCGGGCCATTGGGCGCTCCAATCCAATCTACACTGTTGTCCCCGGTGTCATCTCAAATGCGCTCGATTTGTTCTGATTGTTTGACATCCAACATTTCTTTTGTATGATCTGGCACCGACTTTCGCAGTCACCACACTTTGTTCTACAGCTCTGGAATATCGGGTACCGATTGAACCCAAAATTCCCCCCATTGTTAGCTCAGGTAGTAACCGTGCATCGCGGTCGTAGCACCGCTTCCGAATCTTCATTTTTACTCTGGGATTGTTCTGTAAACTTGCAGGCCGTGACTAAACTGGGCGCAAACTGTCCCTTTTGCTGACATCAGAGTTCTATTCCTACAGCTGCATAGGCGCTGCACTAGCCTCAAACCGAAATCCGTTGAAGGAGTGTCGCGATTGTCCAGTAGCATATACTAAGGGTCTTAGCCAGTAGCTTTATCATTTGATGACAGACGCTTAGCCTGCTTCACCGTCGGCTCGGCTCACCATTTATTCAGCTGGCATGCTGGTGCACGAATTTTCACTTTGTTTCGTTGGCCTGGAATGCAGCGGTCGTAAACTGGGGACAATTTTTGGTAACCATTTCTTCCGGCATTCTGTGCAGCATCAGTTAACATCTGAGCCTATTACTTAAATCGATTTCAAAACAATCACTATGGTAATCCATGTGAGTAAGTAATCTTTTCCGTTTTTAATGAATAAATGCCCCCTCCTGATACGGTCGATCAGGGGCACCATGCAGCATCCCTGGTCCTATCGTCTGCCACATTTCGTGTGAAGGGCACGCCACGTATTTTGACACATGTACCCTGATTTGACACGTTGTTTCTAACCAAAAGAAGCTATTCAGGCACTGTTAATAGCATGGCTAGCACCCACGTGAGCGTCACGAAGGCGGTTCATCATTTCTACTCAGAACGATGACAAGATCAGAGTACGGCTTCTCCTGAACAACAAACCATCAGATACAGATAATTCTTCCCGACAATTGAAGCAGGCGCTACTTCCTTCAGCAGCCGCGTCTTTATCGCTGTCAGCGATTCGGTATAAGGTCTGGCAAAGCTATGAACTTTGTGGATTCCTCGTTATGGTACCATATATCTTCTAGACGATTTTCCCACATTGCCAGATGCTGTACTAGTTTTAGTGCATCTAACTTCAACGGATAATGCTCGGCAACCGGTAGATGAAGTCGTGACAGTGTATCCATGATGGATATCGTTGCACCAAGCGTGTACACAATATCCACGAAGCCGGGTAAGCATACACTAAATACGACGACAAACCATGTGCAGCAGTTTACTGGCTATCGACACTAACGTTTTGCCGTCGGTATAAACAGTTGTCTTACTTCTGAAATTACATTCACTCTATTGCTCCATGGCATATACAACCGCGAGCAGCCTCATTTTATTCTTCATATGGCGTTGCTCGTTGAGTGCTCGACTGTAGAAATCTAAAGGTGTTCCTTTCTGTAATATATTAACGACTATTCAGTCCTGGCTACTGCCACACTGTACCTCCAAATGTTGCGCTCGATCGTAATCATGGGGTAAAGCTGCGTTGACGACAAGGTAGTTAATAGTTGCGAATGCGATTTCATTTTCATTTTCCTAACCACTTTATTTCTTCGTGAGTTATCTTCCTCATCAGCCCATGATCTCAGAGAGTTTTGTCATCAAATGACCCAACTTAATCACCATACCGTTCATGTCGTTAGGGGGCCGCAAACCGGATAATATTGATATTTCCTGGAGCTACTCTTGTCCCCTTGGTGGCTAACACATGTCCAAGAAAAATCATCTCGTCTTTCGGAATCTCAATACTCTCGAGTTCAAGCTTATTGAAATTTTGCACACAAAGCTGCACGAAACAGTGGAGATTATGGCCACGTTTTTTTCTGTGAAGCCGTAGATCAAGATTTTAGCTACCACTAATGTCACACTGTTTATATCATCTGCCGCTTGCACCATCGATTTCAAACATTTCTTTGGACATCTTAAAACCTAACCGTAAACGTATCCAAGCATAACGCTCGAAGGGTGTGGAAAAGATTAAAAATACTGGTTTTCACACCAAGCAACACGTGATACGATGTCGAAAGGAGTACTGCATTCCCCATTCCGAGTCAAGTTAGTTAATAGAGGAAGCAAATTGGTTCGTAAGCATTTTCAACTTGGTTCGTAAGCAGTTTCAAGTTGGTGCGTTTCCAAGTTTGGCTAAGGTGCACACACGCACCGACGAGTAGCTTCCTCATTGGTCAGACACCGTCGGCCAATAGGATGCCGTGTGTCACTATAGAGCAGGTGTTCTTAAAATTTTCGGCACGTGCACCCCTTTGTAGTGTAACCTAGTACGACGGACCCCTGAGCTTTCCTTATCCACAGAACTAGGCTTTAATAACATAAGAATGAGTTGGAGTTCATCGCTGTACACTGAATTTACACAGTTGTTCATTTTTGTTGGCAAAAGTGAAGGCTGCTGAACTTACATGCAAATGCAACTATATTAAGGCCTAGTACCTTGGATAAAATTCGTTCCGACATGTAGCGCTGACTTGTTTGATACTAGGTGTTATTGAGGAAAACTATAACCTCAGATCTGGTTA
>OX104062.1:34252108-34288816 GCA_944474145.2 Dicrocoelium dendriticum | reverse complement strand
CTTCGAAGGGGAACAATGGGAGTCCCTTTGAAATTTCTTCAAGCAATGCTGTCCGGACAGCAAGCACAGTTTGAAGCCCCACTGCAGCGCTTCATTGAAACATTGACAACACGAAGGTCGTTACAGCCAGCAACTAGGGAGTTAATGATTTCCACTGCAGACAAGCAGCGCACAATAGGGTAGATGTTCGTTATCTGCTGCCGGATGATCTTACTTTGGAAGAATGGTTTCGCCGCTATGAAGACTTGTTAAAAATTGATGGGCGTGAGCTGGGCAATGCTGCTCAGATACGCCTTCATTTGAGGAAATTGGGGCCACGAGATATTAGATTGCAAGGCAATGTGAGACACCTGACCAAAATTTTCAGTTCTAAAACTTTCATAACACGTTTCCTATGGTTTCAACTTGTTAAACACCAGGAGGATGATTTTGTAAATTATGCAGCTGTTTTTAACAGGTAATGTAAACATTTTCCGCTTAGCACACTCATAAGTGATCAGCATAAAAGACTCATTTTTATTTGTGGGTGACGTTTTTTTAAAAGATGCGGAGATTCGAACATTTTTTCTATCTAGGTTGGAGTCTAATCCAGTACTCTCTCACTACAGCAGCTGGTACAGGAATGTGAACATTTGTTGACCCTGAAGCATGACCCAGAAATTATCCAACGGCACAACGAGTCTTGCATGCTGGATGTTCATTCTATTCCTA
Source organism: Dicrocoelium dendriticum (assembly GCA_944474145.2). NCBI lineage: Eukaryota > Metazoa > Platyhelminthes > Trematoda > Plagiorchiida > Dicrocoeliidae > Dicrocoelium > Dicrocoelium dendriticum. The sequence continues at coordinate 34,288,105 of OX104062.1, read as the reverse complement.
CACGCCCCAGGCCATCGCACAATTCAGTAGGTCTCTCCGACTACCCACGCCACGACTGTCCGCCTAGTGCTTGTTGACATTGTGGTCAGTGGCATTTCACTCGCTTTTGTGAAGTTAGATGATATAATTGCAAGCGTTGTGGGAATATGGGACATAAGGTAACCAGATGTTTGCAGAGAGTATCTGGAAGACCGGCAGGAACGCCAAAGCGCCAATTTTTCTACGTTGCATTTCAAACGTGGTGCTTGCAACCACCAGCCCGAAATATCAGTCACTACGGAAGTATGTTACGATTGTGATAAACGCTGTTTCTGTCCGGCTTCAACTGGAAACGGCATCCGATATTACAATAATCTCTGAGTTGACATGGGGCAAGCTCGGTAAACCCGCATGTTTCCAAACTTCACACTTCGCTCACGACGCGTCCGTCTCGGCATTACCCTTTCTTGGACAGTTCAGTTGTGAGTTTGCACTTCGTGCTTTGCATGCTATTGGTGTTTGTTATGTTACACGTTATGGACATTTGAACTTGTTAGGCATAGACTGGATAGACAAAATTAACTCATGGAGCGTACCGTTGGACAGTATTTGTGACAACCCGGATAGTTTTGCACTGTGCCCCATCGATGTTCATTTTTCGGTTGCCCCCGCAATGTTCAAAGAGAGTGCAGAAGCTTTATCACATTTTGTCTCTCCAAGCACCCTGATGGTTTTGCAGAGGGTCTTGGAATGTGTTCTAAGATAAAAGCTGCGTTGTATCCGCCTACCGGTTACGTCTAGTATTTTGCCTCAAAATATAAGTACCATCCACTGCCATTGTGGCTGTGGATGCCCAAATTACTCGACTGGAGTCCATGGGCATCGTCAGTTCTGTGGCCTAATCATCGTGGGCCGCTCCTATTGCAGTCATCAGAGAGAATAATGGCAGTGTGCGTACCTGGGCTGATTTTGCTACCGGATTAAATAACGCATTGAAAACGCACCGAAATCTATTGACTGTTTCCGAACATTTATCCACAAAGCTTACTGGAGGAAAGATGTTTCCTAATATTAATCGTTCTGATGCGTACTTGCAAGTAGCGGTCGAGGAGCGCACAAAAGATCTGCTCATTATTAATACTCATCAAAGGTTATATCATTACAGTCCGTTACATTTTGGAGTAAAATGTACTCTAACCATATTTCAACAAGTCATGGACGCTAGTTACCCGGATTACAGTGTGCCACGGCATATTTGGATGACATAATAATTGTAAACTGTACCAATGAAGGTCATTGCACCCGCCTGAAGGAAGTATTCTTTAGGATAGATGCATATGGATTTCGTGTACGTCCAGAGCAGTGCGAGCTCACGAGGGCCAGAACCACATACCTTGGTTTGTTCATCTGCTGTTCCGGTCTATGGCCAGACCCAGAGAGAATAAAAGCCGTCAAGTTAATGCCACACACCATGAGCAAAGCTAATTTTCAGTCTTTCTTGGGTCTAGATAATTAATATCACAACATTGTCTCTCAGATGCACGAACTCTGGGCCCACTTTACGCACTTTCGGCAAACGAGTCAGAGTGACATTGGTCCTCGTAGTGACAGAAAGCCTTTGGTGTCACTGAACAAATATTGTCCTCCGATATCCTTGTAACTCATTACGACCCAGGATTAACAATAATTGTCGCTGCTGATGCGTCGCAAAACGGTATCCGTGGTGTCTTGTTGCATCCGTTCCCGAAGCGACTTCAAAACCCTATGATGCATATATTCCTCGCGTTAACAGTAGCAGAAAGGAATCGCATTCAAATAGAAAAAGAAGGAATAGCGCTCCTTTTCGCTGTTAGGAGATTTCATAGGATGGTACATGGACGCACGTTTACTTCGTACACAGATCATAAACATTTGCTATCTATTTTTGGCACTAAACGAGGAATCGCAGTTCACATGACAAACAAGATACAGTGTTGAACAACCAGCTTATTATCATACGATTGCGATTTGCGTTTTAAAAGTACTTATTCACTTGGTCATGCTGACGCATTATCCAGACTCATTGCCAACTGCACGTCCAAGACACCGGACGAAGACTTTGTTTTGTCCAGCATCACCTTAGATCCCGAGATTAGACACGTATTTCAAACATCTGTACGTCAACTTCTAGTAACAGCAGACGCAGTTAAAACAGAAACAGCAAGTGAACCCTTGTTAAAATGTATGATGTGGTACCTTAGCTCTGGTTAGCCTGCATGCCCCTTGGACAACTATGGTGAGCAGTTTCGTAAAAAGAAGTTCGTCTTAACCAATATTGCTGGTTGCTTGATGTTAACTGGCCACGTTGTAATTCTTCAGATTCGAAAAATAAGGCTCTCAATCAACTCCAGGAAGGTCACCCGGGACTAAGTCATATGAAATCCATAGCCCGCAGCTATGCCTACCGGCAGTTCGTGGACCAGAATATTGAAAATCTTTTCTTTCCTGTAACGGCTGCGCTATTGCAGCAAAACTATCTGTCAAATATGAGCTTCATTCTTAGCAAACTCCAAGTTGACCATGACTTCACATTCATATTGATTTTGCCGGACCCTTGGAGTGTTTCCATTACCTGGTAATTGTCGACGCTTACTCAAAGTAGCCTGTAATGTTCCAAATGAGCTATGTAACCACTTCCGTTGTTTTGATATACCAACGCCATCTTATCTCAGAATGCGATGTTCCCGAAACGATTGTTTCAGACAAAGGTTCCCAATTCACTTCCCAAGAATTTGCCGAGTTTTACGACTCACATAGCATCAAACACATACGTACTCCAGCGTATCATCGGCAGTCAAACTGGCAGGCTGAACATTTTGTCAATATGTTGACGCGAGCATTAATTAAAATTGAAGGAGAGGGGAATATCTAGGAAATGATCGACAACTTTGCACATTTACTTTACAAAGCCATGGCCAGCAGTACCTCAAAACATATCCCCATCCGAAGCGATTCTCGGTATGTGTTACAACCGTCCTTTATGCTTTGCAACCATCGCTACACAAAGAAGAACGCAATTTTAAAATGGAGCTGACTTTCAGTCCCCATCATGAAACATGCCCCCGGGCCTTTCGTGCCTGGTGTTAGTGTGTACGTAAAGAATTTTCGTGATGAAAGATCATCCTGGATTCCTGGCCGTGTCGTTGAATGCTTTTTAAGTGTTTCGTACAGAATACAAGTGGATTCCATCATATGGACTGGACATGTAGACCATATTAGACCTTGTTTTGAAGTGCAAGGGACGTCTCCAAACAGGAAGCTTTACTACCTTCAGACATCTTGCTAGATACGTATCAAATTACCCCGTCTGAAGAGCATGTCGTCCAAACAGAAAACATAACTACAGATCGAAGATACTCAACGCCAGTCAGAGCGCAAGTGAAGAGACTCGTGGTGAACCAAGATGTAAAGCATACCAATCAAACGTAGCGTGCTATTCTGTTCAGTTTAAAAGAGCGAGGTGTTAGACTGGCTTGCGATTCACAGTTGCTCACAGCTAGATAGTTTGACAATCATGAATGTCTCGTCATGTGGTTGTGTTGGACACTCTCACTACTGTCATTCAAAGTGCCACTGTGACACTGTTATTTAAAGCTAGAGCGCTCACCATCCTTGGCTAACTCCTCACCTGTGGTTAGCCAATTGATCTAATGAGCTTTTGCCTTCCGGTTGCTCAGCTTTGTCAGATTTTTCAATACAGCTCTTCCCGTTCGGAGTGGGTTCAGATATATTCAGAACTTATAATACTCCCAAATACTGACTTCGACCCAAATAACTCAGTTGGATAGCTTGTCAACATTGGCAACCATACCGAACTAATTTGTTCAATACAACAGATAACCTGTCACAAAGCACAAACAAAACTCTCCTAGCCCGAAATGTAGTCCACCGTATCAAAGGGTTTACAAAGAAGTGAGTGGCTCCTCCAATATTTTCACAAACCCGGGCTAAACACTGACGGATACTGGTCAGTAATATCGGTTTAACCCTGGCAAGCATAAAGGAATAGATCATGGTTAAAAAACAAAAACGAAATTTTGAATCGATTGAATGCTGAGAATGTGAATGAGATCTTCCTTCACATACATGAATTTCATTCCATATGAGGCTTCATCTTTTGGGTTAAGTACTCCGATTACAGCTTATCCCTTCAGATGAAGTCTGCAAACATTCCACATGCGCAGGCCACTGGAAAGGGCACAAAATCCTACATCAGTTGCGAGTTTCATTTAATACTATGTATAGGTGTTCAATGGCTCACCGTTGCAGATATCGATGCCCTGCGGGAGCAATAATTTGCTTGGACCAAAAGCCTCTTTGTCTTACCTTTATCACTTATTATTAGAACGATCATATCACACATGAGACTGTGGTCAATGTGCGAGCAGAAATTACAGAACCGGACCAAAGTCTCTAAAACAGTGATGTACGTGTCCACGGTTTCATTTGCGCCACTGCTTCTTGGAGGAGATGTAGCACCGGTATGTATCCATGGTTTGACCATCGCAAACGTCACTGAACTTTTCACTGACCTCTATATTATTGAGCGTTACGTTTGTCGACTGCGATGTCTCTATCACACGGCACGTGCATTCTATGCTTCATGTCCAAGCACGACCAAGCGATACGCCATCTGTTGCCTATCCAAATGCAATACTGTACAGAAATCCAGTCAATTGCTCCTTCCAGGCTGCCAACCATTTGCCTAGTCCCGGTTCTCTATGTATAATTAGGCAGGTGGTTGAACAGACAGTGATGATCCAATCAGCATCCGAAAGCTGTCAGTGGGGTTTACCTTGTTCTTCACTGACAGCATGTTGCACAATTTATGCCTCAAGGACAAGTGTTTGTTCGGAAAATTCAACTCAGCGAAAATTGCATCTTTATGATAAGTCAAACTCGTCAAGATGCGTTACGCATTGACGTTCTTAACAAACGAATTTCCTGAGTCGATGAGGTTCCTCCTTTGCCTCAGACGAACCATTTTTGAGTAACTCATGCGAATGTCGCCCAATCCGTTCCCAATAATCGAATAGGTTAATCCCGTCTTCCATTTGCTCGTTCGGTTGGTCTCTCCGTCCACTTTGATGTGACACTTTCATCATATCGATGTGCCCGAACATCCGGCAAAATATTACAAACAGGGGCAATGTGACTGGCTGGCAAATTCGAATGGATGTCAACTGAATGAACGAGTATCGAGTTTTAACTCAAACAAACCCAAATATGACAAACCAGTCCAGAGGAACGCGTTTACAGTCGTTGAGGTTAAGACGCCGAAGATAAGGCGACGATTGTTTCCATACTTTGTGTACTTGCGTGCTCGATAAAAATGTTAGTTCTTCTCACAGAAAAACCTCGTTTAAGGCGAATTGACGTTTGGTTTTATTCTTTAGATTAAACGCCACGCAAAGCAGACTGTGTTAGCAGTTACTGAAGGCGAGGTGTTACAACAGAATTTCACCCAGACTATCCTATGCCATACGTCAGCTTGGCGCATTTTACTCATATAAAACCATGCGCAAATCACTCCTCTGGATGATTCTAAGAAAATATTTTATGCAAGGTCAGTATTTTTAAGGAAAATTTTGAAGCCAACCAATTTTGGATTAACACTTCCAACCAGTGTTGCTCACTAGTTTTGGAAATACAGTGCTTAAACTTTTTATTTTAATGAAAGGTGCTAACCGTCATTTAAGAAGTAGTAGCTTTTGAGTACTGACGTCAATGTGGTTGGAGATTTAATGACGCATTACCACTGCTAGCACTACAAGATGTTAACCGCTGTAAGGTTGAAGCTCAGCAGTGTTTGGAGCTGTATACCCAACAATAATTCAAATCAGTTTTTCATAACGATTGGTGCTGGGCAATTGTCTCACTCCGGCTTTATATGAATTAATTACTTGCGATCTGTTGCATCCATTGAAATTATTATCACACTACAAGTTTGGAATTGTTTCCGCTATTCAAGTGTAAGTAAGTATATATCAGACATGAGGCACTGGAAGACCGAGGTGTAAGAAACAGATGATCACAAAGGTTAGTGTGAAATGTATGCTGCTATTATTCTGTTCGGAGCGCGAAAGGCAGTCCAAGTTTTTACCCTGAATAATAATAAATCGGTATGTCCCCATTAGCTTTGTGGGATAATCAGATACCTCTGTTGAGAATTATAATCATAGGTAAGTGAATTATATTGTTTACTTCCAGAGCAAATATACGGATTTAACTCAACGAGGCATGTCCTGTTTCCAGACAGTAGCTTTTCCATTTGTCTGTACGGTATGTGAAAGTCACGTCAGTTGTTGTTGTTGTCATCCTGGCTCCAGAGGCTCAAGCGCCCTGTTCATTCATGAAACCACTTGAGGGCAGTCAGCGACTATTGACAGAACACTAATATATTGAGTAGTAATCCCTGCTCTTTGCCTGGTGGTGGTTCACTGAGCTATTCCTAGAAAGTAGGCATTATTTAGGAATAATAATCATGGAAAGTCGTAGAAAACAGTACTTTCGCCTCGCTATGAAATGTGGTAATGAAACAAGCAAGTCTACACATACAGCTAGCGTAAAACAACTTCAATTTTGTAAGAAATTTTTGCTTAGTCCTTGTTATTTTCTAGTGTTAAAATTTACTGCCCGTATTCCATTTTTTAATTAATTGATAGACGACAAACATGGTCTGCATAAAATGGAGTTTCCAATCTACTCGATACACCTCATTCCGTGAGGGCAAATTAAATATAACCACAGACATCAATCCTAGTGGTCATCGTCATAGTTGCTTACTGTTCTTTTAACAAAGTTTTGTTAGTCAGAATAGAAATGTATGAATACTTTTAAGGAGACCAGGCTAGAAAATGACAGACAATGTTGGATATCTGTATAGAATTTTAAAAACAGGGCATCTCTGAGACCGGGCCCTTCAATCAGAAGACATATCCTTGAATCCGAGATTGCTTAACCGTAATTACATTGTAACAATGTTCCTCAGCAATTTGGTCATGTGCAGAGGAGGCGAAAAGGTTATTCCATTTGAAGCTTCCTGCCTGAGAAGCACAGTAAATTTAAAGTACGGTAAGTTATAATAATTTTTAGCATCATATGCACAGATAATAATAAAATTGCTACAACCATGACCTCGCTATCGATACAGTAAATGCGAGCACGCATTAATGGCATCAAATGGTCAAGGTTACTTTTCGAAATGCAGTGACTCCATGATTGTGAATAATGTTAAAAAACCTTTGCCAGACAACCAAGTCACTATCACATTTCCCAAATCTTATGTATATATAACCAGCCTATTTGACAACTGGCGATCTGAAACTGTGTTTTGTATTATCGTTTGACGCATCCCAATTATTTAACAGTTACAAGTCGTTATCATATCAAGCCAAATGTGTCAGGGATTTCGTTAATTCTGAGTTTGTTTTCATAGGGCGACAATACATAGATAATCTGGTTGTGGCAAGCTTTGAAATTTTTGTCTACTTAAGCATATAATTGTATAGCCCTATGAGAATTATCGAAAAGAACATTCTTCGCGAATTTGTTTAATTCTGACTCAAATGGGGATAATTTATGAATTGAAATAATGAAAGCTACCAGGAAGTTTTAGTGCTTTCTACAACTGCTTGATGTTTAAGCCCGGCTTGCTGACGCGAAGACTGGGTTCCTTCTTCGAAATTGCCTTCCCCTTTACCTGCTTTGATGAGTTGATTTCTTTCTGTGCAAGACTATACGAGCTTCATTCCCTCCAATATTTTGTTTCATAATTTATGCGTCCAATGAAAATTATGAAATGTATACTATTCGCGTATTTGCTTAATTCCGACTCAAATGGGGAAAATTTATGTATCAACAAATGCAAGCAATCCAAAGCGTTTAATGACCTCAACAAGTAATTGTGCTTTAACGCCGGAATGCTGATGCAAAGACTGTGATCCGTCTCTGAAATTACCTTGGACTTGATCTGCTTGATATGTTGGTTGCTTTCTGTACTAGCCTCTACGCGCATCATTCCCTCCAATATTTCGATTCGTAATTGTATACGCCCGTACGAATTATTGTAAAGAATATTCTTTGGCATTTGCATAATTCTGACTCAAATGGGATTCAGCCACTGTTACACTAGACCGATTGAGCAAAGCTACTTCCTTACTTGACTCAATTACATCCGAAACGAAAGAACGCCTCCGTAGATCGTATAATGTTATCATTTTTAACTTGCCTGATAAACCGAACTTTGACAGATTAACAAATACTCTGTTAAAAGCATGCAATATGGATGGAGTCTCCTGTCAATGCCTCAGACTGAGGAAAAAGGTAAACATGACCACAAGTCCGATACACCTACAGTTTCCAGACGATAGGAGCGCATCCAAATTTGTACGCAGTAAAAGACCATTTGTTGCACAAACTAATTTCAAAACATTATGATAAAACACAATCGAAGACCTCTTCATATGCGACTAAAAATGAAACTAAACCCCTCCGCCCATCATACACCCCATGTTCCTACTATTGAAGCCAGTATTGATGCTGTCATCAGCAAGGTAGACCTTGATAAGTCAACCGCATTGTCTAAATTAGGCCTCACGAGATATTCTCAAACAGCAGCAGTTATGTATTCATACCTAAAAATGCTAATCAAGCTGAAAATATAACGACGCAGATACCTGCTGACGACACACCAAACTCCTTTGTCCCTTCTCCAAGCCGCGAACCTTTAAAAAGTTGACAGTAACTGCACCTGCGATTTATCAACAGCAAGACAAAAACGCAGATCATCACGTTGACATCACGAAAATCAAATCTAAATCCGACCCGAATGAAGTAAGCTATGGCTTATCTCCGACCAACCAAGTAGTAAGCAGAAATAGGGGCAAACACTGCCAGAATTTCTCCTATGAACACTCAAAGCTTAGTATGTTTGAAGTGACCACTACAAGGGAGTAGAGATATGCAGCTAGGCCAACTGAAAAAAGTGTACGTCCTCAAGCTTCCACATGCAACACCGACACTGTTGTCGGGATAAGTCGCAGAGAGCCGGCCCAGTACTTATCTATAATGTCGCCGACTACGATTCCAAATCGAGCAACCTCAAGCCGGCAAAACACTTATGAGTACGACACTGAAATAGCAAACGAAATGGTGGTAGGCCACACCGACTTACAGGTAAGAGCGTGCAAGTCCTATCTACGTCAAGTCAAAAGGCACCCACCACCACCCGCTGTATTACTCAATTGGCAACAGTACAATTGGAAGAAAAACGATTTGGTAGACTTGCGTATCCCCCACCCCTGTATACTACTGATGTAAGTCCTTTTTTAGACTATCGTATACCACCAAATCCTCCCCCACTAATCCAGCCCTTATCACGTGCGATTACGAATCAGAGAATAATCAAACTAGTGGTGTATGTACTTCATTCAATCTAGTACGACGTAGGGTTCAGTGTGCCTCAACTACCTCACAACACACAAATCTTAGATACAGTGAAGAAGAAAGAAACATTACACACCACTTTCATTCCAACTTAACAATGTCTTTCAAATCTGTCGTAATTAATATTCGTTCTGTTTTACCTAAATTAGATATAATTAAAACACTTATGTTTATGAGATTCCCCCATATTTCTATTCTCACTGAAACTTGGTGTATGTCAGAAAGTAGTGATTCTCAGCTTAACATTTAGGCTATAAACGTTTCCTTCTAATATTTCACGACATTATTGTATACGCTCGATTCGAATTATGGAAAAGTATATTCTTTTTGCATTTGCTTACTTCTGAATCAAATTGGGATAATTAAGAGATTGAAAAAATTCAAGCGACCAAAAGCATTTAGTGACTTCATCAGTTACTCCATCAGTTTTAACGCCCGGCTTGCTGATGCAATGACTGAGATCCGTCTCTGAAATTCGCTTGGCCTTGATCCGTCCTGACGAGTAGGTTACTTACTCTACAAGCCGTTGCCTGCGTTATTCCCTCCAACATTTTGGTTACTAATTTTATACGCATGAAACGAATTATCGAAAAGGATATCCTTCTCGGATTTGATTAATGCAGACTCAAACAGGGATAATTATATGGAATAAAATACACAAGAAACCCAAAGCTTTTAATGAATTCAACCATTGCTTTAGGTTTAAAGCTCGGCTTGCTGATGCGAAAAACGAAATCCGTCTCTGAAATCGCAATAACCTTGACCTGATTTCATGAGTTAGTTGAATTTTGAACAATCCTCCGCAAAATATATCAAATAAAATAATTTCATCTAATAATGTATAGGCTCGATGAGAATTATCGAGTAGAATATTCTTCGTAGATTTGCCTTATTCTAACTCCAGTAATAATGAATAAGGAAATGGAATAATGCAAGCAACCCAAGTTGTTTATTGTCCTCAAAAAATGCTTGTTATAACGCCCGCTTTTTGATGCCATCAATGATATACGTCTCTGAAATTGCCTTGGCCTTGGAATGTTTTGATGAGTTGGTAACTCCCTGTACAAGAATCGGCGAGCTTTATTCCCTCCAATACTTTCACTCATATTTGTATACGCTCGATGATAATTATTAAATAGAATATTCTTCGCGCATTTGCTTACTGATGACTCAAATGGAGTTAATGTATGAACGAAAAAAGTGCAAAAAATCCAAGGCGTTTAATGATCTCAACAAGTGTTTACAGTTTAACGCCCGGATTGTTGATGCGAATACTGAAATCCGTCTCTGAAATTGCCTTTGCCTTGACCTGCCTTGATAAGTTGGTTACTGTTTGTACAAGTGTCTACGGCATATTTTATCCAATATGTTGATACATAACTGCATACGCTCGATGAGTATTTTCCAATAGAATAGGTTTCGCTTACTTGCTTACTTCTGCCTTAAATGAGGACAACTTATTATCTAAAATTTGCAAGCAAGCAAAAGCATTTAGTGACTTCAACAAGTGATTGAGTTTTAACGCCCGGCTTGCTGATGCAAATAATGACAACCAGCTAGTAACTTGCCTTCGCCTTGACCTGCCTTGTTGACAAGGTTTCATTTTTACAACTTTGTACGAGCTTAACTTCCCTCTAATATATTGATTCATAATGTTATACGCCTGAGGAGAAATATTGAACAAACATTTTTTGCGAAGTTGCTTAATTTGACACAAATAGAGATAACTTGTGAACTGAGAGAATGCCAGCAACCCAAAGTGTTAATGACCTCAGCAAGTGCTTGAGGTTCAACACCCAGTTTGTTCATGACTGAGATCCGTCTGTAAAATTGCGATGGTCTTGACCTGTCTTGATGTGTTTGTAGCTCTGCGTAAGAGAATATTAGAGCTTTATTCCATAACATAATTGATCCATAATTGTATACTCCCTATAAGAATTATCTAAAAAAATATTCTTCTTGAATTTGCTTAATTCTGACTCAAATACCGATAATTAATTAACTGAAAAATGCAAGGAACCCAAAGCGTTTAGTGACTTCAACATTTGTTTGAATTTTAACACCTGGCATGTTGATGCGATGACTTATATGCGTCTCTAAAAGCGCGTTGGTCTTGACCTGGCTTAATGAGTTGTTTGCTTTCTGTACAAAACAACACCAGTATTATTTATACCATTAATTTACTCAAAATTTTATACGTCCGGTGACAATAATCAATTAGAATATTCTTCGTGGAATAGCCGTTATGTGACTTAAATAATGATAACTAATATTCTGAAAAAATCAAGCTACCCAAAGCGTTTAGTGACCTCAACAAGTGCTTGAGTTTTGATGCTTGCCTTGCTAATGCGAAGACTGAGATCCTTCTCTGAAATTGAATTAGTCTTGAGCTGCATAGCTGGGTAGGTTGCATTCTCTGCAAAAATTTACGAGCATTATTCAACAAAATAATTTTGATTTAAAAATGTACACGCCCGAAGAGAATAATCGAAAAATGATTGTGCACGCATTTTCTTACTTTTGACTCAAATGGAGATAATTTATAAAATGAAAGTATGTAAGCAAAATGGAAAGTTAGGTGACTTCAAGAAGTGATTGATGTTTAGCGCCTGGCTTGCTGGTCCAAATCATGGGATCCGTCTCTGAAATTGCCTTGGTTTTGACCTGCTTTTATGTTTGGTTGCTTTCTCTACAAAACTTTACAAGCTTTATACCCTCCAATATGTTGATTTATATTCCTATACGTCTGATTATAATAAACAAGCAGAATTTTCTTCTCGAATTTGCATACTTTTGACTCAAATGAGAATAATTTAGCAAATGTGAAAATGCGAGCAACGCAAAATGTTTATTGATATTAACGATTGCCTTAGGTTTAGCACCCGGAGCGTTGCTTAGAAGAATGTGATTTGTCTCTGAATTTGACGTGACCTTGACCTGCATTTACGTGTTGCTAGCTTTCTGTACAAACGTCTAGTACATTTAGTCCCTCAAATATTCGATTCATATTTGTATACACTCGAAAAGAAGTACTGAAAAGAATATTCGTTGCGCATTCGCTTACTTCTGACTCAACTTGTTATAAGTAATGTAATGAAAAATGCAAGCTACCCAAAGCGCTTAATGTCCTCAACAAGTGGTTGTGTTTTAATGTCCGACTTGCTGATGCGAATACTCAGATCCATTTCTGAAATTGCCTTTGTCTGCCTTTTTGAGTTGGTTGCTTCTGTACAAGCATCAACGAACACATTAACCTACAACATATTGAGTAATATATTTATCCACCCGATGTGGGCTATCAAACAATTATTACTTCTGAAACAAATGCGATATTTTATGCACTGGAAGAATGCAAACAACCTAACGCTTTTATTGACCTGAACAAGTGCTTGTGGCTTAAGCTGCGGTTGCTGAAGGGAAGACAGAACAGTTTCATAAATCTAATTGGTTTTCACCTGCATTGACGAGTGTTTTGCTTTTTGTAAAATCACGTACGAGCCTTAATTAGCTAAATAATACAACGTAGCACTACTTCTTGGTAGAGAAGCAAGTGGCGAGGGAACTTCAGATCCTCTTTCTAAATGAGTACCTCATTTAGTTGCAATACAGGCAAGAAAAACCGACTGCCGCGCAGACACCCAGAATGAGAGGCGCTCCCAAGTTGCATAATACAGACAACCCGTTCCGAACGATTAGGTGTATGAACAATTCGCCTTACAACAACGTTGCGCGTGGCTTGCGCAACTATTAGATCCGGTGCGTAAACTCCTCGCCACGTATTGTCTGAAAGACTCCTCTGAACTCGCTGAGACGCCGGAACAATTGTCACAGTGCGGGACTGTATAGACGTAAACACCCAGTTCACAAACGGGCTTTTACGTGAGATGAAATATAATTTATGTGCCTTTCTGCTGAACCAGTAAAGGTCTGAGGGCTTGCCAGTAGAGTAGTTAAAGGATATGATTCTATTATGCATTTAGAGTATACGGTTTGAATTTGAGGGGACTGCATACAAACAGGTCCACGGTTTCGCTACGAACATTTCTCTCGGCTTGATACAAAGGCAAGTTGCTTGCAGCATTGCTGAAAGGAAATCGCACAGACGGTATGTGGAGGAGACTTTACTCTTCATTATCGGAGAACATTTTACGCGGCTGCTGACCATCCTGCTTTTGATTCACCCTAACCTATCGGTGTCCCATAAAGTGAATCAACAAGGTTGCCTGTTGTTTTTGGATGCACTTATTAGAAGACAGGCTAAAGGTACATTGCAGCGCACTGTGTGTCGCAAATCGACTTGAAGTAGACAGTACCTTTATTGTTCAAGTTTAGCCCAATAGCGTGCAGATGCGGCTTAGTGAAAGCCTTCATCTAAGGAGTTAGTACAATCTGCAGCCTCGAAATGTTAAAAGCTGAAGAAGAAATTATACGCAAGACCAAATTTCTAATCAGGTACCAAAGCAGTTTAACCAGGTACACAGCGGATCTCCCAGCAGGAAAATACCGGTCGTGAAGGCTAAAAATAAGATGTTTATTTGTTCTAGCAGTTGAAAGAGGACCATATGGCAAATTATATTGGGCGCAAGCTCCGGTCTGCGCTAACGCGCACCTATACAACCGCCCAGTTGCGCCTCATGCATAGTGCGAGAGAAGTTGATCTGTATAACTGTCGGAGCATCACGTTGCGTAGTTCGGACTCTCAGGTTGTTAACCAGTTCACCTGCAGTTGCGGTAACATTTACATAGGCAGTACTGACTGTCAGTTAGCTCAGCGGGTAGCAGAACATTTGCCAAAGTGGTTTGAACAAGTGAAGACGCAACAAAACGGGACGGATCTGAGGATTAATCCAAGCCTGTCATAATCTATCACCAAGCACCTCATGGCAACCCGGCTTCGCATGTACCCTGAGACCACGATCAAATGTTATTACTCAACCAAAACCCGCTACTGTTTGCATTTAGTGATGCGTTGCTTATTCAAGCCCATCAAGCGCTGTTATGTGCTTAGAAACTCTTGAGGCAATAAATTCAGTTGTCATGATTTTCATTCGGACGTTTTCCTTGGTGTTGCTTTTTTCAATGTATGTATTCCTTGGTGTGTTTTGACTTGTATTGTGTAAGCGACTGAAAAGAACAATCGACATGTTGGTACATCGCGACTTATATGTTCTTTCGGCGTTGAATTCCTATTTACTATCATGATTCCTATTATGCAGACTTTTGCTTTTCCCGGTGTTTGCCTTATTGCGAGTTGATGTTTACATTGCATTTTCGTTGCATACTTTTGCGGGTTACCTTTAGCCCCTCTTTGCATTTTTTACCTTTCCACCGAAATTACCTGCGCACTTTTTTCGCCTGTGCCACATATTATCCTTTGTAATCTGAAACAAACCCGGGGTCTGTTCAGAGAGCCGTCAACCATAGCTGTGTAGAAATCGGTTAGGTAGTTATTGGACATCTTGTGTTTCTTGTTGATTTTGCTTATGTTTTGTTCGTGAGAAAGTATTACTATGGAACGCCATGGCAAGATATACCTGCCCAGCAAACCTTGTGACACTGCGTCGTTCGGCGGACGGGTCAGCCTTAAAATCACAACAAATACAACACGCAGGGGACAGAGAAGCAGACACACGCGATAGGCAATTGACTTGAAATGCGTCAAATATCAGAATATTTCCGTAACTGGTTTTGACAATCAAAAAACTACAGTAATAAAGACATTACATGGCCTTCCTTCATACATTAAAATATGCGGAAAAGCATGTTGTTCCAATTACTTCGCCGAGTGTTACTTCTAAGTATTCTAAGCTCACAGAGAACCACCCAAAAGATACACAATAATAGACCCTAGGCATTGTAGTTCTTGGCAGTGTTACTGTCATCACACTGGCAAACATTGATTATGAACCATTTTAAAAACACAAGCGACTATCAGCTAAGATTAAAAAACTGAGGAACATTAAAGTCGGTTTATCAGAAGAAAACCCGATATTGATTAAACTATAGTTCACCCCATTAGGCTCTAATTCTAAATTAAAGATTATTCTGTGGTAGCGCATAATATTGCGTCAAATGTTTCGTGTTCACCAAAGCTACCAGTGGCCCAAATGCGCCCAAAACGACCGCCATTGTTCCGATTGGAATGAGTACGACCAGGACATTATGCTCATCACATACTCCTCCGAATATTCAGAAGGACTTCAACAATAGTGGCGAGTGTAACCTGGTTTTTGTCAAAAAAGCAATAAGAAACTTAGAATTTTAGTTACTCACCATGGACTAAAAATAAATGAAGAAAGCCAACCCATACTCAAAATGCTTCCACCGAGTGAATGCATACCATTACGGTGGTCGACCTACAACTAGGCCTCAACAATGGACATTAAGAGACCACCTACTGTATCATCGGTAAAGTTCCCCAACCTACCAGAATTGACGTCAAAATCATCAAACGGAAAGAGACTCAATGATATGAACTAGTGGAACTTCGTAAATTACATCCTGGATATTACACCAAAGCCCGCCAACTTGACACAAGTCATGAGTTACCCTGTTAGCACGCTAAGGGGAACCGAGACCACTCTCAGCTGGATTGATTTCCACCGATGAAGCAGAATCAGTTCCGTCATGACAGCTCGCTTCCGGAATAGGTATGATATATTCGCATCTTCCTGCATGTTCAGTGATGTGAGCGTACACACGTTTAGAACGTATTGTAAGAATAGCATAAGGAGTCCGTAGCTAGGATTATATTTATACTTGGCGTTGAGTAGTCTAGAGAATATGAAGAAGAAACGATCAGGCAAGACTAGAAGTGGTAGAGGTATATTTGTAAAACCCTATCCTTGGAAAATAACATAGTACGATCGATCAGGTGATTTTGCAGATCGCCGGTACAAAGGATAAATTTCGGGGACTGTGAAGGTCATTCTTCTATGCAAACGAATGTTAACAGACATATTGTAGCATTAGTATGCGGGTCACAGCAGTCCACCTTCCGAGTTCCGGATAAAAGCGGCGTCACCTGAGCACACACACGAGAGAAACAATTTAAGCGAACCACTTCCCGACAACCGTTCGGACATCAGTCAGCTAGCCAAGGAAACTGGCGAACACACGTTATACATTACACACAAAGTGGGATGCAGGAAGGTAGTGGCAACATCCCTGGATTTGACACAAAGATGTTGATCACTGCCCCACCCAAAATAATCTCCGGCACATCAGCCACCGTTCAACACATCATTACACCAAAAACACACATCACCGACTTATTGCTGAAAACAGAAATCTTTCCTTTATGAATTCAAACATACCATGTCTCTTGAACAAGGTCGCCGAAATGCGACTGCATCAAGCATCCTATGATTGGGACCTCCTATTCGTAAATCAGAATTCGTTGTACTCAGGAATTAGCGATGTCGAATTTGTCACACATTGTATGCCCCTTCATCGAAACGATCACCTCGGCAAGAGCTGTAGATGCACTTTATATTACCGCAGTGAAATGCAGTGTGAACCCGAGGACAACCCGGAAAGGCTGATTAGAGACACTCTGATGCAGTCTGAGACGCAACGACACGCCTTGTGGCTGTTGTTCATCGTCCCCCAATGTCCACTCCGTAAATGGATTCGGGTCTTACGTCAGCTTTGGGGAGGGTCGTTTGAAGATCACAGACTAGTTGTTCCATTAATACTGTTTGGATGGAATTTGCTGACAGGTTCAGTAATCTTCTGGAATCTGCATAGAAAATTTGGCCCCTACCTTCTTCAAGTGCACCTACATTAATTCGGAGGTAAACTCAAAAATGCATGACAGGACGAGTCATAGTATGGTGTGTGTACAGAGAAAATCATAGTCACAACAGCTGGTGTAACTTTTTAATGCAGCGTAATCACTGTACCACACTTGTCCTTGAAGGCAAATTAGTACACCCACATTATCTAGCCGAAAGGTTGTTGTCAGCAACCCACTTCTGTACGAACATGTGTACAGCTCCCGGAATGTGAAGTGAAGTGTACCACCACTCATCTCGGGTAATGGATGTGCCCGAACCGCCGAGGAAGAAGCCAAACTTCTACTGCCTAAATGTTCTCCACCATTCGAAGGCGCCACCTGCATGCGTGACATACCCGTCCCATTTCTCCAGCTACCAGTAGTTATACACCGCACATTCTGTTTAGCGACTATTTTGAGGAGGCTGATAATGTAGCGCACCTATAGCTCTTTCGGAGTTAATATCATTCACTCGAAGGCACTTAAGGTGGTAGATGCGAGAATATCTAAGCCGTTCACCCGATACTATTATGGATGCCTGGATGAACAGCAGATTCCTAACCTGCAAAAACAAGGTGTCATTACCCCGATTTTCAAAGCTGGTATACTGTTGGAACCTGCCAGTTATCGCCTATAATTCTCCTACCAGTTCTCTCAAAGAAGATGGATTCGATGATAAGTGGAGCAGTAATGGTCGATTTAGTAACGTCAAGCATCATAGCGCCAGATTCCGTCAGCAACGGTCCTGTACTACGAACCTACTTATTGCGTTGGAGGGAAACTGCAGATAGTGGGACAGACACTGATGTCATTCAACTGGAATTTCTAATGCTCTCCACCGTGTAGCTCATTGTATTATTCTTTAACAGTGCAAATCTTGAGTACCGGGAAACTTTTCCTTGGATAGGTCTGAAATGTCCTTCTTCAGCGGCGGTTTCAGCTTCGGTTTAAGGGCTCAGTGCCCGATCATTTTGAGTTAACACGTAGTTATCCGGGGATCAATCGTATAGTTGCGCTCATTCCTAGTTTTTATTTACTACCTCCACTTGCCATCAAGTCAAAGTTCCTGCTTTTTGCCGGTAAGATCAAGTTATGGAGGAAGACCGGTGGCCAAGGAGATCACATCCCGCTGCAGTGAACTTTTGAATGTTTAGAAGCGAAGCTACTTCAATTCAGGGTAGGCAAGTGTCAAACTTTACAGATACGCCACTAGCCCACTATCGCAAATAAGTTTAGTGACCACATCTTTAAGACCGTCTCACAGGAAAGTGATTTGACATGTTGGTACAAGGCGTCCTCGGCTGTTCATGATTTACTTTAAAGCGTCCAAAATCGCACACCAAAACTTTGCTCTCTCACAGAGCGCATTTGGTGGTTCGTCCTCTCCACCTATCCTCAAATTTCCATCGCTTACAGAAGGACCTATGTAGCGTAAGCAATTCAAGCCCATAGACCCTGCTTAAAGTGTAGCCACGTTGCACTTGAGAACTCACAGTGATGAATAACAAAAATGTAGCAAGATTCTACCACTTGCCATACCGCGTGTGCAAGTATGGAGCGGTTGTTATCGCCGTCTACTAGGCGACCACATTCTGACGTCCCATATCATGTAAACACCGAGCACACTTGCTGCCAACTGAAAAGTTGCCGCAACACAAAACTGATGGGTCCCAGCTGAAACTGGACACCCAATATATTTGGCTGGAATGTATATGAAATGAGTAACCTCCTAGAACACGTAAAGCTTGGAACGTTCCTTCCACATATTTCATTTTGGCACACACGATTTCCATCGTTAAAAGACCACCGGACGATGCATCACACTATCTACAGTACTTGCGTTGGTTTTCTCAACGAGTTTCTACAAGAGGCGAAAAAACGCGCTCACTTGCCCACATGAAATCCAGGTAAACGTATTTATTTGTTATAGCTTACTGATTACGGAGGAGTAATAGGGGTAGTCGAATGGTATAGGTACGCAGAACAAACTGGTTATATTGCCATAAGTTAACTGTCGGTTTAAGTTTGGTAAGGTCGTCACGTGGCGAGGGGCTACCCTGTACTCTGCACGGCAGTAACGTTTATGTCAGTGGATAGTGAGCGGCGATATTTCACATCTAGTAACTTATTCTTAATGGCCGTTGCCGTCCCCTGTAGCTCAGTTATCTCAACCACGGACTGGCAACAGTCGAGTTGCGAGCTGGAGTAATAGCAGGGTCCGATGGAATGCGCACTACTGACGGTTCCCGAAAGGATGAAACGCGCGTACAGTGCTTTTCCGGGCGTGTGACTGCTGTCTGAGTGAGTCTAGATGTGACAAATTTCTACCTATACCATTCAACTCCCCCTACAACTCTTCTGTATTTATTTGTGTTACCGCGGATATTATGATAAGTCCACAGAGGCTCGTTTCACTTTACTGTCGCACGCCATGTGATCTGTCCATCCTTGTTATTTTTACCCGTAATTTAAAATTCTTCCATTTTTCCATTGCTACGTTTAGCGCTTTCGAGTGAAAACCATATATTTCCGGGAGCAACGTAGGTGTTTATTGAGTATAGTTTCCCAATACATTTATGTTGATGAACTTGATGTGAGTAACTGTTGAAATTGTGCAATGGCTACGAACATATAACACTGGTGGAAGTCTCGTTGCTATGTTCATGTTAGTTTATCTACAGAGGCCTGTCTATTTCTTAAGCCTTTCGTGCAACTCCACCTGTCGTGTTAGGTGGTGGGTACTATTTTTCACTTTGCGAATAATATGAACGTGTTCGTACTGCTACTTTTTCTTTTCAGAAAAGGTAAATACCAGGGACAGTGAACCCATTGGTTGGTATTCATAAGCATCTTTCACTAGTCACGCTCGGCCATGGAGTCGCTCCAGGTAGTAAGACAAGGACGGCAAATTTAAGCGCGCTAATTTGCATTCATTAAAGACATGCGTTTTCGCGTTTTGCATCTGATAACCGACGAAGGCTTGGTGGAACAAACACGCTTATTTTCTAAAGCATTTACGATCAGAATTCATAAACGTCCCACTAAAAGAATTTAGCTTCAATCAGAAGAGACCTTTTAATAAGTCCAGCTGGTAGTCTCAAGCAGGTCTCTCAGAATGTGATAGCGTGTTATGGTGCGCGTTGGTTTAATATGTTATTTTAGGTATTCACCGTAACACACATAGTTGTAATTTATGGTAACATGAACAAGTCTCCATAATGGTGGTCTGTCAAATGAGTACCAATTTGTTAGTACGAGGTATAGTACCGATGACCTATATCAGCTATGTAGCTGGTGGTTGAGTTGGCATGATTGAACAGTGGAATATCTTGAATAGTTTGCTGGAGTATACCGAGGGATCCAGGTCGTCTGCATTGAAATGGCCTATGATATGAACGTGGCTGTAAGTAGTAACTAAAGTTTTTGTCAATGTTAATATTAGGTGAGATTGCTGATGTGGTCACTAGGTGAAGACAAACTGCTACAACTCAGTTGTCATCGCGACTGGGACACGGATGCTACCATAGCGAATCGGTGGCCAGCGTATCCGCATCAACCTATGGTTTGTAATATAAATATTGGCGATAGTGGAGGATTAGCCATCAACTCTAACAGAGTGCACATTTCTGAAGTGTGGCAATCTCTGAGTCTTTGACATCTGAGCTCAATCATGTATCGCTTATGGAAACGTGATCCCAAGCGTCGCTTTTCTAACGCAACTGTAGCTCGGTACTTTTAAAAATGTATATTCTTGTAAAACGAGACACACCTCTAAAAGGCATGATCAAATTGTTTATGTAGAAACGATTTCGGTTCCCTGAAGCAAATCGAAATACATGTGGTTCAAATAAGGGTTTCTTTAACGGTTTTATGTTCGGCTGCTAATAGTTATTTAGTTATAATAAGCAAGTGCCTTAAATTTGGACCCGGACTCATTGTAGTTAGCCATTCCAGAACCTCAGTCTGTGCAGTGCATGAGGGGTGCTGCAGTAATGTTTAGGAATACCTACATTTTTTGGAACTGCTACTGGTGCACAGCTTGAAAGTGATCGATAAGTTATTTGCCTTGTAAAGTAGAGCATTATCTCAGGTGACCGCTGCAAAGCTAAGCACATTTGGCACTCTGTTCTATTGTGACTGTTAACTTTCCTATAAGTGTTTGAATTAATACTATCAGTATTGTTAGACCGTACCTTGCGCAGATTGCAGATCTTGACAGCCTTCAGAGGGAAGCAGCTACGACGTTCAAAGGTGGACTTGGAGAATCCGCTGGTGCTTGGGTTGCTACAAGCAACCTCTATTGAGACCTCGGTTCACTTGAGGTGGACCTCGGTCATTTCGATCTTAAAGACCGTAAGTAAAAGCTACGACGTTGATCATCAGTAGGATCTTACGGAAACAGCGCAACGGATTATGGTTGTAAGATATTGCTTCTCATTCACCATCTTCATGAAGCAGGGGACGCAGTCGAGAAAACACTTGTTGCTACAGTGTTAATACGGTACTGTTAGAAGCTCTGCTTGTGCCTCTTGCAACCGATCTAGGAAACGTCGGAAAGACAGCAGCCAACCAGGATCAATTCTGGAGACGAGTTGTCAAAAGCAATACAGATAAGCATAACCCGAAACAGCATGGCTTCCCTACAATACTGGGAATTCTGGTGCAGCGGGATCCTTTTCAGTTCTGCGGACTTAATCGAAATATCGAGAAGGTCGCCTAAGTTATTCAGAAGGCTTGTTCGTCCAGCTACTTTATTTTTAATGAATTCGACGTTGATTCTGGAACGTTTGTACATATTATGGACAGGGTGTCCTGTCATTTCAGAGTGTATTCCCGATGTGTACATTCGTGTTCAAATGACCGGGCGATCTGACAGGTACCAGTGCAACATCATCACTCAAAAGTAGTCTCGGGTCTGGAAGCAGTAACCGCAGCTACCGATTTTGGACTGTTTTCGGAAGCAACTACTACCCAAAGACAAAAGTTGTTTACTTGCTTCCTGAATTTCAGCGAAGACTGGGGGTGGGAAATGGGTTAAGGGGAAATAATTGCAAATGGGAAAATTTGGTCGGCCTGAGGCAGCAACAACGCGGTTGGTTATGCTGTTTGACGGAGTAAGTTTGCTAGCGATGAATTCGGTGTTTTTGATTTGGCTTTCATTGTAGTTCCGTGGAGAGACAAATGTCAAACAGTCTCATATGATTCATTCTACTAAAGCTAGTTCTGTGCTAAATATTTTCATAAGCATTTCTGCCAACCTTAACAACATTGCCGGTAACACAAATACTGTCGAGACTGTTAATATAGTAACAGAATTCACACGAAACTAAAGAGGTTCTGATCTTCTTCGTTCAGCAACAAATCATTCAGCTTCATATTCAGGCATTTATAAAGTAAATGGGTAAGAGTATTAGCAAAAATTGTACTCACTTATTGAGGTGTTTCGCACCCAGCTACCAGATAAAAGCCATCATGGCAGTCCAAAGCTGTGGTGAAATAAATGAGAATATCTGTAGCTCGGGGTGTGGATGCGGATTTTGAGCAGTTCTCCTAGCTGGGTAATTATTTTGCAGACATTTCGTTGCTTGTCTAGGCAACATCATCATTGCGGTTTCAGTGGCCTGGTTCGCAGTGCTCGTAAGCTACTTCAATGTCCAAGTCCAAAACTGTCCCTCGATGCCAAGTAGCCTAATCTGCTGACTGGCTGTTCAAACCCTTGGTCGTCATCGTTCCGAATCTGAAGGATCCGATGGACGCGCATTACCAACCATGCTCAACAGACTGAAATTGCAGTCTAGTGTTTTTCGGGCATGTGGGCGATTATCAGATTTAAAACCTGACTACGAATTAGCTGAAGTAATTGTAAAAAATCCCCTACTCATGAGTATATATAATCATTTGATTAACATTGCGCGTTATTCAGGAGACTTTAACTACAGCGGATACGCCATTCTCTTTTACGTAGCATGAACGATTTTAGCTCCTATACGAATGCTGTGGTCAAATTCATTTTTGGGTGCTAAAGTCAGTTTTCTGGACAAGTGGACTTCTCACAATCTTTCGCAGTTGCGCGCCGATTGCCGGATGCTGATAACAACGTCGTGAAGTTTTGTACCTACAAATGCACAAGAGAATGCGACTTGTATAGATTGGTTTACTTGACGAGACGGAACTAAGCATGCCATTGGCAATTGCTAACCTTAGAACGACTACTAATGAAGGACCGATGCAAACAAATTCTTAGGCCTCACAGACGGTTGCAAGATCGTTTAATATTACTCAGCTCCTCCTTTTGAAGGGGACCAAACTTGTTCTCGAACAGATCCTGCCGGTCGTAGCTGCACGCGCTAGTTTCGACAAGGAATGTGCTAAGAATGTAAATTTCAGCAACAATATAAGCCACCGGAGTCCTATACTAAAGGTTGCATGCACTGATTAGCGCGCGTTGAACTGGTAGGTATAAATATGCGCACAAAAATGTGTGGCGAAGTTATAAGAATAACGTCGGATAAAGCAAAGGCGCAAATATAGATTGGCTACCCGACACACATTCGTGATAAAGTATATTTTTCTTTTACATGTGTTGCAAATTATATTCCCGGAGTTATTAATGTGGTTAAAGGTTGATTACAAGATTTTCGTCTGCCGCACGTCTTCAGTCAACGCAGGTAATATGAATTACTCCTTTCTGACTTGAGATAATAAGTTATAATTCTACTTAAAATGTGGGAGTGTTGTTACTTCTATTCGGAAAGTCATCAGATGATAGCATATCACATATTTTCGCCTGTTCCTACATTTATATTATCCAACATGGCAAGATCAGGTGATAGATGAATTGAAAACTAGTTAATTGTTATTTTTGCAGGTAATGAATGCTAATTTTAATACGCATTTCATGCCCTTCGGTATGACTGCTGTGTTTTAGAACTTTGCGTCTAAGTGTACTAATAGCGCACATATTATGCTGTTATTTTCGTTCAGTCAATTTGCTTTGCAACAACATGAAAACTGCGAACGGTTATTATGGTGGTATAAATAGTACAAGTATAATTATTTTAAATTTAGACCCTGTCACATAAGCAGTAGACACCCGGAAATGCATTCTACAGCCGTTCCGTCCTTCGGGAATTGTCAGCAGTGCGCATTCCATTTGACCATTGTGGGGCTCAAACATTCACTTCGATTGTTGCTAGTTTGTGTTTGAGAGCACCGATTTACTAGGGACTGTAACGATGGTCGTGACTGTTACCAGATGTCATATAACGCTGTTCACTATCCGATCGTATATTGTTGTTACGTGTGGATGACGGCTGTTTGCATGAGTCGAGATGTGATGAATTTCTACCTAAACCACTTAAATCCTCTTACTACTTCATTGTAATTCTTAAGCAGACAAAACTGCTTAGAGTGCCTTAGGTTTATTGGCGGTTAAACTTGGTGGGTAATCTACCCTGTTCACTGCGATGCATTTACGAGCACGTTGGTGAATAGTGAGCTGTGCTGTCTCGCATATAGTAAGTTAGTCACTACAGTCGTCCCTGTTCGCTGTAGATCGGTGGTCTCAAGACAGACTGGTAACAGTCGAGTTGGAGGTTTGAGCCCTACAGGGGTCATATGGAATGCGCAGTGTTGATAGTTCTCAAAGCAATGGAATCGTTGCATAGTGCATTTCCGGACATCTGGTGCCGCTACGACATGTTATAAACCTGCTGAATGTCTAGTTTTATCAAATTAATTACCACTGACTTCAACCATTTTGCCATAATCCATTTATTCGTTGCTTTATTTCAAAATAGGTAGAGTTCGTACCACATATGCAGGCATTGTTCTCTGCATTATACAGCGCATAACAGGATAATATAGGTAGGAAAAATACAAGATTAAGAAATTGAACGCCTTAGATAAATTGATGGGATTGTTTAAATGGTTTTGTCACCGGTTTGAATAGTTCAACCACATTTCAGATTACTGCAGGCGGTTCTGCTAAGGATAGTATAGCTTCCTGCTTAATGTAGCGTCCACTCATAGGAGTTTCGCGCAACCTAAAGGGAAACAAGGAAGATGGCGTTGATGAGCGCTAATATAAATTTCGTTCATTACTTGTTTATAATAACATTATGCCAGTGAAACGTCGGCCATTACTTATCTACCGGTATGACACCATTGCCTATGGCTAGTTTTTTGATCTAATTATGGGCACTTGGTGTTTAACTGTGCCAACTGATACATAGTAGCTATTGTATGTGAGATAGCTAAATAAGCGATCTTAGCTGATAGAACATCTATTCCCAATAGATATCTATACCAAAATGGCCGGTTGTAATGCAGATAGCATGAGCTATACTTAATATCTTCGTACTGTTTCCACTTTTCATGGATTCGTCACCATGAGCTGCCACCTGCATTTCCGATCTCCCACACTGTTTGTGTGAACGTCAATTATAACCAAACATACATACATAACTATACACACATGCATATTAAATAAATTTGGTTCTCAAATCCAAGATTGATAGATTTTCGTGTAGGGCCACAAGCAGCCGTGTGTGATGGGTGAGAGTTCCTACTGTTCTTGTATAACAATTTTTGACATAAATGCAAGTAGAAACTTTAGTGAAACATTAAAATCTGTCATTGATGTGTTGTCATTATTCCAAACAAAATTGCAGATAGCAATAAGGATACAAAGTGGGCGTTTGCAGGTTTTGGGATCGAATATGGTCATCACTGTCGCTAACATGAAACAACTGTTTATTCCGGGAAAAATGACTCAGTTGTTTCAATTTCGGTATGGTTGTTACTGCTGGGTTGCGGAACCATCAGGTGGTGGTACACCTGGAGCTGACGTTTATGTTTCAAACTTTCGCACCACAAGGGATGTTGTCATAAACAATGCTTTGCTGGAAGAAACGAGCAAACGGTTCTTACAGGAGGCACCTTCAGGATCACTATATGTAATTTGGGAATCACGTAAATCTATGGTGAGTACCACTTTAATTCCAAGAGATTCCAATTATTTATTTCCGCCGCGGCAATATTATTTCAGTTTAATTTTAACTGCAGCAGTCAGGTATTAGAAATCCCTGCAACAGTGGATATATATTCGAGATGAGGATAAATGTAACTAAAAAGTAGGGAAAATGAACAGTAACTTAATTTATTATGTATACCTATATTCATGCAAACACTAAATGCTTTGGATTATTTTACTTTAATTGGAAAAAGAAACAATTACTATGCTGTTGAAATGACTTGATGAAAATGCCACCAATCGGCTTCCAATAACCGAAACGGTAGTTGTATAACAGTCCGAATGCAGAACTTTACATAAAACGCAACCAGTTCTCCAGGGTTCGCAAAAAACTGTTCAATATTGTATACAACAAAAATATACTAGATAAGTAAAATTCTTTTGTAAAACCAGTAATTTTAGAAAATAATGTGGACAAACAAAAATTTCAGATGCTTCTTAGAAATACTTTGTTCAACAATATGGCTGAATGATTCACCCCGTTCTGCGAGATATCTGACAGCGCAGAGCGTAATTTGGGCTCTTAACTGAGCATGTTCTAGGCGATGATAATGTCCTTACTTCGAATAAATCCATAATCTTACATGAACATATATAGTAAATCTTAGGCTTCGCGGATTATATTCAGTTAAAATAAGTAAACAATGAAACCAAGAGCATGCTTAAATTTGCCTCTGGGTACTCCCGGTCATTATTTAGTTTTACCGTGCTATATCATTGCTTTATTTGGTTCAGGTTACCCGTGACCAGTTAAAGCGGTGTCACTAAATATTAACTTGCTAGTTGCAAGCTCGTTGCTTTTATCTAACAGTTTGTTAAATTTCCTCTCTTTTCAAAGGTAAGTTATAGCCAAGATTAGGTGCGTCAATTCAAATACACCAATTTGCTTCACAAATCTATGGTGTGTGAATATTCAGTTCTAGCATACCTCTCAGGGACGACGATAACTAACAAAATAAAGTATCACAAAATTTTAACCTTAAAACTGCAGTTTTTAAAGTATGGAGGTATATTGTGAACTAAAATAAATGGGTAACAATCTAGCGCAGTGTAGTCCGGATCGTGCCCAGAGTTAGCTTCAGTGCGGAAGAAATAACACATTGAGAGAGCACCCATAAGTCTTATAAGATTAAATCTCCAATGCACTAATTCGATCAATTTGTAAGACAGGAAAAATAAGGACGTAAAATGGTTGTTGTAATCCCGGCGTCCGCTTTTCCTCAGCCGCCCAAAACTTTGCTGTTGTTCCAACGGAGTTTCTGCAATTTGCAAACAGCGTGTCTTCTTGCTTGGACTCTAACTGTGAATAGCCCGCTTTGCCAAAGACTGAAGCGTTTGGATAAGTTAGATATAAACTGGTCCTCATGACTACTGTCCGCAAACTCGTCAGAAAGCTCAAGCACTCTATCTAGCCAGGACCAGAGATGGCTGTGAATTATTTCACATGGTTGGAAATCATAAAAACCTTAAAAATCTCGAGAACTTCCAAGCACAACATGTTCGTCCTGCGCCCATGGTTTTTGCACAACTTTGTAGGACTACTTTCACTAATCAGATGAGCAGGTTCCTGTGTTGCATAAGGAAGTTACTAATTTCTTTTTAAGTTAGTAAACGTTGCCTTGTTCAGAACATTCATGCTTTTGCGAATTCTCATAAAATCCTTAGCAGCACTATTGGACTACGAATACTTTGGTGGAGCATGATTGGCAAGATATTCCACTCCTTCAAGCCATTCGTCAACATTTTGGGATTAAAATAAGTTCCATTGCTTGGGCAAAAGATACAATACTCTTTCGCTACTGATCATTTTACTAACTGCTGAGCTTGTGACATTAGAAGTAGCCATCGACAAGCCGAATCAGTTATGATAAGAATATGGCGCTTGTCCAAAAATGAACCACATCATTCTGCGTGCATTCGTTGCCACGCCTCCCATTTTACGGACCACGGCTTCCAGTTAGATGGTCAAGGTTGAATCTTATGTGGGCAGTTGACGAAATATTTAACCGTATGAAGTGTATGGACTTTTAGTTCTAGTCAACAACAAGTAACCCGAAACAAGAAGGCTTCATTTTTCCACACCTATATGACTAGCATGCAAATCTTGTACCAAGGACGATTTTACTGTCAAAGGTAAACTATGCGATCTTGAACACACCGAGTCCCATTAGCTGTAAGAAGAAGATAATCGCGGCACTGGTAGAAATGTTAGGGTTCCATCATTTACGGATTAATGACAAAACGGCATGATGGTATTTCCAAGTATCACAAATCAGATGGGCAGGAACTACCAAATATGACTGCTTCAAATGACACTCAGAACTTCGATTTCATCAAATGTGCTGTGTGGTGACAATTAATCAGCCTGTGGCATGTATTTAGCTCTACGGTTTTTGACGTCAGACAAAGACACAAAGAGAGAAAAGCTCCCGCATTGTACCTTTACCGTACACGATTTAGTCAATTATTATTGAGACTAGTAGAAGAAAACTAAAGCTTCGTTATGGATTACCTTAGTAAGACAGATGCCAAACAGGTATTTGCAGAGGCATGAATTCGCACATCGCACCTCGAGAGCATCCTTCATTGTCGGGCGCATCCGCCTTTCTCTGGACTAAGAAGTTTAGGGGCGCACAGAACTGCATGATTGTTTTGCTCTAGCAGCACCCAAACGTAAGTACGTAGTGAATCAATATATTTGCGATGCTAGCGAAAACCGTTGTAAGACCGCATGTGTTGACATATGTTAGAGCAAGGTATTTGATGCAATCTTATGAAAGATAGAATAACTAAACTTTTAACCAGACTATACTTCACATGGTAATTTGGTGTTGCCCACCAGAAAACATTGAACAACCACGACACATTTCGATGTCATTTCATCTCACCATTTAGAGGTAGCAGGCATTGTACTTTACTTCAAATAGAGGCTCGTGCTTTGCGGCAGATTTAATACTAAAGGTGGAATAGCATGGCGGAGATCCCATTAAACTAGGCAGTTCATGGATGACATTAGAGTTATTGCAACTGAAGACCTGTCAGAAATTATCAAGATACAAGTAAAAACCACTTTACTGGACGACAACCTAGACAAAATGTATTTGGAGGCACCGAAAATGCACTAACAGCTTTTTGGCTACACTTAACCAACAAAAATGCCCAACAGTGCACATAGTGGCACATGGTAAAGCGATTTGTTTGCGTGTGTAAAATTATTCCATCCTGGTGCATACAGTTTCGACTAGGTTATAAGTAAAGCTGTTCCAAACATCTTGGAACACTGACGGAGATGTAACAATACTAATGGGTACAACGCTGTAACATAATAAACCGAATGATATGTTTTTATTAATAAAAACTATATTTTTCCTCAATTGTTACCTGTAAGGATGCATACGTCGAATCGAATATAGAAAATCTCTTAGATACACTCAAATGCTGAAAAACATCCTCAGGCTGCGCAATATTGCAACATGTTTTCATTAAGCACGTATTCACGATAGTCTGCACAAATCCTGGACGTTTTGCCTTCCCGATTGAGTGGAGTAGTATCTAGATGGCCAAACCTGAATGCTCAATCCGTGTTAGAATAACCTTATTAACCACGTCATCGAGGGGTTTCCGCACGGGTTGCAAAGCCCGAAAAGCATTATCCATCTTTGAACGAATAAGATACTACCTTGCATTGCACGTTCAATGGACTTGATAAAATATGAAACATGTATGGTTTTGAACATTGCAATACCACTTACTGGAGCTTAGAACGAAATGCATTCGTAAATATTGACAAAAAATTCTTCAGACATTTAGAACATTTTGGTCCCATGGTGTATTGTTCATAACTCATACCAAAATAATATGTAATAAAAAGAAGTGTCAGCTGAGGAAAATAACACAGCTGAACCAAGAATTGCTAGTGAATCTTTAGTTATCCCTCCAACCGAAATAGCAGTCTGCCTCATTAGAAGTTTGCAGTTAGACTTCTAAAATACGAATTGGGTTAATATGATAGATATACAAGTTTCTGCAATGTATGAATGGTGAGGTGCTTGTGTATGGATTTCGGATTATAGGGTTTGCACGTCGGCCACAATTCGAATCAAACCAGTCTTTGAAGAAAAACAAATCAACTAAATCTGCTCTATCACCACAAGGATGACACTTGTTGTAAAATAACTTACAATTCAGTCTAGAATGTTTTGCTGCATAGTTTCATAATTCCAATATCCTCCATCACGATGGTTAGCGCTCCCTCTGCCTTTAGTTAGCGTGTTAAATTTCCGCGGTTAAATGTAACATGGTTTCAAACCGCCGATGCAATTTAATAAACGTGGCGGTTTTTTATTTACAGCAGGTTTCAAACTTTGAGACTGTTTATATATTGCTTCGACTGTTTAAAGTGTAGGCTAAACCAAAGGAGATATTTCTTGCTGTGAGTTAAACAATTTGATTCCAGTGATCAAGCGATCATGAGTTTGAGTCAGTAAATGGTCACCAAAACCGCAGCGTGTAGGTTGGGTTGGGAGCTGAATGGCGATAACGCGTTTGTGTCATAATAATTTCTATGTTTGTTTTTAGATATTAACATCTACTTTTACGTAAGCTGCTAGTTTTGTAAGATACGTTATTAAAGCTTCTAACCCATCTTATTTTACTGAAATCGGGGGATTGGAAAGAACCTAATTTTGCATAAGGACTTATGTACTCCTTCCTAAGGTAGTATGGCAATGAGCATTTTTCTTCTCTGTATTTAAGTACTTCTACTGCTTCACATGCTTTCAAAAATTTCATGTAGCTCGCTGTTGTGTCGGAGCCCAACGACTGCTTCCACACTAACGGTAGTGAAGACACCAACGACTGGGCAACAAACCATGTTCATGCCGAGCGCCAAACCGGCCACCAAGCCTCTGCGTGTGCAATGCAATCGAATCTTTCAAATCATCGCATATTTGCAGAGAGGCTGGCATTCGATCAGTCAAGTCTGGTCAGTTCAAAAAGCAGGGGATCAATAAGTTGCCTACCAATGAACGAAATACACAAAGTAAGAGAAAAGCTAATAAGTGTAAGATCCAGCGTCCTTGCAAGCTAATCACAAATGTGAGGCAAAAGTGAACGTATGCAAGGAACCGGAAAAGAGGGCAGGGTGAGTGGGGCAAAATTCACAAAACAAAGGGAGCGGTGGAGAATGCTTACCTCAGCTATAACACTCTCGGTCTCATGTACGCAGGAATGACGATTCAGATTAACTACGTCATACAAATTCATGCTAAATTCTGATCTTGAGACGCCAACCGCAGTTTTGGGCGAGAAATTGGCAACATAAATTTTCATAACGGAAAAGCCGGAATACCACAGATTTAACTGGGACTAAGGATTAGCGCCAACCTGGTAGTGACGACACTAAATCTCCTTTGTATTTGCCGAAGCATTAAAACAAAAGCATATATCGCTAAATAGCAATCACCATATATAATGACATTACAGTTTCCTACAACCTTTCCGTTTTCCATAATTTTTGTCAACGCTATTTTTATTAATATGGGATAAATGGCTTGTCGACAAATTGCAGTCAATCGTCAATGGATATAAGTAACAATAAAAAATAGTATATTATGGAGAGGAAAGCGGATACTCAGCAAGTTACCTAGGATGGCCAGATTGAGAACCGCACTGTGGTGAATAGAAAAAGTGATAAAAAGAAAGTCGCTTTAGTGGACTCATCAGTGTGCACACAGCGACAAGCGTAATGAGCCGACCTCAGTTGTGTAGGTTAATTCTGGTCGTGCGTTCTTCCTCACATTGTGTCATCTGTCGTGACACACAAGCTATATCGGGTTATGTAGGTGTGTTAGGACAACATCAAATCCTTCTCTAAACAGGTAAATTAAGGTTGGGACCAACGTAATTTGAGAACGTGTTCCATGGATGGCAGACACGAAGAGTAAAAGTTCCGTCGACATTTTAGTTGGCGGTATTGCGTTGCCAAAATGAACTGTTGACCCCTCAAATTCGTCTTTTCCTGTAGTAGGTGGCGGCAGACGTGGTTGGGGTTCCTCAGAATTCTGTTGGCCATAATAAAGTCGCCACGTAAGCGCAGATATTGGCCGCGGAATAAGTTTAGTGTCCTCCGCCTGAGTTGATGAGGAAGATTGAACAACCCTTTGAGGTGCTTCGTCGCTCGTCGCTGCGAAGTCTCGAGCGCTGCAAGATCTTGGGTGTGGCAGGGCCACCAGGTCTGAATTGGGTATTCCACATGAGGCTGCAATAATGTGTTAAGCAAATGCGGACAGACAGAAGGATCAAGCCGCCCGAATGTCCTCCGCAGCATGCCCACGTTTCGGTTTTCAGCATTTGCCTCCTTTTTAGATTGTTCTGAGCAGCTCAGATCAGCCGGTCTTAATACCGCAAGGTCGCGCACCAGTGTGACTACTTGCAGGACATGTTTTCCATGCTCTATGGGATGTTCTGCTGATTACGAATGTGAACCACCTTACATTTCCTCGAATGGAACTGGAACAGATTGTGAAGTGCCCACTTATACGCTCTGCCCAGGTCTTACAGAAGTGCAATGTGATCGCCTGGGTCAGCGATCATCCGCCACGTCATAACCTCATCAGCGAACAGCAAGAAATCGGACGCAATCAAACGCGTAAGTTTGTTGATTAACACGAAAGGAGACGCGGCCTCAGAGCTGATCCTTGTGGAACTTCATATTCAATATGAATCGGATCGGAGAGGGCACTTCGAATTCTGACATGCAGTTGCTGATCCTACCGAATCTCACTGATCCACCCAAGGGCAGCATCACCAACTCTTTAGATTTCGCGCTTGTGGAGCAGAATGAGTGGTTCAGTCGGTCGAATGTTTTGGAGAAGTCGAGGTACATGACGTCTGTCCCTCTAGCTTTAGCGGCCGCCCCCGTCCTACTACTGCGTGCAATCAGTAGGTTGTATGTGTATGAACAGTGTTAGCGAAAACCGCGTTGCTCGGGTGCCATGATCCTGTGGCTTTCTAGTTGGTTGCCTCAATCACGTTTGTGAGTACAGGGGGACGGAACAATGGGTGCTAGCGGTTTTCGAGAGATGTCGCTTTACAACTCAGAGTGATTATGCCACGATTCAATATGGTAGGCACAATTTGCTTATCCAAGCATATTTGGGAGAAATGTCATTATTGTCCGGCCAGCAGTTGTTGCCATTAGGTTTAGCGCTCTCGAGTGCAGATCATCGATTCTTGGTAAACTACAAGTGCGCAAGTACGTTTCAGTCTTGTATATTTCCCTGTGGAATGCCGATGATTCCAAGTCGTTCATGTTGAAATCCTCGGAGATAAGAAGGTTGCTGTAAGTGGTTGGCAAGCGTTTCGTCTATGGTGCTATTAGGTGGGATTCCATCTCTGGCGAGGACAAGGAGGGCCATATACGATTGCCACAAAGCCGTTGCCATTGTTTATGAGACGCAAACGGCACCATAGCGAATAGATGACCAGAGTCTTCAGGTCAGCCAGTGGTTTTCAATTCAATTCGTTGCGATACTATAGGACTACATCACCATTCATGCTAGGAAGATTGTGACAGAAAAATAATATTCCACGAATCGCTATCTCGGAATCCGTAACCTCTGGAGATAAGATCCCAATCATTTCTTGTTTGGTTTTCTGAGGGGACCTTGGGCATTGGTGTACATGCAGGAAAGTTTTTCGGGTCTCAGCAGCCATCCGGAACACTTGTAGATAGCATGAGGATTTGTGCCGACCGTTGTTTGCTTGAACGCTAGCTGCCTTTTCGTGATATTATCAACCAGTCGCTTGGAGTGGGGTGCAGTGACATTGGAATTAGCCCCTCTGACAACTTATTTTGCATCCCGCATGGAGTGTGGTTGCAAGACTCTATAAGAGAATGCTCAATTCCTTCAGACCTGCTTCTGATGTAAAGTTTGGATGCAATCCTCAATTGGTTTGCCTGCTGCGGTGGCGCTTTAAGTCAGGCGACATTTTGCTTGCCTCTTTTAACAGCAGCTCGGTTGGAAGTCTGTTCCTAAGTGACTGCCAGCGTTACAGTAACATAAGTGTCCTCTACCTAGTTTGTAGCACAACCTTCAGTATACTTGGGCCGCACACTTCGTAGCTATCTGAGATTGGCAGCCTCTAGTGTGAAAGAGATACAACGTCATGCAAGAGCAGGATCTCACGAATATAGCGCAACTCCTCCTGGTCGTTAACCTTAGCTTCACATTAGTCGTGCTCATGAGACTGGGGGACGTCATGGACAATAACTGTTCTAGCCGCGGTGTTGAGTCCGAACTTTCCGACAATCTGAGTTGCTTGCTTGCGTTCGCCCCATGGAATGTCTGAAAAGACGCTGACCAAACCAAATATTTTCTGGAGACAAGCTATCGAAAGCAACACTGCTTCCACCTCATCGACAGAGTTTAGCACTACAAAAGAAGCCTGGATTCGTCATTGTGTTTGGAATTCGGGTGGCGCGTGATCCCGTCAATTAAGCCCGTCTGGTCAAAATGCGGAGGTTACTTATGGTGCTCTATTGGTTCAGGGCATCCACCAGTTTCCCCCTCAAAAAATTCCGCGTTGACCCAGCAACGTTAGTACATATTATAGATAGGGACTTCCATTGTTTTTGATTGTCTTTCCTGGGAGTATGGTATGTGGTCGGGTGACCGAGCGATTTGCTGCGCATTTGTGCAGCGCTACTTATCATATTAGCTATGGGTGTGGTAGTAGAAACAGCAGCAGCTTCTTTTGAGGGGCCCGTTGATGCAACAACTGCCCAGCTGATACTGGTATTTGCATGTTTCCTGTGTTACGGTGAAGCCTGGTTAGAGGAATTGGGTTTGGGGAATGGTTGCAAAAGGGTTGGGAGTGAGATGTTCGGGAACGTCTGGGCAAATTTTATTATTGAGCGTCTGTAGCAGTAAAGTTATTTGTGTAACATCCGGCGTTGTGGTGTTGGCTTACAGTGGAGTTCGGTGCAGTAGCATGTGTCTGTCATCCTGCAATGCTTGTTCTACCGAGGCTAGTTATGTGCCGAGAAATTTATCGACCACGTCTGTAAGACTAGCAAACTTCTGGAACAGTGCAACTACGGTTTTAACTAGTTGGCGAGTATTGCACATTGCCCAAAACCAAAGCACGTCTGGCCTCCTTCTGATAAATTTACACGCACTTGATTTTGATTTCCCCACCTCTCGCATGAAAACATGTCAAGCATATTCCACAGGAAACCCCATTTTGATCATCTTATTCACCTGACACCGGTGCAGTTATACACCGCGGATCGGTTACTAGCGTTCGTCAGGAAATATGCACTTGAGACATTTTGTCCAACCTCCTACACTTGATTGGTTGTCTGCATCGAATGAACTCTGTCTCAGTGCCGCTCTCTCGTAGTCGCGTGCAGATCGTCGGATTCTGCGGTGAGCACATAAGCACAGAAAGACGCGGCTCGTATTGAACGGACTGTAAGACGTTGTCAAACCCCTAAATGTTCCGTTTAGTAGGTAGAAGATTGATTACAACAGAAAATAATTTTATGCTGTTCACAAACATATGCTTAATTTTGCCGCTATTTCGGTTTTAGATTGAATGGTGTTTTCATACCCGAGACTTGTAATAATGATATACCATAGTTTTGAAAGCAGTGGCAACCA
This sequence comes from Dicrocoelium dendriticum, assembly GCA_944474145.2. Lineage (NCBI taxonomy): Eukaryota > Metazoa > Platyhelminthes > Trematoda > Plagiorchiida > Dicrocoeliidae > Dicrocoelium > Dicrocoelium dendriticum. Next base: position 34,252,164 of record OX104062.1, on the reverse strand, counting down.
TGTACAAGGAGAGGTTTAAGTATAAACTTTGGCTTTAACCTGGGAAAAGTAAATTA